>OZ024882.1:17946152-18656152 GCA_964017185.1 Rugalucina vietnamica
GGAACTTGTAAGTCGGAACTCTGAACTTGGAAGTCGGAACTCGGAACTAAGAAGTCAGAAATAAGAAGTCCCTATCCTTGACGTGACGTCACGTGACCTGACCTATATGTATTTGTCAGTCTGTCTGTCTGTCTGTCTGTCTGTCTGTCTGTTTGTCTGTCTGTCTGTCTTCCTGTCTGTATGTATGTATGTATGTATGTATGTATGTATGTATGTATGTATGTATGTATGTATGTATGTATGTATGTATGTATGTAAATGTAACCTGCATACCTACGTTCGCCCGTGCGTGCATGCGTGAGTCCGCCGTTGCGTGTGTGTGTTGGTGTGTATGTCTTTCTCAAACTCAAGAATTGCAACTCGGAAATAAGAACTTACAAGTTAGAACTAAGAAGTCAGAACTAAGAAGTCGGAATTTGGAAGTCAAAACTCGGAACTTGGAAGTCGGAACTCGGAAGTTGGAAGTCGGAACTCGGAAGTTGGAAGTCGGAACTTAGAAGTCAGAAATAAGAAGTCCCTATCTTTGACGTGACGTCACTTGACCTGGACTATATGTTTTTATCTGTCTGTCTGTCTGTCTGTCTGTCTGTCTGTCTGTCTGTCTGTCTGTCTGTCTGTCTGTCTGTCTGTTTGTATGTATGTATGTATGCATGTTATTTATATTATGTATGTATGTATGTATGTATGTATGTATGTATGTATGTATGTATGTATGTATGTATAATCTGCATACGTACGATCGCCCGTTCGTGCGTGTGTCCGTCGATGCGTGCGCTTGTGTGTGTCTTTCTCATACTCAGGAATTGCCATTCGGAAATAAGAAATTAAAAGTAAGAACTAAGAAGTCAGAACTAAGAAGTCGGAAGTTGGAGGTCGGAACTCGGAACTTGGAAGTCGGAACTCGGAATTTGGAAGTCGGAAGTCGGAACTAAGAAGTCAGAAATAAGAAATCCCTATCCTTGACGTGACGTCACATGACCTGACCTATATGTATTTGTCTGTCTGTCTGTCTGTCTGTTGTCTGTATGTATGTACATATGAATTTATGCATGCATGTGTAACCTGCATATGTACGCTCGCCCGTGTAAGCGTGCGTGTGTGCGTGCGTGCGTATGTCCGTCGGTGCGTGCGTGCGTGTGTGTGTGTCTTTGTCAAACTCATGAATTGCCATTTCAGAAGTTAGAACTAAGAAGTCAGAACTATGAAGTCGGAAGTTGGAAGTCGGAACTCGGAAGTTGGATGTCGGAACTAGGAAGTCAGAAATAAGAAGTCCCTATCCGGCTTTCGTATTAAACATAGCTGAACATTTTGCAGCAAATTTCATGACAATCAATGGAGATTAAAGAAAGTTATATGGTTTTAAACATTTTGGGGGCGTTCGTCCAAAACGAGGCTGTGAGGGTATTAAGTCACTCCCTCACAATGATAAAATTGAAAATATCAGCCATTCCAAATTAGATAGTGAATAAAGTGACAAAATACTTACTTTCCTCTTATTCATTGAAACAATAGTATTCACTTTTTAAGCGTAAAAGGTGAGCCAAGTGGTGTATATAGTATTTTTCAATTTTGGTCACGTGACTTGCTAAACAAAATGGCGGCCGCCATTGGCCGCCATTGTAAAATTTAAAAGTGACCATAACTACAAAACCTTTGGTCTGATTTCATAAAAATGGTTGCAAAATGTTTGTCTCTCTGGTGTCACTAATGTTTTAAAATGGATAGGAATCTTCGTGAGCGTATTCCTTTAACATCTCCTCGCACAATAATTTTCGTGTTGGGACATGGCCATCGCTTATTAGGTATTAACCAAACTATGGAGAGCTATTGCATCTTGCTCAAAGATAACACTCGGCAACAGTGGGTGAAAAATCGGGACCTCTAGACTTGGAGTCTGACGCAGCCATTAGGCCACCGCACAGCCAATAGTGTTGCAAAATGGTTATGGTCATATTTTCTCTGCACCATTGGCTATGTCTGCGCACGCTCAAGCCGTCAGGCGGGAAAATGCGTTACCTTAGTCGAAAATCACACTATGATAGAAAAAAGGCAATGAGTGCAGACAGAATCGAGAGCCATACTTCAGCCGAGTTGTGTACTAAAGAGCGACATCATTTATGTTCTCCACATACATATGAGCCTGTGCGTTAGAGAACCAACAATTTTGATTCCGACCAGGGCCAACACAAACTGGCCTGTACAGTAACAGAAGCAGGCTAGGAGCTTCGAATTTCGGATTTAAGAAGTAGAATGATTGTAATATCCGTAAAGTGAAAACAAAGACGCTGATCAGTTTCGCAGTTACTGCGAAGCTAATCTGCGCCTTGTTTTCGCCTATGCAGATTGTTGGTTTTCCCATGCGGCGGCTCATATTGTACTGTGTTGTCTCCGTCCCGCCAAGACAAAGAAACAAACAGACAAACAAACAGAAAAATGAACAAACAGACAAATAAACAAACAAACAAACAGACAGACAAACAAATATGGGATATGACCTACATGTACCAACTGTTCTTATTTTGAATAAAGAAATACATGCATAGTATGTCCTCAAATGCGTGCATACGGGTATCATGTTACTGTACCATAGTTTGGTTTTGATAGGTTTTGTTTTGTATGCAGAGAAGCAACATAAATCATTCATGCCATATCAGTTTACATCCTGTTTGAAAGGCGTTGAAGTAAACTATTGTGCAAAAGGCTCAGTTTGGCTCTTTGTGTTTGCGACTGCAAAAGTCAAAGTTTAGACATATTTTAAAGAAATTTTAAGCTACTCACATTAAAATGTATTCTTTTATGTACATGTATTACCAAAGGGTTTCACTAAAATCATGGGTTCTGAATATTCGTTAGAAACCTGGGTGATTTACTGTTTTCACTGCAATAGACCCCCGTTGTCCACAAACACTTTGATTTTGTAGTTTTCTCATTTAGCAAAGAACTTGAATCGTCTGTCCGGTTTCAAATCCACGTATCTGCGATTTTCTAACTTTTCAGGAGAGAGAACTAATAATTTTGATAAGTGCTGTCAATGTGTACACGCCGTTCATCCAGATACAACAAACGTGGAAAGGTCTTCCAAACGCTGATATAAACAATAGTATTTTGAACGGCTGGAAAAACAGAGAGAGTATTTATTATCTTTAATTATAACGAATACCGGTTGAGTTGATTTTTGTTTGACATACAGTACAAAAGTACATAACTTTGCAAATGTTTACACAAAACCCTGTCTCATAAATTCTATTAGTTGGAGAAATATAGGCTTCTAAATCTGACTTGGATGCACGAAAAGAGAAAAATCTTGGTAAGAATGTCTGTAAATCATTATTAAAGCACGAAAATATGACCAAATCATGTTTTTTCGGAGGATCGGGGATCGCTTCAAGTGTTGCCGTTACAAGAACCCACAAAACATATAGAAAGAGAATAAGAACTATTTGAAATTAGGTACTCTCATTTAATATGGTGCAACATACCACGGTTCAAACTCTCAAGCAGGTGAAACAAACTCGGACCATTCGGAGCAACAAACACCAATAATAATAACCAAATTCTTGTCTTATTTTAGGGAAAACTAGCTGCAGTCATTGTTAAAGCCAATTTTGTATGGTTTAAGAGTCCATATGTGGCTGATTTAAGACCAAATATGGCTTAATATGGCGTGATAAAACCACAATGAGCATTTTCACTACGCTTTGGCCACGACATTAGGAAACCATGTGAACATGCATGTTGTATAGATCAGCTGCATGTTAACCGAAAAGCTGTCCGTGCCTTTGTTTCCTTTCTTTAAATTCGACAATTAAAAGTCTTAGCTAGCTTCATGAACTTTGATACTGTCAGATATGGTCAGAGCTCCAAATGCTTTCGCCTTTCATATTCAAACACCAACTCTATTACACGTGTCTGTCGATTATTACATGTAAAACAGACAGTGTAATGTATGGATGCATAGCTTTCATGAAGATGGCCTAGAATATATTTATCATGATTGTCTCTCTCACTCTTAAGAGTGGAGAAGTGAAATCCTTTGTGAAAGGTCCTATATGACAACATGCACGAAAACAAATTATGAATACAAACGTACATAGACTACGTAGATTCAAGAAGAGCGATTATTAGTAGTGAAAGAAATGTGCACAAAGAACTCGTTACCATGCCTCTGGACATGCTGGAAGGCTTTTGGTGTGAAAATAATGACTGACCGTATCTATATGACATTGGGCTGTTGATCCTGTAGTTTTAGTTTAAACATATTTTATTCAGGTTCACAAATAACATATCTACATGCATTGGCTAAAGGAACGTGACGAAAAGGATTAGAACGAAAGTAGAGCTTATAAAACTCTACTCCATGCAAACGTTGATCATGCACGTAATTAAAGAACAAAAACTTATAGCAACGTGGCATAGTTTGACACCTCATCCCGCGAGGTCGGGTGGGGGGCATGCTGACACCTGGGTTTTGTCTTTGACCAAGACATTTTAATTTCCATAGAGCAAGACATTTTAATTTCAAGGAAGCGGCGGCTCCATCCTGGTCCGGCGAGATTGGGGGTGGGGGGAGGGCTTGCTGGCACCAGGGCTTTGTCTTTTAGCAAGACATTTTAATTTCCGTAGAACTGACTAGTACCCAGGAAGTGGCGGCTCCATCCTGTCACGGCTGAAGAGTCGTTAACTGGTATGTCTATTCACAACACAAACATACAAATACCTTTACAGGTGTATATACCGTTTCTCTGATTGCAGATATAATATGGTGTATAATGCGGCTTTCACACTAGAGCACGATCTGTTACGAATGCCACGATTGACAAATCGCAGCTAATCGGGACATTTTGCCAAAATTTGACGTTCTGTTGCGAGTCGTTACGTTTGGATATGATCTATTGCGATCTGATACGACAGGGTGGCGATCGGTCAAAATCTGGTGACACGATATTGGTCACAGATAGATATGATTAGTTACGATCCGATAGGATTATTACGATTAAGCCCCCGATTCAAATGCGATCTGACACGATTATCACGATACGTGACCGCGATTTGATACGAACTGATACGCGTAGATGCGTTCTGGTACGAGTCTCAAGAACTGATACGATGTGTTGCGATAGTTTACGATTGTTGGCTTGACTTTTTGGCAATTGTGGTCACGATTGTGTCACGATGAGACCGCGATTGGTATATATACTTCGAAAACAAACATATACCTCATTACGTTTCTAATCTCTGAAGACGAAACAACATTGATGATGGAGGAGCTGAGAATGACGAGAATGAGACATTTGCATAATTAATGCATGCTTGTGATAAAGCCTTATCCTTCCCCTTTCTACCCCTGTCTCTGCTGCCATTTCCTGGCATCCTTCAGATTTCGAATAAATACTGAAAAGGACCGTATTGATATTTGCTTCTCTATGGTTGACCAAAGAATAAAAGTCGTTTATCTTCACGATGTTTTTAATGTTTTGACAATTCGTAACAGATCGTAAGCATCCGTGGCAAAAGCGTGACTTGTCCTGTCTTATCGCATTTACTCGTATTAGATCGTATCCTATCGGGAGTCATTCGCATCGCCTCGTAGTTAATCGGGCCAGGCAATTTTTCTCGAATCGTAACAGACCGTAACAATTCGTAGGAGATCGCAGCTCATCTCAACAGATCGCGGCGTTTTAGACGATCCCGATCACCGCGATTTAGGAACAATATGAGATACGATTTGTTGCGATTTGTTACGATGTCATACGAACTGATGCGATGGTCACGATAGTCCCGCCAATCGTGGTAATCGTGGCAAAATTTTTGGCAGACAAAAATTTTTCCACGATTATCACGATTAACATCAAGATGTGATGCGATCTGATAAGATTGGATACGATAGTCCCGATTGGTCCACGATGAAGACCACGATACCAATCGTGGTCGAATCGTGGTAAGTGTGAAAGCTGCATTATATGTTATATGCCACCTCCGAATTCGGTCATATATCAAGTGAATAACCGACCAAAATGTCAACAGGATGCATTTATAGCACGTTTACTTGATAAAAATCTAGTTTCTTCATTGTATTTTAATTAGAAAACGTTTTGTCAGTGTTTTGTACGTTAAAGCCAGATTTTCGAATCCGTGTTAGTTTTACCCAAATTATGTGGATCATCCGCGTTGTGTAGTATCAACGTCCGTGGTAGGTTGTACCTTGAAGTAAACAAGGCTGATTTTTAAACATGGATATCGACACCAAAAAAATCTTTTCCAGTTTGATGCATGGTATAAATATATTCCATAGATGTGGAAAATTAGTTTTAAAGAGATATTTGCACGAAACCAAACAAATGCATTCTACAAAATATGAAAAGAATCGGGAAGTAGGCGAGAAAAATATGATTTAAGAATTAATATCGCTTGTATTTATAGTTTATACAAATCTTTTGTTATGGTACTGTACCATTCTCAAAATAAACCATTTCGCATCAGTTCTGCATAAACACATTTTATATAGGAATATTTTAAATGCTATTTGTTTATGTTTACTTACCTGGTGTATTCCCGCGATACAATTGTTTATATCCGCGTTTGGAAGACCTTTCCGCGTTTGTTGTATCTGGATGAACGGTGTGGTGTATGGAATCCAGATATATTAACAAAAAATCAAAATGATTTTTTTTTCGTTCTTAAGTTAATGAAACGGATAATGAAAATCAAATTAATTTTAATTTTGTCGCTCAAAACGCAGCATTTGGCATGTTATACGACATTTTGCCTACTAGATGGAAACAAATATTGGGTCAAATACCCATAACTCAAGCAATTGTTTGGGCCTAGGACTACGATAATTTGATAGAATGTGCGCTAAATGGTTTATATTTCCGCAGTGTAAAAAAGAACAGTTTGGCCAAAAGACGAGTAACAAGGTTTTGGCACCCGACCGACGAATCAGAAATCATCTGGTACAAAAGAAGCACCGGCGAGGCACCTGTGTACGCCATTCTGTTGTCAAAAACACAGTCAATGCCTTATCGGCGTAACTGTCGACATCTTTTTCGAAATTTTACTATGTTCCTATTTACACGAAGATTTTATACAGGTTGAAAGTTTCACAGAGCTGCATCATAGTCTTCGCTCATATAAAGGCATATATCCTAAAATTATAAGTGCATTTTTGCAACAATGACTTTGAACTGACGTTCCGACTATCAGTCCCTCGGACGGACGGACGCACGCACGCACGGACGCCGGCTCGAGTACCATACTATAAGCTCCCCGTGAGCCTTCGGCTAAGGTGGGCTAAAAATCAAGAAACTGAAATGTTTAGTCAAATACGAAATTTTTACACTTTTGTAAGTGGTACGTTTTCATTGGACATTAGTATACTTCCAAAACCATCAAGTCCGGACCCAAAGTTGTGAGAATTGTAAAACTTGTCGCAATCTTCATATTTTTTAATGAATTTGTCTGATATGTCTATTTTCTACTCCGAGGTTATTCGCAAAATAGTGATCCCAGAATTCAAAGCGCAGACTGCTGCTATGGTTCACATTATTCCAATAATAAGTTTTATGGTGTATGCCTTTGTGGCCAAGCTAGCACTGTGACCACCTCTCTTCTATTGCTGTTCACCCTGCTTTCCGTAATAAACGATATACGTTGGTATCTATGTTTTATATTTGTTATCATGATTTTCCTTATTCCTTATTAATATTTGTGTATATTAGAGACACTGGCAGAAGCTGAGTGTGAGGTTAAGGTCATGTAAAATCGATTTAAGCCCGCCAGTAATTTTATATTACTGATCGTTCTCCTATCACTTCTGTGATACTTGTGGCGATACTTCTGTGGTGGTTCTTATTGTTTTATGTCTTGGTGTTGAACTTTTGTGCTGTTAACACCTTAAGAATGTTTTCATATTTTTAGTTCAGTTTGGGTAACCGAGTGACCACCTATTGGGAAAATGGCTGCCCATTAGGCTTACAATATGTTTTCTTAGTATAAGTACCTGATTGTTAATTTAGTTTTTTCCCACCTCGGTTTTTGGAATGGGAATTTCTAAATCTGATTGCGCCATTGCCTGATCATTGCCTACTCTTACTTTCACACTAACCAAAGAGGTTGTCCAGACAAAGCAGCATCATGGAAGATATACTACTGTGGACAGAACTTTCAGATTCCTCATCCCGGGATACCCCAAAAATAAATTATCGATTGCAAAAAAAAAAAAAAAAAAAAAAAAAAAAGGATTTAATATTGCCAAAATGACGATCGTCGAACGTATTAATTGACCGATTTGATTGCTTATCTAACAAATGCTACTTAGCGATCTATAACGACTTTTTTCGAGACGGTTGGGGACACATTTTTTTAGAATTAAACGATCGGGGTTGCCGCTTAAATGACCAGATTCATTTAGCGTGAACCCAAATCGTACGCCCTGTATTCCGAGGGCCCGAAAGTCCGCTGAGGGCACAATAGTCCGAGGGTCCAAAAGTCCAAGGGCCCGATAGTCCCAGGCCCTGAGAATCCAACAGTCCGTCCGTCCGTCCGTCCACATTTTCAAAGATCTTCTTCTAGGAAACTGCTAATCAAAGCCAAATCTTAAATGAAGCATCTATAGGAAGTGGGAACCAATGAGTATATAAATAATCCAGGTCACATGACCAAGATGGCCACCATGCCCATATTTGGTAAAAGCCCTTCAAAACCCGGAGGACCGATTTCAACGAAACTTGGCATGTAGCATCTATGACTCAAGTACTTCAATGTGTATATAAATCATGACCTGCAATGACCTTGACCTATTTTACGGCAAGGTCAATTTTGGAAACATTGGCTTTTACATGTGAAAAAGTGAAAACTATGGACTTTTTGAAAACTTTTGCAGCCTGAAATATGAAAAGTGGTAGATGCAAACAACTAATGGATTAGATGAAGGTATATGATTTATTTAGGTCAAGGTCATCTCTTGACCTTGGCCGGTCTGTCGTCCATACACACTTTTCAAAGATCTTCTTCTCTGAAACCGTTTGGCCAATGAAAGCCAAATTTTATATGGGGCTTCCATGGGTAGTGGGAACAAAAGTATGATTACGAAATCCTCGTCACATGATCAAGATGGCCACCACGCCCATATTTGGTAAAGACCACTCAAAAATCTTCTTAAGAACCGGCAAGTCGATTTTCACGAGGCTTGGTATGTAGCATTTAGGACTCTGGCCCATTGGTAGTTTGATCAAAAATGATGACCCTTGGGTGGCCTTGACTTATTTTACAGCACGGTCAATTTTGGAAACACATGCTTTTACATGAGAAAAAGTGAACACAATGGATTTTTTGAAAAACCGTTGGAGCCTGAGACCTGAAAAGTGGTAGATGAAAAGAACTGATGGAGGGAATGAAGGTTGTGATAAATTAAGGTCAAAGTCATCTCTTGACCTTGGCCCATCTGTCGTCCATACACGCTTTTCAAAGATCTTTTCTGTAACCGCTTGTTTTGACTCTCAGGTGAGCGATCGTTGCCCTTGGGCTACTTATTTTTTATTCTAGTATTGTGATAACCTGTTCATATTATGGCAAGTTCATACATTCCTCTGATAAGTGATGTCCTGAGAATAAGGCAACCAAGACTCTACCGTCAAAAAGAAACTAACAAACCCGGTATTCGAATGTGCAAGAAGTGCAGAAATTTTTATTCATGCGTTGACCTGCGCCTAGATGATGCATAATGTCGAAATATTAAGAATTCGAAAGACAATAGGTGCTTCGAAAACGTCAAACGTGCTATTTATTCTTGACGCCATAAGCAACATTTGACCAACGCATAATATCATTCATTGTCGTTTCATCCATAAATCGTGCCTATCACACCAAAAAATAATAAAAAAGTGTATTTTGACGTTTTGATGACTTAATGTGAAGCGTTAAAATCATATACACGTGGAACTTAGATGATTCATATACTCTTTTTGTAAGGTAATACTCATCTCGACAGACGAACATGATTTTCTGACTTGCTAGCGTTTCAGAAAGTGGCTGTGGAGGAGCTCAAATTTGACGTCACTTATCCAGCATCATTCCTGGAAAGGATTTCGGTTACGTTATGCATACGTGTAGATTCTTCTTCAAAAAGTCAACATTTTAAGGAGTACCTGTATGAAATAAACCATTGGTAAATGTTTAATGTCCCATTTTTAAGGCCTAGCGTTCTTGTTGTGTGCTTAAGTGACCGCCGCGTTTTCTGATATGATAGACATGTAGCTGTTTACTAGGCAACGAAATGTTAGTGGACCTACACACAAACCGGAAACGCATTTTGGGATTCCTGGATCATTCTTTTGCTTTACGTAAAATCGAATAAACGTAATTTGTAGTATGACGTAAAGTCGCGTACAAATGGCTAAAGGGGCAATAGAGTTTTAGCGTAGAAACAATAAATTTCAACCTAAATAACATATGTAAACATCATATGTGCAAAAAGTTTTTATATCCAATCACATCTGGAAAGTGGTACGTTTCCATATGTTTGCATGTAGTTGTTCAAGGAGCTTAGGACTTATTTGGAAATGTTTTAACAAAGCAAATCCTCACATTCACCGTTCCATGTCTTCACCAGAAGAAAATTAGGGTAAGGGGAGAATGAGGATGCGTCATGTGTGAATCTCTCTCTTCTAAAACACTTACAGTACATCCAAGGTTTTAAAAGAAATATTCACGAAAGTATTTACATACGGCGTAATTATTTCATTTAGAAATAATAGTTGTTATACATTAAACTTTTTTGTAGCATTTGAAAGTTTGCACTATAATACAACTACGGAAGCCGATAGGGGACAAATTTCTTTATTTAAGTGTAATATACTCATCAAAAAATGTTTTCCACCGGTTAATATTTTTCTCATTTTAAAACAAATGTTTACATCTTTTTCAATAAATTTTTAAATCGTGATACTATCTTAAAAGGCTGGCCTTCGTTAATAACAAATCAATATTTTTTTCTTGAAAAGATTCAGTAAAAATGTGCGAAAACGCATGTTTTTGAAAACACCAAATTTTGAGATGCAGTAAGAAGCCCACACCTGTATTTCTGGGCTTCCAAACCTAAATTCCTTTCACATCTTTGCTCGAGATAATGAAAGCAATATCATTTAAATAAATAAATAAATATAAAATGTTTTTTGGACAAATATGCGATTTTTGACCAAATTAACGATTTTTTAGATTTTATTTAAATTCTCAGATAAACTTTAGCAACTCATCTCTACAATAAAATGGGTTGTTTTTCCATCAAAGACAGCATGAAAAAACCTTTAATGCTTAACTGAAGGTAATGCTTTTCAACCCATCCAAATTCCGACTTTTTAGGAAGCTGCATATCCAACAATGCTTATGCAATATCTTTGACATTAGTTAGAGCCGCAGCCATAAAAAATGGTAATAGGTGGTCAGAAACTAGCAGAAATTTCATTCATACCGTCTTACAGACGTACCCACTGGAAGCTTGAAAACAACGTTTGGTCAACTTTAAGTCTGGAAAAAGTGTTGAAATTATGGGATGTATACTGCTACACATGACATACGTTAGATGCGATTCTCGAAAATGAGTGTGTACATACAAACTTGGTCGTATCTCCGCAGTTACGTATCCTACATCACTGGACCTGGTATTATTTTAAAGCTTAGACATAGCCCTTTCATTCTGTGGTAAGTAATGCAAGTCATCTAATCTGCATATTCATGAAATTTAATGAAAACATGAAAATGACAGAAAATACATAAAAATTCCATAAATAAACTAATTTCAGGCCCAAAATATCACTGTGACACTTTGTTATTGTGCCAGTACGATCATGACAAATGTATTGATGACTAGGGCATAAATGAAAATTATCTCATTTGCATATTCATGAATTTTAACGAAAATACCAAAAACTCGAGGAAAAACAAGGGAAAAACATTAGCCATTGCAAGGTTTTGGATGCGTTATAAGATCTATCTTGCATCCCTGGGACCATACTATAATTGGTCTGATAGTGATGCATGGACCTAGCAATAAAACCTTGATACCAAATATTCAAATCATTGAATTTGCTTATTCGTGAAAAGTAACAAAAAATACCCCATAAGAAATCGGAGATAAATCATGGAAAAATAGGGGTGAATGTACAAAATAATTTGTTCCAGAGCTGTTAATAAATCCTGGATACTGAAAGAGGTATCAAATGACTGCTATGGCAATGCACTATGATCCTACTGTAGGAAATAAGAATAATCTGTATTTCAATTTCATGAATTTTAACGAAAACTTAAAATATTGGAGAGAAAAAAAGTGAAAAAAAAATAAACGGGTAAACCTTGAAAATGACTTTTATCTCGGCAATTAAAATCCCTAAAGCGCTGAAAATGACATCAAATTGTTGCTAAAGCAATATTATACCATCCTGTACTACAATATATACTGAGAGAAACTAGAAACTTAAGTTTTCAACATTACAAATTGTTTTCGTATTTCTAGATTTATTTTAGATAGAACTGTTTTGTATATTTTGATTGTGAAAATGTGTAACTTCTGCTTCACAGTTTGCATTTTAAAAATTGTGTTGCGTCAAATGGAAGTGAGTAACGTCATTTTAACGGTATCATCACAAAGCACATGAAAGACCATGATAAGAGACATTTTTGCTGATGTAAATTAACGAGCGTAAACGTCTGTGATCGAGGTTGTTAGAATTTGTTCAAAATATTGTTAATTGGAAATTCTAACCGCAAAACGTCAAGTTTTATTTTTAAATTCAATCACGAAAATGCATCTTCAACGTTTTCTTATGCCCTGAAAGAATTTGTATGATGAATGCTTTAAGTTAGTGTCTATGGAAACTAAAAAAAGGCATTCGTCTTCTCGACAAAGAAATCATTAATCCCTTAATATCGGTGTTTACGCTAAGTACATTTGAATCATAAGCGTCAAATCAACGTTATATATGGAGGTCCCAGGTTTTGTAAAAAGACGTTCCATTACATCAACAAATAATATACGCGTTAAATTACCGAGTAATTGGATTCTGTTTCTTTTACAAATAATCATGTGTCACCTTTACTTCAAACGTCAACGTGACGTAGCGCACAGTTGAGCAAACGTTTACGTTTATGTAAAAATCTGCTTGCATTGCAGAAATCGAAACCATATCACATTTTCAAAAACAGAATCAAAGAAAAATTCTGCAAACACACATTAGAGGCAACATAATGGTTACGTTTATGGCGTTTATTTGAAAACGCCGGAGGAATCTTAAGAGTGATTTTCGACGCATGAAATTCATTTGTGGGCAGCGTTCTTTAAGACGCACTGATTTGAGGCACAAATCATACAGATTTATGGTTCTTAACCGCATCAAAAACTTAAACTTTCGATTTAACAAAGGAACTTGAACACCCTGATTTTGACCATTGCATCAATAAACTGACCCTAGACAGTCCCCTGGGCAAATTTCATCTTTTCGACGAACCAATATTGTAACAGAAACGCTACTGTAAGCAAATTTTATAAAAAGAAACAAAACATTTGTATTGGCTCACAGCAGAAACTCTCTTAAGTCTTTCTAGTTCCTCTCAGTATATAAATCGTAAGCTATTTTTGTTGTATGGATGTTAATGAGAACTTTATAAATAAGACAAAAAGCAACGAAAAATGAAGGAGTGCACAAACAAAATTGTGTATATGTTGACTGTCAAGAGCCCTAGAGAACTTAAAATTGCATTAATTTATTGATAGGATACGGTTTTATTGCCATGCGTTAAGATATGCAAGCTGGCAATCAAGATTTCATAACAGATGTTGGAGCACAATCTTCAATTTTCTGTTATTCCCACAATTTTTCATAATGTTGTGTAACATTCAGAAAATGCAGTAGCATATGCTTAAGCTATCTGACCATGTGACAATAGTGCATTGCCCTAGCATCCCATTGGTAGCATTTTCAGTTCTCTAAGGATACTGGCAACTGAGATATAAGCGATTTTGTTGGTGTACCCCGTCATGTTTCATTGATTTTTCTCTTATTCATAAAGAACCTATTAATATCCATACCACAAAAATAGCTGGTTATTTATTTATCAGATTACATGGTTATGGAACAATGTCCTAGCAATCATTTGATACCAATTATAGCTCTCTAGGTCTATAAGTAGCCATTGTGTGATTTTCTATGTGTACTGCTCTAACTTTACCATACTTTTCCTCTAAATCTTAAAGGTTTTGTTAATATTCATAAAGCAAAACATCAAATGACTCATAGTACAGGACGTCATAGTTTTGCCCTAGCAACCATTTGATGTCATTCTCAGTATGTTAGGAATTTTGATTGCCGAGATACAAGCCATTTTGTAAGTTTAACAGTTTCATTTTTCCTTTTTTCATTTCTGTTTCTAGAGTTTTAATTATAATTCATGAAATTGAAAATCAGATTATTATTATATCAGACTTAAGGGACATATTACATTGCCATAGCATTCAGTTGATACTTTTTTCAGTACCCTGAGTTTGTTACCGGCTCTGGTACAAGTGATATTGTATGTCTACCGCTATTTTTCCAAGATTCTTCACCGATTTCTTATGTATTTTATTATTTTCATGAATAAGCAAATTCACCCATTTGAATAATAGGTATTAAGGTTTAATTGCTTGGCCCATGCGTCACAATTAGGCCAATTATAATATTCTACAGCATGCTATTGTCTGTATATGTTTATTTTGTGAGTACTATTCATTAGAATCACACTATGGGTAGGCATGGGTAGGTATGGTGGGTATGGAAACTATGTAATTTTACACCATGTAAATGTGCTCATTGTTGAGGACAATATTTTATGGCATTAAAGTGATGCCTTTGCCTAGCAGCCATGAGAAGTGGTCCCAGGGATGCAAGATAGATCTTGTAACCTATCCAAAACTTTGCAATGGCTACAATTTTCCCCTTGTTTTTCCTCGATTTTTGACAATTTCATAAATATTCATGAATATGAAAATGAGATAATTCTTATTTAGGCCTATTTCATCAATACATTTGTCATATGATATTACTGGCTCAATAACAAAGTGTCACATTGATAGTCTGGTCCTGAAATAGTTTGTTAATGTTATTAACGATTTGTTTCTGTCATTTTAATGTTTTCATTACAATTCATGAATATGCAAATGAGATAATTTGCACTCCTTACCATGGGTTGAAATGGCTATGTCGTACGTAAGCTCTAAAATGAGACCAGGTTTAGTGGACTAGGATAAGTAACAGCGGGGTTATGACCAATTTTGTATGTACACCCCCTGCTCAAAAATCATGTTAATGGCTGCCACGGAAACCATGCAGTTTTTCATAAAGCAAAAGAGTTCATCTTTGACGACAAAAATTCTTTGCACTTCTGGGGTCCCAATGAATGATTTGGCACCCTTGAAAAATTGTCCTGGGAGGGGATGTACAAGGCGCGTCAAATAAGCCCCTGGAACTTCATTTTCACCCAGAATAAAAGCACTTTTGCAAGACCGAAAAAATGAAAACATTGGTTTTCATATTTCCCAAAGACAGTACTAAACAACTATACCAAGGAAATTTCTGCTAAACAAGGGGCCACCAAAAGTGAATTTTTGATGTTTTTTTTTCAGTCTTGAGCTTTAGCTACATGAGATTGTCTTTAACAAAAAGAAAGTAGGCGGTAGGGTTTGGTGTCAATACATCTCGTATTGATCCAAAATTTAAATGATTTTACTCATTTTCGCCAATATTTATTTTTTTTTACCAAATAATGCAATTTTCTTAGAAGAATGTCTTCTTTACCCAAATTTTGAGATTTTTTTTTCAATTCTGTTTTGGATTAATCATTATCTTTGGGGCTCTTATGTATTAATTTGGAAACGAAAAAGAGTTCTGAATACTGTGGCATTTTTTGTGGATTTTTTTTAGATTTTCAAATTTTCAGTTTTTGCAGAAAATGAGAATTTTCAGTATTTACAGAAAATGGGAATTTTCAATTTTTCTTAAAATCGTTAACTCAATGTTTTGGTCTTATCACACACTTTTTCAATTTCATTCAGATTGTGCGGATTCAAAAAAGAGGGTGTAAACTTTGTTAGTCAATATGTCACTTTAAATATTTGAGGACCATATAATGTCAATGTGTTCAGCGTTCTTAAGTGTGTGAAAACGTCTAACTATGTCAAGTAAACTGTCCCATATTGGCTTCCGTGTAAACCAATGGACTATTCAATCATTTACGGAACAAACTAACTATGGTGTTAGAAACGCAACTAACATCAGGAAAACAAACCCATGAAATGTATACCCCCATGAACCCCACATTTATATAGAAATAGTGGGGCTTGCAGGGGTATACCTATTTTTCTTTTTTGCTCCAAAACATAGATTGCGGGTACGCGTTAGAACCGCCTCGCCGAGACGGTTCTAACGTGTACCCACAATCTATGTTTTGAGCAAAAATTCGAAAAATATAAAAAAATACCCACAATTTTTTTCTTTTTACAACTTTAAAAAGCTCTGTATATTGCATGGGCAAGTTTTCGTAATGACTTTTAATTTACGCATAAAACAATGAACAATGGGAGAGCGATCGCATTTCAACTTTGACGAATGCGTGATAGGGTTATTAGCCAGATGGCATTGGACAAGAAATATCGAAATAATGGTGTGTTTCAATATGTAATTCAAATAATAAGGTGGTTTGCATCTTTGGTTTGGTCTCATAAATGTTCTAATTATTTTTATCTTACGTCCAGATTTGCAACCCAGTACAAAATGTGGATGTGGCCCCTCTTTGAGTGTTCGAAGAATCTATGGCTGGCTTTCTGATTTAGAAACTGTCACATACATTGTAAGTTAGTTCAGTTTGACCACTTGCCTTTTTTCTATCCTACCAGGCGCTCTGGGTGGAAATGCATCTTAATTAGGCTAAATATTGTTTTTGTTTTGTTTTGTTTTTTTTACTAAAGGCCTACATATGAAGAATGGAACAACCCAGTCAGCATTGCAATAGGGGACCGCTGACAGCCCGCTAATATTTGCATAGCGGCCCGCTAACTAAATTCTGCAGTGGCCCACCGGTGGATGTGAAAAGTAAAAAATTGTCGGCCCGCTGTCGAAAAAACGCTATGTTGCCGCGAGGTTGCCCCCATTGTACCGACATGCAAAATATTAAGAAATTAGAAAATTATTAATATTAAAAATATCACATAGTTTTGCATTTGGAATCTTCGAAAACGAAGAATCTGTGTGTTTTAGGGCATGAATTAAGACATGCCCATGGACACACAAGATGTACTCAACACCAGAGGCGTTTTATGAATTAATTACTTTTCCATGTGTGTATATATATAATAAAAATTTATTTCGACGATGAAGTGCCATGAGATTGACCGAAACAAGTAATACACTTAGAAAAGTTATATAATTGATAGTCAGAATCACTCTCTGTTATGAATTATTATTTACATATTTATTTAAACACCTTTATTTAAGAACAATGTGTAAAATAATGAAAATTCGATGTTATCGATTTTTAGCTCACCTGAGCCGGAGGCTCGCAAGGTGAGCTTATAGGATGGCCATGATCCGGCGTCCGTCCGTCCATCGTCCGTCCGTCGTCCACAATTTCAAAGATCTTCTTCTCTGAAACCGCTTGGCCGATCTAGTTGAAATTTTATGTGGAGCCTCCTTGGGTAGTGGCATTTCAAGTTTGATTGCAAAATCCAGGTCGAATGACCAAGATGGCCGCCACGCCCATATATGGTAAAAACCCTTCAAAAAACTCCTCTCCAGAACCGGTGGGCCGATTTCCACGAAACTTGGTATGTAGCATTGGGAACTTCAGCCCATCATAGTTTGATAAAATGATGACCCTTGGAATGACCTTGACCTATTTTACGGCAAGGTCAAATTTGGAAAGATAGGCTTTTACATGGGAAAAAGTGAAAACTATGGATTTTTTGAAAACTATTGCAGCCTGAGGCCTGAAAAGTGGTAGATGCAAACAACTAATGGAGTAGATGAAGGTATGTGATTAATTTAGGTCAAGGTCATCTCTTGACCTTGGCCAGTCTGTCGTCCATACACACTTTTCAAAGATCTTCTTCTCTGAAACTGCTTGGCCAATCAAAGTGAAATTTTATGTGGAGCATCCATGGGTAGGGGAGACGAAAGTTTGATTGCGAAATCCAGGTCACATGACCAAGATGGCCGCCACGCTCATATATGGTAAAAACCACTAAAAAATCTTCTTCTCCAGAACCGGCTGGCCGATTTTCATGAAACTTGGTATGTAGCATATGGGACTCCAGCCCATCATAGTTTGATCAAATGATGACCATAAGATGACCCTGACTTATTTTACGGCAATGCCGATTTTGGAAACATAGGTTTTTACTTGGGAAAAAGTGAAAACTGTGGATTTTTTAAAAACTATTGCAGCCTGAGGCCTGAAAAGTGGTAGATGCAAACAACCAATGGAGTAGATGGAGGTATGTGATTAATTTAGGTCAAGGTCATCTCTTGACCTTGGCCTGTCTGTCGTCCATACACACTTTTCAAAGATCTTCTTCTCTGAAACTGCTTGGCCAATCAAAGTGAAATTTTATGTGGAGCATCCATGGGTAGGGGAAACGAAAGTTTGATCGCGAAATCTAGGTCACATGACCAAGATGGCCGCCACGCCCATATATGGTAAAAAACACCCAAAAATCTTCTTCTCCAGAACCGGCAGGCCGATTTTCATGAAACTTGATATGTAGCATTTGGGACTCCAGCCCATCATAGTTTGATCAAATAATGACCCTAGGATGACCTTGACCTATTTTATGGCAATTTCAATTTTGGAAATATAGGCTTTTACTTCGGAAAAGTGAAAACTATGGGTTTTTTTAAAACTGTTGCAGCCTGAGACCTGCAAACAACTAATGGAGTATATGAAGGTATGTTATTAATTTAGGTCAAGGTCATCTCTTGACCTTGGCCAGTCTGCCGTCCACACACACTTTTCAAAGATCTTCTTCTCTGAAACTGCTTGGCCAATCAAAGTGAAATTTTATGTGGAGCGTCCATGGGTAGGGGGAACGAAAGTGTGATCGCAAAATTTGGGTCACATGACCAAGATGGCCGCCATGCCCAACTTTGGTAAAAACCACTCAAAAATCTTCTCCAGAACCGGCTGGTCGATTTATGCGAAACTTGGTATGTAGCATTTGGGACTCCAGCCCATCATAGTTTGTTGAAATGATGACCCTAGGAAAGCCTTGACCTATTTTACATGGGAAAAGGGAAACTGTTGCAGCCTGAGACCTGAAAGTTGCTAGATGCAGACAACTAATGGAGTCAATGAAGATAAGTAATTAATGAAGGCCAAGGTCATTTGTTGACCTTGACCCAAGGTCATTTAAATGTCAAAATTAAAATTTTGGTTTTCTCAGAAATCACTGGGTTTGGAAACTATTGCAGCCTGAGACCAGAAACTTTGCAGATGCAGACAACTTGTGAAGTCAATAAAGGTGTGTGAGTATTCAAGGTCAAGGTCATTTCATGATGACTTAATACTCCAAGATCAGGCTTCAGGTGAGCGTTCTCAGGACCAATGGTCCTCTGGTTGTTGTTTCCCTTTAGTAAAGTGGCAGCCGTTGACGGGCCGACAGCGGGCCCTCTTGTGTTTTTGTTTGTGAAACACTCAATGATCCAGCACTCATTAAATAATTGAGTTATAGTTATATGAGGAAGCAAGGATTTATCGTTCAAGCATCACATTTTTGTAGGGCATTGTCCTATTTCGTGCCCCTGGCGGGCCGTCGTTGGGCCGATATGCCAAGATGTCGCTGACGGACCGCCAGCGGCCCGCTAACTGCTCTAAGAGAATGTGAATTTCTTTCAGAGATCAAATAATTTTCTTTCTTTGCCATTTCTACCTAATGTAGAAATGCATTAATGTCAATTCCTGGCACTGAGATCTATTTTTGTCAGACAATATGTTATTTCGGGCTCCTGACGGGCCGTCATGGGGCCGATATGCCGCGATGCCCACTTAATGCCGCTGACGGGCCGATATATGCATGCTGACTGGGAAAGAACGTGAAAAATTAATAATAAAACTGCAAAAACCGATTGAAATCTTACCTGGAAGAAATCTCGAGTTTATGTACCGGTAAGTAGAACCAAACTAGGGGCAGTCCAGTGTCCTTAATTAGCATAATTCTAATTAGCTGGTCGTCTCTAATTAACCTTAATTAGCTTAACTCTTCTGATAACTACTCGATGTAATTATCTTTTATTAAAATTGGTATTTTGATAAATGTATTTTCCAATTTTTTTTCTAATGGCATCTGCTTCTCTTTTTCCTTTTTTGATGCCTTTAGTTATATCATTTTTCATTCATGAAATCTTTGAACAACTTAAAAACATATTTTTCAACATGCTGTGATTTTGAACGAGCTGTGACTTGCTTCATGGGGACATACAGTAGTTTTGCGAAACCAATCTGTTTTATTAATGGCATATACATACTACAAACAAATTAAAACTCTATATGATTTATTGAAAGAGAAGTTAAATAGGGGCAGTCCGGTGTCTCTTATCATAGTAACATAATTTTGGAATCATGATAACAATTGATTATCATAGTAGACTTCTTGGACCCGTATGATTGCTTCCTGATATAATCCTGGCTTTTGATAATATTTTTGACGAATGACTGTCTTCGGCAAATAAAATCAAATTTTGTATAAATGTAATTGTATAAATATTGTTACACCATACTGTAGAGTTTTTATCGGTTTTTGAAATCAGCTTATGTCTCATAATGCTTTTACGTATGTATCGATTTGATCAATGTAAACTTTAATGACAATTATTTGCGAATAAAATCTGACTCATTTATATATTTTGAAAACTGTCTGAATGAATATCCGGATCCTATTCCTGATAAACGACATTATGTAATACTGCGCTTGTGTCTGACTATCCCTAATGTTAATTGTTTTCAAAGCATATCGGTTAAATCACTTCTCGTCATCTAAAAGCAATTCACATTCCCACGCTCATCAGTGCATCCTACTTTTGTAAATAAAACTACTACATTTCTACCACACTGATGGTTGATATCATATATTCAATCTTCGAACATGACATGCTAATTCATATATACAAAAATCTATATAAGCCAATGACTCACCCGACTTAACAACATAGTATGCAGACTATGCCAGCGGTCGGGCTTACTCTAGAATGTCCACAAACACGCCCTATCCTCCTCTAGTACTCTTCATTTATGGCTATTTCACAATAAGGGTAGCCAATAATATTGTCAATTACCTTGTCGATCAGGTGTCCCTTTCATAACTTGACCTGGGGAGTTGGTAAATCAACTGAATTGGTCTAGAGATAATTTCCCAATACTCCTAGTGTACAAATTTACAAAAGGAGGTGTGAAGAGATCATTGTCAAAGGGGAGAACATTGCCTAATATAAAAAATATTACACCATGTAATACTTTCCATGATAATAATATACACCATGTATTGAAAAGCAGCCATTTTGTCAATGTTAGCTCACCTGAGCAAATGCCTGTTAGCTCACCTGAGCTGAAGAGGCAAACATGAGCTTATGGAATATCGATTAAATCTAGTTGCATGTTTTCATAAATAAGATAGGAATACAAGTCATCAGTCGTATGTATAATTTGCTCATGAAGGGTTTAGACAATCTGATTAGACAATGTCAATCGATATTCGGTTGGAAACCCATCATGATTAATGTTGGCTGATGACACTGACTGTGAAAGACCAATGCCAGAATACACAAATCAAACAGTCATCCTGTTTATTTGAGCCGCAGCACACAAAAAGAAAAGATCTCAGCTGTATCGTTACATGAGCTGCATGGTTACATCAACTGCATGGTACATGTAACCATGCTGCTTTGCAAGTTTCACATCTCAAAAAAACCTACACTGTAAATTATTGGTACCAAATCCTCATAGACCATGATGCATTGGTAGCAGTATCAAATTTCATTCAGATAATTCACATGCGTACATTCAAAATCTATGTAGCATCCATGCCTTCTATCACATTGAAATAAACACCATCTAGAGTGTTTCCAATGCCGGTACCATTTTTCATACTTCTTGGTTTTTAACTAATTCTTCACACATCTAAATTAATCTGGTTCCACTTTTTCACATCTGAGAATAATGTACTTATCAAACTATTCTTCACAGATGTGACAAGTACATTAAAATTCTTCACATGTCATCAAACATAAACTTGTGAAACAGCATGCAGCATTTATGCCTATCCATCACATTGATATAAAACACAATTTGAAGTTTATTTGCCTTCGATTCCAATTAGTCAAAACATAACCCTTACCAATTCTTCACAGATAGGATGAGTTGTACCAATTATTCACATATCAAAATTCAGATGTGTAAAGATTTGGTACCAATTTTCACATCAGAGAAAAATGTATATAATATATGTCCTACTGATGTGATGAAAACATAAAACATTCTTCACAGGTCAAGCCATAAAATTGTGAAATGGTATAATGCACTAGTCATTTGTATCTCATGGGCCCTATGGGACTGTGGATAGCAGGTACACAGTGGAACTTACCTCAGATTAGTTCCAGCAGTCCAGGAGATGTGCCATGTTTTTAATTTTCCACCAGTACATTGCCACACCAATTCAAATTAACTACCAGTTGTATTTTCACATTGATTTTATTGTCCCTACATTTATCTGCAGACATTCAAGACCCCCTCATCATATTTGTTTTTCATCAGAACTACTTTCAGCTGTTGTTCCTCATTATTGTTAGCCCCCTGGTGGTAGGGCTTTTAGCAGGGATTTTACCACAAATTACCACAAATTTTAAAAGCCCTGCTATTCCCGGGACACATAGTGGGGGTGGATACAAATAACTGGTGCATAAATAAATATAAATAAATGTCACAATGCCGAAAATTGAAAAGTTGAAAGTCCTACTATACCCCGGGTCCGTAGTGACTGGATACAAATGACTGGTGCATAAATTACATACACATCACAATTCCTAAATGTGACATATTGGTACCAATTTTTCACATAGGTGTTCATCCAAGGGAATATGAAATTTGTGATTCAACGTAATCTTCTCATTTGATGCCGCTTCATAGAGTACGAAAGTCAAACTGGTTTTCCAGAGACAACCAACGCGACTGAGACCAACCAACCCAGATGAAATCAATGCGCAACAATAGGTTATGTCCGGGAACAACTTTCCAAAGATCATTCCCTACAGGTGTTAAAATGCTAGTCATAAATGATTTCATCTGTGTTGGTTATTGTCATTCGTATTGGGTGTCTCTAGATAAGCATCGTGCATGTCCTCTCGTTAATAATTCTAAAATTTCAAACGGCGAAAGTAACTTAGCTGATGTTATTGTGGATTCGCCCCTTATAAGGCTATTGACTGCCTTTAGATTCGACCCAAATACACATCCTTTAAGTACTTTTCAACAGATGGGACCATAACTATCACTAGGCCTAAAGAACATTGTGTCGATATATCACATTCGATAGGCACATAATATGTTTTAAACTACCTGTTTTTTCTGTTTCTCTTGCGTTTTCTCGCGGAAAAAAATACAGCCGCCATGTTTCCCGTTAATACTTAAACACGGTACCGGTTCCGGGTCATTTCGGCCCATAACCATTTCGGCCCATGACCATTTCAGTGTCACGACTCCATGCCACTATCTTACCGAATGATGAATCCACCAAATATTATGAATTTTCGAGAAATGTGGATACGTCTTTATATATAACAAGTAAGTACGGAGTTTCTATCATCGATAGTATTCCACACTGTCTTACCGAGTGATGATTATTCCACTCAATTTCATGAATTTTCAAGAAATGTGCATGCATCGCTATATATAACAACAATATGGAGTATCTATCATCGATAGTATTCCACACAGTCCGGCTGAGTGTTGATTATTCCATCCAATTTCATAGGTCAGTGTGGAATAATATCGATGATAGAAACTCCATATATAGTACCTCTATATAGGCAGTGCATCCACATTTAGGCAAAGTACAGGAAAATTACAGGGGATAAATAGGTCAGTGTGAAATACTATCGATGATAGAAACTCCATATATAGTACCTCTATATACTCGTCGCATCCAGATTTTGACAAAATACATAGATATTACAGTGGTAAATAGGACAGTGTAAAATACTATCGATGATAGAATACTCCATATATAGTACCTCTATACAGGCGATGCATCCACATTTTGACAAAATACATAGATATTACAGGGGATAAATAGGTTAGTGTGGAATACTATCGATGATAGAAACTCCATATATAGTACCTCTATATAGCCGGCGCATCCACATTTTGACAAAATACATAGATATTACAGGGGATAAATAGGACAGTGTGGAATACAATCGATGATAGAATACACTAATAGACGTCGTTATTAATGGGTAATAAATGTGACCAGTAACAGACATGGAGTTAGACGTCGTTATTAATGGATAATAAATGTGACCGGTAACAAAGGTACTATATATGGAGTTTCTATCATCGATAGTATTCTATAGGTTAGGTGCCTGTAAAACCGGTTTAAGCCCGCCAGTAACTTTGTGTTACTGATCGTTCCAAGTCGATACTTCTGTAGTGGTTCTTTTTGTTTTATGTCTTGGTGTTTAAAATTTTTTGTGCTGTTGGCGCCTTATGTATGTTTTCATATTTTTAGTTAAGTTAAGGTAACTGAGTGGCCACCTATTGGGAAAATAGCTGCTCATTCGGCTTACGATGTGTTTCATGGTATAAGTACCTGATTGTTAGTTTGGTTTTTTCCCACCTCGGTTTTTGGAGTGGGAATCTTTTTCTGATTGCGCCTTTTCCTGATCTTTGCCTACTTGTGCCTTTCTACACTGACCTATTTATCCCCTGTAATATCCCTGTATTTTTGCCAAAATGTGGATGTACCGCCTATATAGAGATGCATCCACATTTTTCATTTTTCCCATAATATGTCGTATTTCTTCAAAATGTGGATGCAGCGCCTATATAAGAGACGAATACACAAAAACATCATCTACTATACTTAGTGTAAGTTTACTATATATATAGTCTGTGCATCCACATTTTTATATGTTTCCATGATATGTCGTATTTCTTCAAAATGTGGATTCATGCCTATAAAGAGGTACAATATATACAGCTCGGTTTCAAAAATAACATACCCCTGCAATGTCGCAAAATAAATTGACCTCTTCACCTTCATTGAATCAATCATTGCTTTCTGGTTATTAAGCTGGTACGAATGAAACTTCTACATTTTGTGCATATGGCTATGTGTGTTGAAATGGTATTAATTTTATATTGATCATGAGCAAACCGATTGGACAGGAAGCTGCCTTTGGCATATACCAAAATTCTGACAGATTTAAAGTCAAGTTTTCAAGTTTAGGTGATTGGTATGGTGTACGCACTGTGAATTTTGCCACTCTATGACATGAATGCTATGCATTAACACCTATTTGAGACATCTTAAAACGTGCACCACATTCAAAACAGTACTGAATCAGAAAGTGGAAGTTTAACGTACCCACTACCTTGTAAATGCATGTTTTTAGCACAAAAATTCTCTTCAAATTTATCCAAAATTTATCCAATTTTATTAATTTGCATCTGAGAATAGCAGTAATAATCGGAATGATTATTTATATATAGTTTCTATAGAATTGTGCAATGCGCATATGCCTATGGCAATGTTAAAGAAATGCCACGACCTTCTTAAACATCATGTATTAATCAAAGACATTTGTTGGTATGTGAATATATTTGATTGAAATACTGTGACTGGTCATCTTATCAAGGCGGCTTATATAAGAAAATCATCCCAGAGAAATTCCAACGAAACAAATATCAGGCACAAGAGAACACAGTAAGATGTAAATGGACAGTAAGAGCAGTAATGCTTCCTTAACACACGCATGTAATGAAAGGATACGCATCTATTTAATCATTGTTTCAGTACTTAAAATGTAAAGCGAATGTGTTGCAAGTTTTAATGTATCTAAAATAGATGTCCATGAATAGCACTGAGGTCAGAAATAAAGTGGCAATATTCACAGTACGTACATCATACCAATCGCCCAAACTTGAAACCTTGACTTTAAATCTGTCAGAATTTTGGTATACGCCAAATACAGCTTCCTGTCCGATCGGACTGCTCATGATCAATATAAATTTAATACCATTTTGACACGCATAAACATATGCACAAAATGTAGAAGTTTCATTCGAACCAGGTCAACAGTCCTCAAGCAATGATCGATGCAATGAAGATGAAGAGGTCAATTTATTTTGCGACATTACAGGGGTATGTTATTTTTGAAACCGAGCTGTAGAGTATTGGTATTCCACGCTGTCCTATTTATCCCCTGTAATATCCCTATAGAGGTACTATATATGGAGTATTCTATCATCGATAGTATTCCACACTGTCCTATTTATCCCTTGTAATATCCTTGAAAATTGCCAAAATGTGGATGCACCGCTATATAGAGGTCCCATAGAGGTACTATATATGGAAATTCTATCATCGATAGTATTCCACACTGTCCTATTTATCCCCTGTAATATCTGTACTACATGTATACTGTGTATGTCAAAATGTGGATGCATGTCCCTTATATATATAGCGGTGCATCCATATTTTTCGTTTTTCTTATGAATTGTCGTATTTCTTGAAAATGTGGATTTATGCCTATAATTGTGACCGTGACTGAGAAAATGGGGCTTATTGAGGCAAAATCACTTTTTCAGTTTTTCTTGTTTTTTGAAAGCTTACTATGTTAATAATTGTCTCTGAAAATGTTTTAGCTTTCGGACATGTTTTGACAGAGTTACAACACATTTTCCCGAACTACCCAGTCAGCAAAACCCCAATATTTTTTATGACGTTACGTAAAAAAGTCATTAAACGTCGCAAAATTCTTACGTTATTTAATCAGTGTGATCTGTGTGTTTCTCTTTTATTCCGATACTAGTTTTACTAGTAAAGGCATATTTCAGTTAGTCTACTATACTACATGTATAGTTTCATATTTTAACCGCTTGTACACATACGCTGAATGAATAATTAGGGTCAAAAGTATTTCTACATTGTCGGAAATTCCTTAGATTTCAATATATTTTCAGGTTTACTAATTTTTATTTAATTTTCTTTCTTTATGAATTCGAGAACGTCCCCAGGAGAAGTGGTTTTCGGCGTTGTGCCCGGTAAAAACGTTAAGTTGTGTCCCAGATAGAGTGGTTTGTCTTCATCATGCTTGTCCCCAGTTAAAACGATAATCGGTGTCCCAGGAAAAGTGGTTTATCTTCATTATACTATTGTTTATTGTGCCTACCTCTCTGCGGTGCTCGTTCCCTTTCGTTCCTGTTGAAACTTAGCCGGATGGCTACCTTGTTGGGAAAGAGCTAGTCATTGTGCTCCTCAAGTGTGTTGTGGAAAATGTTTTGTTGTGTTTTATGTATTTTCTTTCCCACCCGTTGTCTATGTAGGGACTTTTACTTGCATCGATTCCTGGTCTCACTATTCTTACTTTACTAGAAATCAATTAATGAATTCTTGGTCGACATATTTCCCTGCTTTCGACATTATTTAAAAGTTAGATAAATGTTTTATAAACATATAAGCAAAAAAAGTCATTCAATTTTAGGGCATGCGTTTTCAAGCTGCTTATGCTTTAAAAATGCGTGATTCAGTGTTTTGACAATTTTGGGCAACGTCACCATTGGCATTTTGTCTTCAAAATTTCTTTAATTGTTTAACTGTTGTAGTCTAAAGTTCATCGAAATATCGAGTTCGTTGCTTTATTTTTGAACTTTCAATGACAACAAGAACATAAAAATATGTAGATCAGGAGAGCCACGAAAAGACGTTTCTTACAAACATGAAAACACATAATATAGAAGTCTCCGGAACCTGGCTGTGGCCTTCAAAATCATTGAACATTTGAAGTATGCATGCTGAACAAGGCTGTGAACATTAAGAGGTTATATCGCCCAAAACAACTGCATAGTTTTTTCCTTGTTTTGTTTTGTCAACATTATTTCAGTCATGGAAATATGTTCCCTGGGTACTTGCACTGTCATTTCTAAAAATGTTATCATTTTGATCGGTAAAATAGTTTTGCAAAATTGTGAATGTTTAAAACAAACAGTCGGCCGACGCATTACCAGATAACGATTGTAATTTTTAAGATCATATATTCAATACCATTTTATACATAGCCATGTTGGTAGCACGTGCAGGGTACTGTCACGGTATTTGCAGGTCCGCTTATGCTGGGCTAGAGCATTTCATCAAGTTTGTTGCCGACACGTACATGTAGCGTTCTAATATGTCGCCTTTCGTTGTTTTGATCTGGGAAGTTATGTGGGCAAGAGCATATTGGCATATACATGTACTTGATGGAAGGATATTCCAAGTTGCTTTCTTCGTGTGCATCAATTCAGGCAAATCAAGCTAGATCCGATAATTCATTGAGTCAAATCCAGTAAATATAACACCTTGCGTATCTGTTAACCTGAAAGTCACGATCAAATTGAGTTAGCTATTTAGGTGCGAGGGTGCGACATGCCAGTCTATGTGGCACCATTTTGGGTTGGGCTTGAAACCTCAGGCAGCGCTATTACGGATGGTAAAATTGTCAGTCTACGCGTGCCAGTTGACGTCTATTTTATCTGTTGTTATATACGTTGCCAAATTTTGAACATGCTCATATTAAAAGGACGTTCAATTCCCTGGTACTTGTTTGTCCTGAGCTCGTGCGTTCAACATACTGTACTTATCCGGTTTGTATAAGGTAGACGGTTTCACGACCGCGCAACTACCGACTTGGATTAATATGTTTGCTACCATGTTTAGCCGACATGTTCGAGTTGTGGATAAGAAACAATGGTGTATGTGATCGAACTTGCGTGAGAATAAAGGATGATCACCCAACATTAAATACTCATTTGGCGGCCCCCGTGGCCGAGTGGTTAAGGTCGCTGACTTCAGTGCTCTTGATCATTCGATCATCTCACCGATGTGGGTTCGCGCCTCGCTCGGGGCACGAGTCACATGTGGGACAAGCCAAGTTCTGCTTGCGGGTGTGTCAGGTGGCTTTTCCCCGGGTACTCCGGTTTTCGCCCCACCTACCGATTGATCCGTCTCGATATGAGTAAAAAAGCTTGAAAGGGACGTAAAACTGAATCCAAAAAAAAAATACTCATTTCCTTTCATTTACAAATAGTGAAAAAATGTAGATAAAAATGTAGATTTTTTTATTCAGTTTTACGTCCCTTTCATGAGACGGGCCAATCAGTAGGTGGGTCAACGGGAGAACCCCAAGAAAAACCACCTGGCACAGCCGCAAGCAGAACTTGGCTTGTCTCACATGTGGCCAGTGCGGGGCTCGAACCCGCACCAGACACAGCGGTGTAGATAGTCTTTAACCACCATGGAATGTCTAGTGAGATTCAAATGATGTTTCCTTTCACTGGTACCATATAGTTACGTTCCAAGAATACGACACACATCGTATAGTGAGATTTCAATTATTGTTTTGAGAACGTTGCAGCTTCGTTTTACAGTTAGCCATTTATAAAAACGCAAATGAGCGTTTGTTAACCATTAATTGTTCGTCTTTTTTACACATGCAGAACTCGTACTATAGCATTTACTATTTATGCGTTCCACACATGTTCCGTTCGTACGGAGACAATTTTCACCACTGAATTGATTTATTTTCTCTCTGTTCGGCGCCCATTTTTAGTTACCAGGAAATGGTTTAATTTCTTGCTTTACGTCCCAGTAAACATCTATGGTCGTGTCGGAACGTTGCCTTTCTCATATTATGAGACACCCAACCAACTACCATTGGGGTGTCATAACGTGAAATGTGCTGAGAACTAAAACCAACCAGATCATATGTATAATCTATTATGATCGTAGTACTTAGACTAACGTCACAGATTTGCCGTTAAAATTATGAATGTACGAGTATTTGACCAAACGAAAAAAAGTGTCATTCAGATTTAAAATGGTAAATATGTGGCGTGAGGATACTACGACCAAACTAGATTTGAAGATGGTTTGACTAAACCACTTTTCCTGGGCAAGCTAAAACAGCCTAAGCAGTTGAGCTTTGTCTGGAGACACAAGCAGACCATTTATTTCTCATAGCCCCAATAGGGGCAGTATTTATTTACTTTTTAAGCTGTCTTCAACCGGCAGCTTTTAGTACATCTGGGTGTTGTCTGAAAACGTTAGGAGCTTATTGTCCAATTTTATTATACTGCAGAACATGTTTATGCCCAGCCACTTTACCTTCTTTGGGAACGCGGCCTATTTATAGAGCATCAGATTCTGAATCGAGAGGTCTCGGATTGATACCCAAGAAGCGGTTATTTATAGAGACGCATCCACATTTTCTATTTTCACTATATAGTCGTATTTCTTCAAAATGTGGATTCAAGCCTATATAGAAACGCATCCCCATTTTCCATTTTCACTATAAAGTCGTATTCCTTCAAAAAGTGGATGCATTTCCTATATAATAGACACTGTCAGTATAACAGTGTGGAATACTATCGATGATAGAATACTCCATATCTTTTACAGGTTACATTTGAGCCGCATCATGGGAAAACTTACAATCTGCATATGCGAAAACAAAGGCGCAGATCAGCTTCGCAATCAGCGCACGAATAGTACAATCTCTTTTCTTCTAAAATCCGATATTTCAAGCTTCTAGCTTCTTTCTGTGCTTCTACAGACCGGTTTGTGTCGGACCTGTTCGGAAACCACATTGTTGGTTTTCCCACGAGGCGGCTGATTTATTACCCATTCATATACGACGTCTATATCAATAGTTTTATTGTAGTATTTTATGGGTGCGTCATTATAAAGAGACGTATCCAGATTTAAAACACTCCCTTGTGCAGGATAGTGCAGGATGGCGGGCAGTACAGGTTTTTAGTAAATATATGTAGCAGCTAGGAACCAGACCGTCTAATGGCGGCATCCACAAAAACATCAGCTAAATTAATTTCCCTTTCAAACTTGTAGCAATCTTCTGTTGTTGTTTTGGGCCTGATGGTAAAACCTGAAGACAAGTTTTCTCGTGTTTTTTTTTTTTAATTCAGTTTTACGTCCCTTTCAAGATTATTTCAGCTCATATGAGACGCGCCAATCAGTAGGTGGGGCGAAAACACTGTGACTCATAATACCTTAATATGCGTCATTATCAGCTTTGCTTTCAACACCAGGAAAAAGATTACACTATGCATTGTAAAGAAGCAATTAAGATGAGAATGAACTTGGCCAAAATGTTATGAATTTCATTAGCAAGTTGCTTAGGTTACAATCATGTTGACAATTGAACTGTTTACCGCTAAAGTGAACCGACAATAAAATGATATATAATAATGTATGTTTTCTTTGCTTATTATCCATTTAGTGCTTCCAAATCATGACAAGGAAAGCAAAATTTGAAAGTTACATCAGTATTGTGCGTTTCTAGTCCAGTAGCCATCAGCACAACCTGGAAGATGGCGTAGCATAAAATTTTATAGTAGTTTCTAGTTCACTATGCCATGTTAATTCAGAAACTGCATGATGCCCTGGCATCATTGAGCGTTTTGAAAAAATCAAGATGGCGTCCAAGATAGTTGCCATAGACAGCACCACAGAGTTGTCTATACCCTTTGTTTTGTGTTAAAAGTGCTCATTTTATGCTGTAAACATCATTATAAAGATTTTTCTAAGTTTTGATCCCCATGTTATTATTAGGCGGCAAGATGGTGGCCAGGATGGCTGCAATAATTATAATAAAAGAGGTGTTTTTGTAATAAAACGACAATCAACTGCTTCATAAAAATAGTGTCTTATGCTTGAAAGTCCATTTTTGTTGTACACATAATAGGTAAGTGCTTGGGTTTCACTTATGACCCCACATCATAACAACGAGGAAAGATGGCGCCCAACATGGCCACCATAATTATCATTTAAAAAGAATGTATTCTCTGATTAACACATCATTCTTGTGCTGCATATACTCAATGTCATGCGTTTGAAACGCTCATATAATGTTATAAGCAGGAAGATTAATGTTTATTCCCACATAATAATAATTAGCTAAGTTGGTAGCCAAGATGGCCACCATAATCATAATATATAGGTACATAATCTCTGATTGAATCAGCATTCGAGTTCTGCTTTTATACAATGTTTTGTAATTAAAATGTTCAATTTATGTTGTAAACGGCAAAATGAAATGTTTTGTAATTATATTTGACCCAACATTATAACAAGGAGTCAAGATGGTAACCAAGATGACCACCCTACTCATTATTTAATGTTCTCTGGCTACAGTAGCATTCCAGGGCTGCAAATAATGAATGACTTAGACGTATTTGTAATGATCATTTTATGTTGTTATTGCGCTGGCTCCCAAGCCAGTGCTATTTGTGGTTGATTTGAGCAAGGGTTATGGGGCACAATTAATTGATTCTTTATTGCTATAAGCGGCTTTGATTTGAGCAGCTACTGCCATTTCTGGTTCAATACATGCGAAATCATTTTGTCAAAACATGAACTATATCTTAAACTGCATCTTAACATGTTTTTTGTCTTAAAATGACTGACTTTAATCAAATTTGATTATAAAAACTGAGGAACTATTTTTTCATTATGACTATATCGAAAGGGTGGTCGGCTTTGAAAGCTATCAATTTAAAACTTCTATAAAACTACGATACAAAAAGTTATGTTGCAATTTGTTTTTATTAATACGATAAATATAATGTTATTTTATGTTACCGCACCATTTTTACTTTTTTTCCATGTTTTTGCGCTGCGTGTGTAAAATCCCTCGCAGACAGTCCTTGCGATTTTTCAACGTTGCTTTAGAACTCTTCGCGTACTTATCTATTATGACTTATCTGACCTAGATTCCTACTATAATCTAAAATTAGATGACCGTGTTAGAGTAAAACCTAGATTATGTCTAATAGTTTGTGGAATTTCGGGGGCTACTTGTATATCTGTACATGTAGATATCGTTCACAGGTACATGAAACAAGCACATTCTGGATGTTCGCGAACCCTGGGAAATTGGAATCCCGTTTTGTTTTTGTTTTTTTCAGTGTTAACTCAGTCGCTAAAACATAGATTCCTTTTGTTGGACAATTGGGGATCAAAGATCAGATAAATCTACCACAGCTCAACATCAGTAAATCTACGGAAACTTTCCCTTGTACAGACTGATGATTATACAAAATGCTTTTGCAAAAACCTAAGTTCGCGTTAATGTGGGTACCCATATCAAAGAAAAACGTGGCGGGTTTTAAAGTGACCAAACACGTTATGGGTAAATTTTATATTACTGATCGTTCCAATGCGATACTTCTGTTGTGGTTCTAATTGTTTTGTGTTTTCGAGTCGGATTTTTGTGCTGTTTGAGCCTTATGTACGTTTTCATAGTTTTTTCAGTTCGGGTAACTGAGTGGCCGGTCAACAAAGAAAATGCGGAATTACGTCGATCAATTTTGACCGGCTACCAGAGGCGATACCACATGAGAAAAATGGGTAAAATGGTTTTGGTGCTGAACTCATTTTTAAGTTTTAAGCCACTCGCCTTGTAAAACATGGGTCATGGGCTCAGTCCCGGACCTCTAGTCCTTCGGTCCGAGACTTTCACAGACAAATGTGTTACTAAACGTATAACAGTAGTGGGTACATGTTGAACTCGTTATAATTTATAAGCCACTAGCCTTTTAAAACAGGGGTCGATGGTTCGATCCCGGGATTCTCCAGTCAAACCCTCAGAGATTTTAAATCGAGATTCCGTCTCTCAGTGACCTTAATCTGTGAGTGGGTCGTTGAACAACAAATCAAATAAGTATTTGCATTGCAACTTTAGAATCTATTTAACAAATACATGTGTGGTCAACGTAAAATTAATTAATTTATTTTATGTAAGTACTTTAGACATGTCAATGCTTATTTTAGTGCATCAATAAACCAGAAAGTTATAGAAATTTTATTTTATTTAAATTTAAAATATTTATTTATTTATTTTTTTAATCCTTGTAGTGTGTATTTGCTTCATCCGCCAAAGTAATGAATTTAATTATGCATAATTAGGGAAAAATCATTTGTTTGCAGAAGGTGTCCATTCTTTTGCCATCAAAGTGTACCCTATAAATGTTGGTTATAGACGCGATTCAAAATGTGTATTGAATATCATCATAACCATCTCTGATCATACAATTTGGATTGTCAGCGCTTTCCCTTTGCTCTGTCCCAGAGCAATTTTAACTTGTTTAATGTTCATGTTTTGTTTTGACACCGCATAACAACAATGAGGCATATCGGTCAATGTGCCCTACGCAATCATAATACGACTGAGAACATCATCACTGATCAAAACATCCTTTCAATGTAAGTGTTACATATTGATTTAGCGGATTAAAGGGGGGGTGGGGAAGCAAAGCCTTAACCCACTAAATGAAGTACTCGTTAAATTGACTGTTTAAATATAGGGAAGAAAGAGGACTTATCTGTTTTCTTTAAAAGATAATTTAAGAAATGTGAAGGTGAAAATTGCGAATTGTCGGCATGAGAGAGGTTGTTATGAAGCGGCTACGTAACTGGCAGAAAGCCCTTTGGTCAGACACGAGTCTCAATTATTTGACCCCGTTTAGGCATGTGTCTTTGATTTAGACATCCTTTGTGTAAAGTTTTGAAATTGCAGCGTATTTACATGTATCTGGCTATCGTCGCCGGTTTATAAAGGGCCACTGATGAGGGTTCAGTACCCGAAATATTGCGCAATATGGTCCATACTACCATCCTTTGAACGTTTTCACTGCTTCCAATTGATCAAACTTTTATATTTTATTTAGTGGATCCCTCATTAGAGCTATAAGAAGACACTGGGCTCTTGGTTTATATGCCTGTAGTGAATTTAGAAAGGATGTAGCAAACTGGAGAAAAGCATGTAAAGCTGGTTTGCAAAGAAGAAAGGCATTACGAAAACTTGCCCATGCAATAAATAAAGATTGTTTTAGCTTTAAAAATTGAAATTTTCAGCTGAAAAATTTTGATATTTTTCTTATTTTTGCTCCAAAACATAGATTGTGGGTACTCGCTATAACCGCCTCGGTAAAGCGGTTATAACGAGTACCCACAATCTATGTTTTGGAGCAAAAATAAGAAAAATAGGTATACCCCTGCATACCCAAGTTTTGCTATATTAAAGTGGGGTTCAAAGGGGTATACATTACACGGACATGTTTTTGTGATGGAAAGTTTTAAATGTACATAGAAACTCTGAATTGGAAAATATAATATCACCGGTTTATATACTATATACAGTCAATGCTATGTCTTCAACTGTTAATATTACAATTACTTCACAACTAACTATTATTGCATTAAAATCTATAGTTTTGAAAATCATTGCATCATATTGAAGGGACTTTTATTCCTTACCCGGCATAGGTACACACAAACATAAAAAGGTACAAGTAGGCAAAGATCAGGAAAAGGCGCAATCAAAAAAAGATTCCCACTCCAAAAACCGAGGTGGGTAAAAACCAAACTAACAATCAGGTACTTATACCATAAAACATATCGTAAGCCGAATAAAATACTTCGAAAGACGAAGATGGCGACACATAACATATAAGCTGGTATCTGTTTGTCTGTCCTAAAACAAAATACGAATTCCTGGTGGCCGTTAGGTCGAAGTTGAATATTTTAATTTGTTTGTCCGACTCGAATACATGCAAATGCTGTTCAGATTGCATTATGTAGTTTGCCACACTGATGTACCAATGCTCTTCTATTTTTGACGCTCTGGCAAATTCAAAATGAAAACATACAATAAAGACTTTATCATATAGCACCCATAGAATAGATGGCTTATTTTCCAATCGCACAAAATGATCGATCCGATAAGGTTGTATCTAATATTTAGTTTGTGCAAACTTACAACAGACGAACAGCTTTATCTTATCTTAAATATTCAAGCCCGGTGTTCGGTACATTCAAAGTATTTTAAGACGTCAAAGAGTTGAGAGCTGATGGTATTTGTTATATTAGGACTAAATAATAACCAAATATAATTAACATTTTTGTTATGTGTTTTAGCTTATTATTCTATCTTCGTTCGATTGATAAACACGATAACACATAAATGTATAAACATATTTATCTGACTTAAACATTTAAATTTTTGTCACAACTATCAGCACATACTCTGGGAAGATACAGTCAAAGATTGCCTTTTTTGTTACAATATAGTCTAGTAGCCATCAGCATAACCTGGAAGCCATGTTAGGTGAGATCTGGCGTGACATTAGGAGGAAGTGAGATGTTTAAAGTTATTGCGAACCAGGAAGGAAAATGTGTAAGCGTCTAGATTAAATTTCTACATTGTCATTTGAAAAGCCGCTACTTTATAAAAGGGACTTAAGAGGAAGGGAAATACCGTAAATATTTGGTTAAATGGTAAAACATCAGACCGTAGTCTACTTCATTCTTGCAGTATGTGGTTTTTCTGCCAGGATGTATAGGAAAGGGGTCAGCCTGAAAACAATTTCAAAGGGCTTTATACCAGACAAGGTGAACTGAGTCAGCCTTGCCTTTCGGAACCTGAATTTTATGGTGACTTGGTTTACAAATTTAAGAAACTTAAAGGAATTAATGATTTTTCTTTTCAGTTTAGAAAAATCATAACACGTTACGGACGTATATGTTATAACTTGAATGTTATGCGACAGTCTGCATGCTTAGTTTTTAACCCAGTCATGGTTGATAACTATGCTGCCTTCTTTAATTGCACGCCGGTGGGTCGGGCGTCAGACTCTATGATGGCCCCGACATAAAGCTATTCATTTTAGTTGGTTGGGGCCGGAGCTTCTTGTCTGTTGCTTGGCCCACCGGGGTCCAACTGGTGTTTTTCTTTTGCTCCTGAGTAAGTAGGTTATTCGGCGCCCAGGGATCTCCATCGTCGGGCAGCTTACTCAATCTGTGAGTCCTGGTTTTTGATTCATCAGGATGTTTATCATGATTTATTTGTTTGTTCTTGATGATTCATTGACTAGTTAGAGGTTCACCACGAGGACCGAATAACTAACTAAATGTTATGAACCACTGCGGAAGCTGAGGGTGAGGTTAGGTACCTGTAAAACCGGTTTAAGCCCGCCAGTAACTTTGTATTACTGATCGTTCCAAGTCGATACTTCTGTGGTGGTTCTTTTTGTTTTATGTCTTGGTGTTTAAATTTTTTGTGCTGTTGGCGCCTTATGTATGTTTTCATATTTTTAGTTAAGTTAAGGTAACTGAGTGGCCACCTGTTGGGAAAATAGCTGCTCATTCGGCTTACGGTATGTTTCATGGTATAAGTACCTGATTGTTAGTTTGGTTTTTTCCCACCTCGGTTTTTGGAGTGGGAATCTTTTTCTGATTGCGCCTTTTCCTGATCTTTGCCTGCTTGTACCTTTTACCAGATAATATCAGGGAAACGATCGCATTTGTAGGATGGCAGCAACGTTGAAACATCTCTATACGATATATGGTTTGATGTAAAACCGATAAACAGAGGCTAACAAACACTATCAAGTTTTAGTAGTATAACAACCATATACACAATTGTTTTCCAAAACAAAGTGAAACCAGGACATGTGCAGACATCCATTCGAAAATCCGCTCTTGATCAATATGAGAGGTCTTAGTTCCAACTTAAGTCAAGTGGTCGAAAGATGTGCAGATGGTACAATGAATTGCTTTGGATATGCTTCAGAACAACCTGGTCATCATCAAAATAAGTCGCTTCATAAAGCAACTTGCCTGTACAGGGTTTGGCAAATGCCATTGAAGAAACAGCTATTGAAATAGTTGAACAATATAGCTGATGACGTTGCTAGTTACATGTATTACGACGGTAATGACACAAACGAAATACCTAGTCTCGGTTTTAGATTAAAATGCCTATTTAATCTTAAAGCTAAGTTCCATTATACGATGTAGATTTGCATCCCTCTTTTTATTCTGCTAACTAACAACTGAAAAAAAAAACAGCAATTCGCATATGCGCAAACAAAGGCGCCGACTAGTTTCACAACTGCGAAGCTGATTATCGCCTTTGATTTCGCTACACGGATAGTACAGGTCTTGTCCTTTCTAAATCCGAAATTTCAAGCTTCTATTAGTCTTCAGTGTTTGTATAGCTCGTTTTGTGTCTGACCTGTTCGGAAACCACGTTGTTGGTTTTTCATGACCCGGCTCAAATATACATTAAGTTAAGTTTTTTGAATCAGAGGCCTTTTTCCCTTTTATTATGGTTAAGGTGGTCATCTCGACCACCAGCTTGAATCATTGTTGGGTCAGAACTAAACAAAAACTCTAACTTGTATTGTTAAAAAAATAGAATGAACACAAACACATTTATCAGAGAAAAAGTTCTCTATATTATGATTCTGGCGGCCATCTTGATCACTATCATCCCTTTTTATTAAGATTTGAGCGTCAAAACGTAAAACACACTAAATCATGGGCTTTATGTTATTCAAAACATAAGATATGTTGTTTAAAACATAAAATGGGCATTTTAAACACAAAACATTATGTAAATGCAACTCTGGAATGCTGCTTTCTTGTTAATCTCAACCATCTTGGACGCCATATTGAATTTTGAATTTTTCAAACCAGGCAATGATGCCCGAATGCCATCATGCAGCTATTGAACTGGCATGGTCTAGTGAACCAGAAAAAGACAGCAAGGACAAGAAGTGAATTTTTTGTATTACATATATATACGTATTGTGTTGGTATTTGCAATATTGCCCACCATTTGTCGGTCATTTTGAATCATACCCAAACATGAACATCATAGCGCCGGAAATTGCCGATGATTTACCTGTTTCCGTAAAAGGTGTGAACTAGTTTGCCTGTCCAGTTTTTAAAAATGGACAGTATAGGTACATATAGCAAATACTCTCTTAAATACTTTTTCTTTTCAAATGTCATATTTTTTCTGATACTGCTAAAAGGGAAATTTTATTACCTTTACAACGATGTAAATTTTATTTAATCATTTTGTCATCTTCATGGTAACTGAGGCTCGGAAGTGTGACTGGTATGCATCTAGTTATTTGAAACTGGTTCGGTGTCAAATATACGATTGTCCTCATTTTGAATGGCTAAAACTCTATTTTCTTTTCAAATGAGATTATTTTTCCTGTTATCATCTTATTCTTTGTCTTCTGAGCTTTACACTGATATAAAATTTGTAAGTATATCATTGACCGTTTTAGTTCCTGAGAGTCCCGAAAATCGAGTTTGAGCATTCAGCAAGCAGTCTGAATAAATATCATCTAAATTTTCTAAGTCCATTTACTTCAATGTCTGAGTTTTCATGACAGTAACTCGAGGCAACATACGCGCGTTTTGTCACAAATGATGAAAAACAATTTAAAGCAATGATTTTTTATTTTTATTTTTATTTATTTTTTTTTTATCTATTATTTATTTTTTATTTTTAATTTATTTTTTTTTTTATTATTATTATTATTTTTTTTTGCGATATAACTTAATTGTGATGTTTCTCTGTTTTTTTCTTTATTTATTTGTTTATTCAATTTACACATAATTAAACGTCTCTTTGAAATAAAATAATTCGGTATATAATAATCATGCGAAAGCAAACATCTATTTACCGCCGCTGTATTATATCATTAACAGACGAGACATTTATTTATTTTACTTATTTATTTATTTTTTCTGTATACGCTATCATTTTCAAATAACTAAAGGACTGCCAAGCATCCAGCAAAGATAACAGATTATTTGTTTTCCAATTTAATGCTTTAAGAATGGTTTATCCTTTTAAGAATATTTTTACAATTTTGAGAACATTTTGTTTTTAATTAGCCGATAACATCATGTTTGCGTCCTCAAGTCCTCACTTTTGTTCAAACAATTCAATGCGTAACAATGCAATGGTATATTGCGCCCATCATCATTTTAGAGACCCTGCTATAAAACAAGCTTTTGGCTACTAATTGAGCCGCCACATGGGAAAACCATCAATCTGCATATGCGGCGAAAACAAAGGCGCAGATCAGCTTCGCGGACAGCGCCTTTGTTTTCGCTATTCGGATAGTACAATTCCTCTTCTACTTGAATCCGAAATTTCAAGCTTCTAGCTCCTTTCTGTGACTGTACAGCCTGGTTTGTGTCGGACCTGGTCGGAAACCACATTGTTGGTTTTCCCTTGAGGCGGCTCAATTAAAGAAGGGCCCTATTATTGCCCGGATGCACTTTGTGTTAATTTTATTTTACCGCATTTGAAGATATTAATATTCTGTAATTTCATTTAATGAAAACTATGAATAACAGTTCTTTCTTTCTTTCTTTCCTTCTTTCTTTCTTTCTTTCTTTCTTTCTTATTTTTACCGCACTTGAAGATATTAAATATATTTTGAAAAATATGAATGCATCGCTGATCACAAGCCATGCGTGCACTTTGATCAGCTTGTCACCTTTAAGTTAGTCTTATCAAGATGAGCGCATAAACCAAAATGTCTTAATGTTCACAGTAAAACATGTGCTCACTAAGAATTGTGGCTCAAACCGATTGATGTCTTCTCTGTTCATACAAGTGACTTGGTACAATTTGCTTTGCATTGATCAAAATGTGCTGTATATATAGCCACCTTCACTGACGCTTTAAATTTAACAATTCGACCAGATCTCATGAAGAAATATATTCTCTTAGCAACTTTTTTTTTTATAGGAATAAAAATTTACATCTTTAAGTTGGTAATTATCACGCGGCTTAAGTCGTTTTGGGTTGTTCTGCCCCAGGGTGTAAAAGACGGTCATTTTAAAAACATTATCGTAAAACTGACACCTGTGTTGATTATAACAGATTACCAGTGATAGACGCACCATAGTTCTTTAATCGCGAATAAAATTTTAATGTGATTCTGTATTTCAAAGTGAATATCAACTTATTTCACAACATCCCAACTTTTAAAATTTGGTAGCCATACCACATTCAAAACGCCGAAGACGGCCTCGTTTGATTTTATAATAAGAAATGTTTTAGACGATATTTGTGTCTTTTTTCTCTACAGAAGTGCACCAAATGGATAAGGCAATTAGTCATTGTCATTCACTCACTCGTTCACACACTCATTCATTCATTCATTCATTCATTCATTCATTCATTCATTCATCCATCCATTCATTCATACATCCATTCATTCATTCATTCATTCATTCATTCATTCATTCATTCATTCATTCATTCATTCATTCATTCATTCATTCATTCATCCATCCATCCATTCATCCATTCATTCATTCATTCATTCATTCATTCATTCATTCATCCATTCATTCATTGTGTATTCATTCATTCATTCATTCATTCATTCATTCATTCATTCATTCATTCATCCATCCATTTGTCTATCCGGATATTGGAAGAAAAAAATCAGAATGGGTGTAAATATGTCGCAAATATATTCTTGTATAATTAAGGGAATCAAATTCTAACAAGAAAGATATGACACAAAGTGTCAAAAGTGTCATATCATTTGACTCAATTACGAAGAAGATGTTGCTGCAGTTACTCTTCTACAAGGCCGAAAAATGTTTCTAAAAAATGCCCCTCCCTCATCTGTTTTAACCGCCCCTCAAAAATGGCCTCTTTTTTGTTCAAATGTGATAATTTGTACTATACTTGGTATTGGTTTTTGCTATTCATAGCCATGGCGGCCATCTTGGTCATGTGACCTGGACCATTTATACAAACTTTCGTTCCACCTTCCTAAGGATTCGCCACATGAAGTTTGGCTTTGATTGGCCAAGCGGTTTCTGAGGAGAGGATGAAAAGTGTCGACGACGACAACGACGACGACGACGGACGACGGAGCATGGGTATACTACACTGAAAAAAGTTATAAGAGGCCACCTCATATTTTTTCTTCTATTTCGGAAAATAAAATACGATCAATTAAAATTCATTATCATATGAATAATTCAATATCTAACAGTGGTTCTGTGAGATTCTGCATTAAAAAATGCGTAAGATATCTCACACAGACGAAACATGAGTAAACGTAGCCTCTTTTCATAAATTCACACTTTATTAACATCAAATTAAATGTCATATTACGATATTTTTCACATTTGAATTTACTTGAAAGTGCTACTGACTGCCATGATGCCAGATAAAATTAAGTCAAATTTGTTGCTGCAATAAGAATCTTCATTTCTGTTTTGTACATGCAAGAAGACAGCAACATGAATAACAGGAATTCAGCTTTTGCATGCAATTTGCATACGAACTTTGTCCTTCTCCGGTTGCGTTATTATCAGCAGCATGCCATTGAAATTTTCAGCGATTATTAAAGTCTAATTCTAGACTCTGATTAACTTTGAAAATTGAAAAGTCGTCCACAAATTTTGTTATTTTGTTCGTTAAATATTGGCATTGAAACCGGAAGTGTTCGACAGCCGTGACCTGTTTGTCCTCGAAAATAGTCTTAAACAACTCATACTAGTTATATCTCTCACTTCCAGGCCTCATCAAGTGAATTTAACAGGGATTAACATGTTTAAGAGGCGCATTGGTGAAATTTCCAAAACATCTCAAAAACAGCGATTTTTAAAAATGCGTAAAGCATCTACCAGTAGAGAAAATTCGAATGTTGGGTGTTTTTCCAAGCCGCAAGCGCTCGTTTGATGAAACTGTCTCCTTATTTCAATAAATTTTGTGCTTTATCCTATTTTTATTTAAAAACAATTATTTTTGCATTTTTACTCCAAAAACACGTTTAGTTAAAGAAAAGTATTTCTGAAAACTTTGAAACTTTACTTACTTGAAAGACACGTCTTTAGGCAAAGAATCGTGCAATTTTGAACATCGCTAAGAAACCAAAAATGGGTTTGAAAAGTGGCCTCTTATAACTTATATAAGCTCAGGTGAGCTAAAAATCTCAAAAGACACGCCGCTAAGCACGAGCTGTAGGCGCGCAGCAAAAACGTTCAACGCGCGTCTCACACACGCTTAGGCCACGCTACTGAAGCAATATCTCATTAAATCGGAACGCGCATGTAGTGTGCACTGGCGTGCCTTAAACGTGCACCAAACAAGCATGTTCAACGCGCCCGGAACGCGCATGGAACTTATTCGAAACGTATAGTGTCAGACGTCCGAAAAATAATTGTTATCTTTTCTAATTTCAAGAATTCAAATGTAGTAACCCATTACGAAAACTTGCTCGTGCAATATATAGAGATTTTTTCAGCGGTAATGATAGAAACTTTTCACTGGAAATATTTGATATTTTTTTCATATTTTTGCTCAAAACATGGAATAAGGATACACGTTAGAACCACAAAAATTTGAAAAATAGGTTACCATGTATACCCCAGTTTAACTAAATAATTTTGGGATTTAAGGGAGTATTCATTGCATCGACATGTTTTCATGATGCATTTTTGACTGCACAGACGGAATACGTCTAATCTGGTCAGAACCCTTGAAACATCCATTTCTTATTACTATTACTATGATGGGCTCTTTTTCTTTCAATTTCAAATAACACAAATTGCACAAATCTATCCCAGGCCTTAGCCACAAGTTACCTGTAAAACACAGGTCTATATTGGTAATTGTCCCTCAGGTGTCAAAATAGGACATCGCGCACATCGCAATCTATGGGAAATAATCGAAATTTGATCCGCACAGGTAATTTCCCAGGTAACGCCTTGGTAACGTCCCTTAGCTGACTGAGGTTAATTGTCCCAGTCCGAAACACGCAGAGCTTCTAGAAATTTTTTTAAGCATGTTTATTTTTTTTCCCAAACGCGCACGAAACACACACCGATTTTTAGCGACGTACAGCGTCGCGCACCGGACGTACACCAAGGGTACCCAACGTACTCGTATCGCGTTTTGAACGTGTCTCCGACGGGCGTCAGGCGTATTTGGAATTTTTCGATTTTTTCAACACGCTCGGCGCGCGTTTCACTTACACGCTAAATAGTGATTTCACTAGCACTCCAGATTCCGCTAATATGTTAGGGAATTTCCGTTAATTTGGTCGCTTCCCGGCCCGGTTATGGATTTTATCGATAACCGTGACGTAATGTTCTAAAATAGATATGAACGCATGATTCCTCGTCTTAAAAATAGATATCGACTAATCCGCGAATCTGTACTAAATCAGAGTATTAAGTCGTTTCGACCCGATATAAAATAAAGAATATCAAAAAAGGACAAATTAATGAAGCCAACAATGCATCTAGAAAACAACTATTATGAATAATTATTCTCACGAATAGACAGTCAATGTTAACATTATAAAATAGCTAAAAATAATGTTTTGGGCATTCTGTAATTATACCTTAAAAAGCAAAAACAACAATCTGTATCGAAATAGATGGGGGCGAAAAATATAAGTCTCCTACAGACCGTGAACTGAATGGCTGGACAATTTACGCATTATGGCCAATAATTTCACTTTTCAATTCAAAACTTCAATACCATTCAAATTGTTAAGTAGCACAATTGACCAAACAATTGATTCTCATTAATAGGGTTACAATTTTATTTCCAAAAAATTATAATTTCGACAAATAAACAGTCTTTCAAAAACGGACTATTTTGTCCCTCGGACGAAAGTAGTAATGGGTGGCGGTATGCCACCCATTACTACTACATACCGCCACCCATTACTACTGACGAATATCTATAGTAAGTTTTGCAATACATAATGACATCTATAATTGGTTATGGAGTGAAGAGCTTTGAGTCATGAAAATGCATGTTTCGTACTTAAACGGAAAAATAAGCGCTATAATAAATAGATGAATGAACATCGATCAACAGGTAAAGCAAATACAGGTAATCGGATACATTCATGCTTGATGACCACATGACTTGCACAGGTAAATCGGAACTCTGACAGTGGCCTACGGGGAAATAACTGTATCAACAGATTGTCTTATTTTACGGAAACTTCGTTATTAATTCCCTTGAGCAAAGCTCCAATAATGTTTGAACATGATTTCAAATTGCTCAATGATGCCAAGGTGGCATCACTCGGATTTTCCATCTGAAAGGTATCAAGAAGAGAAAACCATAAAAATATTTTATGCGGCACATATTTCCAGGTCATAGGTCAAATCCATGTTTGGCAACTGGACTATAAGTGTAGCAAACATCTTGTTATAATAATTGTGTCGAGATACACGATACTATTTTATTTTATACATCCGCTCAACTTTATACAGGAAGTTTTAAGCAAATGAAAACCGATCTAGGCATTTTCAAAGTCATTTAGTATATGTAAACACACAAAATGGAATATAAGAATTTAACTCTATATTGAAGCACAATAGAAAAAATACTCACATGCGGTGTTTTGCCACAAAGTCCTTTATGTATCTTGTAGAATAGATCTCTTTTCGACCATCTCTAAATTCACTTATTTTTTCTTCTTTTCGACGGACATGTTCAATTTCGAGAAAGACAAGCTTTAATGATTTCAGCCAATAATAAAATTTAGTAGGCGTTCCATTTGCATACAAGTCGCCGCCTACAGACCGTCCTTAGCTTGCGTAAACATCTTATTAACATTATACTTTTTAGCTGATTTTTCCATTTTTTAACCTATGGCGAGTGCATGCCATGTAGTGTGATAATATTTTGACGTGTAAAACATTAACTGTTCGAGAAGTTGTGCTTAACCACAGGAGACAATATGATAAATATACTAGAGGCTCATCGGTCCTGCAGAAGCTCACCTGAGATTCGGTCCTAGTACAATCGAAAAGGCTTATTTGATCGACACTGACATAGTCGTAAATGTCTATCCAGAACCATCAGTTTACGATTTGCTTTGTATGGATGTGCTTTGTAGAACTTAATTCCACGTAGCTTGGGTAAGGGTGGAAGAGCAATACCCCTTAACTCAAAACAAAATGTAGAAAATATCACGTATCACAAACTTTATTAGACTTATACCCCCAGATCCAATATCCTAAAATAAATTTCGGTCAATATCCAATAAATAGAAATGGTTACTTTATCTCGAATACTCCTACCAAAATCACAAATGAATATCAAGATTCAATTTGAAATCATAGGACGTTTTGTTTCTATTTGTTAAGTTACACTATTCATTAAAAGTGAAACTTTTTTGGACTCTAATTATAATAAATTCGCAGTTTTCCAATGATTGGTAAAAGCAATTTGTAAATTTATTTGGACATCACAGCCATTTCTATGATGCAGTATTCACCATGTTAGACTTCCATTACCAGAAAGTTGGCATGGGAACGTTTGGTTATATTCGGACATGGTGTATACGAGTAAATAGCAGTAACATTACGAAAACATGCCCATGCAGTATACAGAGATTTTTAAAGTTGTAAAAAATGAAAACTTTCAGTAGAAATTTTTCAATATTTTCTTATTATTGCTCAAAACATAGATTGTGGGTACACGTTAGAACCGCCTCGACGATGCGGTTCTAACGAGTACCCAAAATCTATGTTTTGGAGCAAAAATAAAAAAATAGGTATACCCCTCCATACCCCAGTTTTCCTATATAAAAGTGGGTTCAAGGGGGTATACATTTCACGGACATGTTTTCCTGATGTATTTTGGCCGACCATAAAGCACTGTTATATAAAATGAAATGATTCTTGTTCGTAAATAGGTACATCTTAAAATTACATTAACGGACTGAAAGCATGACACTTAAATATCAACAGGGGCACTTACATTAAATAAAATTGCATATGCATGCTTTATACTAAATGCTGAAATAAATGATCTACTTGCTCCAAAGCCCCGAATTCCCAATAAGCCTTTTATCATTTTTATGCTATCGAGAATGTCCCTTATTCTTTTTAATGACTTTTAATGGATACCCGCTGTCTTATGTTTTAAGTTTAAAAGACATCTGAACAAATATTGACCCGTGCAAACTATGTATCTGTTTGGATAAGACTTACTAGACCCACGTACACAGCTTAATAACCCAGACATAACTTTAGTTCAGGGTTTGATTCAGACAAATTTCATACGCATTGGCAAACAACTCAAGCGCTGATCAGACTTGGCGAATGTGTTGATTTTATTTTCGAGTAGCTTTAACGTAGGCTTTCAGGTAATGCGGCTAGTCTAAAAAACTGTTCAGATATTACTTTAGTAAATCCAATCTAGGTAAGTCGGATATGAACAAAGAGAAATTCAGTAAAGTATCTTGAGTGTAAAGTAGGCGTGGCCTAAAATAATAGGGCATGATAAACATCGATCAGGAATAAGCTCCGCCTTGCACAATGCCGTATCATGAGCTAACTTCGCATGAGTGTCATTGTGGTCGTTGTCTATGTTGCTGTCTGTATCGAAGTCAGTTTCCTAAACATAATCAGAATGTTTTCATGCCAAGCCTGGAATTCGGAAAGATAGGTGAGAGCATTTTTTCTGCATTTCAAACTCACATTCATAAAGATCTATCCGATTGTAATGTCCATTCTTAACTTTGCAGATAACTTGATTAAAATATTTTATTGCTGAAGCGTTAGAAGTGTCACGCACATCAAGGATGCCATTTCAGCCGAAATGTGCAATAAGATATAACCACCAAAATAAAAAAAAAAAACTAACGCTGGTTTTGTTTGATGCTTTACGTCCCAGTCAACAGCAATGGTCATGTCGGGACATTGCCTCCATCCTATGGGACTTTTACCCAACATTAGGATGTCATGACACTCAAAATGTGCTTCATAAATATAACCACCCAACAAAGCCAAAAAGGCTTATATGTATGGATGGTTTGATTAAACCACTTTTCCTGGGCAGGCTGACATGAGCGGTTAACCAGTAATCAGATGGTCGGTCAGTAGATTAGAAGCTTTGACTGGAAACACAAGCAGTCCATCTATTTCTCCTAGGCCCCAGTGGGGCCCTAAAGCTGGTTTTACTTAAGCCCCGTTCTCACTGTCCCGGTTCTACCTCGGTTCGCCCGGTGAAGACAAGCCGTTATACGGTGATAAACCGGGAAACTGTTCCTACCAAAATTGATCGTGTTCTCTAAGTCGAGGCGTTAACCCGGTGTAGCCCCGGTCTTGATCCTGGTTCTACCACGGTGTCGTCACGGTGCAAGCCGGTGTGCCCCGGTTTTACTACGGTGTCTCGGTGGCGTCGCGGTTCACCCTGGTGGCGTCCCGGTTCACATCGGTGTCGTCCCGGCGTTTGCCGGTAGTGAAAATGATAGAAACTGGGGTGAACCAGGACGGCGCCGGGGTAAACCGGGACAAACCGAGGTTCACCGTGGCCAAAGTCCTCAAGCCGGTTTACCCCGGTTTGTGCCGGATAGCCCAGTGTCGTCCCGGTTGCCCATCCCTTGTACCGGATCATCCGGGTTTATCACGGTCGAGTCCATTTGCTATCACGGTTTGACATGTGAGAATATAGCTTAAACCACTTTTCCTGGGCAGGCTCGGGCCTTCTTTGCGGATAACCAGAAATCAGGTGGTCGGTCAGTTTATATTAAGCTCTGCCTTGAGACACAAGAGCCCTATGAGCGTTCGAACATAGACACGCCCAAAAATTTGCCATCACAGTTTTTATGAGTACTATTATAGCCGCCGATGTTATCTCTGAAATGAAATTTATTTTGAAATGCTTTTCTTTCAAATGCCAAGACGTACAACCTTCAGTCAGACAGGATTTGCAAAACTACATATGATGGCCATTCTTGAGCAGTCTTCAGGTGCAACAGCTGCGAAATCGAGTTGATTAAGCTTTTTTCTAAAGACACCGGCTGCCGGAGGTGTCTTTAGTTTGTTTTAACATAACTATAGGGGCTTGTATAGGGTATTTTGGTATAACGGATATTGACCAATCTTTTTAAGGGATACTGGAATATTTGTGTTTTTTTTATTTTGGGATATGGGATATTTGATTTTTTTTTTTTTTTTTTGGGGGGGGGGGGGTTGACATTTGTGAAAAAATAAATAAATAAATAAACAAGTAGCCCATGGGCAACGATCGCTCACCTGAGAGTCAAAACAAGCGATTACAGAGAAGAAGATTTTTGAACAGCGTGTATGGGCGACAGTGTATGGGCGACAGATTGGCCATTTTACTTACATACATGTACCTTCATTCACTCCACCAGTTCTCTTCATCTACAACATTTCAGGTCTCCGGCTGCAATAGTTTTCAAAAAATCCATTGTTTTCAGTTTTTCCCATGTAAAAGCATATGGTTTCCAAAATTGACCTTGCTGTAAAATAAGTCAAGGTCACCCAAGGGTCATCATTTGATCAAACTACAATGAGTCATAAATGCTACATACCATGTTTCGTGAAAATCGACATGCCGGTTCTGGGGAAGAGGATTTTTGAGTGGTCTTTACCATATATTGGCATGGTGACCATCTTGATCATATGACGAGGATTTGGCAATCACACTTTTGTTCCCACTACCCATGGAGACCCCACATAAAATTTGGCTTTCATTGGCCAAACAATTTCAGAGAAGAAGATCTTTGAAAAGTGTTTAAGGACAACAGACTGGCCAAGGTCAAGAGATGACCTTGACCTAAATCAATCAAATACAGTACAGTCCGGGGGGATTTTCACCAGCCCGCCCACCCCCGCGGAGAGGGGGCTGCAAGAAAAAGGATTAAAATTTTAATATCCACCGCGGAAACGCCTTAGTCGGCGGGATTGCAGTGTTTCCGCGGCGGGGTAAAGAAGCAGAAATTTTATCGTCCGCGCTTACCTGTATTTTTTGTCTCTAAATTTCCACCGCGGACCCGCGGTGGAATGAGGATGAATAAGGAAAGTGGGCGGGGCTTGTTTCCAATTTATTTGTAATGCATACTCGTACCTAGACCCGAGTTTAAATCTAATTCGATTATTATTTTTGTTTCATGTATCTTAATTAAAAATACATGTTTTACGATCATAAAGTGTAAATGCATTTCTGTCACGAAAATCCCAGATTCTGCATGGTTGTAGAATCACTTCAGTGACAGATATAAAGTATGGTACGACGCACACACACCTAAAGGCAAACAGAGAGAGAGAGAGAGAGAGAGAGAGAGAGAGAGAGAGAGAGAGAGAGAAAAATCTTATTTTCATGTGACAATAATAGACACAAGGTTAACATAGGTAAAAGCTTACGTTGAATCTTTTTTTTTTTTTTTTTTTTTTTTTTTTTTTTCAAGGAAACATTTTCTTACACAAAGTATACTACATACTGGTACAACACAAAGTATACTACATACTGGTACACAATAAAAAAAATATTATTTTTATAAACCGATGATTTTAATTGTTATCTGAAGCTACTGATATGAGCCGTGTCATGAGAAAACCAAAACTGTGCATATACAAAAACAAAGGCGCAGATCAGCTTCGCAGTTACTGTAAAGCTGATCAATCCCTTTGTTTTCGCTTTACAGATAGTACAATTCCTCTTCTTTCTAAATCCGAAATTTCCAGTCTCTGGCCTGCTTCTGTGACTGTACAGCTCGGTTTGTGTCGAATCTGTTCTGAAACCACATTGTTGGTTTTCTGATGATGTGGCTCGAAGGCTTGAGTTTACTGTCAAATGAAAAAAAAAAAAAAAAAAAAAAAGATTTTACAACACTTCTTAAATCACCATTTACAATCAAAAGGAAACATACAAATTCACATTTTATTTGCATATGTGAAAAATATGTATCATAGTTGAATCTGAAACATGACGGCTAGACAACAGAGTTTATGGATACACTGTCTCTCTCTCTCTTTCTCTCTGCTCCTCTACCCTACACTAATTTACTAACTATGTGTTAGGCGCACAGTCTGATCCAATTTGGCGGCCCAGCATATCTCAAATTTTTCAGCCATCTTATGCTGGTACAATAACAGCACATAATCCGTATTCAGATTTAAGAAAGAAATATGAGCCGCCTCATGAGAAAACCAACAATCTGCATATGCGAAACCAAAGGCGCAGATCAGTTCGCAGTAACTGCGAAGCCGATCATCGTCCTTGTTTTCGTTACACGGATAGTACAATTTCTCTATTTTCTAAATCTAAAATTTACAGCCTCCAGTCATCGTCTGTGCCTGCACAGCTGGGTTTGCATTTGTGTAGAAACCCTTGTGGTGTAGATCTTTTGCCAAGTCATGTCCAGTATTATTGTCATAGAGGCACACGTTTGACACCTTAGGGGTATTACCTGTTATAATGACACCATTCATTGATAAGTTTTATTGCTCAGGTACAGTAAGTTGCTGATCCCCTGTAAATTACATTGTTGATGAAATAGTTGAAGCATAAAACGAATAGAATAGAAAAGAAATGAGCCTGCACATGAGACAACAAACAAACAATATAAGTATCCGAATCGGTCCGACATTACAGTCACAGAAACAGGCTAGACGCATGAATAGTCGAAGTTTTGTACTATCCATGTAGCGAAAACAAAAAGGCACTGAACACCTGCGCTGATCTGCGCCTTTGTTTTCGTTTATGCAGATTGTTAGTTTTCTGATGTGGCGGCTCAAATTTTAATTATGAAATGTTTTGTCACAGTCAACAAATTTTCATAAATTTTGGAACGAATTCCGACATTGCAAACATTTTGTTTAACCAATTTACGCAATTTTATATCTTTTAAGGCTTGTGTCTGTATTACCCTGTTTGTGTCGAAAATGTATACTTGCACCAGGAAAAAATAAACATTAAATGTTTGCCCCGTATACCCCACATTTGTAGCAAAATTTGGGTAAATAGGGGTTTACATATTTTGTTTTTCCAAAACTCTTTAGAACCGCCTCGGCGAGACGGTTCTCACGTGTACCCACAATTTGTGCGTTAAGTCTTTTGACAGTATGCTCCATGGTGAGAAATGTGATCTTGACTAATTAACTTTAAACGAACTGGTTTTGATTCTAGAAATTAATATTTAAATGAGGCTAAAATATTAAGTGCATTATATAGCTTATTGACAGAGAAGCCATAAATTGGCATGTCCTTATAAGTATTACCTGTTAAATTAACAGGTGGCAAATGTGTGGTCAGCAATGAGTTATTATTGGACACGACAAGCAATAAAAAAGTTTATTTACTTGCAATCATGTATATTAGAATGAAAAACAAAATTTTTCACATCAAAGCCCAACTTCATATATTTTGCGGAAACAATAACTAAAGAAAAAGAGAGGCAAAAAGGCTAAATATTTTGATAAATATTTTGATTTGAACATTGAATGTACATAGAAAGAACAAACAAATGGATGAATAAGAAAGCAAGAATAAACGAATGAATGAATGAATGTTTCAGTTTTGCTATTGACTCGAAGGAAGATCACATATTGCTTCGAGCTATTGACTGTCAAATTTGTATCTTCATTTGAATGACATCATGACTGAAAGCAAGAAAGAAGAGATAGAGGATATTTACTTTTTTTGAGGTGAATACCAAATATGTTTCATCGAGTGAGTTGAAAATTTAGATGTTTTCAAATCACGAGATGTGTGAGATAACTGTATCTGTCAATCATTTTGACGTCATTACTTTTCATTGGAAATCTTCCGCAAACCCGCGGTGGAATTATACAGGTAACGGGAGGATCTTCCGCGGATCCGCCGCAATCCGCGGCGGGATTAAAATATTCCGCGGTGGGATTATAAGCGGACAGGTGAGCGGGATTGCGGGGGGCTCAGAGAAATCGTCCGCGGGGGTGGGCGGGCTGGTGAAAATCCCCCTGGACTGTACTGTACCTTCATCTACTCCATTAGTTGTCTGCATCTACCATTTTTCAGGTCTGAGGCTGCAATAGTTTTCAAAAAATCCATAGTTTTCACTTTTTTCCATTTATAAACCAATGTTTCCAAACTTGACCTTGCCGTAAAATAGGCCAAGGTCATCGCAGTGTCATGATTTATATATACATTGTAGTCCTTGAGTCATAGATGCTTCATGCCATGTTTCATTGAAATCGGTCCACCGTTTCCAGACAAGAAAAGGTACAAGTAGGCAAAGATCAGGAAAAGACGCAATCAGAAAAAGATTTCCACTCCAAAAACCGAAGAGGGAAAAAACCAAACTAACAATCAAGTACTTATACCATGAAACATATCGAAAGCCGAATGAGCAGCTATTTTCCCAATAGGTGGCCACTCAGTTACCTTAACTTAAAGTATGAAAAAACACATAAGGCGCCAACAGAAGATTTTTGAAGTTTTTTTACCATATATGGGCATGGCGGCCATCTTGGTCATGTGACCTGAATTATTTATAAATACATTGGTTCCCACTTCCTTAAGATGCTTCATATAAAATTTGGTTTTGATTGGCCAAGCGGTTTCAGAGAAGAAGATCTTTGGAAAGTGTGTAAGGACGACAGACTTTCCAAAGATCTTCTTCTCATTTGCTTTCATCTAATCCATTAGTGTATTGCATCTACCACTTTTCAGGTCTCAGGCTGCAATAGTTTTAACCACAACACTTAAAATTGATTTTTCAAACACTCAATGGCAGCTAACTCCGCATTCATAGATCAGATCTGGCTGAATTTCGAACTCATCCGAGATATTACAAATGTCCTTGTAAAGGGGTCGTCACACCTATGCGAAAGTCCCTCAACGCAGACTTGCGTTAAGTTGCGAACATGAGTTCAGGAACATTCGTTTCAATTCGTTTGTCTGCGTTTCAATAAGTTGTAGAACGTTGGTGGTGTTCGCATGAATGCGTTAGTCTGCGTCTGCATTCGTCAAGATGAGTCGTACCTGCCAGAAAATGTCAAACAGAGGTGGCGAAAACAAATTTTTGCATCCGTGCGTTTCGCTGCGTTCATCAATCGCAAGTCTTCGCAAAGCTTTCGTTATCGTGCGTTATCGTGCGTAAGGCTTCGCAACTAACTGTAAAATTGCATCACACGATCAGGCTAATTTGCATATCCACCGAAGAGTTGCGTTTCGCAGACGATTGCTTGCGCTGTTCAACGCACTGTACCGAATATAAGCGCATTGTAGCGAATCGACTCCGACGCATTGAAGCGAACTGTTGCGTTTAGTCAACGAACGCATACGAAGGGAAACTTAAACAAACGGACCATGCGAATCAGTGTAGCGTTGTAAACACACACACACACACACACACACACACATATATATATATATATATATATATATATATATATATATATATATATATATATATATATATATATATATATATATATATATATATATATATATATATATATATATATATATATATATATATAAGTGTATAGAAATTTCGTAAAAACAATTATTAGACGTTATGAAAAAAAATGCTGATCAAACTTCAAACTGTGCAAAGTTCATATCAAAGTGGACTGAGAAATGGCGTCGGATCCAAAAATTCAGAAATTAATTTTTAACTTTCCCGATTTTTGGACAAAAATAGATTTCTATGAACCATTTGCGATCTATTGCTAAATATGGGATATCATCATATGAATTTAGGATATCATAAAATGAATTAAGGGCATCTTGAAATGATTTTAGAATATCGTAAAATTATGTCTGGTCACTGTTGAATAGCATCTTTACCAGGACTGTGTTTGCAGTAAGGGGAATGTCGGATAACCAAAATTTCGAAATTTTACCCCCGCTGTCAACTCTCTCTCTCTCTCTCTCTCTCTCTCTCTCTCTCTCTCTCTCATTTTGCCTTATTACTGATCTATGCCATTCTGTATTTTGTTTGTATGTATTGCTTGTGTGTATTATGTTTTGAGGGCCACAAGGAAGATTGGTACTTGGTACTTGAAATTTAACATATCCTGCTTTAGGGTATCTTTCGAGCAGTTTTGGGACACGCAAAAACACAATATTGTTTTATCTAGAAATTAATTTAATAATAATTATTATTATGATTTTGCCAAGTTTTTAACCTTTGAAAACGCAACAATTCGCTGAAGCTCGCATGTCTGCGCTCTTGACCGCTCCTTAGCGCATCATATCGTAGGTGGATTAAACAAATATTACTTGCGCAGCCCAACGTATTTCGCTTATGAGCGTCAAGATTCGTTACCATTCGCAACAAAGCGCAACCCTGCGTTTACCGTTCGTTAAAGGATTAATTACAGGATTTGTTATACAACACATTTTCAAAACTTTCGTCAAGAAAACGCATAAGATAACAGTTTTTTCCATTTTCGCAAGTCTGCGTTAGAGAAATTCGCATAGGTGTGACGACCCCTTTACTTCTAAGAATAAAGAAGATCCCATCAAAAATTGAAGGCGCTAGAGTGGCCACAATACTAAATATTGATTTTTCAAATACTCAAGGGCAGCTAACTCTGCAGTCATAGATCGGATCTGGCTGAAATTCGAACTCATCTGAGATGTTATGAAAGTTCTTGTTGCTTCCACGAATGCAGAAGATCCGATCCAAATTGAAGGTGCTACAGTGGCCAAAACACTAAATATTATTTTTTCAAACACTCAAGGGCAGCTAACTCCGCGGTCAAAAGTCGGATCTGGCTGAAATTCGAACTCATCCAAGATGTTATGATTATCCTTGTTACTACTAAGAATGAAGAAGATCTGATCAAAAACTGAAGACGCTGTAGTGGCCACAACACTAAAAATTGATTTTTCAAACATTTAAGGGCAGCTAACTCCGCAGTCAAGGGTTGAATCTGGCTCAAATTCGAACTCATCCAAGATGTTATGGTTATCATTGTTACTTCCAAGAATGTAGAAAATCCGATCAAAATTGAAGGCGCTATAGTGGTCACAATACAAAATATTGATTTTTCAAACACTAAAGGGCAGCTAACTCCGCAGTCAGAGGTCGGATCAGGCCGAAATTCGAACTCATCCGAAATATTGTAGTTATCCTTGTTACCTGTAAAAATGAAGAGAATTAACTAAAAACAAAGATGCTAGAGTGGCCACAACACAATATATTGATTTTTCAAACACTCAAGGGCAGATAACTCCGCAGTCAGAGGTCGGATCTGGTCGAAATTCGAAATGCGAACTCATCCGAGATGTTACGGATGTCCTTGTTACTTCCAAGAATAAAGAAGATCCGAATAAAATGAAGGCGCTAGAGTGGCCACAACACTAAATATTGGTTTTTCACAGTCAAGGCAGATAACTCTGCAGTCAAGGGTCGGATCTGGCAGAAATTCGAACTCACCCTAGTTGTTATGGCTATCCTTGTTACTTCCGAGTATGAAGAAGATCCGATTAAAATTGAAAGCGAAAGATAACTCTGCAGTCAAGGGTCGGATCTGGCAGAAATTCGAACTCACCCTAGTTGTTATGGCTATCCTTGTTACTTCCGAGTATGAAGAAGATCCGATTAAAATTGAAAGCGCTAGAGCGCCCACATCATAAATTATGATTTTTCAAACACTCAAGGGCAGCTAACTCCACAGTCAGAGGTCGGATCTAGCTGAAATTCGAAACCATCCGAGATATTATAGTAGTCCTTGTAACCTGCAAGAATGATCCATTGAAAAACAATGTGGCCACAACATTTTTCCAATTATAAGTCTATGGAGATTTTTCCAGACACTCAAGGGCAGCTAACTCCGCAATCTGATGTCGAACCTAGCCGAAATTCGAACTCATCCGAGATGTTATGGTTGTCCTTGTTATTCCCAAGAATGAAGAAGATCCAATCGAAAGTGAAGTTGCTAGAGTGGCCACAACATTTTCCCCATTATACCTATATTGGAGCTATCTGTTGCCATGGAAACCAGAGTTCTGGTCCGACCTAGCCCAAAACCTAACGCAACTTTTCCCCCTCCTCAATGATGCTTAAGATAAAATTTGATCACGATTGGCCTTGTTGTCGTAGAGATATTCAAGATTGAAAGACGAACGCACGGACGCCGGCTCAACTACTACACTATAAGCTCACCTTGTGAGCCTTAGGCTCAGGTGAGATTATAAACACAAGATCACTGCAGAATTGTTATGTTCAATTTTTTCAAAATTTTCCCCGGGAGACAAGCAACAGAGACCCCAAGGCAAGGCGCATAACTGAAGTGCCCAAAGTCTATAGAAATCCTCTCGGCAACTTTGATGCTCGAAACTAGTCTCACTTGACTCTCAAGCCTTCAAGCAAATGAACTGCACCCTTTTCCAAATATGCGGGGGCATCAACGGACCGGATCCCACAGCTGATTTACAAAATGTTTGTCCAACATACGTAAAAAAAACCCAGGATAATCTCTTATAATGAAGGAGATACTTTGCAATGTTCCTAATTACACAGTACTTCTGGCTCACAAAATACGCAAAAATGCACGGGTGCCACCAAATTGCACTAAGGTTTTAAACATTTGACCCCCGATTCCACTACCAAGGCTTTACCGATCATTGCAAATCGGTACTTAAAAATGGTGAACCTAACCCCCTATCAAGGCGTCACAAAAATAATCTCCAAGATTCATTTTTTTTCTCTTGAAGTATCAGACTAAGCTCTGAAATACTCTGGATAAGACGCATCAGATGCCACCAAACAGTACCAAGCATGCTCCCGGACTCCCAAGCAAGCCTTCACATAAATGATCCCTACGATTCTTTTTTTTTTTTTTTTTTTTTTTTTTTTTTTTTTTTTTTTTTTTTTTTTTTTTGCTTGTGTCTGTGGAAAAAGCTGGGGTTTTCTCTTGTCATATCAGAATATGCTCAGAAATACTCTGGATTAGACGGCTCTATCTGCTCACTAAAAATACAAAAACGACGCATCAGATGCCACCAAAACAGTACCAAGATTTCAAAATTTTCCCGATGGAGTAATCCCCGCACCCCCTAGCAAGTGTTCAAGAAAATGATCTTAGTCTGTGAAAAAGCTGGATTTTTCTCTTGTAGTATCAGTCTATGCTCTGAAATACTCTGGATTAGACAGTTCTATCTAGCAAGCTCCTCTAGCAAGGCTTCACAAAGATGATCTCCAAATTTCATTTTTGCATGATTCTGTGGAAAAAGCTGGGGGATTCTCTTGTAATATCAGAATATGCTCTGCAAAATGAGTCTGTGGGAAAAGCTATGGTTTTCTCTTGTAACAACAGAATATGCTCTGAAATATGCTGGATGAGACAGTTTTATTTGCTCGCCAAAATACCAAAGCGACACATCAGATGCCGTCGCACAATACCACCATGATTTTTCAAATTTTCCAGGGGGAGCATGGCCACGGACCCACCCCCCTAGCAAAGCTTCACGGAAATGATCTCTAAGATACAGTTTTGCATGAGTCTGTGGAAAAAGCTGGGGTTTGCTCTTGCAATTTCAGAATATGCTCTGAAATACTTTGGATTAGACGGTTCTATCTGCTCACTACAAATACCAAACCGACGCATCAGATGCCACCAAACAGTACCAAGATTTCAATATTTTCTAGGGGGAGCATGGCCCCGGACCCCCCCCCTTAGCAAAGCTTCGCGCCTACCACGCTCGCCGTCGCACCTTCCATGCTAAAAATTCGTCGCACCAATATAGATTTCGTTGCTACCTCCCTGACACCACACTGAAAAAAGTGTTTCACATGTAATTGTGACTGCTTTAAACATATAGAGGTCTATTTTATTTTACATGCACCTTTTGTGCCTTTTCTTATTAAGTTATTATCTAACTGAAGAGCCATTACTACAACTTTAGCATTTAAGTCAATTAAGTCATTACAACAATACTATTATGATTAAGTTCTACTGATAAGTTGCGTACACATGACTTACACTTTTGTCTATATTTATTTTGGGATATTTCACATTTATTTCGGAATACGTGATATTCGGGTGGGAATTATTTTGGGATATTTGCAAATATTATTATGGGATATTGGCACATTAGGGGTGATTTTTAAGGGATTTGGGATATTCAACACCCCCCTAAACAAGCCTCACGATAGGTTATTCAGTTTGGGATTACCACGTTCTTTTTTTTTTTTTTTTTATTAAATTACGATAATTACATTTACACATGGCTGATTTTTTACAGGTAAGTTTACAGGTAAACCGATTTCAGCAAAATAATAATTGTGTAAATTAAGAAAATAACTTCCTGTATGGGTAATATTCTATATTTCTATATATGGATATTTGAAATAAATGCATCCTATTTATCAACTTAAAATACACCCATTTTTCAACATTAAACATTTTTTGAAAATCGATTTTCCTGTTATGCGGATAACGCCGCTTATCCGCACGACGGTCGTGCCGATAAGCGGCGTTATTGACGACCGTCGTGCGGATAGCCAGTGTCGTTTCCGCCACATGCCGAACAAATACGAACGCCGTAGACGTTCGTAAAAAAACACCAAAGACGTTTTTTTTTTTTTTTTTTTTTTTTTTTAAAAAAAAAAATGATAAAATAAAATGAATTGCAGAAAAATATCTTTTTTAAAATATCGGCTTAATGATTTTCAAAATAAAATACTGAATCGACCGAACTGGCTGCCATACTGTTTTAGAATGGTTCCGTCATATTTTTTTCACCAGCTTATCGATTCTCAAGGTATGCGAAACACGTGGGCACCAGAGCGTTTCCGGGTCTCCGTAGCAACGACAAGGTTCTAAAATAATTCGATGTCTAACGCACTGCAACAAATGATGCGTGTTTCTCGCGATTTCAAGAGCTATTTGGTGTCGCTTGCTGTGATGGACAATTCTAAAAAAAATTGCAGATGCCGGAGTCTTTAAAGTGATAACTGACGTAGAAACAAGTTGTTAAATCAGGAATTTACCTTTTAACGTGGAATAAATTTAAGAATCAGAATCAGAATAATTTAATGGTGAAACGTCAAACTGACAATACCACACCAGGGAAATGGGGCTTGGCCGGAGGCTCTCACAAGAGAAGTAAATTTAGATACACACTCATCAGACATTTCAGCAGAGGAGATCAGAGAATCAGGGAGTTCATTCCAATCTCTAATAGTCTGGGGAAAACTTTGCAAATAGGCATTTGTAGCATTAGGGGGCCAGTGACCGATCAAAAATAGCCATGTTTAATAAATTTTCGGATCAGAAATGCATGGGAGAATGCATGTGTAGATACCATATTGAAGCTTGAAACTTCGATATGTTTTTCAGTATGTCAATTTATGGCGTCATCACGCCACGTTCCCATCGACGTCATTCTAACACACCCACCATCATACAGCGTGAATCAGGGTCAGGTGGACCAGTGATCGATCACATTTTTCTCTCCAAAACCGCGGCTAACTTGGAAGGTATGTACATTTTAAAAAAGAATAATTATTGTTTACGTCTAGACATGAAACACATTTTAAAATTTTCGGTGAGTTTAAAGAAATAAAAAAGCGAAATGAGGTGGTAAAAAAGCATATACACCCATAGAAACAATGGAAAACTGTTGGAAAAAATTGCTCGAAAATCACAGAAATTGTCCATAAATCGCAGCGTCATTCTATACAATTTGGAATGTGGATCAGATTTGTTTAGTATGCAGTAAAGTTAAAACATTAAGCCAGCCGAAACGAATGCAGGTCGTTTCATCTAGAAGAATTTATTGAACAGTCACCGCTTTGAAGCAGTACAACTAAGGCCCCCTCTTCGTAAAGTGCCAGAAAATGCAAGATAGAAAAGCTTTCCAAATAAATTTGTAAGGTAATATAATGCGCTTTTAAATTGAGACATGCTTGAGATTTACTTAATGTATCCTTTAAAAATTAATAGCGATAAACCACTAGTTGATCGATCACTGGTCTCTGATCGATCACTGGTTGCTTCTTGCTGAAGGTATTTGAAATGCCAAGAGTGTTGATTCCTACAACGCCTATTTTGGGAGATAAGGTCATCTGTGGGTATTTTTGCTCTCCCTTTTAGACCTTTGTACAGCAATATAAGAAAAGTACCACCCCGCATACTATCAATAGTCAACAGCCCAGCCCATCTCACATTAATCTTATGTTGTCTGAAGATGGCAATTCAATAGTCTGAGTCCCAGAAAGAAGCAAATGTTGCCAATGTAAAAAGTTCTATGTAAGTCCTGACAAAATTGACACTCACCAAATTCACCTTACGAACTGGGCACAATGTGTTAAAGTTAACCATTGTTTGTACACCAGTTCGTGTAGCCCCTTTCAATGGCTTTCTGGTCAACTCGTTACCGAGTCAACTCGTACCTAAGTCAACTCATACCAAATTTGGTCAACTCGTACCTTCTTTTTGGTCAACTCGTACGGCCCAAGTCAACTCGTACCTGTTTTGGTCAACTCGTACCCATTCTGGTTAACTCGTATCTGTTTTGGTCAACTCGTACCCTATGATAGATAGATAGATAGATAGATAGATAGATAGATAGATAGATAGATAGATAGATAGATAGATAGATAGATAGATAGATATGTTAATGTTGGGTTAAATAATGTTAGGTAGGTATGCAGACAGGCAAACAGGTAGTGTTTGGCTTGGATCGCCATTATTATCTGTATCATTGTTTTTCAGTAATACAATTTAAATCTAGTATGAAAAAAAGCGTAACTATGGATGAATCTTATCCTAGTCCCGTTAAATGAGACTTCACAAGTCAATTATTATCATTACGTTTCCATTGGTCATTTTCTTTTTATATTTATGTTTATGTTATCTGGCTGAATTGTGAATTCGCATTCATACTGACAATATCCGATGAAAAAAAAAATGAATTCGAACTCAAAAAATTGGAGTTAATCTTATCCGTGCTTTTTCAAAGGGCATTCTTTATTTGGACCCCCTAAATGTTTTACGTTATATATGTAACGTGTTTATGAATGCTTTAAAGCCACCAGAAACAGAAAATAATACTTTTAATAAAAGATTATCAAAATAATGAAGCTGATTTTCCGTTCCTATATTAATAATTTACAGTCGGGGTCCCGTATGAGTGATTCAAATGGATCCCGGAAATTTCAAACGTAAAAATAAGATATTGAAAATATTTTTTATTGTTTAATCTTTATGTTATATGAGAGACTGCAGCATTCAGTTTAATATGACATATGAAAAAAAAAAATGATAAGAAACAATTGAGATTATTAATGTAGAAGCATCACAACCCACTGGATCCCAGATGCGGTTTTCACCGATCCCGGAAAGGACTAGGGCATTTAACGCCTGATTTGGCCTCAGATTTTGCTAAATGGAATTATGGTGAGAAAATTATTCCGTAAAACAGCTATATGTCTCCTCTATTAAAAACAAGAACAAGTACTTCATTTATCCTACAAGAGTTGTCATGGCAACGCCCAGAAGAACCAGAGATAGAGCACATTCTGCACTTTTTGGTCTATTTTTGATTATTTCTGAACACATTTTTTTTATTTTTAAGTGCCAGCCCACACGACGAACAAAATGATACTTAGCATACAATATCTCTGGATGATACTTCATATTATTTCACAATTAGAAATTGTTCGTCGCTTGGGCCGGTAGTTGAAAATGATGATGAATGGTGAAAAATAGACCCCAATTTGCAAAAAGTGGTATTTCTATGCTTTTCGGAGCGTTGCCATGGCAACATGTGTAATTTGAATGTGCTAGTTGTGCTAGAGTTTATAAGCAGGGACCTATACCTGCTGTTTGCAATACTTTTCTCCTCAAAATTCCAAAATTCAGTTTTTATCAACACATGAGGCCGATATCAGGCCTTAAATCCACTAAGCCTTTCAAACGCAATATTAAAATTAAAGCTATGATTTAAAGTGTGACATAAGCAAAAATCGAAAAAGAAAATAATAGTTTAATTTTGCGTTGAAAGGCCTAGTGGATTTAAGGCCTCATGTGTTGATAAAAACTGAATTTTGAGGAGATGACTGTATATATTATACTGTATTGCAAACAGCAGATATAGGTCCCTGCTTATAAACTCTAGCACAACTAGCACATTCAAGTTACACATGAAAGCTATGATTTAAAGTGTGACATAAGCAAAAATCGAAAAATAAGTCGAAAAATAAATCTTGATAAGGCAAAGTGTCTAGAGTAATGACTTTTAAGTTCTAAGTGTATTCAGTGTGGACAAAACGTAAAAACTCAATTCTAGGTCAAAGTCGTTTTGCGCAATAAATCATGGCTGCCTTCTTGAATGCCATCTTAAATAAGATAATCACTGCATCTTGATAAAGAAACTAGTTTGTGTAATGGTTCTGAAAGTTAAAGTCCTAATTGTAATCTTTTTAATATGCTTGTGTTTTGACAGACACGAATCAAAATGCAAATTATAGTCAAATAATGACAGCCCTATGTAATGGAATTGGTAAAATAAAATGAAATCAGGGGCAGACATTCATGTAAAAATATAAAAGAAAGTATAGCGTTTTCACTTTTCGTCAGTATAGATATTGCATCCCGACATCACTTCTGACACTCATCATTAACCAAACAACAAAACAAAGAAAGTAAATTTGGCAAAACAAACCACTTGCTTTCCTAAAATGCTGGAAATCATCTGTCATATGAGCTCGCCTGAGCCTTTTGCCGACTTATGTAATGTGAGCATCCAGTATACCTACGCTCTGGCGCAATAAATTATGGCTGCCCTCTTGAATGCCATCTTGAATGTGATAATCACTGCATCTTGATTAGGCAAACTGGCTTGTGTAATGGTTCTGAAAGTTAAAGTCCTAATTGTAATCTTTTTAATATGATTGTGTTTTGACAGAAACGAATCAAAATGCAAATTATAGTCAAATAATGAAAGCCCTATGTAATGGAATTGGTAAAATAAAATGAAATCAGGGGCAGACATTCATGTGAAAATATAAAAGAAAATGTAGCGTTCTCACTTTTCATCAGTATAGATATTGCATCCCGACATCACTTCTGACACTCTTCATTAACCAAACAACGAAACAAAAAAAAAAAAAAAATTGGCAAAACAAACCACTTGCTTTCCTAAAATGCTGGAAATCATCTGTCATATGAGCTCACCTGAGCCTTTTGCCGGCTTACAAGGTGAGCATCCAGTATACCTACGCTCTGGCGTCCTTGATCTCTGCAACCTCGTGGACCATCATAGCCAAACAGTACACCTTTAAGTTAGTAGGGTTGTGCCTAATAAACTGGATGAAACAGATACAGTATTAAAACTCAAGTAGCTTTGCTGATTTTTCTTGTCTTTGAACTTGTGAAACTTCGTATTTTGGCTTGGAATTCATGGCATCATTTAATGGTCAAGAATAACCCTAGCAAGTTGAATTTATACACCCAAGCAAGCCATAAGGGGTTTATGAGATATAAGAAGTGCATAATTATGGCAAATAGTATGCAATAATAAGTGAAAGTAATACGAGACACAGCGCTCTTAACCGCTCGGCCACGGGGACCGCTATCATAGATATGCAAATTTCGAACTCGGATCTTTGTTAACCGAGTAAGTGTAGGAAGTACTTTGATCTCAACTAACCTACTAAACTAAAACCTGTACGTTTGTTGGAAGTTTTAGTGAAGTCAGCAAGCGCCATATATAGGTCTGCTTTCTGTTCTTGTCATTTCTCGTCAAGTTTTCGTTCAAACCACGTTACAGACGTATAGGTTATAACTTGAATGTTATGCGACAGTCTGCATGCTTAGCTTTTAGCCCACTACGCTGCCGTCTCTAATTGCACGCCGGTGGGTCGGGCGTCAGACACTATAATGTCCGCGACTTAAATCTATTCATTTAAGCTGGTTGGTGTCGGAGATTCTTGTCTGTTTCTTGGCCCGCCGAGGTTCAACTGGTGTTTCTCTTTTGCTCTAGAATCCGTTATTGGGCGCCAAGAGATAGCCATCGTCGGTCTGTGAGACCTCGTTTTTTATTCATCATGGTGGTTATCATGATTTATTTGTTTGTCCTTGATGATTCATTGACTAGTTAGAGATTCACCATGAGGACAGAACAACCAACTACATGAGGTGCTCGACGACTGAATCATTTTTTTTCAATCCTCAATCTACCCTCTTCTTGACAAGGCCGGAAACGCGGTGTCAAATGCATCCACAGGTTGATAAAGCTCTAGCTGTGTCACTCTGCACCCAAATTTTCATGCTAAAGTATTTGGCGCAGTCCAAAGTATTTGATTTATTAGGCACAGTCTAAAATATTTGATCTATTAGGCGCAGTCCCAAGTATTTGACCTATTAGGCACAGTCCCATGTATTTGAGCTATAATGCGCAGTCCAAATTATTTGATCTATTAGGCGGGGTCTAAAGTATTTGATCTATTATGCGCAGTCCAAATTATTTGATCTATTAAGCGCAGTCCAAATTATTTTATCTATTAGGCGGAGTCTAAAGTATTTGATCAATTAGGCGCAGTCCAAAGTATTTTATTGATTAGGCACAGTCCAAAATATTTGATCTATTAGGTGCAGTCCCAAGTATTTGAGCTATTACATGTGTGCGCAGTCCAAATTATTTGGTCTATTAGGCGCAGTCTAAAGTATTTGATGTATTAGGCGGAGTCTAAAGTATTTGATGTATTAGGCGGTGTCTAAAGTATTTGATCTGTTAGGCGCAGTCAAATATTTGACTTATATAATACAGCCCAAAATATCGATCTACAATACAAAAACAAAAGAATTTTGCCCTTCAAGCCATCTAAGGTATTTAAGCTATAAGGTGTTTCATCTATAACACGCCTATCAAACGACCTAATATTCGTCCGTTGGTTTAGACCAAAATATTTGATCTATTAGGCGCAGTCCCAAGTATTTGAGCTATTAGGCACAGTCCCAAGTATTTGAGCTATAATGCGCAGTCCAAATTATTTGATCTATTAGGCGGGGTCTAAAGTATTTGATCTATTATGCGCAGTCCAAATTATTTTATCTATTAAGCGCAGTCCAAATTATTTTATCTATTAGGCGGAGTCTAAAGTATTTGATCAATTAGGCGCAGTCCAAAGTATTTTATTGATTAGGCACAGTTCAAAATATTTGATCTATTAGGTGCAGTCCCAAGTATTTGAGCTATTACATGTGTGCGCAGTCCAAATTATTTGGTCTATTAGGCGCAGTCTAAAGTATTTGATGTATTGGGCGGAGTCTAAAGTATTTGATATATTAGGCGGTGTCTAAAGTATTTGATCTGTTAGGCGCAGTCAAGTATTTGACTTATATAATACAGCCCAAAATATCGATCTACAATACAAAAACAAAAGAATTTTGCCCTTCAAGCCATCTAAGGTATTTAAGCTATAAGGTGTTTCATCTATAACACGCCTATCAAACGACCTAATTCTCGTCCGTTGGTTTAGAAAGTTAATCGATAGGAGCATTTTCCGGTTCCGCGTCACAGCTTTTAAAAAGGCAAACAATTGTTGTGTGTTCTATGTTGTTTTATCAATATGTTCCATGAAGAAAATAAAAAAATAAATCTGAGAATTATGTACAGCGGCTTACATATTCATACGTTTGTGATGTAAACACGAGGACATGGAATTATCACGTTTTGTCTGAATCACTTTTAGCATGATGAAGGTGTACCAGAAGCCGTCAGAAATGTGTAGAAATCGGGTATGTTTTTACACTTTTGTGTCTTTTACATGGTGAACTATTTACTGCTGATTAGATTTAGTTGTATAAATGCCATATAATTTGGCATGTATAGCTCGATTTTAACTTCAGACGCGTCAGAAGATCGACGAGTCTACTTTGTAGCACGTGAAAGGATATTCAGAGTGTAACAGTCTATGTAAAAATACTTACTGTGCGTGCAACCGAAGTATAACGAAAAACCTGTGGCATTTCTTAATGATTAACCTTCCACGTGCTACTAAGTAGACTCGTCGATCTTTTGACGCGTCCGAGGTAAAAAGATAGCTATACATCCAGACAAAGCAACAAGCTAAGATTTTCAGGAAAAAGTCTATGATAATTGTGGTTGAGCATCAGGTAGTTAATAATGGTCAGAAAACAGTGATCATATTTAGATAATCAGTATTTAAAGTGATACACGTGTGACAGTATGGAAACATTAACTTTAGTGAGTGATGAATGCAAATGAAAGCCACGTTGCACAACTGAATGTTCTTGTCATTTCTATTTATCTGAGTCAGAGCCTTTTTTCTTCGATTCCTCTCGTATTGCAATGGCTGGTTGGATATAACAATCAAAGTCGCATTGATATAACTTATCCATATCAGCGGTATATAAATCACCATGCAACACAACACATAAAACTGCCAAAACACTTCTGATTTTTACACATTTCTGTCGGCTTCCGGTACACCATCATATTAACATCACATACGTAAAAATATTTAAGACACTGTATACAATTCCCCGATTTTTTTATTTTCTTCCTGGAAGAAAAGATATTAATAAAACAACACAGAACATACACCAATTGTTTACCTGATTAGATGCTCCGATGCGGAACCGAAACTTGTTCCAATCGATTTTCCTTCTCAACCAACGGTTGAGAACCAGAGCGTTTGATTAGCGTGTATAATGCAGTAGAAATTAATGACCAATAAGGCGCAATCCAAAGTATTAAGGCTATAAGACGCAGCCAAAAGTATTTGTAATAGAAGGCGTTATCCAGATTTCGTATATTTTGTCTATATACAGCGAGCGAAGTCCAAACTATGTGGTCTGTAAGGCTCAGTCAAAAGCGTTTGGGCTATCACGCGTCATATAAATGCTCAACTTGGCATTGAATTCTGTAAACATCTTTTTTCTAGTTAGTTTCATGTTCTTATCTTTTTGTTTATGTGCAATTTGTATCTTGGTTTCATTTTTATAACAATTTGATCACTGATGAGTATGCAAAGGGCTTCGTTTCACATTTGAAAGTTTAACTACTTACAAATTAATATGTGCATCATTTTAGATTCTTAAGCTCGGTCCATTTCAGGTACCAATGGCATCAGACTCTGATATCGCCATAGTAGGAATCGGATGTCGTTTTCCTGGGGCAGATAATAAAGACGAGTTCTGGCGAGTTCTTGTGAACGGAGAAAACCATGTAAACGAGATACCACCCGAACGATGGAATAACGATGCGTACTATAGTGAAGACAAAGATGCACCGGGAAAGATTTATGTCAGAAAGGCGGGGCTTATTAAAGAGTGAGTGATGCAAAAATATTCAGTATATGAACATTCCCAACCGATTTTGTTGGCGTGGCAAACTTTGTAGACATAAATCAGAATGCTCTAAAGCTCGGTCCATTTAACAATATGCTTTGTATTGCCTACCCTATTGAAAGGTGCAAAGGTACAGTAATTTTCGTTGGCTCCATGTTGTCAAGTCTATAGATTTACTACTGACGAGGCTAAAGTAGCTGAAACCATGGTATTGCCCATCCCCTTTCTCATTAATGTGTTCACTGCTGTTAAAGGATCCCAGTTTTAATTTTTATCGCAACTGGTCGTTATGTCAAAGTATATTCCTGACGTTAAGTACATGTCTTTAGTAATTAATTCTGTAGTCAAAATCACAATACGACATTCTAAAATGTTTAATATCATAATAAGCATGCGTCAACCTTGGATTATTTTTGTTAGGAGGTTAAGAGGTATTTGCGAAGTGCACTTTCTTTCTCTAAACTAAGTTAAATGCCGAAAGATGCCAATAAAATTGACAGGCAGGTTTTAATGAACGTGGCCATTGCATACTTTCAGTTTGCTTCCTACCACTTTTATTCTATGCATTTAGGATTATTAAATTTCAGCTATGACAAGTTTGATCCCCGTCCATTTGGAATCAGTGATGCAGAAGCGGAACAAATGGACCCACAACAGCGGTTTGTCTTAGAATGTGTTCATATGGCCTTTGAAGATGGGGGTATAACCAGAAAGAGTGTCAATGGGTCACGTACTGGCGTATACATTGGTATGTTCAGTAGGCTTTGTTATCGTAAAATAAATTAAAATACATGCTCAATTACAAAATAGAAGTAAAGGAGTCGTTGCAAATTGTATTTATCTTGATAGTTTATTCCATAAAACTTAGGACCATTTATTAAAACTAAACCGATCTTTGAATACTGTATCTGTTATAATTTTAAGATAAATGCAAGAATATAGACTCCTCGCACTAGCACATTATATTTGGGACATGCGACACCCTCAGTCGCATTTCCTTTTCAGTCGCCATCTAATTTACACGTTGCTTTTGACCTTTTAAGGGATTGTATACACGAGTATTATAATTATATGATTAAATAGTCTTTGTCGCACAACAACGTCTATTTCTTATACAATGTGCTATTCTACATATGCACCTAAAATGACCTAAACAATCCGAAATATCCCGATGTATTTTGCTTTGATCATTTACAGGTGTGATGAACGATGACTACAAGAGTTTATTCACCGGACATCACATACACGACACTCCTTACTCAGCAACGGGATTCTCCTCAACTATCATCGCAGCCAGAGTGTCTTACGTTTTCAATCTCCAAGGTCCATGTTTGGCTCTGGATACTGCCTGTTCATCAGGGTTGATTTCAGTTCACTTAGGATCACAAGCTCTGTTATCTGGTATATCTATAAATTTAATGTGTTTCCTAAAGTAAGCCGCGTCATGAGAAAACCGGATTCTTGCCAATGAGACAACCAAAGGCGCAGATCAGCTGTGCAGTAACTTTGCTTTCGCTACACGAAAAGTACAATCCACCGTCCTCCAAAATCCGAAATTTCAAGATTCTAACCACCTTCTGAGACTGTGCAGGCTTGTTTATGTCAGACCTGGTCGGAAACCCCGAAGATCGGTTTTCTCGCAAACGGCTTAAGTAATATCATACTTCACTTGAGAAGAAGAGATGCGAACTGATCGCAAGCAATCCCCGAAAAATAATATCATTAAAAGGATGTACGGGGAGACTTTTACGGCCGCCACACAGCACAACCACACGAACTCTGATATGATAGCTATGAGAAAGCCTTGCCGGTTGTTAAAATAATTACAAATCCGACAAATTCAAATAAGAAACCGATTGTCTTATTATCAACAGTCAGTATTTCTGAAGCTTTACATGAAATTTTAATATCAAAATGACTCTTTTATAACTGGCCTTTCAGATTCATACACCTAGTTAAAATGCATGATGATGTGTCTCATCAGCTCCACCAAATAGACTTGCGCGTCCATCATCTAATCAATTTGATACAATATTTAAATACTCCAACAGGTGATTGCGAGATGGCAATTTGCGGTGGCGTAAGTTGCATCGTATCCCCAGAAACATTTATACCTCTGTGTCGAGCAAGGATGATGTCCGCTGTCGGACAGTGTCAAACTTTCTGTGATACGGCAGATGGATATGCTAGGGGAGAAGGTTGTGGCATTGTCATACTCAAGAAACTGAGCCAGGTATTTTAGACAGAGGAGCTGAAACGCATTGCCGGCATTAGGTTTTCCTAAGCAAGGTTTTGATACGTGCTAATAATCAACAACTTATTTATGCCTTTCATTAGTAAGTAAGTAAGTAAGTAAGTAAGTAAGTAAGTAAGTAAGTAAGTAAGTAAGTTCTTTATATACGCATGTATGTACTCTTTAACGTCTCATACTTGTATGTAATATTATTTATGCCCATCGTTAGACTCTGGCCACGGGTTTGAACTTTGCCATCATTTCATATCATAATATGATTTTGCTGTTGGTTATCTCCTGCTACCAGATGTTTTGGCATTGTTAGAGTTAGGAGTGGGATGCGATAACAATTCTTATGTAATTTGCAAATTTAGCAATACTTCAGAATAGTTATGTCAAATGTGGCTAATTATGAATAAAGGCAACGGCCAAGTACTGCCACAACCATAAACAAACATACACCTCGTAGCCAAATGGGGAAATAACTAAAGCAACAGTCAGATACGATAGGTTCAAATAGTTATCTGAGGGAGCAGCTGTTTTTCATACCAAGTAAGGTGGTCAAACAATTACCTCCATCTTCTTCGATAGGCTGTGAAGGACGGGAACAAAATCTGGAGCATTGTTAAGACAGGGAGCAACCACGACGGCCGAACTGTTCAACCAATTACATCACCTAGCGGAGAGCAACAGTACAATCTCTTTGATACTCTTTACAAGACGACTGGTATTGATCCATCTAGAATCCAGTATATCGAGATGCACGGTAAGTAATATTTGATTGTATATGTTTGATACAGATGCATTAGGTGGGATGCTGAGCAGGAAAATTTACAAATTTAATACCTTCATTTTCCGGAAGGATAAATTTGGTGCAAAAATTAAAAGTTATTATATGTACTTTCTAATTCCGGGTGTTGTGTGGATGAAAACCGGGGCATACGGGTTAAAATCGAAATATTTATAAACCATAATAAAATTGGACAATTTAATTGTATAAAACAAACGTCATGTTCCGAAATCAAAGTCACGTCACGTGATAGTGTGTCCATATTCCTTTTTAAAATGCGCATGTTCCTGTTGTCATGGAACCCTACTATTGGTTTCATGCAGTGTCTGGACCAACTTAAGTTTCTGGAATATCTCCTGGAGGTTGAACATGAAGGGGGTAGGAATGCAGATGGCAAAGAACAATTTTTGATGTCAACTATAGTATGAAACATTAATGTGTGAAATAAAAGTTTCCTTTTAAAGAGAACGTTTGTCCATTATTTAAAATAGAAAACAAACCAGAAAACCAATTGTCCTGTAAATGTTCACCTGAGATCTGCTACATACACCAATAAACATATGTATATTATGGTATTTAGCCCAAGTGCAGGGGCACATAAAGCCATTGGGCTATATTGTTTCAGAATAATCAATATTCTTTCCATTTGTCAATTTCCTGCTCGTTTTCCTTTTCAAATGACATTTCAACAGTTTTCCCCATTCAAATGCACAGGCAAACCATGATGACCTTGCCTTAAATATGTCAAGGTCATCACAGGATCATGATTTATATTACATACATTTTAGTACATTAGCCATCAATGCTTTATGCCAAGTTTCGTTGCAATTTATTCACCGTTTCTGGAGAAGATTTTTTTTTTGTAAAAGTTTTACCATATATGGACATGGGGGCCGATTGGTTGCCGTTTTGTCATGTGACCTCGATAATCGTGATCTAGATTATTTATAAATACCTTGGTTCCGCCATCTTAATGATGCTTCACATAAAGTCTGGCTTTGATTGGCTAAGCGGTTTCAGAGAAGAAGACGTATGAATATTATGCTAATATTCATGTTTATTGCCCCGGGATGTGGGGCATATGAACCCCTGGGGTCCAATTGTTTTTCAAAATCATTAATATTCAATCCTACTGCCAATTCCCTGCAAGATTTTCACATTAAATGACTTTATAACAGTTTTCCCCCATTCAAATGCATTGGTGACCAATGTTTGCGTTGCCGTAAAATAGGTCAAGGTCATCACAGGGTCATGATTTATATACAAATTGTAGTACTTCAGCCATCAATGCATCATGCCAAGTATCGTTGACATAAATCCACCAGTTCCGAAGAAGAAGAGTTTAAGGGTTTTATGGGCATGGCGGCCATCATAGTCATGTGACCTGGATATTTATATATACTTTGGTTCCCCCTTCCTACAGATGCTTCATAGTAAATTTGGCTTTAATTGGCTATGCGGTTTCAGAGAAGAACATATTTGAAATTGTCGACGGACGACGGACGGACGCCGGAGCATGGGTGTACTGGGTGTACTATAAGCTCACCTTGTTAGCCTATCGACTCACGCGAGCTAAAAAGCGAAATTGCGAAAAGGCATGAACATATTCATGTATGGCTTTTCGTCCAAGAGATCTAGTTTTCAACCCTAAAACATTTTTTCATTCATCTAGGTATCATGAACTTTGTTCGCTGTGTGACCTAAATGACCTAAAGACCAGTCATCCTACGGCAGTATGACGCAACCTACGCAGTGGCAATGCAAACTTTACAGAAGATTCACGGTTTCCGAAATGGGTTAAGCCGTGTTCATGTGCAGTATTTGCAGCCTGGTGCAAAAATACACCCGGGTGCAAATCTGTTCCCGGCAGCAAAGTTGGACCCCTTTGTGTAGCGTTCATATGCAGCGAAATCATGTGGCGTAAAGAAATAGATGGGCTGCTTGTGCCTCCAGGCAAAGTAACTACGCTACTGACTGTCCATCTGATGACTGGTTAACCGCTCAGGTCTGAGCCTGCCCAGGAAAATGGTTCAAGTCAAATCATCTATACATATAAGCATTATTGGCTTAGTTGAGTGGTTATAATATTACGAGGTATAGTCGGAAAGTTCCCGGACTGATTCATTTCTAAGGATATTTAACGTCAAATCACTATGAAAGTTTCCAAATAACAAATCACATCCATTTCCTTTATTTTTCGGATAAATTAAGAAAAGAATATGCAAGAATTGTTTTAAAATGTCGATTAACATACGGCATATACGAGGGTACGGAGCTCTTTGAAAAACCGCTAAATCGGATCTTTTGTATTGTTGTCAATTCCTTTATAAAACGGCATCACAATGGCGTGAATTTTTGCATGATGTCACATCAATAGTATTTTGATTCAAATGTAAAGAATCAGAGAGATAACATAACAATTACAATTTTGACAGTGTTTTAAACAGACATGGGTGAATTTTCGAGCGTAAAAAAGCCGACGTCATGGGAACGTACGGAGCAGCGCGCGGTAATCAAGTATGGTAAAAGAGCAGACAAGACCGTACAAACAGTTGGAAATTCATGAAACCCAAGGGAAAATGTATAGAAAATGGTGAGGAGTCTTGTGTTCCAATGGGATCGGCTAAGGACACGCGGATATTAATGGCAATCGCAAAAGCGGGAGGCATAGGGAAGAAACGGTCGGGATTTGACATAAAAATCAGATTTTTCACGAAAACAATACCATCAGCTCATCGATTGTAAGATACACTGACGACTTTTGATTTCAAAGGATACGAGAGACCATGGCATGCGCCATGAAGCCCCAATTTAGCCCCGGTGGACCTTTCCGACTGTACCTCGTATATATTTGAAGCACTTTTTGGATGTCATGACGTCCTAATTTTTGGGTACAACGTCCCGACAACCACGGTGTATTTTCTTCTCAAAACACCGTTCACATGACATAAAATACACCCAGGGTGAAAATGTTGCACATGAACACGACTCAAAGCGATATGATTTAGCGAATGCCAAATCATGTGCTCCTCCATTTAATGTTTCAGTACTGTCGACTTGTGATTAAGCAGCAGTTTTTTTTTCTTAAATCCAGAATGTCAAGTCTTTAGTCATCTTCTTTGGCTATCGCATGCATTCTGTTATTTTAAAACGCACTACTAGAAGCATGTATGCTTTGTTTCCAATCAGGTTCGACACAAACTAGAACGTACAGTCACAGAAAAAGGCCAAAAACTTATTTCCGACGGTTGTTTTTTGGGCGTGAAGTGAAATTCTGCGCCGATCAACTTTGATGTTTAATACTGTAAACGTGTAAAATGCTCATTTTGTTACGATGCTGCTCATATTGACCGCTAACATGAGGAACATCGTGAAAAGTTACCTTTTATCATAAATTAGAGATTACTGATGCAATGTTCTCGAGAAAGCATTCTATAATCATCTAGTAAAGACATTTCCATCCTCGATGACCCAAGCGTGACCCATTACAACCGGTTGTACGTTAAACTTCGTCCAGTTCTTTGAATGGAGGTTAGGAAAGTCGGTGCACCAGGGTGATCGAGGACGGGCTATTTCTAGCCATCACATCATTAAGGAACATAAGCCGCATCGTGAGAAATTCTGCCTTTAACATAATGCAAAAATAAAGACTGTGCAGACACTGCACCGTTGATCATCATATCTGTTTTCTCATCACAATGTCACAGAAAGTATAATTTACCTCCTTTTTAACCCGAAAGGCAGAACGCACACAGGATGGTGTTTGTATACATGTGTACGTTGATATTTATTTCGAAAACACGTTTTGGTTCTGTTTTTCTTCTTATGAATTAAAAAAATCGCTAATGTCATTGCATTTCTAGAGTTCTTGGAACCGTATTATGAGAAAAACTCACCTTACAGACGCGAAACCAAATACACAGACCAGCTGTTTAGCAAACCAAGCCTTTATTTTCATTTGACGGACAGAGCCATTCCACTTTTTCTGAAATCCCAAACGTGTAGGTTCAAACGTTTTGTGGTCGTACTGACTGGTTTGTGTGGGAAATGTTCGGAAACCTAAAACAAAAATGAGTTTCTCATGATGCGGCTACTTGCGAGAACCATGACCTTATGTGACCGTCCAGTACACGTTTACCAGCAACAATATTAAACCGTTGCATCAGCCAGCTTTATTTCGTTGCCACTCTGAGGTTACGCTGAAGTCAAGGTATGACCAAAGGTCAGAAGAGGCATGATTAATATATATATAAATATAAATGAAAACTCGCATGCGCAACTAACCGGACGACAATAGAAAAACGACCTAATGTTTGTGTTCGTCAACACAAACAATAATGAAATCAAGTTCTAATGTATTGGGTCCTACTCTTGGTTTCATGCAGTATCTAGAGCACATCCAGTTTCTGGGATCTCTCTTAGGGTTGAACATAAAATGGGAAAAAATACAGATGGCAGAAGATCAATTTTGATTTCATCTAAAGTACATGTATAAAGATAAATGTGTGAAATAATGGAATCAAAGTTTTTAAAGCAATGTCAACAGATCATTATATATAATGCATTATATCTTAGAAAATACTAAGAAATATTTTAAAAACATTTGTTGGGTTTACTTCAAAAATGTTGTACAGTGAACGTCCCGCATTGAACTCTTTCATATGGAATATTCAAGGCGTATTTGGCATTTGGCTAAAACTGCCTTTTGCATGTACATTACAAGGTTAAATTATATAAAGTTTATGTTTATTAAAGAAGAATGGTAGTAGCCCTCGAAAACAGTGCATTAGAACATAATTCAAACATTTGTGTTATGCGCAAATGACATAAAAATTTGATTTTCTGCAATTTGCGTTTCTACCCCTTTCATTTTCAATCCCCAGGAAATATTCCAGAGACTTGAGGTTTTTCAGATACTGCATGAAGCCAAAAGTAGGACCCAGTGCATTAGATTTAGATTTCTTTTATTCACACATTTATTTTCACACTTTAGAGATATAAAAAATTGATCTTCTTTCATTTGTGTTCCTACCCTCTTCATTTTCAACCCCCAGGAGATATTCCAGAAACTTAAGGTGCTCCAGACACTGCATGAAACCAAGTGTAGGATCCCAGGACAACATAAACCTGTGAATTAAAAAAAGGAATATTGGACACCATATCACGTGACGAGACTGAGCCTTCAAAAATTGCTGTTTCTATCATACAATTATATTGTCCAATTTTTATCATGGTTCATAAAATAGTTTTGGGCAACTGGCCAACCTGAATGTGTTTCATCCATTTAAGCATGGTATTCGTTCAACCATGCCATGCAATTAAACTTCTGATATCTGCAACATTAAGCGGATGGCTGCCCTGTTTATTACATTGGGGTATGTAAATAATTATGAGAAAAATCGCTACCCATTAAAAATGTGAAGCACCTGTATATTAGACAATACAGTAATTGTCCTATGCTCTGATATAGTGTCGAATCCTGCAAAGGTTTTCATTGTCGATATCATTTTATTCAAGTTATCTTTTGTTGTTGGCACTACCAAATCAAATTGTCTAACAGGTGTAAGGTACATGTAGATCTAATTACCCACATTATTCTTATATGAGACTAGTCTTCCCTAATTTCTCTGTTATTTTCGAAATGTTTATTATTAATTCATGAATACGCTAATGAGTTTTCATATGGGCACATTTCATCATTACAGGTGCGTTTTATGTCCAGTCATTTTTACGCCCCCAGCTTTGAAAAAGTTGGAAGGGCATATTGCTTTCGGCTTGTCTGTCTGTCTGTGTGTGTGTGTGTGTGTGTGTGTGTGTGTGTGCGCGCGCGCGCACGGATTTCTATACTTGTGAGGCCTTTCGTGTGTGTTAGATCCACGTTTTTCGACACCTCATGTAGCTGTGGACACAACACTCGGGTGTCCACAAGCATCATTATTTTAATGCCTTATTTGGACATATTTAAGTAAAATTAAAACGAAGATTTTTTACCTACCTTGTGGACCAACATAACACACTATGACCATAACCGGCATAACCAAGTGTTTGTATACCCTACGGGTTAGGGTTAGGGTTAGATACACACTTACACACACTTAGAAGTTAAAACGATACAAAACATACTAAAATGAACTTGTTTTATCAATTATCACACACAGCAACACTGCATAAGCACAGAAGAGTAAGCCGAGGCACAAAATTGGTAAAAAATGCAATGTCGTTGTTAATATAAAACAAGTAGCCCAAGGGCAACGATCGCTCACCTGAGAGTCAACAAGTACAGTCACTGGACAAAGTGATTTTTTTTCCTTTTTTTTTACCCTAAATGGGTATGCCGGCCATCTTGGTAATGTTTCAGGTCTATGGCTGCAATAGTTACCATAGGATCATTGGTCCTGTAAACGCTTACCTGAGACCTAGTTGTCACTTTTCCCCATGTTTCCATGTTTGCCTATGTTTCCAAAATTGACCTTGACCTAAATTAATCACATACCTTCATAGACTCTATTAGTTGTTTGCATATACCACTTTTCAGGTCTCAGGCTGCATTTAATTTACAAAATATCCATTGTTTTCACTTTTTCCCATGTAAAAGCCTATGTTTCCAAAATTGACTTTGCCGTAAAATATGTCAAGGTCATCATAGGGTCATCATTTTATCAAACTATGATGGGCTGGAGTCCCAAATGCTACATACCAAGTTTCGTGAAAATCGGCCTGCCGGTTCTGGAGAAGATTTTTGAGTGGTATGGGTGCGGCGGCCATTTTGGTCATGTGACCTAGATTTTGGGATCAGGGCTCAAACTTTCGTTACCCCTACTCAGGGATGCTCCAAATAAAATTTCAGTTTGATTGGCCATGCGGTTTCAGACAAGAAGATCTTTGAAAAGTGTGTATAGACGACAGATCGGCCAAGGTCAAGTGATGACCTTGACCTAAATTAATCACATATTTTCATTAGTTGTTTTGCATCTACCACTTTTCAGGTCTCAGGCTGCAATAGTTTTCAAAAAATCCTTATTTTTCACTTTTCCCCATGTAAAAGCCTATGTTTCCAAAATTGACCTTGACGTAAAATAGGTCAAGGTCATCCTAGGGTCATTATTTGATCAAACTAAGATGGGCTGGAGTCCCAAATGCTACATACCAAGTTTCGTGAAAATCGGTCTGCCCGTTCTGGAGAAGAAGATTTTTGAGTGGTTTTTAGCTCACCTGAGCCGAAGGCTCACATGTGAGCTTATAGTATACCCATGCTCCGTCGTCCGTCCGTCGTCCGTCCGTCCGTCCGTCGTCCGTCGTTCACAATTTCAAAGATCATCTCCTCTGAAACCGCTCGGCCAATCAAAGCCTTACTTCATGTGGAGCATCCTTAGGAAGGGGGAACGAAAGTTCATATAAATGGTCCAGGTCACATGACCAAGATGGCCGCCATGGCTATAAATAGCAAAAACCTTTAAAAATCTTCTTCTCCAGAACCATTGGGCCGATTTCCACGAAACTTAGTATGTAGCATTGGGGACGCGGGCCCATCATAGTTTATATAAATCATGACCCTAGGATGACCTTGACCTATTTTACGACAAGGTCAACTTAGGTCTCCAATGCATTTGAATGGGAAAAAAATGGTAAAATGCTATTTAATGGGTAAAACTTACTGAGAATAGGCAAATGGACAAAAGATTAATGTTATAGAAAATTTTAGCCCCTGGGGGTTGTCTGCCCCTGCCCCAGGGCTATATACATGTATATTTTCATGATAATGAAACATCTTCTCCCCTGAAACCACTTGGCCAATCAAAGCCAAACTTCGTATGGAGCATCCTTGGGAAGGGGGAAAGAAAGTTTATATAAATGGTCAAGGTCACATGACCAAGATGGCCGCCATGGCTATAAATAGAAAAAACCTTTAAAAATCTTCCTCTCCAGAACCAGAAGGCCAATGATTTTGAACCTTGGTGTGAAGCATCAGTGACTAAAGCTCTACAAAGTTTATATAAATCATTACCCTGGGATGACCTTGACCTATTTTACGGCAAGGTCAACATAGGTCACTCATGCATTTGAATGGGGAAAAGTGTTTAAATGTCATTTGTAGGAAACAAACTTGCAGGAAATGGGCAAATAGACTTAAGATTGATGATTCTGAAAAACTTTGGACCCCAGGGGTCTGTCTGCCCCCACCCCGGGGCAATATACATGTATATTACAGTGATATTCAAAGGTCTTCTTCTCTGAAACTGCTTGGCCAATCAAAGCCAAACTTTATGAGGAGCATTGTTAGGAAGTGGGATTGAAAGTATATATAAATGGTCAAGGTCACATGACCAAGATGACTGCCATGGCTATAAATAGCAAAAACCTTTAAAAATCTTTTTCTCCAGAACCAGAAGGCCTATGATTTTGAAACTTGGCATGAAGCATCAGGCAATGGGACATCTACAAAGTTTATATAAATCGTGACCCTTGGATGACCTTGACCTATTTAACGGCAAGTTCAACTTAGGTCGCACGTGCATTTGAATGGGGAAAATTGTTAAAATGTCATTTGAAGGGCAAAACTTGCAGTAAATTGGCAAATGGACTGCAGTTTTATGTTTTCAAAAAGAAATTGACTCCAGGGGTTGCTCTGACCCGGCCATGGGGTTATATACATGTATAGTACCATTCTAGTCAAACAAGTTTATTGGTATATATCTCGGGTTTCAGGTGAGCGTTTACAGGACTATTGGTCCTCTGGTTACCATATATGGGCGTGGCGGCCATCTTGGTCATGTGACCCAGATTTCGCGATCAACTTTTTCTTTCCCACTACCTAGGGATGCTCAACATAAAATTTCACTTTGATTGGTCAAGCGGTTTCAGAGAAGAAGATCTTTGAAAAGTTTGTATGGATAACAGACCCTTCAAGGTCAAGAGATGACCTTGGCCTAAATTAATCACATACCTTCATCTACTCCATTAGTTGTTTGCATCTACCACTTTTCAGGTCTCAGGCTGCAATAGTTTTCAAAAAATTGCAATTTTCCACTTTTCGTCTTATAAGTCAATGGAAACTTTAAGTTGCCATAGCAACCAAAGTAGTGGGACAAGGACAATAAAAAACGCAAACTTTGTAGAGGCTAATATCATAAGCATGTATGCAAAGTTTCAGCTTCATCCGCCTTACAGCTTCTGAGAATAAAATTTTTGAATATTTTTTCGAAATTTACCCTTTACGTTGCTATAGCAACCAAACGAATAAAGCGATTTTGACAAAAGTTGCCTAAAACGGGGAGGACTACTCAATAAACATTTATGTAAAAACAAAATTTCAATATCCTCAATGAAACGACAGAAACTGCAAATTTCCACTTTTTGCCTTATAAGTCAATGGAAACTTAAGTTACCATAGCAACCAAAGTAGTTGGACAAAGACAATAAAAACACAAACTTTGTATAGGCTAATGTCATAAGCATGTATGCTAAATTTCAGCTTCATCCCCCATACGGCTTCTGAGAAGAAGATTTTTGAATATTTTTTTCGAAAATTTACCCTTTATGTTGCTATAGCAACCAAACGAATAAAGAGATTTTTACAAAAGTTGCCTTATACGTGAAGGACTACTCAATAAACATTTATGAAAAAACAAAATTCAAATATCCCCAGCCTGACAACGGAAAATGCCAATTTCCACTTTTTCTCCATACAAGTCAATGGAAACTTCAAGTTGCCATAGCAACCAGAGTTCTTATCCGATCGAATTAAAAAACACAAACTTTCGTTCCCCTACCTATAGATGCTCCACATAAAATTTGGCTTTGATCGGCCAAGCGGTTATAGAGAAGATCTTTGAAAATGTGAACGGACGCACGCACGCACGGACGCACGGACGCACGCACGGACGGACGCCGGCTCGACTACCATACTATAAGCTCCCCATGAGCCTTCGGCTCAGGTGAGCTAATAAACTTGCCCATGTCTTTGATAGGAAAGGGAAGAAAGAGACGTTCCGTGTCATCTAAAGATTCCGTCGGCTAAAGTATGCTATCTTGACGGGCAAATAATCGCGACGCGACGTCACATACAATGTAGTTCATATGAAAAGTAACTTTGCCTGGCAGTTTGACAACAGCAACGTATTACATTATAAATAGAATACATGCAAATGAAGCTTATATATGACCCAACGTGAAAGCGCGTATAAACGACGAGGTGAGGCCCGTGGTTAAGTCACTGGCCTTGTAAACCAGGGGTTACAGGTTCGATCCCAGGCTTCTCCAAAAAACAACAACCCCCCCCCCCCCCAAAAAAAACCTCCTATAGTACTGGTCTCGCCCAGGAACAAAAAAGTATAAAGTATACTTGTATCGCCCAGAAAAAAAAGAAGTATTGGAAATCAATGGTTTTCTTAAACGAGTTGTTTACGGCGGCATATATCGCACAGACTAGGAATCTATAACCCTAAAGACATCATTGTAGCACACATCCATAAGAATGTTGCACGTGCTGAACAGTATAAAACTCGGTTAAATTAGAACACATATGCAACCACCTGCCAAAGTCATTAATAGAAAATTACGTTAAAAACTTGCGACATTTTAAAAGTCATTTGTGACGTTACTTCCCAGAAGGTCCCTTTTGGCGTGACAGGTCACATTTGTTTCCTCGCGTCTCCGGCGTTATACATACGTTGAATGCTCAACGAGTAAACCACGCATGCACACGGATACACAGACTGTGCGTTGTCAAGTCAAGTCAAGTCAAGTCAAATCATGGATTAGCGTTGTCAAGTCAAGTCAAGTCAAATCATGGATTAGCGGTTAATCCGCAATCAAAACTCTGATGATGAATTAAAAAATGAAGGGGGGGGGGAGTTAATGGAGTTGCACGAAACGTTATTAAGTATGCATGTGTAAGCTGTCTTAAACAGATTTTATATCCGTAGGTAGTACGCGAAAATTTATTCAATTAAGATCAATTTAGCCGCGCGCGTAATGTGACGTAACTATAGATTACACAAATCTTTTGTTATGATACTGTACCATTCTCAAAATAAGCAACTCGGCATCAGCTATGCATAAACACATTTTATATAGAGACAAGGAGAACGTATATTTTCAATAGAAATCTGCCTATAGAAATTTAAAAATAAAAAAATATAGCGGAAATGAAAAAAATCTCTTCTAAACAATAGCTGGTCTGGTTCTTGAATTATTCCAAAATTTGTTTTCTTGGTTGATGATGTTCCTTTTTGACAATTTGGGTTGAAAATATAATTTCCCCTATTAAACATAAAGGAAACAGAAATAATTTTTTAAAGACGTGTCCCCCCTCACCCCACCCCCCCGAGATCAACAAAATCCTTTTGCATGCACTTGTATTTTACCAATATACATATCATATACAAATGACGTTCTTGATCTCGGGGGGGGGGGGGGAAGGCTGTCAAAATGCTCAAAAACTAAATAATGTTACTAGCTCATCAAATTCCTGATTTCAATAATTTTATGCAAGCCTGTAGCTTGTTTATATACACTTTCTACATGGCTTAACTTGGTTTAGTCATGTCAGGAAAAAGTCAGATTTTCAATCAAATAATCCATCAGACATGTAATACGGATATTCTTCGTTTTAGAAATTTACGTTTCTGCACTGGTGTTTTAATTAATCTTAAAAAGGTACAAGTAGGCAAAGATCAGGAAAAGGCGCAATCAGAAAAAGATTCCCACTCCAAAAACCGAGGTGGGAAAAAACCAAACTAACAATCAGGTACTTATACCATGAAACATATCGTAAGCCGAATGAGCAGCTTTTTTCCCAATAGGTGGCCACTCAGTTACCTTAACTTAACTAAAAATATGAAAACATACATAAGGCGCCAACAGCACAAAAAATTTTAAACACCAAGACATAAAACAAAAAGAACCACTACAGAAGTATCGACTTTGAACGATCAGTAACACAAAGTTACTGGCGGGCTTAAACCGGTTTTACAGGTACCTAACCTCACCCTCAGCTTCTGCAGTGGTTCACAACATTTAGTTAGTTCTTCGGTCCTCGTGGTGAATCTCTAACTAGTCAATGAATCATCAAGAACAAACAAATAAATCATGATAAACATCCTGATGAATCAAAAACCAGGACTCACAGATTGAGTAAGCTGCCCGACGATGGAGATCCCTGGGCGCCGAATAACCTACTAACTCCGGAGCAAAAGAAAAACACCAGTTGGACCCCGGTGGGCCAAGCAACAGACAAGAAGCTCCGGCCCCAACCAACTAAAATGAATAGCTTTAAGTCGGGGCCATCATAGAGTCTGACGCCCGACCCACCGGCGTGCAATTAAAGAAGGCAGCATAGTTATCAACCATGATTGGGTTAAAAACTAAGCATGCAGACTGTCGCATAACATTCAAGTTATAACCTATACGTCTGTAACGTGTTATGATTTTTCCGAACTGAAGAGAAAAATCATTTATTCCTTTAAGTTTCTTTTATTTGTAAACCAAGTCACCATAAAATTCAGGTTCCGAAAGGCCCTCACTTAAAAGTGTCTTTAACCCAACATTATATTTGGAAATCAATTCATAGTGTCTACGATAAGATTTAGAAAAGGTTTTTCGAAGTTTATGATACCGATAGCCCTGTTGGAGAAGTTTTGCCGTTAAACATTTATTTCGAGCGTTGAAGTCTGTAACATGATTGCAGACTCTAGCAAACCTAATAAGTTGCGAAATGTATACACCATAAGAAGCACGACGAGGAACGTCACCATCCAAAAAAGGAAAATTTACTATATCAAAATCAAAGTCATCGCGCTTATCATAAATTTTAGAAGAAACAAATCCATTTGCAACAGAAAGATGTAGATCTAAAAAGGGGCTTCGGTATCTGAGATATTAGCTTTGTTCAACTGAAGTTCAGGTGGATAAATTTGATTGACCATACCTTCAAAATAAGGGTTGTCAATGTTCAAAAGCTCATCGAGGTACCTAGATGTGGAATTAAAAGCCTCGATAACATCAGCTTGATTATCATGGTTAAGAGAATCCATGAAATCTCTTTCGTAACAGTATAAAAATAAATCAGCTACGAGAGGTGCGCAATTTGTACCCATCGGAATTCCAACAATTTGTCTGTATAACTTGGTCCCAAATCTAATATAAATATTATCAAGGAGATAGGATAAGGCGTCGCACACATTCTGACATGACCAAAGGGTATACCGACTTTGGTCAGAGGAAGTGAAAAAAGCCTTTCTGTCATTACATGCCAAATAAAGTGAACCATAGTTTTTTAATGCCCTTTTGAAGGTCCACTCTATCAAATCCAGAAGTTTTTCTTTAATTAGATTATGTGGTAATGTTGTATAAAGGCTTCTATGTGCCCAATTTGTGCCTTTATCTTAGCTTTGCATTGTGAAGACTATGATGAGGTTTATCATAACGAAGCAAATTTGAGACAAGTCAAGATCTGCTTGGACAGGAGATTTTATTCTTTGCTAAACATAACCAGAGGACCAATGGTCCTGTAAACGCTCACCTGAGATCCGGGATATGCGACTTCGGCTGATCTTACCATAAAATACATGTAGGTCACGGTCATCTCAGGGTCATGATTTATACACACTTTGTAGAGCTCTACTCACTGATGCTTCAGGCAAAGTTTCAAAATCATAGGTCTTATGGTTCTGAAGAAAAAGATTTATAATGTTTTTTCTATGTATAGCCATGGTGGCCATCTTGGTCATGTGACCTGGACCATTTATATTAACTTTCATTGCCCTTTCGTAACGATGCTCCACATAAAGTTTGACTTTGATTGGCTAAGTGGTTTCCGAGAAGAAGATGTTTGAATATTATGATCTTATATATATGCATGCATATAGCCAAGGGGCAGGGGCAGAAAACCCCCTGGGGACATTGTTTTTCATAAACATAAATCTTCTGTCCATTTGCATACTCCCAGCAAGTTTCCCCCCATTTAATTTTTTTACTAATTTTGTCAATTCATCTGCATGGGCAACCTATGTTGGCCTTGCCATAGAATAGGTCAAGGTCATCCCAAGGTCATGATTCATATAAACTTTGTAGAGCTCCTCTCCCTGCTGCTTCATGCCAAGTTTCAAAATCATAGGCCTTCTGGTTCTGGAGAAGAAGATTTTTAAAGGCTTTAGCTATTTATAGCCATGGCGGCCATCTTGGTCATGTGACCTTGACCATTTATATAAATTTTCGTCCCCCCATCCCAAGTATACTACAAATACCAGAGGACCAATGGTCCTGTAAACGCTCACCTGAAACCTGAGATATATACCAATAAATTTGTTTGAGTAGAATGGGAAAATCCAAGTATGTAAGCCAAGCGCTTGGTCAGAGCAACCCCTGGAGTCAATTTCTTTTTGAAAACATAAAACTGCAGTGCATTTGCCAATTAACTGCAAGTTTTGCCCTTCAAATGACATTTTAACAATTTTCCCCATTCAAATGCATGGGCGACCTAAGTTGATCTTGCCGTAAAGTAGGTCAAGGTCATCAAAGGGTCACAATTTATATAAACTTTGTAGAGCTCCATTGCCTGATGCTTCATGCCTAGTTTCAAAATCATAGGCCTTCTGGTTCTGGAGGAAAAAATTTTTAAAGGTTTTTGCTATTTATAGCCATGGCAGCCATCTTGGACATGTGACCATGACCATTTATATATACTTTCATTCCCACTTCCTAATAATGCTCCTCATAAAGTTTGGCTTTGATTGGCCAAGCAGTTTCAGAGAAGAAGATCTTTGAATATCACTGTAATATACATGTATATTGCCCCGGGGTGGGGGCTGACATACCCCTGGGGTCCAAATTTTTTCAGAATCATCAATCTTAAGTCCATTTGCCCATTTCCTGCAAGTTTTTCCCTACAAATGACATTTTAACACTTTTTCCCATTCAAATGCATGAGCGACCTATGTTGACCTTGCCGTAAAATAGGTCAAGGTCATCCCAGGGTCATGATTTATATTAACTTTGTAGAGCTCCAGTCACTGATGCTTCACACCAAGTTTCGAAATCATTGGCCTTCTGGTTCTGGAGAAGAAGATTTTTAAAGTTTTTTTCTATTTATAGCCATGGCGGCCATATTGGTCATGTGACCTTGACCATTTATATAACCTTTCTTTCCCCCTTCCCAAGGATGCTCCAAATGAAGTTTGGCTTTGATTGGCCATGCGGTTTCAGGGGAGAAGATGTTTCATTTTTATGGAAATATACATGTATATAACACCCCGGGGCAGGGGCAGACAACCCCCCAGGGGCTAAAATTTTCCATTAACATTAATCTTCTGTCCATTTGCCTATTCCCAGTAAGTTTTACCCATTAAATAGCCATTTACCATTTTTTCCCATTCAAATGCATTGGCGACCTAAGTTGACCTTGCCGTAAAATAGGTCAAGGTCATCCTAGGGTCATGATTTATATAAACTATGATGGGCCCACGTCCCCGATGCTACATACCAAGTTTCGTGGAAATCGGCCCCCTGGTTCTGGAGAAGAAGATTTTTAAAAGGTTTTTGCTATTTATAGCCATGGCGGCCATCTTGGTCATGTGACCTGGACCATTTATATAAACTTTCGTTCCCCCTTCCATAGGATGCTCCAACTGAAGTTTGGCTTTAATTGGCCAAGCGGTTTCAGAGGAGAAGATCTTTGAAAATGTGAACGACGGACGGACGACGGACGGACGACGGACGGACGGACGACGGACGGACGCCGGAGCATGGGTATACTATAAGCTCACCTGTGAGCCTTCGGCTCAGGTGAGCTAAAAAATTGGCTTTGATTGGTCAAGCGGTTACTGAGAAAATTTAATTTTACATTTAATTTGTAAATGACCTTTGGCCAAGGTCAAGAAATGACCTTGACCTTTAATACTCACAACACTTTATTAGCTCAACATGTTGTCTGCATCTTACAACGTTCAGGTCACAGGCTACAAAACTTCCCGAAAAGTTCATTGTTTTCACTTTTTTCCAATGAAAAGCCTATGTAACCAAAATTGACCTTTCCATATAATAGGTCAAGGTCAACCAAAGGTCATGATTTATAAAAACTATGATGGGCCAGAGTCCCCGATGCTACATACCAAGTTTAGTTGAAATCGGTCCACCGGTTCCAGAGAAGAAGATTTTTTACTATTTATGGGCATGGCGGCCATCTTGGTCATTTGACCTGAATCAATTATATAAACTTTCGTTCCCCCTTCCTAAGGATGCTCCACATGAAGTTTGGCTTTGATTGGCCAGGCGGTTTCAGAGGAGAAGATGTTTGAAATTGTGGACGACGGACGGACGCCGGAGCATGACCATCCTATGAGCTCACCTTGTGAGCCTTCGGCTCAGGTGAGCTAAAAATGTTCTCTGGGTCAGTTTTATTATCATAAAGCACTATCATTTAAGTTTTGATGTAGCACCCATGTACAAGGTACATTTATCAGACACACTACTAAAATCTTGGTATTGCATATATAAGGTGTGTATTTATGATATACCTCAGTGACTAGGGAAGGTAATACAGTCAATGCTCAAAAGTTATGGACAATATAATTATTGACCAATGGAATGCAATATTTTTCATTTCCATTTTATGAATACGGGGCCACCTGCAACATCTTATTATGTCCCAAATGTTATATTGGCATGTATTTGATGGATATGGTTTATAATTTTGATTTTCTGAATCAAAAAATTTTGTCAAAAAAATTACCCCTGCCCTCAAAAAACTGAAGCCATGGCAAGTATATGTAAAATATTCAAACAGTATTTATTTTATGGAGTGCACAAGACATCAGGTTTTCTTCAAAACACATGCTTACAGTCATTACTTTCGTATTTTTCAAGCTACATGCTTTCAAAATATAGGCAAACTGAATGCTATTTCGAACGTGATCCTTTAAAGGCTATACGTTGATGTTATTCCCGCTATGCAGTTATATGCATTAATAGGATACACACGCACAATGGACACGGTGTTGATAACGTCCCACTCGGCTTTTAAATTGTTGGGTGTCCATAAAGCCTATGAAATATCAACAATTATTTTCACAGTGACGGAGTGTTTAGCAAACACCTATTCAACAGGTGAATTATTATTAATTAAGGGTCATTATGAGCCCTGTCTTTGTTTTCTATTCTTTAATATAACGAAGTGTTCATTGTGCTGGTTAACACCTAATGGCCCATAAGTACATAAATCCGTGTCTCTCTCTCTCTCTCTCTCTCTCTCTCTCTCTCTGTGTGTGTGTGTGTGTGTGTGTGTGTTAACGTGTGAATGGTGCATGTTAGGAATTTGAAATTCCATGTGTGTGTTCCTCATGAAAAAACAGTTGAACCATGTCTTTTTACTTGTCCGAGTTATGCCCCTTTTCTGAGTTATTTCCCTTTGAAAACAAAATCTTGTGTGCAAGATATCTTGAAAAATATTTAAACTAGAGCGTTTATATTTGGTATACTGGTTGGGACTGATAAGTAGATGACTTGATTAACTTTTGGGAACTTTCTGTCAAATTTTGACAAAAATACGGAATTTTTAAATTTTGATTGATTTTTTCCACTTTTCGGTGAAATTTGAAACTTTTGAACGGTGAACGCTAGGGTTTCGAAATTTCATATACAGATTCCTCATGAAAAAATAGTTGACCCATATTTTTTCATGTCCAAGTTATGCCACTTTTCTGAGTCATGTCCCTTTGAGAAACAAAATTTGAAAATCTTGTGTGCAAGATATCTCTATAAGTATTTGAGCTATAGCCTTCATATTTGGAATACTCGTTGGGGCTGAGGAGTCGATCACCTGATTAACTTTTAAGAACGTTCTTTTGAATTTTGACAAAAGTACGGAATTTTGAAAGTTTGATTGTTTTTCCACTTTTCAGTGAAATTTGAAACTTCTGAACGGTGAATGTTAGGGTTTTGAAAAAATAGTTGACCCATAATTTTTCATGTTCAAGTTATGCGCCTTTTTGGAGTTATGCCTCTTTTAAAACAAAAATTGAAATTCTTGTATGCAAGATATCTCAAAAAGTATTTAAGCGATAGCCTTCATATTTGGTTTTCTGGTTGGAGCTGAAACGAAGATCACCTGATTAACTTTTGAGGACTTTCCGCCAAATTTTGACAAAATTTTTTTACTCTATTTCTAACTTGTCTGTAAAAACAGAGGCAACCGATTATATCCTACAGGAAACTAAATTTCTCTTCATTCGAATGAAATAAATGAATCACTTAAGCTGCCAGTTTAGGTTCACGCATACAGTTGGGGGCATAGTGTTTTACAAACACGCATTCTAGTTTTCAGTCACGTCGAGACAGAGCCACTGATTTCTGGGTATTAACCAGCATTCTGGGTAGTTATTATGTCTTGCTCAGGGACACAATAGGACACCCCAACCGCGCTCCCCCTTTTACAGATGTAGCTCGTATGACCTATCTCAATCTTTCCTAGGCGATAGGTTTTCCTTTGATTTCCCCAGATTTTCAAAATTTTAATTAATATTCATAAATATGTAAATGAGATGATGTTCAAGTGGCTCATATCATGAATTAATTTGCTAAATGGTATCACTCGTAGCAATGTATGGGTCTGGAATGTGTGTATACATGCGTCTGTAATGATTTTTTTCTGTCATTTATGTGGATTTGATGTATAATTAATATTCATGAATATGCAAATTAAACTCTTTAACCATTCGATAAAAGGGCTAAGTCTAGACGTTAAAATGAGACCTAGTTCGATGGCATAGTATACCACGAAGGTATAAACAAGTATCCGTGAGTACACGTAATAGACATTATCAATTTTATGAAACAGTTGCCATGGAAAACATGCATGGTACTATTATGTAGTAGAGTTAATATTTGAGGCCATTTTTGTGTCAATAAAGAATTGAATTTGATGATTTGAGTAATTGTCCTTGGGTGTAAGGTTTGTCAAATTTACCCCGAGGTAATGGCATCTAAGTATTTGTCTTTGGGTGTAAGGTTGGTCAAATTTACCCGGTGTAATGGTATCAAAAAAGGTAATGGCTGTATAATTATATGTAATAACGTTGAAAACGTAGTTTATACGTCTATATGGAAGAATTTGGTACTTGCTATCATGCATAGATATTCATGAATATGCATATTACATACTAAGCATAAGACCGTGATCATAACGGTCAACCGCTCATTTTGGCATCCACTTCGGTGGTCGATGGTGTACAACAGCGAAGATAACATCAAATTTGTAGGTGTAATCCCACAATTTAAAAGCGCTAGTGATTGGTAGTCATGGAAACTTATATTTAAGATTACGTCAAAATATTTAAACCTATTTTTTTCTGCAGAAAGGGTATCAATGAACAATTTGGGTCCGATGGATAGGATATTGGGGTGCAAAGAATGTCTTATCAAAACCACGTGTGTCACCAGAAGCATGTCAGCGCTACGTGTAATACTAGAAGCACACCTTTAAGCCACTGTATACTATGAAGACATACAATTTACATACTGTTTTCGAAAATAAACGACCTTGACCTTTTAAATCATTCTAATGTTATTAAAAAGTATCCGCGCCAATAGCATTAGGCATTTTCTTTTAATATAAGGTGGTTTAGTTAAAGCTGCTGGAAAGTTTGTCAATAATCATGGTGTAAATGTTTGTCTTATTCATTTTCCAAGAATGACCTTTATCTTTTGACCTTGACCGTGGAAATCAATTTAAGTTTCAAAAAAGTGAACTTGTTTGAAATCTACTTATTTAGACAGGCATTTTGATATTTAAGAATTCTGTTTGACAAAAAGTGTTTTCCAGTAAAACGTAGCATGAAACAGTGCTAGAAACTTTGTACTTGTTCACTAGGCTATCAATATCAATATACACAGTTGTCTCCGTAAGTGTAACCCCGAAGGTCCTAATAATTACCCCATATTTTATGGATTTTTGATGAACGCATTTTAATACCTACGCAGATGTATTTTAATCATTTTCCCACTATTTCATTCGAATGAGTTTCGAATGGAAGTTACTTTCGTTTCATCCGAAAAGTAATGAAAATATAGGAATTTTGTCATAATGCATACGACTTAAATAAAGGGGAGTAATTTGATGACTTTGTGATACCTTATTTTATTTTTACATTTTCTGATTTGCAATGACACTTCGCTTTTCAATCTGGCTTACTCGGGTTTTGTTTATTTACCACATTACCTGATGCTAGGACCAATTAATATTAGCAGTAAAATGGGTACTAAGTTGTCTTCCTTGAATTTAACCCATAGGCCCCAGTCTAGATCCCAACAACACCCGGATTAAGACAGTTCATGTCAATACAATACAATACAATACAAATTTATTCATCGATTCAGGCCACAGGCCCATAACAACATAAATACATACAGAGAATATATATACACTATATGTACTGGTGCATAGTCATAATCGAAATAACAATTGAATTAATTAGGGTTGTCATTTAAAGAGTCTATGTAAATGGTGCGTCTAACCGTGACATGGAACAGGTACAGAGCTAATTTAGTTTGTATGTGTGCATTAGTATAACTAAACAATTTATTAAACTTGAAAAGTGAAGGTGATTGAATATACTCTCTAGGTAGGTATTTTACTCTCAAATCTTTATATATTTCACATATAAACACAAAGTGATATTCATCCTCAATAGATGACTGACATATCTTACATATTCTATCTATTCTTGAGACAACACTATGTCGACCTTTTTCTATTTCGAGGCAATGAGAAGACACTCTAAATTGTGACAGGGTACGTCTAAACTTTCTAGTCTTAATATGGTCTAGGTAAGATTCGTATCCATACACAGTCTTAACATATGTCATAACCTTTAAACTGATACCATGTATGACCTTCCGGAAAGTGAAGGTATTAATCCATCATGAAAACATGTCCGTGCAATGTATACCCCCTTGAACCCCACTTTTATATAGTAAAACTGGGGTTCGCAGGAGTATACCTATTTTTCTTATTTTTGCTCCAAAACATAGATTATGGGTACTCGTTAGAACCGCCTCAGCGAGGCGGTTCTAACGTGTACCCACAATCTATGTTTTGAGCAAAAATAATAAAAATATCAAAAATTTTCCTCTGAAAATTATCGATTTTTGACCTGAAAAAATTACTGTATATCATAAGGGCATGTTTTCGTAATGCTCGAAAACTAAGCGAGATACTTTAAGCGTCCAGTCTATATTCGATATATATATACTTGTATAGTATTTGATGTTGTCTATACTTAAGTGCAATATAACACCCTATAGATTTACTATACACCGTAGAATCAGTGAAAGACACTATACCAGCTATTGAACACATTTTTTGGGGCAAAAGATGCAAGATAGTGGTAAGTATTTTGCATGTTTTTGTGTTATCAGGTTTGTTTCTGTGGCATAGTTTTTAGTTGATCACTTTGTTACATGTTCTTGTGTCATTTCATGGTCGACAAACCACAAATGGTGTTCATGGGAGCATACAGGAGGCATTCGTTTTGGATAAGAGTCGTAAAAAAGTTTAAATTTGCTGCATTTTCTCCTCTTGTTTAAAAATCAATCATTTTTGAGAAAATAAAATACGCGTAAAAGAAATTTTCAATATAAGAAAGCGCATGCAGATCCGGTTCGCCGATTTCGAAATTTCTTACCATACAGGACTTTACGTTCGAATTTCAGTGATAAGAACTAATGTCACAGTCAATGAGACGTCGATTTATTTTTTTAGCTCACCTGAGCCGAAGGCTCACAAGGTGGGCTTATAGTATGGTAGTCGAGCCGGCGTCCGTGGGTGCGTCCGTCCGTGCGAGCGTCCACACTTTCAATCTTGAATATCTCTAAGACAACAAAACCAATCGCTATCAAATTTTATCTGAAGCATCATTGAGGGGGGGGAAAGATTGCACTAGGTTTTGAGCCAGGTCGGATCAGAACTCTGGTTTCCATGGCAACAGATAGCTCCCATTGAGTTATAATGGGGGAAATGTTGTGGCCACTCTAGCAACTTCATTTTTGATTGGATCTTCTTCATTCTTAGGAATAACAAGGAAAATCATCATATCTCGGATGAGTTCGAATTTTGGCCAGGTTTGACCTCAGATTGCGGAGTTAGCTGCCCTTGAGCGTCTGGAAAAATCCCCATAGACTTATAATGGGAAAAATGTTGTGGCCACTCTAGCGCCTTTATTTTTCATTGGATCTTCTTCATTCTTGCAGGTAATAAGGACAACTATAATATCTCGGATGGGTTCGAATTTCAGCCAGATCCAACCTCTGACTGTGGAGTTAGCTGCCCTTGAGTGTTTGAAAAATCATTTTTTGTGTGTTGTGGCCACTCTAGCGCCTTCAATTTTCATCAGATCTTCTTCATACTTGGAAGTAACAAGGATAGCTATAACATCTCGGATGAGTTCGAATTTCAGCCAGAGTCAACCCGATTACAGAGTTATCTGTCCTTGAGTGTGTGAAAAATCATTGTTTAGTGTTGTGGCCACTCTAGCGCCTTCATTTTTATTCGGATCTTCTTAATTCTTGGAAGTAACAAGAACATCAATAATATCTCGGATGAGTTCGAATTTCGACCAGATCCGACTTCTAACTACGGAGTTATCTGCCCTTAAATGTTTGAAAAATTAATATTTAGTGTTGTGGTCACTCTAGTGCCTTCATTTTTATTTTGATCTTCTTCATTCTTGCAGGTAACAAGGACAACTATAATATCTCGAAGTAATGTGAATTTCAGCCAGATCCGACCTCTGACTGTGGAGTTAGCTGCCCTTGAGTGTTTGAAAAATCATTATTTTGTGTTGTGGCCACTCTAGCGCCTTCAATTTTGATCAGATCAGATCTTCTTCATACTTGGAAGTAACAAGGACAGCCATAACATCTCGGATGAGTTCGAATTTCAGCCAGATTCAGCTCTTGACTGCAGAGTTATCTGCCCTTGACTGTGTGAAAAATCAATATTTAGTGTTGTGTCCATTCTAGCGCCTTCATTTTTATTCGGATCTTCTTTATTCTTGAGAGTACCAAGGCCATCCATAACATCTCAAATGAGTTCGAATTTCGACCAGATCCGACCTTTCATTGCAGAGTTATCTGCCCTTGAGTGTTTGAAAAATCAATATTTAGTATTATGGCCACTCTAGCGCCTTCATTTTTATTCTGATCTTCTTCATTCTTGCAGGTAACAAGGACATTCATAATATCTCAGGTTAGCCAGATCCGACCTCTGACAGTGGAGTTATCTGCCCTTGAGTGTTTGAAAAATCAATAATTAGTGTTGTGGCCACTCTAGCGCCTTCAATTTTCATCAGATCTTCTTCATACTTGAGAGTAACAAGGATAGCCGTAACAGCTCGGATGAGTTCGACTTTCAGCCAGATTCAACCCTTGACTGCAGAGTTATCTGCCTTTGACTGTGTGAAAAATCAATATTTAGTGTTGTGGCCACTCTAGCGCCTTCATTTTTATTCGAGTCTTCTTTATTCTTGGAAGTAACAAGGACATCCATAACATCTCGCATGAGTTCGAATTTCGACCAGATCCGATCTCTCACTACGGAGTTATCTGCCCTTGAGTGTATGAAAAATCAATATTTAGTGCTGTGGCAACTCTAGCGCCTTCATTTTTATATGGATCTTCTTTATTCTTGGAAGTAACAAGGACATCTATAACATCTCGGATGAGTTCGAATTTCGACCAAATCTGACCTCTGACTGCGAAGTTATCTGCCCTTGAGTGTTTGAAAAATCAATAATTAGTGTTGTGGCCACTCTGGCACGTTTGATTTTGATTGCATCTTCTTTATTCTTGGAAGTAACAAGGACACTCATAACATCTCAGATGAGTTAGAATTTCAGCCAGATACCATCTATGACTGCGGAGTTAGCTGCCCTTGAGTGTTTGAAAAATCAATATTTAGTGTTGTGGTCCCTCTTGATCTTGGAAATAACAAGGATAACCATAACAACTAACTGCAGAGTTAGCTGATGAGAAATAGTGTGTTGATAAAGTTATATGGATATTCAATCATGGTCAATCAATGTTCTTAGATTAGATCTCTGGTGAGCATTCTCTGCACTATGCTAAAAGATCTCCTCCAGAATCACTGGGTCAATCTTTACGAAACTTCGTCGGAAGCATATGGGACTTAAGTCCATCGTTATAGTTTCTTGAAATGGTGACCTTTAGTTGACCTTTAGTTGACCTTGACTCAAATGTTAGCTAACATGGGCAGAATTTTATTTCTTTTACATTAAGATATTATCTTTGGAACAGACCGACAGACTAGAATATATTGCTAGAAACACGATTCAACTATATCTATTAAATTGCAACATTCTTGATCTGTTTTTTCTTGCGCAGGAGCACAGAAGCTGGTATCCATTGATTTCGAAGATGTCAGTAAAGTGAAGATAAAATTACCATCAGAATAGTCGTTCATGACTCTACATTTTTAGCTCGCCTGAAGTGCACAGAGCTATTGTTGTCACCTCGGTCGTCTGCGTTTATGTTTACATTTACGTGTACGTCCACGTCACGAAGTGCACAGAGGTATTGTTGTCACCCCGGTCGTCCGCGTTTACGTTTACATTTACGTGTACGTCCGCGTCACACTTTTGGTTAAAGTTTTTAGAAGTCTATATCTCTTGAACATGTCGATGTATCAAATTGATACTTTGCATATTGGTAGATATTGGTCTGAAGTTTTATGCAGTACCATCATGACCTATCCTGAGTGACCTTGAGGTCAAGGTCACAGACTTAGAAATTTTATGTTAAAGTTTTTCATTAAAGTTTTTAGAAGTCTATATCTCTTGATCATGTTGATGGATCAAGTTGATACTTTGCATGTTGGTAGATATTGGTCTGACGTTTTATGCAGTACCATCGTGGACCACCCTTGGTGACCTTGAGGTCAAGGTCACGGACTTAGAATTTTTATGTTAAAGTTTTTCATTAAAGATTTAAGCAGTTTATTTCTCTTGAACATGTTGATGGATCAAATTGATACTTTGCATGTTGGGAGATATTGGTCTGAAGTTTTATGGAGTACCATCATGACCCACCCTGGGTGACCGTGAGGTCAAGGTCACAGATTAGAATTTTTTGTTGAAGTTTTTCGTTAAAGTTGTTAGAAGACTATATCTCTTGAACATGTTGATGGATCAAGTTGATACTTTGCATGTTTGTAGATATTGGTCTGAAATTTTATGCTTTTACGACCTACCTGAGCAACCTTGAGGTCAAGGTCATGGGTCATAGATTTTGATAAATTTAGTGGCAAAGCACAAGTCAGGCGAGCTACGCAGTCCTGCGACAGCTCTTATTCTGAAATACAGAAATCATGGAAATTAAAAAGATGATCAGGAACCGACACAATCAGAACCAAAGGCCCACCCTACCACCTAGTTGGGAAACAACCAAAATTGCAAATAGTTACAGATACAAAGATAACATATGATAAGCTGAGTGAGCAGCTTTTTCCAAAAAGGTTACTTTCACTTTCATAAAAGGTTCAAATAGGACAAAAAGTAAGACCAAAACAAAAGAAAGAAGTACCAACTTGGAATGGTCAGTAATATACAATTACTACGGGCTTAAACATGTTTTACTGGCATATATCATATTTGCTTTTTAACTACTACAGTAGTAATTTTTCATCTTGTTTGAAAAATATTAGTTGTTTTTCAGTAATGTTTTCATTTTTTGTATGGGGTGTGGGGGGGGGGGGGAGAGGGAGCGCGGTGGCCTAGTGGTATAGCGTCGGACTCCGAAACGAGAGGTCCTGGGTTCGATCCCCATAAGGGTCACTGAGCTGTGTCCTTGAGCAACACACATTAGCTCCCTAGTGTACTGGTTAATACCCAGGAAAAGGTGGCTCCGTCCCCACATGACTGAAAAATTGTTAACTGGAACGTTAAACCTCAAAACTAATAAATTTATTTTTTATTAAACATCTATATCGGCGTCAACCTGTACCGGGTAAGTGTTTTATGGTGAAGATAATTGTAATGATTGTTTAGACAATAGGTGTTTACAGCAGATTGGTTTGGACAAGCAATATGATAGCAGGCATAGTTTTTTTTAAAAATAGTTTCGTACTTGGACATATTTTTAGCATTGAGTGTCAAAACGAAGCAACATTCTGATAATTACAGTAAAAGAATCACCAGATATTATGAAGGGCCTCTTCATTTTGGAGATTTACCGTCTTGTTGATCAAGGTAGATTTTATAATTTCTTATCTTAAAAGCGTTTCATTGATTTCTTGATTGTTGCTCTTTTGAAATTTTCACTGATCATTTTGAAATTTTAACTGATCATTATTGTAGACCAAGTGGAATTTACTTTCTGTTTTCAATTTTTGGTTGGAAATTTGAGAATATACAACGTTGACATTGTTCTAGTGATATTTACATGCTCAAAAATTGTAATAGAAGTGACAATTTTAAAATTACCACCTGTGTTTAAAGTGTTCTATGACAGTGGATAAGTTTGTTTACAGTGCATTGTGACACTTACAAGCATTTGTGATTGGCTACAGTGTTTTGTGCGGCTAGTGAACAGTGATTGCCTACAGTGTTTTATGTGGCTAGTGTACAGTGATTGCCTTCAGTGTTTTGTTTGGCTAGTGAACAGTGATAAATATTCGTAAGTTACCACTTTTTGATCATTCAATCATCTCATTGCTGTTGTCAGTGTTAGCTCAAGTTTCTGGCAACATCTGTGTGTGTGTGTATGCCAGGTGGTTTCTCCCCACCTTATGATTACTGTGTCGCTTATCCCAATACAAGTGATATAGTCTTGAAAGGGACATAAGATAAAGTTAAGAATATGAACAAAACAAGTGTTGTGAAAGGTGAAATTTGAGAGTGAATGAATGTTATGGTACTATGCATATCCAAAAAAAAATAAGTCTCAAACCAGAGCCTATTTTTGCTGCTACTTTAAACAGCTACTTTTCAAACATGGTTAAACAACAACAAAAAATAATCCACATAGTTTTGGTATCCAGACTTTGTGTCTCTAGCTAGTTTCTGAGGCTATACAGTTTGGTTGGTGTTCAATACTAGTCTAAAGTTTAACTGGTCAGTGGGATTTTATTGATTTTATTCAAACACAATAGGACATTTAATCATCAAAATTGCCATTCCAGTTATACCAGCAGTGACATGGACACAATTTGTCTTTTAAACAGTGATGGATTTCCTAAATATATTGGTACCCCTATTTTCATCTTTACCAAATAGCAATTGTATATCGAAGTTGAGAGATGTGACATTTTTTAATATTCCCAATTTTTACCTGTCAACCATTTTCATTTCTAAATAAAAGTTTTACTCATATGAGCCCTGCACAAGACAACCAACAATTTGCATATGTGAAAACAAAGGGACAGATCAGCTTCGCGGAGTTTGTTTTCGCTACACGGATAGCCTTTGTTTTCGCAACGCAAATAGCACAGCTCCTCGTCTTCCTAAATACAAAATTTCACGCTTTTAGCTATCTCCTGTGGTTGTGCAGCCTGGTCTGTGTCGTACCTGGTTGGAAACCAAGATTGTTGGTTTTGTCACACGAAGGCTCGTATTACAGTAAAAGCTCAACAGTCTCTTCATCACAGTCATCTTTTTGGTCCAATCTTGAGTTAGCCCGCTCATTTAAATGCAAGTTTTTTTGTGTCATAGTACACCTGATAGTCAATCTCATAGTAGTACTCGTCAGAGTACACCTGATTGTCAACCTCATAGTAGTACTCGTCAGAGTACACCTGATAGTCAGCCTCATAGTAGTACTCGTCAGAGTACATCTGATAGTCAACCACATAGTAGTACTGGTCAGAGAACACCTGATAGTCAACCTCATAGTAGTACTCGTCAGAGTACACCTGATAGTCAACCACATAGTAGTACTCGTCAGAGTACACCTGATAGTCAACCACATAGAAGTACTCCTCAGAGTACACCTGATAGTCAACCTCATAGTAGTACTCGTCAGAGTACACCTGATAGTCAGCCACATAGTAGTACTCGTCAGAGTACACCTGATAGTCAGAGTGCTTATCATAGTACACCTCATAGCAACTTTCATAGTACTTGTCAGAGTCATACTCATAGCTCTTATCATAGTACTTCTCATAGTGAAACTCATAGTGCTGAGACAAGCTGAAAAGATTCTGAGACTAGCTGTAAAGATACTGAAACTGTGATTGTGCCTGATATTGATCCAAATATTAGCCAGTTCAAACAAGCAGTTGTTGATCTCACCAAGCTTATAGAAAATGTTAGCTCAAAGATACAGACAGATTTTCATGTAGTGTGTCTGGAAACGTTTCCTGATGTTGATGCTCTCTATCAGTCTAGAGTGATTGAAAAATCATCTGAAAGAGAGAATATAGCTGCTTTTTCTCAAAATACAATGATTCAACAACATAATACAGCATAATAAAATGTTACAGCAGATAGTGATCCATATAATACTATTCAGAGTGTGAGTCACAGTGGCTTTCATAGTAACTGCATAGGTATGTCTCAGAGTGAATCGTATAGTACATCTCCAGACATTGTTGAAGAGTCACTCAATAATAAAGAAGAAGTTTATAAAGAATTTATAGAAAATCAGACAATCTCTTGTGATAGCCATTTTGAAGTAATGGATATTGATGACCAGATGGCAAAACAACCGTCACCTTTGTTATGGAATGCAGTTCAACTTATACTTGGTAATTTCCAACAGAATGATGAAAGATTTGGTGATCAATCTAGAGGATTTCAATGTACTTGTAATGCATTATGCATGTCAGTCCATGATAAAATAAACAATAGCACAGATTTAGATCAGGTTCTTTATGATGGTGATGCATTGTATAATTGTACTGTTAACAGAATGAAGGCAGAAGGAAAGTTTGTCCATTCTTTACTGAGCTTGGAAGAAATTCCAGAAACGTTGAAAATCAAATGTGGACACTATTTTGTAGAGAAAGAGCCTATACGGTGTGGTGTTCTTGTAAATGCTATAACAGATCAAGATTTGCCTACACTTCATGATGCTCTAGAAGCTGCCTTTTCCAACACCACATCTGTTCTTTTGATTATTGGAGCTGTATGTTCTGCCATCAGTAAAAGGAATAACTTGTATATATTTTTTGATTCACATTCTCATGGAGAAAATGCTTTATCTTCAAGCGATGGTACATCCATGTTGATGTCGTTTTCTTGTCTTGAAGACCTCATTGCTTACTTGTATGCATTTTATGAAAGTATGAAAATCGATATGACAGTACAGTTCGATTTGTTGCCAATTTCTATTAGAAAAAAATGACCATTCCAGTAGTCAAGATCTTCTTGGGGCCTACTTTAATGATCAAACCTTACGACAACAACAGAAAGCTGCAATTTCAAATAATGAGAAACCAATCCTGAATGAAAAAACTAAGAAGAGCCGCAAAGAGTACTACAGAGTATATAAGAAAAATGCAAGGCAAAGTTCAGAATTCAAAGCAAAAGAATTAATAGCTCAGAGGAAGCGCATGCATAAAGCCAGGCAAGATAGAGATTACAAAGCTAGAGAATTAATAGCTCAGAGGAAGCGCATGCATAAAGCCAGGCAAGATAGAGATTACAAAGCTAGAGAATTAATAGCTCAGCGCAAGTCTAAGCAGAAAACCAGGCAAGATAGAGATTACAAAGCAAGAGAATTAATAGCTCAGCGCAAGTCTAAGCAGAAAACCAGGCAAGATAGAGATTACAAAGCAATAGAACTAATAGCTCAGCGCAAGTCTAAGCAAAAAACCAGGCAAGATAAAGATTACAAAGCAAGAGAACAAATAGCTCAGAGGAAGCACATGCATAAAGCCAGGCAAGATAGAGATTACAAAGCAAGAGAATTAATAGCTCGGAGGAAACACATGCATAAAGCCAGGCAAGATAGAGATTACAAAGCAAGAGAATTAATAGCTCAGCAAAAATGAAAGCAGAATGCTAGGAAAAACCCATATATACTTGAATGTGAAAGAGTTAAGAAGCAGGAGTACAGAAGAAATAAGCGGAAGATAGATGAAATGAATGAATGCATTGACTTAGATAAGGCTCATAAGAAACAAAACCAAATGAACAAGCTTGATGATCAGAGTTATGAGAAGAAAGACAATGTATTTAAAGATATCAAAGAATGTATCAAACAATTTCATTCAAGTATAGCTGTTGGGCCATCGTTTGTATGTACATGTTGCCATCAAACATGGTTTCGAAAAAGTGTTTGCATGTTGAAGAACATCAGTTTATCAACAAGTAGTAGACTTCATTGCACCAAATTTATATCAGTTAATGATGAGGAGTGGATTTGTCACACATGTATTGGAGCATTAAGAGATGGCAAGGTTCCAAAACTGTCAGTTGCTAATGGAATGAAATGGCCAGATAAGCCTGCAGAACTTGACTTGCATCAGCTTGAAGAAAGACTTATATCACTTAGAATTCCATTTATGCAGATTAGAGAGTTACCCCGTAGAGGTCAGTGCTCGTTAAAGGGCAATGTAATTAATGTGCCAGTTGATATTCAACCCACAGTGAGCTCTCTTCCAAGACCTATGGATGAAAATTTCACAATTGCCGTACAGCTTAAAAAGAAGATGTCATATAAAAAGGCAGACTTCAAAGAAAATGTAAGACCATTGAGAGTTTTGACTGCATTACACTGGCTTGTAAATAAAAGTGAACTGTATCAAAAGTCTGGTATAGAAATTGATGTCATTTGGTTTAACAAAGTAACAGAAAGCTCAGAGGAAACTATCAGAGAATTTCTTGGAGTGTCAAAAGAACAAAATAAGGAGGCACAAGTAGGCAAAGATCAGGAAAAGGCGCAATCAGAAAAAGATTCCCACTCCAAAAACCGAGGTGGGAAAAAACCAAACTAACAATCAGGTACTTATACCATGAAACATATCGTAAGCCGAATGAGCAGCTATTTTCCCAATAGGTGGCCACTCAGTTACCTTAACTTAACTAAAAATATAAAATCATACATAAGGCGCCAACAGCACAAAAGATTTTAAACACCAAGACATAAAACAAAAAGAACCACTACAGAAGTATCGACTTGGAACGATCAGTAACACAAAGTTACTGGCGGGCTTAAACCGGTTTTACAGGTACCTAACCTCACCCTCAGCTTCTGCAGTGGTTCACAACATTTAGTTAGTTCTTCGGTCCTCGTGGTGAATCTCTAACTAGTCAATGAATCATCAAGAACAAACAAATAAATCATGATAAACATCCTGATGAATCAAAAACCAGGACTCACAGATTGAGTAAGCTGCCCGACGATGGAGATCCCTGGGCGCCGAATAACCTACTAACTCCGGAGCAAAAGAAAAACACCAGTTGGACCCCGGTGGGCCAAGCAACAGAAAAGAAGCTCCGGCCCAACCAACTAAAATGAATAGCTTTAAGTCGGGGCCATCATAGAGTCTGACGCCCGACCCACCGGCGTGCAATTAAAGAAGGCAGCATAGTTATCAACCATGATTTGGTTAAAAACTAACCAGAATAACCAGAATACAACTGATGAAGAAGGTGAAAGAGCATCTCTTTTGTCCAGAAATAGCACAGCAACTGATGACTATGATTCTGATCACTTTAGTGAAATAGATACTACTGAACAAGTTGGAAATATAGACACTTTAGTTGATGATGAGTATCTTGAAAACAAATGTGATAAAACTATTACTTTTGCTCCAGGAGAAGGGCAGCATCCACTTAGTTTATATCATGATGCAGATGCAGAGTATCTTTGTTTTCCTACAATATTTTGTGGTCAGAGGCGTCCTAGTAAAGAACAAAAAACTGTTTCAGTTCATTATAGTGACATTGTTAAGTGGGAATTAAGAAGTGCTGATAGAAGAGCTGCACAATCTGTTCCAAACATTTTTGCAAGCACAAAAAGTTGCAGATGAAGCAAATCAGTGACAAAGTGAACCTGGCTGTGAGAAGATGCAAAGGCAAGGAAAAGAAACTAACAGCTGCTGACGCTAGAAATTCTGAGTATTTAGACAAACTTGTCAAACTTGATGAGGGTTATTACATATTTCGTCAACTTAGAAATTCTCCGGCTTATTTAGAGTCAAGAAAAAAGGACATCTTTGCTATGATGAGACAACTTTCTTTGCCAACATGGTTTATGTCATTGTCAGCTGCTGATACAAGATGGACTGACCTTTTGAAAATGTTAGCAAAACTGAATAATGGCATCAATTATACAAATGAAGATATAGATGCGTTAACATGGCAAGAAAAAACGAAGCTTGTTCAAAAATATCCAGTTACATGCTCAAGGTATTTCGATCACAGAGTATAAGAATTTCTAAATACTGTACTTAAAAGTCATTGTGAGCCTTTTGGAAAACTAAGAGACTATTTTTATAGTTACATGCTCAAGGTATTTCGATCACAGAGTATAAGAATTTCTAAATACTGTACTTAAAAGTCATTGTGAGCCTTTTGGAAAACTAAGAGACTATTTTTATAGAGTAGAGTTTCAACAACGTGGTTCTCCTCATATCCACATGCTTGTTTGGATTGAAAATGCCCCGACATTAGAAAAGAACTCTGAACTAGAAATAGTCCAGTTTGTTGATAAGCATCTGACATGCAGTTCAAATAATGAAGAAAGTGCACATCTTGTGGAACTTCAAACACATAAGCATTCAAGGACCTGTAGAAAGAAAGGAAAGGCGGTATGTAGATTTGGATTTCCTTTGCCCCCTTTGCCTGAAACAATGTTGCTGTATCCGCTAGAGGAAAATGTGGAAGAGTTCAAAAAAATGTACAAAGAGCTTCAGAAAGTAATGAATGAGAACATAGACGATGTGTCATTTGTTGAATTTTTGGAGACGGTGGCCAAAATGACTTTCGAAGATTACATAAAATGTATAAGAAATTCACTGAATGCTCCAAAAGTATTCCTTAAACAAGCACCTAATGAAATGAGAATCAGTTTGTTCAATTGGAATATTCTTCTTGCCTGGAAAGCTAACCTTGACATTCAGATTGTTCTTGAACCATATGGATGGGCATCCTATGTTGTGGGGTACATAAGCAAATCGCAAAGAGGTATGAGCTCACTGCTGGAAGCTGCTGCAAAAAGCTAGAAAAGAAAACACTGATATTAAAAAGCAAGTAAGACATATTGGAAATGTGTTTTCTAATTCTGTTGAAGTAGGTGCTCAAGAAGCTGTGTATCTTGCTCTACAAATTCCTTTGACGAAAGGATCTCGAGATGTTGTTTTTATCAATACATGTGCTTCTAAAGAAAGAGTGTTTCTGTTAAAACCCAAGCCAGTCCTGGATGAACTACCTGCAGAGTCCACAAATATTGAGTCAGATAATATTGTCCAGCGATATTGCAAAAGACCAACACAGTTGAAGAAATTTTGCTTGGCCGATTATGTTTCAAAGGTTGATGTCATTTATCCAAAAGGAAATAAATTGCCTGAGACAGTAGAATATAGAAATGATGACAGCATTAGTGATGATAATTCCAGTGATGAAAACGAAAGCAGTGAAGATGAAGCGTTGGTTGAAAATAGGAGCACTGCATCAGACTTGATACACCTAGCCAAGAATGGAACAAAATATAAGTATCGGAAGGTACCTAAAGTAATACCATATATTAGATACAATCAAACTAAGGATCCCGAAAATTATTACAGAGAACAGCTCATGCTTTTTATGCCTTGGCGAAATGAACAAAAAGACCTGCATGGTTCTTTTGAAACATACAGAGCTCATTACAACACTATGAAAGAGCAACTTGAAGTGAAAAGAAATCAGTATGAACATCATTCTGAAGAACTTGAGCTTGCCAGGCAAATGATGGAAGCTGAAGAAGCTGAATATGATGAACTTGCCCCAAATGCAGAACAGGAAAATAGAGAAGCAGAAGAAGAAGATGCAAAAGAGTCAGAAAGTTTTGTACATTTTAATCCAGAAAGAGTAGTAGAACACAGGCACTATGACATTGGTATAGAACTTGAATCTTCTTGTTCAGTGCCTAGAGTAGAAACAACTAGTGTCATGCTGCAAGATGATGAATACTTGAGTCTGTTAAGAAGTTTGAATTTGAGACAGAGGGAATTTTTCAACCACATTATTCATTGCATAAAATGTAGAGATTAACCAATATATGCTTTCTTGTCAGGAGGTGCTGGTGTTGGTAAATCAGTAGTGATAAGGGCACTTTATCAAAGCCTGTACAGAATGTTAAATCTAAGAGATGGAGAAAGCCCTGATGATATCAGAGTTCTTCTATGTGCTTATATGGGCACTGCTGCTTTCATTATAGGTGGAAATACCATTTGCTCTGCATTTCACAAAAAGATGTATCAAACCAACCAAATGATGTCATCCGATGAACTGAATACATTCAGTATTAAGTACAGAAACTTGAAAGTTGTTATTATAGATGAAATATCCATGGTAGGAAAAAGGACTTTGGACTTTATTGACACAAGACTGCAGCAGCTGACTGGTGTAAGAGCACCTTTTGGTGGTTGGAGTGTGATTGCAGTTGGTAATTTTTACCAGTTGAAGCCAGTAGGTGACAGATTGGTGTTTCGTAATCTTGATGAGGATGCAAAATCACTTGCGCCAAATTCTTGGAAATATCATTTCAAAATCTATGAGTTGGTAGATATTATGAGACAGAAAAATGATCTTAAGTTTGCGCAGTAACTAAATAGACTTAGATTGAATGAAATGACTGAGGATGACAAAAATGAGTTGAGGAAACGTGTTGTTGACCATGATTCAGGTTAATACCCTAGAGATGCTGTACATCTTTTTGCTGAAAAGCTGGCTGTTATAACCATAATGCAAATATCATGAATAGTATTGAGGGAGAAAAGGTAGACATACCATTCCATGACAATATTGCTTCAGAAAACATTTCCCCTAAAAGGGCAAGAGAGCTTATCAGTGAAATTCCCAATGATGCCTTTCTAACAGCTAATATGGAAAATGTGCTGTCTGTAAAAAGTGGAATGAAATATATTGTGTCAGTAAATGTCAATGTTGAAGATAGTCTAACAAATCGAGCTACTGGCAGGGTGAAATTTATAGAGTATAAGATTGAAGGCAATAATCGCCCTAGTATTATATGGATGAAATTTGATGATCCTCGAATTGGCAAGGCAACAAGAGAAAAATACTTCAAAAAGGGCTATTATAATTCAAACATTCAAAGGGACTGGACGCCAATATTTGAGGTTGAAAGAACCTTCATGTACAAATACAAAATGTTTCAAAGGCCTCAGTTCCCATTGCGCCCAGCAGCAGCCAAAACAATTCACAAAGGGCAAGGAATCGCAGAAGATGAAGCAGTGGTGTATTTAACTCAGCATAAAAGATTCAGGAAATTACCTCATATGCATTATTGTGCATTTAGTAGAGCCAGAAAACTTGAAAATTTGTATATTTTAAATTTAAATGAAGCTGCTATTGATTTAGATGAAGATGTGAATGTGGAAATGCAGAGAATGAGAACAGAAGCACCTCTTGAGCTCAGTTATACACCTTTGTATAAGGTTGGTCCCAACAATTCAAACTGGCTTTCAACAATGCGAGGTCACTGCATAAACACTATAAAGATGTACAGTTTGAACCAAATGTGTTGTCTGCAGATGTTATTGAATCTAGACTGTGTTCAAGGGATCAAGATATATACATTTGCCCTAAATAGGTTTAGACTGGTTAGATTAGATGAAAAAGCACATGAAACCAGGCCATACAATGGTCTTGCTTTGTATGTTAAAGAACATTTTGAAATTCAATATGTTGTGAAACACAATTCTCACTCATATGAATTCCTCTTCGCTAAACTGCATAGTGAGAGAAAAGGGCAGATACAAATAGAATCCATCATGGGTGGTCAGTGGAGATAGGAAAATCCAACCCGAGGGTCCACCCGTTCCAGTGGGAAACGAGGCTCGCCGAGTTTCCCACCGGAACGGTGGACCCGAGGGTTGGGATTTTCCTTTCTCCACTGACCACCCATGATCGATTCTTTTTCTTACATACCCCGGTTAAGCCTAAATTCATTTTACCGGTAACGTCACCTGGTACCGTGCTTTAATTAACTCAGTCTGATGACGTTGTGTTTATTGCGGATATGACGTCAAATGTAAATAAATCGTTGTCAAATTGAAAAGAGATGCAGTTTTGATTTGTTTTTCGTTGAAAACGAGTGTGAATCAAGAATATACCCTATGAATTCACACCAATGTAGTCTAGTTTTGTTGAACAATATTGCTGGAAGCAGCTGCTTTGGGCTAGAAACGATCGAATTTAGTCGCGTGCTTTTCTTATCTTGTATGAGCAACCAAGCGAGCAGTGTAAGATAGATTTGTCTACCACCGCTAAAATACCGGAATTTTTCTATCTTTATGAAAGAGGTATGTAAGAAAAGTTGTGTTTTACAAATATCCGAAATGTTCTCAGACTGATTTGAAAACGGACATCAGATGCATTTTGAAACCACTTATAGAGACTGATGTAAAACTAGTCATGATTGGTGATTTTAATCTACCATTGATTGAAGCAGAGTCAACTTTTGTCCATTTCATGGAGACATTATTTAATTGCAGCCAATATATTAGACATCCAACAACTGATTCTGGATCTGTATAAGATCTGGTTTTTGCAAATTGTGATGCTTTCTGTGATGTGATTGAGGCTTATTGGACTGATCACAAACTTATTTATTGTGCCATATAATTGAGATGGTGGACATATAAGATTTATGTAACTGCAATGCAGACAAAAGATGTATTGAGAATAAAACTATTCACATTTGAAATCCATTGGATATACATGGATATGTGTCTGTTCTTGCCCTCAGGAAAAATACATGTAAATATATTGTCAGTGTTAAAAAGGTACAAGTAGGCAAAGATCAGGAAAAGGCGCAATCAGAAAAAGATTCCCACTCCAAAAACCGAGGTGGGAAAAAACCAAACCAACAATCAGGTACTTATACCATGAAACATATCGTAAGCCGAATGAGCAGCTATTTTCCCAATAGGTGGCCACTCAGTTACCTTAACTTAACTAAAAATATGAAAACATACATAAGGCGCCAACAGCACAAAAAATTTTAAACACCAAGACATAAAACAAAAAGAACCACTACAGAAGTATCGACTTGGAACGATCAGTAACACAAAGTTACTGGCGGGCTTAAACCGGTTTTACAGGTACCTAACCTCACCCTCAGCTTCTGCAGTGGTTCACAACATTTAGTTAGTTCTTCGGTCCTCGTGGTGAATCTCTAACTAGTCAATGAATCATCAAGAACAAACAAATAAATCATGATAAACATCCTGATGAATCAAAAACCAGGACTCACAGATTGAGTAAGCTGTTAAAAGCAAGATTGCCTGTGTATAGACACTTAAACAGTATTGTTGGTGTATAGCCATTGAACACAGGATTATCAGTGTATAGCCAGTTTTATATCATTTTATACCAGTGCATAGTCTTAAGTCAGTAGATTCAAGTCAACATATTTGCATATATGGTAATCTAGCTATATGGAGAGACTATATGTAATTTTAGTTTAATTCGGCAAATTACTGGATGTTAAAAATATGTAGTGTCTATATCAGATTACAGTTTAAAATCTAAACCCCGCAAGGTATAAAATCAAGTGGCTTTTGAAATTGAGGGAGCTTGCCACAGTAGCAATGCTCCTCCAACTTTTGAAGCTGAGGGAGCATGTTTGTTTTGCCCTGTCTGTTTGTCTCAGATCTCAAGCAAACTATTGAGCCGCCTCGTCAGAAAACCAACAATCTGCATATGTGAAACCAAAGGCGCAGATCAGCTTCACAGTAACTGCGAAGCTGATCAGCGCCCATGTTTTTGCTACATGTATAGTACAATTCCTCTTCTTTCTAAATCCATAATTTGTAGTCTCTTGCAATCTTCTGTGACTGTACATGGCGGTTTGTGTCAGACCTGTACGAAAACCACATTGTTGTTTTTTTTAAGAGAAGGCTTTATTCAGAATTAAAACCCTTGATATTTTAAGTTCCCCAAATGATGCTGTTAGGGTTATAAATGTACTTAATTAGGCTAGAATTGAAGCCAATGTTGTGATTCATTTTGGTATGCTTATATTTTAAGATAATCAGTTTTCATCATTTCTAGTAAATTGCATTGTATCTGGGAGTCTTCATTTTTGGTTCATCATGGTGATTTTCATGATTTATTTGTTTATCTTTGACGATTCATTGACTAGTTAGAGATTCATCATGAGGACTGAACAACTAATTCAATGTTATGAACCACTGCAGAAGCTGAGGGTGAAGTTAGGATTCTGTAAAACTAGTCTAAAGCCTGTCAGTGATTTTATATTACTGATCGTTCCTAATGGGAAATAGCTGCTCACTCCGCTTACAGTATGTTTTCATAGTATAAGTACCTGATTGTTAATTTTGTTTTTCCTATCTCAGTTTTTGGAGTGAGAATTCCTTTCTGAGTGTGCCATTTCCTGATCATTGCCTACTTTAACTTAATAATTGTTCCATAATCAAAGGCTAGCAGTGCTTGTAATATGTGTGGTGGGGCCGTGTAATTTTAAGATTTTCTTACATTTTGTTTTCTATCCACACATTGGTGCTCTCATAAACATTTTAAAGAATGTTGTCAGCAAATTTATCATTTCAGTTAACTTTTCACAACTTTTTCATAAAGAAAAAGTGCCATAAAAAGTGTCCTGTATTTTTACAAAACCTTCAAAATGAATTTTACTTTTAAGGTATATTTGTATAATTTCTTATGGTGCATACTTGTTGAAGCTTGTAATGTATCATTTAGAACTTGGCAGCCTTAATGCATGCAATTTTAGTCTGGCCTTTTCTACAGCTACATAAACAAATTTAATGTTTGTCTTAATGGTGTGAATGAAGACGTGTAATGCAGATTTTAATACAACTGCGCACAGTTCAAAAATCTATTTTTTGTCTTATAGCCCCTTTTCGATAGTTTTATTAAGCCTTATGCCATGTTTCAACGAGTTAAAAGATGTCTATTTTTTGTCTTTTATTTCCATTTTAGTGTTTATGTCCAATTGTTCAAACCGATGCTTATTTAAAATTTTATTGTTTCTAATGTCTGTATTTTCATAAGATACTGTAAGAATGATTTGGCATTTGGGGTACTGCACAGTGTCAATATAAAAATGATGCCCAGTGTTTCAATTATCTTTTTGTTTTGTTTTATCCATGTCCATGAATGTTTTGGGGAGCATTGCTGCTCAGTGGAAGATGTAAGGATTCCTTGCGCAAGGTATTACTGTACATACTAATGGTCAAGTACCCAGAAAGAAGAGTAGCCATGACTGAAAAATTGATGACTGAACCGTTAGCCTAAACTCAAACAAGTCAATGAAATATTTGCAGATGTACTTCTGTGTTCAATTATTATTTCTTTTATATACGTATTGATACACAATATCATCCCAAATATATCAAACTCATATGTATACCAAACCTTTTTGTACTTGAAATTTTCATTTGTTTAGAGGTCTTTCTGTGGTAAAGTTTTCAGCTTTTTCAAGTGCTATAAGCACTCCTTTGTATTAAGTAAGTGAAAAACATCTACACAAACGATTATGATGATCTTTCTCTCAACGAAAGTTAGATGCATGATCAGTCTGATACAGTTCAGCCAGATTGTTTTGATGATGCAGTCATACACAACTTCCACAAAGACAGTTAGTTTCAGTTTGACAACAACAGGTTCCAGAATGTTGTGTTATTTCTTGTCAACAGGAACAATTACAACAGAAATGTAGTCTTCAAAACCAAATACAGCGTGTTTATACCCTTTATCATTGAACTATTGTTTTATGATCAGTGTGCTTTGTGAGAAGAACTGTTGACAAAGATGATAGATTATGATAACATTTGTCCAAATTAAGCTCCAGAACATCATTTTATCAATCACGTATAAAAGATCAGCCAATGTGTATTAATTATGGTGATACATAGTCATCATCTCCTGAGGAAGATAGTGTATTTCAGTGTGACAGCTCCACAATGAACATATACATGTATAATTAACAATGATAAGTGTCAACTTCCAGATTACATGTATATGTCTGAAATAAAGTTGTCATCAAAACCAGACATTTGACTATCAAAATGCTTGTTAACTGCTAACAAAGATGCCACAATGGAATATCTAAGCTGTCTATGGCATTTAATTAAAGGACCAGAAAAATGGCTGGATGTTTTAGGTAAACCACAATAGGCTAATCTGCAAAGTACATGGACAATAATTGGTACAGTAGAAAAAGCTTCAGACTTTACCACAGATTGGTCTGTATGTTTTAAAACACCAAAATGTGTGCCTTGGGTGCATCTTGTAACTGTACATCAAAACATACAAAATATGTACAAGCTTTTGTTACATAAGGTTATGATGTCTGGAGTGGTAGTATAAATAAGTTTTTGAAAGAATCGAATGGTCTCTGGTAGAGCATCAGACGGTCCGGGGTTGGAACCCCAAAAGTACCATTAGAGATTTTGTGCAAGACTTTTAAAGCTCTCCAAAGTACTGGAAGAGGCGGCTAAATCAGATCTGTCTGAAAACTGTTGACTGGGATGTTAAACAGTTAACCAAACCAAAATATTAATTATGATAATACTTGTGACATTACAATCATTATGCAGGACTGTGAATTTGTTTCTGCATGTTGATACATGTATTCTGCAGTAAAAATCTAACAATAACAATGCTTGCATTATATGCCTTTATATAATACCAATATTGTTACTCACATGTATCTATAAAATTATTTGATATTGAATGAAAGTTGAATAAATAAATAAAATGTTTATCCTTTCTTTTTGCTCAAATCCCTTATTTGTTTTACTTGATGCTTTACTTCAAAAATGAACAGCTTAGATGGTGCCTGGATGCTAGGTTGTGATAATCACATTGTCACTAGGCAAGCCTTCATAGGACTGATTACTAGCACTGAGTGAATTTTCTTTTATTCTTACATCAATGGAAGAAGATTGTCTTCCTTATTCTTCAGACAAGAATTAAGACATGAGAAAGAAAAAAACCTAAAAAGTTTAAAAAAGCAATGACCCTGATCTGGTGCTTTCAGAATCAAAGCTTAACCATGAAACCACAGGTTGAAAAAATTGCAAATAGGTGCTGACAAAAAGTTGACCTAGTTAAGTTACTTAAGTGAGCAGCTTGAGATGATTTAGCAAGTATCTTTTCTTTAAACCACCCATAAGCATTGTCCAGGAAATGGCAAGATCACTACCAACATCATATCTGCCAAATGGAAAATAACCGATTTTTTTTTTTTTTTTTTAATTCAGTTTTACGTCCCTTTTCAGCTTTTTCACTCATATCGAGACGAATCAATCGGTAGGTGGGGTGAAAACCGGAGTACTCGAGGAAAAACCACCTGACACACCCGCAAGCAGAACTTGGCTTGGCCCACATGTGACTCGTGCCCCGTGCTAGGCGCGAACCCACAGCGGTGAGATGATCGAATGATCAAGAGCATTGAAGTCAGCAACCTTAACCACTCGGCCACGGGGGCCGCCAATTTTAAATATGCATGACACAATAGCCACATATTGTAAACAGAGGTAGCATTATGAATAAGAGGGTGTAGCATGGTGGTGTAGTGGTAGAGCATCAGACTTGGAATGGAGATGTCTTGGGTTTGATCCCCAATGACGGCATCGTGTTGAGTCTTTGAGCAAGACACATTAGCCCCAGAGCATTGGTTAATACCCATGAAGAGGTGGCTTTGTCCCGACATGGCTGAAAAATTGTTGACTGGGGTGTTAAAACAACAAACAAACAAACAAACAAATATGAATAACAGATAACCTTAGTAATAATTGACATCAAATCAGAAACTGAAAGAAACTTTAATGAAACAGGGACCTAATCTCACTCAATGCCTGTTTGATAATTTTGGTAAAATTCTGAAATCGCCTTAATTTAAATTTTACCTCCATAAACTATAGCAGAAAAACTACTTTTCTTTGGTCCAGTTACTGTACTTCTTGACTCTCAGGTGAGCGATGGTTGCCCTTGGGCTACTTTTTTTACCAAGTTATATGAATTGACTGTACGAAGTTATTGAAACTGCTAGCGAGTAAAATTGCCTTGTAAGCGAAGAAATATGCCTAATTCAGGAATAATGTGCCATTTACTGCATAAAACAATTAGCGAATGACAATATAAATAATACAGGTGTTTCGAAAGGAACCCAGCATTGTGTTATGTGCATGCCTAAAGAAACCAATAAGAATATAAGGGGATGAAGTTTAAATCTGTGAGCATAATCATTTAGTTATTTTCTTTCAAAATCAATCAGCCTCAATATTTGTGGACAAAAGCTTTTTCAATAAACAAACGAGAAGCCTCCGTGGCGCAGTGGTTATGTCACTCGCCTTGTAAACCAAGGGTCCGACTCGCAGGTTCGATTCCGGGCTTCTCCAGTCTGTATGACGAGACTATAAACCGAGGTCCCGTCTATATATGACCTTGGCGGTTGGTGGGACGTTAAACCCTCAATCAACCAACCAAGAAACAAACGGCTTGGATCAACGTTGACAATTCGGATAAATCAGACGACATTCCCCATCTACCATATATGTGAAGTTACACTCTGCTTAACGCATGTAATAAGTCCGTGCTTTACTTTACTGTTCATATGCATGTACATGGGTTATTTATCTCGGATATACATGTATACAGGTTATAAAGGCTGAGGTTATATTAAGAGTATTTTCGCCATTTTCGTTTTCATAGTTTGTGCAATAACTTACTATTATAATCCAGTCGCGGTTATAATTCTCTCGCTGATGGCTTAGTACTTAGGTCGCAGGTACATTTCAATGCAGTGAAATTGCAGGAAATGGATAAATGAAAGGACACAGAATTACAATGCTTGTTTATAGTTAAGGCCTACCTTAGTTATAGTGACAGATTTGGACTCGATATTCTATCGTTCAAATTAATAACTGCTTTTACGAATATACATATATGTCAAATAGAATGTTGTTTACTTCTACAACTTAGTTTTCAATGCATAAAATCTGCGATCCTCTAGTTATAAAGTTCTAAATAGAGATATATTTAAAGATACCTTGTATAACGCTCGTTCCAGAGACTCGTGAAAAAAGACGTTATCCGAACAATGTTAACACCAGAATAGCTGTTATGACCACTTCGTGTACTGTATGCAAACAACTCAAAGATAGGCGCTTAATCACAATTTCTGTTTATTGATTCCATCTGCACTGGTTGTTCTCAGTCACGTATGTTGTCTCTGGATCATTGGCGTGGAGACAGTTATAAATGGAATATGATGTTAATGTAATAGGTACATAGAGGGAATCAAAATAAGTTTTGAAAGTTTACTGGGACAGTAGTTCCTATCACTGAAATTCGAACGTACAATCCTTTCTTGTTAGAAATTTCGGAATAGACGGAGCGGATCAGCATGCGTTTTCTTATATAGAACGATCCGAAGTGTTTCTTTCTTTTGGGTGTATTTTATTTTCTCAAAATTGTTTGATTTTAAAACAAGATGAAAAACTGCAGCGACTTTACAACTCTCATCCAAAACGAATGCCTTCCGTATGCCCCCACGGACACCTTTTTGCGGTTTGTCGACCATAAGATGACACAAGGACATCTACCAAAGTGATCAGCTGAAAACTATGGCACAAAAACAAAAATGATAACATGTCAAGAATATGCAAAATACTTACCACAATCTCGCATGTTTTGCCACCAAAAATGTGATCAATAACTGGTGAAGTGTCTTTCACTGATTATACGGTGTACAGTGAATCTATAGGGCGTAGAAGATATTCTGTTGAAGTATCCGTATGCAGCAAAGCAGTGAAAACGACATGCAATCTGTTTATATCGTCCAGTAATGTATTCAGACGCACATCTAATTCATGGCGTACACATGTCTTATTGTTTTGGACCCCTAGATACCTTTCACACTGCCTGAGATGAAAGGTATCTCGGGTACAGATAGTGCAAATTATAAGGTAATAAAATAATTAGCTCCCCCAGTGCTACTGCGGTCATTATGCACATTTTCGTATGGTTATCTCGTGATTAATTATCTGTTGATAATTGATATATCTATATAAAAATCAAAATATGTAATTGTACATTTTAGACAAAAACAAAGTAAAAATTCATAATAATCAGAATCTTTTGAATAACATAGCAATTTTAATCCGTTTTCTACATGAAATATTAACGATTTTGCACCTTGATGAAAATATTTTTGTGTCTGACATGATCAGCTGAATACACACCCCCTGCAGTGAGCTGCAGCATCAGGAACACTTTATTGCCCAGTTTTATAGTTGAAACCATATGCCAGATTCATGGTTCAGTGAAGAAAAAATGCACAAGAATTTTATAAGAGATGTGTACGCTATGTTGACGCACCTTTAAGTTTCTGCCATTTTAGAACGTCAAATGCCAATTGTTATAATTGTCAACTCTTAACTGTTCTATCTAAGTAATTAGAGGAAAACTTCTGGGTGGTTAGAGAAAGCTGTAACAGTTTTTGTTTGGGTACTCTGTTTTTCTGTCATTTTTCTTATGACACATTTTTTTCATATGAATGACATTGCAATTTTGCTTTCTTTAACACATTTCATTCATATAAAATTATTCTTATTTGCTAAAGCATCATTCACTGCAAAGATATAGATCATTGACACATCTCCAAAATACTGTTTTATATAAAATATTTTGTTTCCGAATTATGTCCTAACTTACATATCTTATGAAATGTAATTTGATGTTGAATATAAATAGAAAAGTTGACTTATAGACTTTGCTGGCTGCAAAGGATTAATTCAATCAATTTGTTAGTATCATAACATAATACCCATAGAACAATTTTGTCTGTGATAATGGTCAATGCCTACAGTCATAATAGAAAATTATGACCTTCAGTGACCCTTCCCCACAAATTCGATGTGTCAAAATTTCGGCCATTTTCTAAAACAAGCCCATGATTATAGGCATGTGTCTAAGAAACAGTGCGACATTTTTCCACTCTTGGTATCGCTACATATAGGTCATAAATTCTCTCTAGATCAGGAAAATTATCCTTTACAAGTACATTGTACATTGCATGTGTAAGAATTTCAAGTCTAATTTAAAGCGTCATTTCACATGTCTGAAAACCAAAATGGCAGAATTAAGGGTTGACTGATTTCATAGTGAAAAGTACAATCGGCAATAGAATGCTTAAGTGCGTCAAAATCAATTGCTCTAGGATATGAGACCATGGCCCTTTTTATCTGATCAACAATTGTGTATAGAGTCTTAAAACTGTTTCACAGTAATGACTGGATATTTCATCTACTCCGTAGTACAATGTACGCACTTTCTAGCCATGCTCCGTGAAATATGGAATCCGATTGAAAATCTTACTATGAAAAATTGGCTGCAAAAATATGCAACCACCTCACAATATTATGTGTTATGTATCTTCATCAGATGATTTTATCATGCAGTATGAGAATAGTTCGAATATGTACATTATTGTAGGAACAGGCACACCGGCTGGAGATCCTGTCGAAACCAACACACTTGGAAGATTTTTCTATCAAGCTCGTACCACCGCCTTCAGCAAAACAGACAAGCTATTAATTGGATCAGTCAAAACGAACATTGGTCATACAGAATCGGCAGCAGGTGTAGCAGGACTGATCAAAGTGTTACTGATGATGCGGAATGGTAAAATTGTTCCATCCCTTCACATCAAGAAGGACAAATCCAATCTAAATCCAGCAATACGACTGAATGAGTACAATCTGGACATTCCCGTAGAAGTCGAAGATTGGAAAGCAGACGATAATGGCGACAAAATTGCCTGCATCAGCTCATATGGCTTTGGTGGATCAAATGGTCACGCCATTTTAATACAAAAGGAGTCCTTTAATGTTGACCAAATTAGTACCATAGTTGTTTCTTCAAAGGCGACTAGCTTTGTAGCCATTTCTTCGGCTTCGCTTGAAGGACTCAAACAAACTCTCGACAACTTCACTAAACAAATTACACAGAACCCAGATCTAGCTCTTGACAGCATTTCATACACATCCACATGCCACAGGGACCACTTTCCGAATCGCGCGTGTTTTGCTGTCCAGTCGCTTGAGGATCTAGCAAAGCAGGCTAGTGCAAAAGTGAAAGTAGAGAAACACCAACAATTGCCCCTGAATTTAGTGTTTGTTTACTGTGGAGTTGGTACCACCTGGACTGGAATGTGCTCACAGCTGATAAAACTGGACAAAGCGTTCAAAGCTGGTGTTATTGAAGTGGACAAATACCTAACGCCCTTGTCTGGCATTTCGATGGAAGACTTGTTTGTAAATCCGAGCACCGATTATAGTGATCCGTTTGTCAACCACGTCGCTATATTTACTGCACAGGTTGCTTTGACATTCATGTGGAGAAATCTCGGAGTACAACCAAATGCTATCATTGGTCAGTCAGTCGGGGAAGTTGCTGCAGCGTATGCATCAGAATCCATAGACCTAAAAACAGCGGTCGATGTTATATATCATCGATCAAAAGTCCTTGCGGATCATCCAGGCGGTTCTATGATGGTTGTCAAGAATGTTCCGTTAGATGAAGTTGAAAGGTTATGTGACCACTATAAGGGACGGGTGAGTGTAGCTGTGTACAGCAGTCCAATAGCGTGTACTCTATCGGGCGAGATTAATGAAATGAAGAAAGTAAGAGCGGATATTCAAGAATATTGCGAGAAACAAAACATCGATGTTTTCATCAAGGAACTTGATGTGAGCTGCGCATATCATAGTCACATGGTGGACAAATGTATGCCAGAACTTAAACAGAACTTGAAACCTGGAGTGAAACTGAAAAGGAAAATTCCAGTTATTTCCACTGTAACTGGACGACAAGCAGTAGCTGATGAATTACAATCAGTAGAGTACTGGGCGCAAAACATTCGAAAGCCTGTTCTCATGAACAAAGCGATACTGATTTCAATGAAAGAGAAACAGAATAATGTTATTCTTGAAATTGGCCCAAAGCCAGTTATACGTGCTCACATACATGATATTGTAAAGACTGGACCAGTGGAATGCCTTTCATCAATGACCTACTCAAAGGAAATCTCAACACGATCCGCGACAATTGGCAAGCTGTTTGAAAACGGTGTAGACATCGAATGGAATAATGAAGTGAAAGTGTCACAACTATGCTCAGTTCCAACGTATGCGTTCGATCGCAGAAAGTTGTTGTTTATTCCAGAAGAAGAAAGAAGAAAATATCAAGGCATTAAGGCCACTCCAGTCGTAGATCATATGTTTCTTAGAAGTAGTTTGACACAAGGAAAAGAATTCCATCTAGCCATTGGAGAGGATACAACGCCTTACGTGTTTGAACACTTCATGGGAGGGACGTTGTTGGTTCCTGGGTCAACCTATGTGGATGCAACATTTGCTATTGCGGTACGAAAGCTGCATCTAGCACTTGTAGATATATCAGTATATGTCGAATTAGAGCACATGCACACTCCGTCCGCTGACAGGAATGACCAAATCGAATGTATTGTTGACGTTGACAATGAAGAATTAACGATCACTTATTCCAAGGGAAACAGAATTTTCAGTGTTGGAAGAGCCAAAAAGGGCGACGATTTGATATCAAAAACGGTTCCAGTTTCAAATCTGATAGAAAGCTACGACAAAGTTTTAACGAAATCAGATATCTATACTGCCCTGGAAGATTTAGGTTTTAAATATGGTCCTTCCTTAAGGCTTATAGAACGGGTGTGGTATTCAAATACTGACTGTATAGCTGAGATACATGTTCCGGCAAACGTTCTAGACGAGTTCAACACTACTCATGTCCACCCGTCTGTTGTAGACTCGGTATTTCAGATATTTGGAGTATTTGCAAAAGGGACAGGTTCAAATGATGACGTCATCGTGCCAAAAGGGTTAAAAGCTATGAGAATGCATGGATACCCACAAAAGCGGATGTTCTGTTACACTGCAAAATCTCGAACAACAGGAAAACACTCTTACTTCAACGCTACCCTCTTAGATGAGGCTGGTGGCATTATATGTGAAATTGTAGACTTTTACACGCAAAAAATATCTTCTAAAACGGATGAAGACATCTCACACATTTACTCCTTGCAATGGCACGAAGTAAATCCGATCACAAAGACAAAGGAAAATGACCCACCTTCTTCCTTGGACGTTTTGATGTTTGGTACAGAGGAAACAATATGCTTCGCTGAGAACATGTTTGAAAATACTCATTTAGAAATCTTGAAATTGAATTCTAATCAACCGAGCTCACAAATAGAAGATATTAAAGTGTTTGAACTGCTGAACAAGAAGAGATATCATGCAATGATATATGCCCATTGTTCGGTCAATCCTTTAAGTGAAACCCAAAGTGGTGTTACGTACATTAAATCAAAGTGGAATGTTGTATGTCTCAAAGATCTTTTATGCATTCTGAGCCGATCTTCCATTAAGGTACCATTCTTCGTTATGACGAACAATACACAGACAAGAACGGAAAGAAGTGGAACTTCTCTCAATGTTTGTGGTGCTGAGCTGTGGGGTATGGTGCGATGTGCACAGCATGAGTCGATTTATCATGATATCCGTCTACTGGACATTGACATCAACAACTGTGATCCCCAAGCACTCCTCACAGTTATCAATGACAATTTCCCCTCCGAGAAGGAACTGAAACTCGAAGGAAAATCAATTTGGAAAAGCAGACTAGTGCAAGAAACCTTTCCAGATGCAATAAAAAAGCAGAAAGTTTTATCATTTGAAGAGGGCACTATAGCAACTCTCAAATCATGCCATCCAAATGAAATCAAAGCGCCTTTTTACGAACTTGTTGAACACAGTTTCAAAGATGTGCACTTGAGTCCCGACTTTGTCCGTATAAGGTTGCGTCAGTCATGTGTACATGACGTAGGTGTGTTTCCTGTGACTTCGTGCAGTTTCAGTCAGAAATACCTTTTATGGCCAAGTCTTTCAGATGAGGGATTTACATCATATGCCATAGAAGGCGAGGGGTTACTGGTAAAAGAGCACAACGCAAAGTCTACTGGTACAATCGGAGAAAGAATGTATTTCTGCTACCCAGTCGACATTGCGACATATGTGGACATCCCAAACCAGTGTGTGTTTACGACATCTGATATTCCATTCTATACGCCAGGCTTATTAACACTATCAGTGGTACTGTATTGTAGTGTTTCTCATGTACAAAGGGGGACATCTTTAGCAGTCCTATGTGATGACAGTGTTGAGTGCTGCCAGGTTTTTGTGGAGAGGTTCCTGGAAGCTTGCGGCAACAAAATTGTCCGGTGTTTGTATAAAGAAAGTCTCAGAGATGGCTTATTACAAGAAGAAAGGGAGGCGTTGAAATCTGTAAACGGTGTGATAGTACTGTCCAAATTGAACAGCGAGATCATTGAAAAATTGCTTGAAAGTATGCCGAGTTTACAGTACATCATAACTCTAGCAGTCTTCTTACCAATGAGAGTGAGACATATGGTAGCAATGGTACAACAAGAAATCACCGTGATAGAGCATCTAGGTGAAAAAGTATTTAAGAACAAAAATCTGGTGAACATAATGCCTTCTATTAGAACGGTTCTCAGAAAAATACATGGAAAAGAATCAATAAAGGATGACTTGATGTACAAAGACAGAATTCATTGTAAAAATCCACTTACTTTGCCTCGTGAAACAATTTCCTTATCTGACAATGATTCTGAGCTGAACTTGTATGCTTCTTCAAGGCACATGTTTAGGAAGCACAGCTGTTACATAGTTGTCGGTGGACTGACAGGACTGGGATGGATACTTGCAAGGTTTATTGCTGAGAATGGTGGCGGATATCTTGCAAGCCTCTCAAGGAGGAAACCGTCCATTCAACAACAAAACGACATGGAAACACTGATGCATAACACTGGGTGCAAGATAAAGGCATACCAATGTGACATTACAGACATGCGAGATTTGGGCAATACAATCGAATGTATACAGAAAGATTTAGATGGAATGCATATTAAAGGTATATTCAACGGAGCCGGTGTTTTAGACGATGGGCTATTAGTTAATATGACGGAAGAACAAGTGGAGAAAGTGCTCAAACCAAAGGTGCTTGGCTCGATGAATTTGCATTTCGCATCAAAGCATTTAGCTCTGGATTTCTTTGTGATGCAGTCATCCATCGTTTCAATAAATGGAAACATAGGACAGAGCAACTATGGGGCAGCCAATTCCTTCATAGACGCTTTGGTACACCACAGGCGAAGCCAGAATTTGAATAGCCAGACTATCAATTGGGGACCACTAGATGTAGGAATGGCTCAGCAAAACCCAGAAATAAAACAGCGACTACAACAAATAGGTATGTCTTTCCTGACAGCTCAGGACATTTGTTATCTGTTCCAGGAAACATTGGCAGCGGATAAATGTCAAACAGTTCTTGGTTCATTCAACTGGTCAGTAGTAGGAAAACATCTAGTATCAACTAAACTAGGAGACCTAGTTTCTTTAGAATTGAACACCCAAGAAAAAGAGGACGAACATGACCAGTTGTTTGATGTTTCATCGTTTGAAATACTAACAGATGACCGGAAAGAGGGCGTGCTGTTCGATCACATTGTACAAGTGCTTCTCAGCGTTCTACCTGTCACCGACTCGGTGTCACTTGGTCGCGATCTACAAATCGGAGAATTAGGTGTTGATTCAGTTGCTGCGATGAGTTTTGTTAACAAACTCCATGATCTTACAGGCTGTAGAGTACCGATACAAATGATCTTATCTGACACAGCCACGCTGCATGATATTATGGTATTCCTAAAGGGGAATATTAATGTCGGCCATGATGGTCATAGTTCAAGTGATCAGTTTCTTGAAACTGACACAAAATTGTCATTTATAGAAAAGGAAGTTCTTTTAGACTATGCAAGTTCTAGTTGTAAGGAGAATTTTGCAATGATTGTAGACTTTGTCGTACAAACGAATAAATGGGATTTAGAAATGTGGACCAAACTTCTTCGTCACGTCGTTTTCATGAATCCATTGTTATGCAGGCGATTCGTCGTGACTTCAGATGGCATAACTATTCACGAGGTATCCGGTGAAGATGTAGAGGTGAAGATCGAACCAGTTCCGGTTGATGACATGACCAACTCTGATCCACGGGATCGTTTTTGCTTCGAGCTTGAAAATGAATTGCCTGTTCGATTTCAGATAGCTTTTGACAGAGATTGTACGTATATACGAGTTGTAGTACATGCCGTCGTTCTGGATTTAAGAACACAGACACTCATCAACAGAGACATTAAAGACGTTGCAAATAGTGTATTACGTGGACACGAAATGCCAAGAAAAAAAGAAGCCCCGAACATTCCCCAGCTTCTACACACGCAGATCAACAAGCGATACCACAATCTGAAAAGTTTTTGGTCACAACAAATGAGAAATGTTACTCAAAACGCTTCTTTGAACGAGAGTGTTGACATCGAAGCCCTTGATTCACCGTCTTTCAGAGCCTTGGAATTAGAATTCCAGGATGACACTACTGATAGAATAATGAGTTTCATACGCAAACATAAGTTGACACTTTTCCATTTTTTTCTCACTGCCTTCCAACTGTTACTACACGGAGAAACCTACAACAGTACAGTAGCAGTTTTGTCAGAGGTAAATATGAGAATTCATCATGAGCAACTGAAGGATGCACACGGACGCTGTATCAACAGTGTACCATTTGTTGCAAACATTAGGGAAGATGCAACTGTACTAGATTTCTTTTTTTCGAATTCAAAGATTGCAATCTCGGCAACAGAACACAGCTTATACCCCGCTTACATGATTGTAGAAGAAATTCCAGATCAGAAATTAAGGAAATATTTCCCGCGCCATGCGCTGTACATGGATGACATGACAGAAATCGAACAGTTAAAGCAGAAGAGTGATGAAAGAGTAGATATCAAGAAAGTGTGGCATAACACAAACGGTGACTACGAGACAATTTTGCGTGTACTACTCGACACACAGTCTAAGAAAATCAGTTGTTCGTTTGAGTACAATCAACACGTATGCAGTAATGCGCGAGGAGAAAAGATGCGTGCAAACTTTCTGATGCTGGTAGAACACTGCATTTCCAATCAGCATAAGACAATTTCGACAGTCATGAAGGACACGGGAATAAGAAACGTAACGGATAATAAAAGACTTGAAAGACTGGAAGAATTTCAACACGACTCCCAGGGCAGTATCAGCGATAAAATCACGTCATCATCGGACATTAATGTACATGTGCCACTTGCAATGACTCCATCAAATGTTTCACCTGGTAGCAGATTCAGTGATGTAGAAATTCCCAATGCCACCAATAGTAATTCAACCATCTTGAAATCAGGTACGGTTCTTTACCTATTCCTTTTATTACAGCATTGTAAATATTTTACAGTTTGTTGATGTTTAAGAAGTGAAAAGCTAAACTTCGAAATGGTATATTGCACAGATTCAACAACTGCTTTCATGTAATAAGAAGAACAGGTATCTACAGTACAAGCCAGGTGGATTTTTGTTTTCCCACCTGACACAGTGGCGCGGACTTAGGGTGGGGTCACGTGATTTTAGCATTTTTTCCACTCATAGGGGTGGGTTACTAATAAGTGCTTAATAAGATAATTACCCTCCAGCCACCGTGGATCTGACATACACTCATCGCAGTGTTTCCGCGGTGGTATTGATAAATGCATACCTGTATTCAATAGCCAGACTGCATGTGTTTCATGTTACGACCACCCTCCACCGCGAACGTACTAATTACTTTCGAGATAAATGGAGTCCTTATCACCTCTTGACATCAGGTATTATCATTAATCGTTGCATTTCCTCTGTTTTAGATGTTTCATGAAACTGGAAGAAATAAACTTTGACATGTTTTAAATTCGATTTGTTGGTGACGCGAGTTTAGCCGCACACGGCGATGAGTGATGAAACATACACATCGTCAACGACAAATATTTCTTAGGACTTAAATTATTCCGCTGCTAATGAACATCAAAACTCACCAAGAATGCGTTTACTATACTTTCCAAACAATTCCCAACGCAACTAGTAATAATTTATTAAATATTTCAAGAATCAAACAACTGAAAGCTTTCAAATTTTCTACACGCTGACAATAACCATTTTTAGACAGAATGCTGGAAATGTATTGCAATCGGTGACTTCTGTCGAAAATAAGCGAAATATTGGGTATCCACACCCTTCGTTCGAAAAATCGGAAGATGCTAAAATAACAAAAACCGAATTGATATTAGGCCGTTCACTGGATCGTAAGCAATCGTACGATTGTCTAATTATACGTTTATTGATAAGACTGCGTAAGCAAAATTTGTAAAATGTTTTCCAACGTGTTTCTGTTTTCTTAATTTGCTTAACGAGGTCAAAGAAATGACCCCTAAATTAATATCAAAACAATCGTATAGCGATTTTAAGCAATCTTAAGCGCAGTGGGACCGGGACTTTAAGTTCAACACCATGATCTATGCAATAATTTTAATCAATTGAGCAAAAAGAACAACACACATTAACATGAAAGTCAGTATTTTATCGCAAGTAAGCGTCTCAAAAAGTCTGGTAATTAACATTTTGGTTCCAGATCGATTTTTCACGCACAGTCCGTACCTCGCTCTTGCTAGCGCTAAAAACGATTTCACATTGACAAATCTTTAGCATTTTTATAATGTTAGCCCAGTCAGCATCGCAGATTTGAAACAAAACGTTTACCACTTGCATTAGAATCTTTGTAATGTGTGACAACGTCTTAGGACGACAGGCAGAAGTAAAAGTGACGGAAAACGCCAACATAAGAAGGATCGGTCGACGCACAAACGAGATTTAGTATGATACCGTGCGACTTGTTCATGTTGTTACAGTAAAAAAAGCAAACGAAAAACGCCCTCGTTCCAGTGACTTTAAAGTATTTTAAACGTTTCTATGCTAAATGAGCTACCCACCGTCTACTTAGCCGGGCGCTCTAGCTATTTTTTTTTTTTTTTTTTTTTTTTTTTCGAAAGAGAGGCGAATTATTTTTTCCACTTCCATTCTACAAACTACAAGCTTTCTGATTTTATTCAAATATTACCAAAAGACAATCGCCACGATACGATCAGCACGTGCAGAAAATCTGTTTTTGCATGATCTCATTATGCCGTGGTGACATGATTATATGTATTTGAAATAATCAAGTGGTTATGCGTCTATGTTCGACATGTATCAAAAAAGATGAATACGACAAAGCCTGCATCTGCCGATAATAGGTAAAGAAAGGCACGGTTATAATTTCCACCATGCCGATAAAAACGTGATGACGTATCAGGCCTGAAGCGATTGCGCTATAAATACTAATAGCTTATGGGGTAGGTAAATCACACCTCTGCAGCACCATCTGTATCGCACAGCAGGCATGGAATTGGCGTAATTAAACCTCTTATTAGACCAGTTCTTTGTACATGTGTGTTGTGTTTGACCGCTGTCACTAGTTCTAAACATACAAAGAGACACAATTTGAATTAAAGTCTTTACAATTTAGAAAAGATAGATGTATTGCTTAAACTACTGCACAAGCAAGGCGAGAACGCATTTTTTTCATCATTGAAGACAAAACCAAATTCGCATGCGCAAAATGCACATATTCAAATTTACTCCGGTGCACAATGTTGCTCTTGTGCACAAATCAAACTCTGAATAAAGTTAAATTGCGCTCTAATGTTGTGCCTAGGGGGTTACAAAACAAAAGAAAATCATGAAACTTCCATTACGAAAACTTGCCCACGCAATAAACAGAGATTTTTATAGTTGTAAAAAATGAAAATTTTCAGTAGAAAAATTTTGATATTTTTCTTATTTTTGCTCAAAACATAGATTGTGGGTACTCGTTAGAACAGCCTCGACGAGGCGGGTCTAACGAGTACCCACAATCTATGTTTTGGAGCAAAAATAAGAAAAATAGATATACCCCTGCATACCCCAGTTTTGCTATATAAAAGTGGGGTTTAAGGGGGAATACATTTCACGGACATGTTTTCCTGATGTCGTAATCGAAAGCAGACTCTGCAACCAAAATTGACTTAACAATGCATGGGTGCAAATTATCGTCACGCTCGCATTTTAATAACATTCATTTACACGGTAAATGACATATACCCTGTTTAGACTTTAACAATTTTATTAAGTTTAGTTTTATCCGCAGTATTAAACACACCGTTCATCATGACACAACAAACCGTACTTAAACCGGGGCAAACCGACCTGCCCCGTGACGACAGCTCGGTGGATCGGGATAATCCGTGTCAACGACGGTTTAATCTTTAACAAGACCGGTGCTACACCGCGGTAATATCGTTACTGTGAGAACGCGATCTGTTTAAAAAACCTGGTTATCGCGGTACACAGGTTTGTATTCACTGGGACATTTGAACCGAGGTCAGAACCGAGCCATCATCATGCAAACATATCCATGCATTCCACTTTATATCCCACCGTTATTTAGTGTAAGTAGTGTTTACAGGGCTATAGTTTTTTGCTCCAAAACAAAGATTGTGGGTACCGCATTCAGTTGGCGAGGCGGTTCTAACGTGTACCAACAATCAATATTTGAACAAAAAATTCTTCATATTGCATGTGCAAGTTTTCGTAATGAAAAGAGCGTGATTCAAGTAAGTTTTAACTGCACTCAGTTTACTGGTGTTCTTTGTTTTTCATTCTTTTTCATCTCTCCTCCCTACTGAGATAAGGCATATCGAACTGTGGTAAATCTGGATGCAATGCCGCCCATACTGATATCCCATTAGAACTATATTGTTTTGATCATCGTCAAATGCAGAGGCACAGCGGGAGCAACATTGTTTTATAATGGTTAATCTTATTCCGGTATAAGAAGAAACGTAAATCAATTAGCAATAATCTATGATCTCAGATAACAATGATTAAACATACATATTTTATACATAAAATTAATAAGATGCTCATTAGACTATTCGCGATAATTATTCTCAAAAATTGCTTCCCTCTCTTTTTGTAGTACTCCATTTTCGAACAAATGCAATATTTATTTATTTATTTATTTATTTATTTATTTATTTATTTATTTATTTCACAGGACTGGAAAAAAGCATATGACTTCACGCCGTTTCGAACCCTGGGTCTGTGTTTAATTTCATCTCTCTATAGCTGGCTCATTGCTTCATTCGGTATTTGGGAACCATTTAATGACACAAAGTTTTGACTCCCTTTAAAGGATTTAAAAGGCACTTATTTGTTTAAATACCAGTATGCAATATCAATGAATCAAATTATATTTCACTTAATCATGGAATCTTTCCATCTTAATTGATAGTTTTGTACGCTTATACACATGTATGAAGTCAGTCCGAATCTATTGCATGTTTCACATGTATAGTGTTGCGTAAATAAAATGTACGAACTTGTTAATAGCATATTGCTACAATGCATTTCGTATTTTGGCTTGTTATCGGTAAAATGTACGTATTGTTTGCGATAGAATATCAAGTCTGAACTGTCTATCATTGCATCACAAAAATGCGATTAGAATATACATGTAAGCATAACTTTTCCGGACTTTGTCTTAAGAACAAGAGTTCACGTACATGAAATTATTTCTGATGCAGGAATGTGGTTAAGTCAAACCATCATGCGAATATTTCTTTTTGAGTTGTTAACATAGTTGGAACTTTTCGCAAATCATGGCATCATAATGCTGGATAGGAATTCAATACATGTCCCAACATGGGCATCACTGTTGACTTGGACGTTAAGCGATAAATCAAGCAAACAATACACGTGTATTCCTTGATTGTTGCAATAATTATAGTGAAACACTGCACTATTTGGTCAAGGCAATTAATTGCAACTTGTTGGTTAAAATGGATAGGGGATGGGAGTTTTTGTTTTCGTACTGCTTTTTAATATCATAATTCTAAGTCATGCTGTCGTTCGTTCTGTTAATATATGAATACTTTGTTTTGGGGTTCCCACATAATCATACACAAACAATGATATCTCGAATTTAAACTTCGGATTTGTAAGCACTGGAGTAGTAGAATTACACATGTATCCCTTATGTTGCTAAAACCGTGCGCCCTTATACGTGTAGGCAACCGCGAAGCTGATCAGCGCCTTTGTTTTTGCTACAGGTATAGTACACTTCCTCTACTTTCTAAATCTAAAATTTCCAGTCTCTGGTCATCTTCTGTGACTGTACAGCCTGATTTGTGTCGGACCTGTTCGGAAACCACATTGTTGGTTTTCCCACGAGGCGGCTCATTTATTGAAAGAAAGTAACATAAGAAATCCAAGTCATTTCGATTTCGCAAACTCTTCAATGCTATTGTGTTGGAAGTTCTATATGTTCAGTGGGCGAAAGCGTTTGCGAAAAACTAAATAACCATGATTCTAAATGATACTTTCATTCAATAAATGTTCAATTTCTGCATTGACTGCACCTATCTATCAGTCAATAGAGTAAACGCTATAGGAGACAACTAGAATTTGGCATCTCAACTCGTACAGAATTGCATTGTGCGTCACCAATTCTATACCACGGGCTTATCAGCTGTGTTATTGTTGACTATGCATCGGTTCGGCAAAACGTAGGTCGCATCACGACATAGTCTGCCTTCAAGACATCGGACGAGGCGTTTAGTTTAAAAGACTTGATTATATACATGCTTAGTATGAATGTTGCACTATGTGTGCAGCTAAAACAAAGGAGGTTTCTGTGTTCAGGTGTTAGGGAGCGACCTTTTGATTTTTATTGGGGTTGGTGGATTATGCTTTCGGGTCTGGATTTAATTTTCACTCGACGTGCGATTATGTCTTTTTATTTACATATAAAACAGTGCTTACATTCAACAGATTTTACCTGTCCTAGATATTTGGTCAGGCCAAATTGGTCCTGGGATGTTTTTTCAACATATATTCAAGCCCCCCCCCCCCTCCTATAAATCAAATGGTCGCTCTCTTAGTGCACAGCGGATGGAGCGTTTACTTTGGCAAAACTACTCCTTCATGAACTTAAGCAAATGCGCTGAATAGAATTAGACCATTTTTTATAATTCAGTTAACGTCCATTTCAAGACTATTTCAGTCCATATGAGTCGGGCCAATCAGTAAGTGGGGCGAAAACGAGAACCCCGAGAAAAATCACCTGGTACACCCGCAAGCAGATCTTGGCTTGTCTCACGTGATCATACATGCTACTTGCTTATTTAATCATTCAGCCACAATCACTTTCAAATGTTTAATGGCGTCTCCATCACATGCATCATTTCGAATTGTATTGTTGTTATGTACTTGAAAGCTGTATTAGTCTCGAAGTTCTAGTACTAGTATTACGTGAATTAAGTCTGTACTATATCAGGCAAAATGGTCTCGTATAAATATATAATCTATGGTTTAACATTACAGTCAACAATTCGTTGTCAGCCATTTCGTGACAGAACCGCCGCCTCCTTGGTATGGGTCTACCCTAAGTACATGACTTGGAAAAGAAAACTCCATTTATACAATAAGTGCATTTACACTATGGAAAAAAGACAACTTTCTTTCTTCGGTGGCTTGCTAATGATATCAGAACAATCGCGGTGGGGTTACGGTATATTTGATTAGCGAGTCCACGGTGTTGCGTGTAAACAAGGTCCACCGTGTTTCCACTGTGACGACCACGGTGGAAATATTACAAGGTCCCGCGTGGACACTGATAAGAGGCCCGCGGTGGCGAGTGGAGAAACAAAAATCCACCTGGCTTGTACTGTACTGTGCTTATGGTGATGATAATATCAAAATTAAATTGATAGGGAGGTCTAATTTACGGATGGTAAGAGGTGGAGATTGGGACTCCAGCACATTGGAGCCGTGAGAAATAGATGCACTGCTTGTACCTCCAGGCAAAGCTTATAAATTCTGACAGACCATCTAATATAGGGATCAAATATGTTTTTTTTCATTCATTAACATTCGCTAGGTCCTGAGGGGGTGTTGAAAACCGAGGGCGTAGCCCGAGGTTTTCAACTCTCCCCGAAGGACCTAGCGAATGTTAATGAATGACAAAATTAATTTTGATCGCTATTATTGCATAAATTCTGCAAAAACGAAAGAAATAACGGTACACTGTATTTAACAGCCTCATCACTTTTTCTTACGCGTAAAAGTTTTCATTCTTATGCTTGTACCGGGTGGACATAAGTTACTCATTATTAGCACGTGTTTTGCGTGGCGCCCGGTATTGAGCATAAATAAAAGCCATGCATTAACAGCACGTGCGCACGAGAATTGCTTTATTAATAAATGGCTGTATTTTTATTAATATATGGCTGTTAATATCGTGTGACACGGGTATTTATGCAATAATACTGGTTAACCTTCCAGATGTCTGAGCCTGCCCCAAAATATTGGTTACAGTTAAACCATCCATGCATAGTTGTTTGACAAAGTAATAATATTTCCAAGCATATTTTGGTTGGCATGACCTTATATTTGATAGACGTCCCATAAAATGGAGGCAACGTCCCGATATGACCATAGCTGTTAGCTTGAACGCTAAGCCACAAATCAAACAAACAAACAAAATATTTAATTTACCTGATTTGCTAATCTTATGCTAATCATCTACATCAATTTGCAAAGGTACTGTTCGAAAACAGACCCGCCAAGGTTGGGACCACACAATATTGCTCAAATTTGTATGGAATGGTTCTTCGGATGTTCTTCAACATCTTGACAACTGTTGCTTCGAATGGACGCCCTTGAGACGCAAGCGAGTCCGCAGATTACCACTAAGTCTTGTACAGGAAGTTCAGTGTTGGAACAGATTGAACGGTATGTCATGGACGCACCTGTACTGAATTTAGTGCGACAGGCGCGCGGTTCTTTATTTTACATATTGTTTAATCCTTTTAGTATACAAAAGCAGTATTTCTTCGATCTGTAGTTGTTCTATTTGATTCATGTTTTTGTGTCGAATTTAAAGCCGTTGCCGCCTTACTTGCATATTCAATATAATTTTTATATTACTGATCGTTCTAATGTGACACTTCTGTTGTGGTTCTAATTCTTTTGTGTGTGTTTTTTGTACGTTTTCATATTTTTAGTTCAGTTCGAGTAACTGAGTGGCCGCCTATTGGGGAATAGCTGCTCACTTTACGATATGTTGTCCTGGTATAAGTGTCATTTTAGTTGTTCCCACCCCACGGTTTATGGAGTGGTAATTTCTTTCTGATTGCGCCATTTTCTGATCATTGCCTACTTGTACCTACCCGAATTTATTTGTAACTGAGTGGTCGCCTTTATATAAGGAAAAGAGCCGCTCACTAGGGTGTCATTTTTTTTGTTGTTGTTTTTTAACCGCACCTCGGTTTTAAGGGTGGGGGGAGTTTGTTTCTGATTGCATTAGCTCTTGGTCATTAGCAGTGTTTAAAAATGTACAAGTAGGCAATGATCAGAAAAATACGCAATCAGAAAGAAATGCCCACTCCAAAAATCGAGGTGGGAAAAACTAAATTGACAATTAGGTACTTATACTTAGAAAACATATCGTACGCCGAGTGAGCAGCTATTTCTTAATAGGCGGCCACTCAGTTACAAGACCTTAAATAAAAATATGAAAACGTACATAAGGTTCAAACAGTACAAAAATTCAAAAGCATAAAACAAATGGAACCACAACTGGAGCGTTGCCTTGGAACGATCAGTAATATAAAAAGAGTGAAACAGTGTTTCTAACCTTATCATTTGAGCCGCCTCATGAGAAAACCAACAATGTGGTTTTGAACAGGTCTGACACAAACCGTGCTGTATAGCCACAGAAGACAGCTTAAAGCTTGGAATTTGGGATTTAAGAAGAAGAAAGATTGTACTTTAGCCTATGCAAATTGTTGTTTTTCTCGTGAGGCTGGGCAATTCTTTACAAAAATATTTACTCACTCTTATAGGTACCGTATAAACACCAAACAGTGACCTCTGCTATTTGCTATTACTGCAGTTGGTGTTGTGCCGTGTGGCGGCCCTAAAACGTCTCCCCGTACACCATCCATAGTGCAGATTATATTTTCCTTTAGGTCCTTTGAGATCAGCGAGGATATTATAGGTTTAGATACCTTTTCTTACCCACATTTAATATATTTGGCCCCATTTGGATAATACTGGTCTCTGTATCGACTACCCTGTAGAAAATTACAGTTATTCTCTTTGGCTCCATGTTGTCAAATCTAAAGGGTCACTGAAGAGCTTTAAGTAGCCGAAACCATGGTATGGCCCATCCCCTAACTCATTAATATCTTCACTGCTCTTAAAGTCTCCCTGTACATCATCGATAGTGCAGATTATATTGTCCTTTTGGCCCTTTGAGATCAGCGAGGATATTCTGATAAATCAGATTTTAGATGCTTATGTGGTGGTTCTTTTCGTTTTATGTTTTGGTGTTTAAATTTTTTGTGCTGTTTTCCTGATCTTTGCCTAATTGTACCTCTTTAGATACATTTTCTAACCAACATTTAATATGTTTGGCCCCATTTGGATAATACTAGTCTTTGTATCGACTACCCTGTTGAAAGGTGCAAAATTAAAGTTATTCTCTTTGGCTCCATGTTTTCAAATCCAAAGGGTCACTGAAGCTGCGTAATTCGCCGAAACCATGGTATGTCCCATCCCCTAACCCATTAATATCTTCACTGCTCTTAAAGGATCTCAGTTTTGATTTTTATTTTGTACGCTTCTTTGCTAGAATGCCATAGTGTGTTGATTTCTACAACCCCTTTTCTTCATGGTCATCTGTAGGTATTCTGGTTTTACCCTTCAGAACTTTGTATAGCAGTATAAGTCTACAATCATTCCTTCTTTTCTGAAGAGATTCCCATTTCAGTTGATACAATTTGGTCCAGAGATCAAAGGACAGTCATGCTCCCAAGTTCAATTACATAATTTCCAATCACAGACCTTGCAGCACGATTTTGGACCTTTTCCAGTTCTTCTTGGAGGCTATGAGTGTGAGGGTCCCAACTGAAATTCCATATTCCAAGGCCGGTCACACCAGTCCTTTATAAGTTGCTTCTTTTACATTTGGGGGACAAGAATACAAATTTCTCCTCAAGAATCCGAGAGTTCTGTTTGATTTTGTACAAATATTGGAAATATGTGTATTCCATTTCAAACCGTTTGTAATAGTTACACCCAAGTATTTTAATATGCATTTAACATTTTCCAGTACAACACCATCAAGGGTGTAATTAGCCTGTATTTTACTAGACTATGACCGTTAATTTGTCAGCTGCATCATGTTGCATTTGACCGGTTGAAATCTCATTCCCAATTTCCTAGCCCAACTGCCTAAACGATCGATGTCTCTCTGAAGACTCCATATATCCTCTTCAGTCTTGATTTCGCGATAACAAACGCAATAATCAGCAAAGAGTCATTTTTCAGACTCGATGTCAGCTGAGATGTCATTTATATACATAGAAAATATGTTAAAGAAGCTTACAAGGAATGAATGTCGAGGAAACAGGGCGGTAATTGCGGGCAAGAGACCTGTCACCCTCCTTAAAGGCTTACTTCTAAAGGAGCTATTATTGGTACCACTGTTTATTCGGTTAATGACCCCTAATGGTACAATGTGGTCCAGAGATCAAAGGACTGTCAAAATGAGATGATTATCACATCTCTGCAGGGGGGCATCAAGCGGCCCCTAAAGCATAATACCTGTAGTTCCACTATTTATTGATTTTATGGTCCCTGATAACCTGTGGAATAAAACTGCCTCCCTTTGCTATCAATATTGATTTTTTTCCTGTTTTGGTCCCTACCTGTATTCTGAGTCATTGTCACGACACTAGGTTTTCTATTGCCCTGTCCCTTATCTAAGACCTTCAATAAGCATAGAAATAGGTCTTTAAGCAAATTTAAATGTGCCAGATACAATGTCATGATCATTGAGCTTGAGTCCGTGGAATTAATGTCTACAAGCTGACCAGTAAGAGAGGTCAAAATTAAGTGCAAAGTATTTCTTCCTCTGGTTGGGAAATGGACTAATTGTTCCAATCCATGATCATTCATGATATCTATTAATATTGACCCTCCGTCTGTCTCAATGATGACACAGATTTGTTGAGTCTGTCGGGCCATACAATATCTTTAAAGTTAAAATCACCTTAAACGTGAACTAAGGGGGGTTTGTTGCCTTTATCAATATTTTTGATTTTGTCAAGCTGTTCTATAAATAAATTGTCAAACTTTCCAGAGAATTCAATAAATCATTTCCGTTGTCCGATACTGGTAAGTCGCCATTGATATCTGGTCGATCGACAGCTAGCCACAAAGTGAGTTGTTTTATTTGCAAAACGTTTAACCCAAACTGACTCCGAGTTATTGTCCAGTTCTGTGAGGGGCATGTGCGGGATGTCCTTGTGGACAAGTAACATAACACCACCACCATTTAAGGTTCTATCTTTTCTGTCCACGCAGTATGGAAAAGATTTCGGAAATAATTCAGACGTTGATATGGAGCTGTCAATTTTTGTCTCTTGAAAAGTCACAATCTGAGATTGATGAAATCAAGGAAGGCCACCAATTCAAGTTTTGTTTTACCTCTACGACTGTTTATGTTGACACTGGGAATTTCTTACAACTAATAAAATTGTTTTTGCTAGTCAAGGTTTCAGGGGACATGGTTTCCATGACCTTTTGCAAGTAGGTCAAACCTGTTTTCACTTTCCAAGTTAAACTGTTCATCGGAAAAAAGAGTCTGAAAAATTGAAAAATTCGCATTTTGGGCAGATCTATGTACAGTTTGAGTTTTGCATCATTTCATACTCTTGACATAAAAGAACAGTTATTGTGCACCCACATTTCACATTTGTCACACTGAACCGCCTTATGGGTATTCAAAACAGCACCACTGCATAGGCCGCTTTCAGCTTTGCAGTTTGAACGATTTCTCGCAAACTTCACATTAAAATGCTTTAATAGCCGCATTGCAATACTTCGTGCACGCGCGGCACTGGAACTTGACCTACGAGACTAGTTATACTAAATATGTTATTATGTTGCATGTACCTACATTGTATTTGCCATCTTTCCAAAAGTAATTAAAATAGTGCACATTTTTCTTCCAGGGTACTCTGCATTCGTAATTCTTACGCGGAAGAGAAAATATATCATGAAGACGGAGACGTTATCTGAAGCCGAAGAGTGGATGCAGGTGTTTCAGTCTGCAATATGTGACACAGATTCAACAAAGCTTTGACTACTGAAGGCAGATTCTGACACAGTTTCAACAAATCTTTAACTGGTCACAGTAGAATCTGACATAGTTTCAACAAATCTTATAAGGCACATTTTGGATTGGATAACATCCTAAAGGCTCTGAACAGATAACAGATAAGAACCCCAAGGAGAAATATTATCTTTTCACAAGTAGGGACCAACGAAGGTCCATTAAAACAAAATCAGTACATATTGATTACTGTCCTTTATATGGCCTCGTCTGTGTAGAGCGTAATGACCCCATATTCACTTTGATAAGACAACCCTTTGACGTGTGGTAGTCTACAGAGCTTTGACTGGTGATAGAAGAATCTGTCCCAATCTCAACAAAGCTTTAACTGGTGATAGCAGAATCTGGCTCAGATTCAACAAAGCTTCAACTTGTGATAGCAGAATCTGACTCAGATACAACAAAGCTTTAACTGGTGATAGCAGAATCTGACCTAGTCTCAACAAAGCTTTAACTTGTGATAGCAGAATCTGACCCAGTCTCAACAAAGCTTTAACTGGTGATAGCAGAATCTGACCCAGTCTCAACAAAGCTTTAACTGGTGCTGGCAGAATCTGGCTCAGATTCAACAAAGCTTTAACTGGTGAAGGCAGAATCTGACTCAGATACAACAAAGCTTTAACTGGTGATAGCAGAATCTGACCCAGCCTCAACAAGGCTTTAACTAGTGATAGCAGAATCTAACCCAGTCTCAACAAAGCTTTAACTGGTGATAGAAGAATCTGACCCAGATTCAACAAAGCTTTAACTAATGATAGAAGAATCTGTCCCAGTCTCAACAAAGCTTTGACTGGTGATAGAAGAATCTGTCCCAGTCTCAACAAAGCTTTGACTGGTGATAGAAGAATCTGTCCTAGTCTCAACAAAGCTTTAACTGGTGATAGCAAAGCTTTAACTGGTGATAGCAGAATCTGACCCAGTCTCAACAAAGCTTTAACTGGTGATAGCAGAATCTGACCCAGTCTCAACAAAGCTTTAACTGGTGCTGGCAGAATCTGGCTCAGATTCAACAAAGCTTTAACTGGTGAAGGCAGAATCTGACTCAGATACAACAAAGCTTTAACTGGTGATAGCAGAATCTGACCCAGCCTCAACAAGGCTTTAACTAGTGATAGCAGAATCTAACCCAGTCTCAACAAAGCTTTAACTGGTGATAGAAGAATCTGACCCAGATTCAACAAAGCTTTAACTAATGATAGAAGAATCTGTCCCAGTCTCAACAAAGCTTTGACTGGTGATAGAAGAATCTGTCCCAGTCTCAACAAAGCTTTGACTGGTGATAGAAGAATCTGTCCTAGTCTCAACAAAGCTTTAACTGGTGATAGCAAAGCTTTAACTGGTGATAGCAGAATCTGACCCAGTCTCAACAAAGCTTTAACTGGTGATAGCAGAATCTGGCTCAGATTCAACAAAGCTTTAACTGGTGATAGAAGAATCTGACCCAGATTCAACAAAGCTTTAACTGGTGATAGAAGAATTTGTCCCAGTCTCAACAAAGCTTTAACTGGTGATAGCAGAATCTCACCCAGATTCAACAAAGCTTTAAATGGTGATAGCAGAATCGGACCCAGATTCAACAAAGCTTTAACTGGGGATAGCAGAATCTGACCCAGATTCAGCAAAGCTTTAACTGGTGATAGCAGAATCTAACCCAGATTCAAAAAAGCTTTAACTGGTGATAGCAGAATCTAACCCAGATTCAAAAAAGCTTTAACTGGTGATAGCAGAATCTGACTCAGATACAACAAAGCTTTAACTGGTGAAAGCAGAATCTCACCCAGATTCAACAAAGCTTTAACTGGTGATAGCAGAATCTGAACCAGATTCAACAAAGCTTTGACTGGTGATAGCAGACTCTGACTCAGATACAACAAAGCTTTAACTGGTGATAGCAGAATCTCACCCAGATTCAACAAAGCTTTAACTGGTGATAGCAGAATCTACCACAGATTCAACAAAGCTTTAACTGGTGATAGAAGAATCTGGTCTAGATTCAGCAAAGCTTTAAATGGTGATAGCAGAATCTACCACAGATTCAACAAAGCTTTAACTGGTGATAGAAGAATCTGGTCTAGATTCAACAAAGCTTTAAATGGTGATAGCAGAATCTGACCCAGATTCAACAAAGCTTTAAATGGTGATAGCAGAATCTACATGTTGATTACTATGAGATTAAAACTACAGTTGTATTACTTTTTAAGGAACGCCGTTCTAGTCAAATTAATTGTACTATATCCAACATTTATTAGCTAATAGGCCTGCCAATTGGAAAGGCAAGTGGCTTTGTGTTTTGGAGTGTAGTCACATTCTTGTTTCGTTGCAAGATTAATTTGCATTCTCCCGAATAATCATGCAGGTCCAATAGAAATGGTGCTCAGTGACTAGTCACGAAAATCGTTCATTTCACATTCATTTTATCAGACTTGTTGAAAAACTTTCACAAAACAAAGCATCCCTTTTTTCTGACAGCGGTTGCCATGGAAACCAAAAATCAAAATTTCACGGATATTTGCAGAAAATCGTTCAAGGAAAAGTGCAAATTGGCACTTTTTGATATTATATATGGTATTTGAGATATGATAATTGTTTTGTGTCTATATTAGTACTTATATCAATAGCATGTCATGACTTTTATTTGAAACTGTATTAATAATTGAAAAATAAAATTTGCATTTTGTTGCCATGCAACATTAGTACCACCACATAAATCAAGTTTTCAAACTTCCGATTTTGGAGATTTTCAAACCAAATTATCTCCTAACAGCACAATTGTATATCAATTATACATATCGTGCCTTAATAACCAACACTTGTTTTTGAAATACAAAGAATAAAATAATTCAAAATGTTTCTAATTTTTTGTAACCATGGCAACCAAAAATAGAACCGTCAGCATTTTGACAAAAATGACATTTACAATTTAAATTGTATCCTAACAGCACAAGTGTAGAATTATGCATATAGTGCCTTAATAACCAACAATTGTTTATGAAATGCAAATAATAAATTAACTCAGAATGTTTCTAATTTTTGTAACCATGGTGCCCAAACAATTGAACCGTCAGCAATTTTTAAAACCAGAGGACCAATGGTCCTATAAACACTCACCTGAGATCTGGGATATACGACCTAAGCTGACCTAGCCATAAAATAGGTCAAGTTCATCCCGGGTCATGACTCATACAAACTTTGTAGACCTCCATTCACTGATGCTTCAGGCAAGGTTTCAAAATCATAGGTCTTCCGGTTCTGAAGAATAAGGTTTTTGCTATTTATAGCCATGGCGGCCATCTTGGTCACATGACCTGAACCATTTATATTATTTTCCATTCCCCTTTTCTAACGATGCTCCACATAAAATTTGATGTTTGAATAGTATGGTCATATACATGTATATAGCCCCGGGGCAGGGGCAATTAACCCCCTAAGGACATTTTTGTTTCATAAACATAAATCTTCTGTCCATTTGCATACTCCCAGCAAGTTTTCCCCCATTTAATTACATTTTACTAATTTTTCTCATTCGAATGCATGGCCTTGCCATAATATAGGTCAAGGTCATCCCAAGGTCATGATTTACATAAACTTTGTAGAGCTCCTCTCCCTGAGTGTTTGTTATCAAGGCATTATATGTATAACTGATATACACTTGTTCTGTTAGTAGATAATTTGGTTTGAAAATCTCCAACATCGGAAGTTTGAAAACTTGATTTATGTGGAGGTACTTATGTTGCTGCTGCTGATGATGATGATGCCCTGCACTAACCTATTTTGAGAATTTTATATTAAATAAGATATTTATATTATATAGTATGTATGATCATATATGGTAAAGAAAGGCAAGATTTTTATATGTGAAGGTCTTCATATTCACTTTACCTGTATATGTTATTGTTGTTATTACTGGTTTGCCTTAATTTTAGCAATTATATACTCAGGACATTAAGAAATACATAACGTATATTTTCTGTCATAACTTGTACAATGTTAAAGTCATTTTTTTAATTTACATGAAACGAAGAATAACATGTCTCATACCAGCAGATTGAATTCCGTGTTTATTTTTGTATGTTTTTTTTTTTTTTTTTTTTTTTTTTTTTTTTCGAACACGGAAACGTAATATTTTTGTGTGTAAATAAAGAGTACACATAAAGTCTCAAGAATTTGTGGTGATACATACTCTTTTTTATTCCTTTAAAAACCTCTTATGTTCACCTATTTTTATTTAAAACGCTTTTGGGAAACAGAATTTTATTGTGACTTGGTTTACAATTTAAATTTTCAGAACGTCTACAAATGGAATTCGGGGAAGTAGCAAATTGCAAATAATTCTGAGACTAATAAGACTAAGTTTACTAGACTAAGTTTACTCTACAAAACTTATTATATTGGACAGCCTCTAGATATATGGAATTTACTTAGAACTTTCTGATGGCGCCATTTCCTGATCATTGTTTTATTTACTCAGTATTTTGTTTTAATTTTACGGTATGATATGCATAATAAACAGAGGAATATGCTGGATGTTTTGGAGTAAAATACTCAAATAGTTTACCAATACTCAATCACTTATCACGTGATAGGATTCGGATGGGATTTGGTGTAAAACGTTCAACTATATCCACAGGCAAAAGAAAGCATTTTGTTTGTCAATATTTTTCTTGATCTTCATCTTTTTGTCATTAAATTTCTACCGATAAAACAATAAAATGATAATGATAAGTTGTACTTTGATATGCGTGAATAGCTGAAGATCTACTCTGGTTTCATATCGATTTTGAATATTTTGCGTGAGTAAACAAATGTACTGTTGAATGTTTCTGAAAATCTTCATTTGATTTCTCCGTAGGCATTCACAAGAATAAAATGCAACGAGATTCATTGGAAAATTTTTCATTTTAATGTCAATTTATATTTCTAAAACTAAATGTAAGTTTCATCACCCTATAATTATACCCCAACCCCCCCCCCCCCGCAATAACGAAGTTATAAGGGGGGTAAACTGTTTTCACGTTGTCCGTCCGTCTGTCCGTCCGGGTCTCCGTCCGTCCGTCCGTCCGTTACACTTTGTTTCCTTAATATCTTGAAGCCCCTTGGCCGGAATTTCATGAAACCTTGCACACACATACATATTAATGGGGCAAATATAATGATAAAACATAAGGGGCTAGGGGCCATTTCTGTGAGAGTTGTTGTCCTTTGTAATTCTTAATGGCTGTGCTTATATGCATATGTATAGTGCCTTCATGGGCCGATCAACTCCTACCACAGTTTTCCATGAATAACTCTGAAACTTTACAAATACAATGGAGACATGTTTGACATTTGCATGAAGTAGTTTGATAGTGAAAAAATAATTTTTGACAAAATTACAACTGAGAGAACATAGACAATTTTTCATGAGCATTTTCTATTACAGGTATGGTAGTGGCTTTACGGGCCGATCAACTCCTACCACAGTTTTTGCTGGAGCCATTTGATACTTTGCCACCACAATACAGACACACTGGACATGTGCATGAAGAAATATTATTTTGGAAAAATATTTTTTACAAATTTGCACCTTTGTGAATGTAGACAATTTTTGTGCATTGTATTCAACATGGGTTCCATGGTACTGCCTATACGGGCCGATCAACTCCTACCACAGGTTTTGCTGGAGCCATTTGATACTTTGCCACCACAATACAGACACATTGGAGATATGCATGAAGAAATATTATTTTGGAAAAATAAAATTTTAACAAATTTGCAGCTTTGTGAACTTAGACAGTTTGTGTGCATTGTTTTCAACATGAGTTCCATGGTAGTGCCTATACGGGCCGATCAACTCCTACAGCAGTTTTTGCTGGAGCCACTTGATACTTTGCCACCACAATACAGACACACTGGACATATACATGAAGAAATATTATTTTGGAAAAATTATTTTAAGAAATTTGCAGCTTTGTGAACTTAGACAATTTTTGTGAATTTTTCAACGTGGGTTCCATGGTAGTGCCTATACGGGCTGATCAGCTCCTACCACAGTTTTTTTCTGTAGCCATTTGACACATTGCCATCACAATGCAGACACACTGGACATGTGCATGAAGAAATATTATTTAGGAAAAATAAATCTTAACAAATTTGCAGCTTTGTGACCTCAGACAATTTTTGTGCATTGTTTTCAACATGGGTTCCAAAGTAGTGCGTATACGGGCCGATCAATTTCTACCACAGTTTTTGCTGGAGCCATTTGATGCTTTGCCACCACAATACAGACACATCGGACATGTGCATGAAGAAATATTATTTTGAAATAATAATATTTAACAAATTTGCAGCTTTGTGAACTTAGACAATTTTTGTGCATTGTTTTCAACATGGGTTCCATGGTAGTGGCTATAAGGGCCGATCAACTCCTACCACAGTTTTTGCTGGAGCCATTTGATACTTTGCCACCACAATACAGATACACTGGACATGTGCATGAAGAAATATTATTTTGGAACAATGATTTTAAACAAATTTGCAGCTTTGTGAACTTAGACAATTTTGTGCATTGTTTTCAACATGAGTTCCATGGTAGTGCCTATACTGGCCGATCAACCCCTACCACAGTTTTTGCTGGAGCCATGTGATATTTTGCCACAATAATACAGACACACTGGACATATGCATGAAGAAATATTATTTTGGAAAAAAAAATAATAAATTTGCAGCTTTGTGAACTTAGACAATTTTTGTGCATTATTTTCAACATGGGTTCCATGGAAGTGCCTATACGGGCCAATCAGCTTCTAGCACAATTTTTGCTTGAGGCATTTGACACTTTGCCACCACAATACAGACACACTGGACATGTGCATGAAGAAATATTATTCTGGAAAAATAATTTTCAACAAATTTGCAGCTTTGTGAACTTGGACAATTTGTGTGCATTGTTTTCAACATTGGTTTCATAGTAGTGCCTATACGGGCCGATCAACTTCTACCACAGTTTTTGCTGGAGCCATTTGATAATTTGCCACCACAATACAGACACACTGGACATGTGCATGAAGAAACATTATTTTGGAAAAAGAATTTTTAACAAATTTGCAGCTTTGTGAACTCAGACAATTTTTGGGCATTGTTTTCAACATGAGTTCCAAGGTAGTGCCTATACGTGCCGATCAACCCCTACCACAGTTTTTGCTGGAGCCATGTGATATTTTGCCACATCAATACATACAGGTGCGTTCACTTATTAATATACCCCTGCGATATTCACAAATAAATTGACAACTTTTCTTGTTTTTGAATAATCGTTACTGGCAAGAAATAGACAACTGGATGAATCTGTTTATATAATATGTTAAGTATTTCTATAAACATTTACTCTGTATACAAAACTTCCAAATCTTGTGATGTTGTATGCCTTAATTGATTACATAACACACTGAGCCAATTTTTTAACAAATAATTCGCTGATATTCAAGTTTCAAAGATTCCACAAGGAACCATGGTTAATGGTTTGTGATTTTGTTTATAAATTATGAAAGTATAGCCATTTTTGCACTAAGGCTAAAAATTTGGTGTCTTTGTGAGTACTATTTACAGAGTTACAACCTAATTTTCATTTATTGTGCATTGTAGAATTTCGTAGTAAAACGGTTCTTACAATATAAAACTAAGCATGTCAGTGTTATTTTGCAAGAAAACTAATATTCTACCAGGACGGTTTTACGAACAAAACTTGCTAGTGGGTCCCTTTATGAGGTAAGCATGCCTTAAGGCACAATGGAGTCAAATATGGCTTTGTATTCTGCCAAAACGTGCGTTGACATTTAATCATACAATTCATGATTTGCTTCTCAGCACAGAATACCATACGGGACTAGGATTTTCACAGAGAAACTTTTATACTTAGGCTATCTCCCACTGCTTATATTCGTGATATTTAAAAAAAAATCCTCTTGTTTAGGCATAAAATCAAGGAAATCAACAGGGCATTCAAAGACAGACATTCCTCTAATATCAATAATAGGGATGAATACAAAGAACATTTGCTTTGCACAAATACCATTTTGACATCCTTTATTGGCATGTTAATTTCCGTGACTTAATCGCCATAGAAGAGGTTTGGAATATCATGAAGACGAGATGTGAATCATTGTCCAAAAATAAATTTAGCCCACTCAGCCCCTCGGTGCGTAGGAAAAAAATAATGAAACTGTATGATAAAATGCTAACCCACGATTTGTCAGAATAAAAGGTCATGGGTGACTCCATAGTATTTTTTAAAACATGCTTACCTTATGAAGGACCCCAACTAGAAAGCTTTTGTCGCATAACCGCCCTGGTAGAATATTTGTTTCCTTGCAAAATAACACTGACATGCTTAGTTTTATATTGTAACAACCGCTTTATCATGAAATTCTAAAATGTACAATGAATGGAAATCAGGGTGTAACTCTGTAAAAAGTGCTCATAAAGACACCAAATTTTCAGCCTTTGTACAAAAATGGCTATTCTTTCATAATTTATAAACACACTTACAAACCATTAACCATGGTTGCTTTTGGAATCTTTGAAACTCGAATATCAGCGAATTGTTTGTTAAAAATTTGGCTCCATATGTTATGTAATCAATTTAGGCATACAACATCACACGATCTGAAAGTTTTATATACAGAGTAAATGTTTATAGACATACTTAACATATTATATGAGCAAATTTATCCAGTTGTCTATTGTTTGCCAGTGACGATTGTTCAAAAACAAGGAAAGTTGTCAATTTATTTGTGAATATCGCAGGGGTACATTAATAAGTGAACGCACCTGTACATACACACTGGACGTGTGCATGAAGAAATATTATTTTGGAAAAATAATTTTAGACAAATTTGCAGCTTTGTGAACTTAGACAACTTTTGTGCATTGTTTTCAACATTGGTTTCATAGTAGTGCCTATACGGGCCGATCAACTTCTACCACAGTTTTTGCTGGAGCCATTTGATAATTTGCCACCACAATACAGACACACTGGACATGTGCATGAAAAAACATTATTTTGGAAAAAGAATTTTTAACAAATTTGCAGCTTTGTGAACTCAGACATTTTTGGGGCATTGTTTTCAACATGAGTTCCAAGGTAGTGCCTATACGTGCCGATCAACCCCTACCACAGTTTTTGCTGGAGCCATGTGATATTTTGCCACAACAATACATACACACTGGACATGTGCATGAAGAAATATTATTTTGGAACAATGATTTTAAACAAATTTGCAGCTTTGTGAACTTAGACAATTTTTGTGCATTATTTTCAACATGAGTTCCATGGTAGTGCCTATACGGGCCGATCAGCGCCTACCACAATTTTTGCTTGAGCCATTTCACACTTTGCCACCACAATACAGACACACTGGACATGTGCATGAAGAAATATTTTTCTGGAAAAATAATTTTTAACAAATTTGCAGCTTTGTGGACTTGGACAATTTGTGTGCATTGTTTTCAACATGGGTTCCATAGTAGTGCCTATACGGGCCGATCAACTTCTACCACAGTTTTTGCTGGAGCCATTTGATACTTTGCCACCATAATACAGACACACTGGACATGTGCATGAAGAAACATTATTTTGGAAAAAGAATTTTTAACAAATTTGCAGCTTTGTGAACTCAGACAATTTTTGGGCATTGTTTTCAACATGAGTTCCAAGGTAGTGCCTATACGTGCCGATCAACCCCTACCACAGTTTTTGCTGGAGCCATGTGATATTTTGCCACAACAATACAGACACACTGGACGTGTGCATGAAGAAATATTATTTTGGAAAAATAATTTTAGACAAATTTGCAGCTTTGTGAACTTAGACAACTTTTGTGCATTGTTTTCAACATGGGTTCCATGGTAGTGCCTATACGGGCCGATCAACTCCTACTACAGTTTCTACTGGAGCCATTTGACACTTTGACTTCACAATACAGACACATTGGACATGTGCACGAAGAAATATTATTTGAATAAAATATTTTTGACAAAATTGCAACTGTTTGAACTTAGACAACAGATATAAATTCAAGACAAATTATAATAATCCATCACCATTTTTGATTACCTATTATTGGTGTCAATTTTCATGTTTCAGATAATGTACTTTTATCTTTACATCAGTAAAATTGTTCAAAATTGTAAATATTTATGAATGAGTTTGATTATTCAAGGCAGATTATTGCATGCCAGCTAATTATAATATTATAATTATGACAGACTATGAATATTCAAGAAAAACATGATAAGCCATGACCATTTTATTACTTATTTTGGTGTCAATTTACACGTTTCAGATAATGTATTTTTATATTTAAATCAGTTTATGTCAGATTATGATTGTTCATGCCATATTATGACTGTTATTATCAGATCATGATTGCTTATGGTAAGATTATGATTCTGACTATGCATGTTATAGTAAAACTATGAAATATTTAGATAATTACTGTTCATTTCTTATGATGATGTCAAATCATGATTGTTCATGTCAGATTATGATTATATGTGCTCATATTAGATTATGATTGTTCACATCAAGCTATAGTTATAGTTTTTCTTGTTATATAGATACTAGGCTGAGTCAAGATCAGAGTTGCTTATACTACCTAGGTCATGTTAAGTGCGTATAATTAAATAGGATATTATCCAAGAATAATTGTTTTATTATACCATAACACTTAGGCAATAAGCTTTCTTGCAATATTATACAATTATTGACTTCAATGAGGTAGATATAAGGATTTATCTACCTGAGAAAGTGATATTCATGGAGGCCGCAGGCCGAGGTGAATATCACTTTTGAGGGTAGATAAATCCTTATATCTACCGAAATTGAAGTCAACAACTGTTTTGTTAAATGACTTTTCCACTGTTTTAATGCTTATTTTATATTTTCATTAAAAGAAATAAATGAACAAAATCAGTAGGCTAGATAACGAGGAGCAATTCATTAAAACTGAAGATTTTTTTTTTAGTTCTTAATAAAACCTATGTTATGGGTACTCATAAAAATCAACAAGACGAGACAATTCCAATGCGTAACAACAACATAGGTTTTTATGAAACATAAAAATATCCCTTAATTATTACCAAATACACCTCATTATCTAGTGCTTTGTTTACCTGTAAAAGTTTGTAACTGCAAAGCATGTAGATTTCATGAACTAAACATAAAATAGGTATACCCCTGCATACCAAGTTTTGCTATATAAGGGTTATTTATTTCATGGACATGTTAACCTGATGACTACCGACTGTCTATCTGATTACTGATTAAATGCACAGAAGGTATGTGAGCCTGCCCAGGAAAAGTGGTTCAAGTCAAACCATCCATACATTTCAGCCTTATAGTTTACTTGGGTGGTTTTTCTCAAGCACATTTTGGGTGTCATGACATCCTTATGTTGGGTATAAGTCCTTGGACGGAAAGCATCAATGCAAGCAAACAAACAAACAATTTTCTCGTAGTTTTCACTGCAATTAGCATTTTAACTTTTCCCATTATTGCAACATACAAAATTCATTGAAATAGCATACCAAAATAATTAAAATGATTACTGTTGGCCATTTTCACATCAGAGCGCAAAAGAAGGTGTATACTTTCTTTTGCCTCTCAGTATATTTTGAGCAATGCTCAGTTATTTATAACTTGATTTTCTTGTTCTAGTTTCACGGACAAATGTACATTATAGACATTATTGTTTCAAAATCAGAATGTGATACATATAACATGCCGTTTTAATTTTTAGGAGTTGAATACTTGTTGCCTGAAATATCTCTTAATATAGAACATACTAGTAGTCCTGAAGCATATGTTTCTCTTTTCTTGAAGGTTTACTGTATAGTTCATTTGTATTTACAATGTTTATTGCTTAATTTGTGATTTAGTTTTGTAGTTTTATCGCATGTTTTCTTATTTTATGTATTAGTAGAGAGACGGATTTAGAGGTGGTTAAGGGAGTCGCTTGAACCTCGGAAACCCCTTCTTGAACCAAATTAGTTCAATTCCATGGGTACATTTATGAAAAATCAGGTGAAATATAAAAAACGAATCCCCTTTTGTGGATTTGAACCATCGTCCAGAATTCCTGGATCCGCCACTGAATTATACGCTGTATTTACATAAGAGGGCAATTTTTGTAATGTTTAGGCAAGTGGATGGTCGCCCTTTGGGAAGGAGCGATAACTTTATGTTAAAAAGGGCTGTGATAGTTTACGACAAAGAATACATTGTCATTTTCCAAAGGGTGACAAATCACTTACCTACACTTTATATATAAAGCCACGCATATAATACATAAGGCGGGAATATTATAAAGATATGCATCCAAACAAGGCGTTTAGTCGTAGAGAATCACAAAAGAAGTACAACCTTAAAGTTTATAAATGGTATGCATTAATGCAGGCTCATATGACCAGGTTATGATCATACATATCAAATCACGATTAATCATGACATATCAAATCGTGATTAATCGTGACATATCAAATCATGATTAATCGTGACATATCAAATCATGTTTAATCATGACATATCAAATCATGATTAATCGTGACACTTCAGGATTGCCCATCTCAGGTTTCTGATCATTGCTTATTTTACCTTCTAATATCCGATAATTATGTTAATATGATGATTCATGTCAGTTTGCAATCTTTTATTAAACTGTGACTATTCATGACGAATTATAATTATATAATTACGTCAGTCCATCCATGATAATTAATGTTGGATTATGTTATCATTCAAATTATATTTTTGATTATATGTACAAAATTGTAATTTTTTATGAATTAATTATAATTATGCATGCCAAACCATGATAACTGATTATTCAAGACAAATCATGATAATATATGGCCATGTTTTGATTTTACAGTTTTACTGATTTAAATATTAAAGTACATTATCTGAAACATATAAATTGATACCAAAAATAAGTTACATACTTAAAATGGTTCCTGTTTCAGATAATGTACTTTTATATTCAAATCAGTAAAATTTTGCAAAATTGTAACTATATTGTATTTATGAATGAGTTATGATTGTTCATGTCAGATTATGGTTGTTCATGACAGAATATAATTTTACACAACTGATTATAACTATGCATGCCAAACCATGATAATTATGTCAGACTATGATTATTCAAGACAAATCATGATAATCAATGGCCATTTTTGATTTCTTATTTTTGGTGTCAATTAACATGTTTAAGATAATGTAATTTCATATTAAATCAGTAAAACTGTGGAAAATAATGAGTTTGATTATTCAAGGCAGATTATTATTATGCATGCCAGATAACATATTTTGTGTGTTGTGTTATGATTGTTCATGTAAGAATATAATTATACACAACGTATTATAATATGCATGTCAAACCATGATAATTATGTCAGACTATGATTATTCAAGACAAATCATGATAATCAATGGCCATTTTCGATTTCTTATTTTTGGTGTCAATTAACATGTTTAAGATAATGTAATTTCATATTAAATCAGTAAAACTGTGGAAAATAATGAGTTTGATTATTCAAGGCAGATTATTATTATGCATGCCAGATAACATATTTTGTGTGTTGTGTTATGATTGTTCATGTAAGAATATAATTATACACAACGTATTATAATATGCATGTCAAACCATGATAATTATGACAGACTATGATTATTCAAGACCAATTATGATAATCCCTGACCATTTATATTACTTATTTTGGTGTCAATTTACATGTTTCAGATAATGAACTTTTATATTCAAATCAGTTTATGTCAGATTATGATTGTTCATGTCGGATTATGACTGTTATTATCAGACCATGATTGCTTATGGTAAGATTATGATTCTGACTATGCATGTTATAGTAAAATTATGAAATATTTAGATAATGACTGTTCATGTCTAATGATGATGTCAAATCATGATTGTTCATGTCAGTTTATGATTATATATATGTGTGCCATGGCCTGTAGAGTCCGTAGCCCAATGTTAAGAGGCACCTTAGAAATAAAATGTTAGTTGCAGTCAAGGTTTTCTCCAAATTTTCATATGTATTAAATTAACAACAACATGGAACATTGACTTATCTAAATGTAGGCTACATATGATCTCATTTAAGTAGTTCAAAACACTGTTTTGAAGCTGCTGTACTGAAATATCTACTGTGACACATGGGAACCAAAAGAATTATCACTGGAATATTAAATGGTTTAAGTTATTACCTCAAGTGCAACACAAATCGCAACTCAGACCTTGACTCGGCCGAAAGAAAATGATGAACTGTGATTATGCTTATGCATTATGCATGACAAATTACAATTGTTCATGTCAGTCTATAATTATGCATGTCATGTTATGATTTTCACAGACTAATTATGAATGTGCTAGATGAGCTAATCATTCTTTGAACACCATTCGTCGTCGAGACAATTAACTCATTTAATAGGTGACGAATGGACTTTCACATGCTTATTTATCAGGGCCCAGTTGTTCAAAATTAACGATGTCGTTAGTTAACGATTCGTTAAAATTTCAAATGGCAATATTACAAATACACTGTCTTTTTTTTTTTTGTTGAAAAATGTGAGAATCCTTTGCATTGCAAAGGATTCTCATATTTTATCAACAAAAAATGACAGGGTATTTGCTTATGTAGTGGGGATTTACTTAACGAGTTAGGGTCTTAACGATGACGTTAAGCTAACAAAGTTTTGAACAACTGGCCCCAGATGTGTCTATTTCATATTTTGGGCATCAAGGGTGACTAAATTTTTCTATGAAATTCCTTAAAGCAAACAGAATAGCTGCCCATATTACACGCCGCGTTCTGTGGTATGTAATCTGGCCGACGTCCGGGCAATACTGTTGACAATGCCCTATAAATAGGGCACCAGGGCCCAGAATTACTCCTTCCTTAAAGTAAAGGTGACGAATTTAAGCATCCTAAAAGATGCATCTAAAGCATCATGGAATCATCGGTTTTATGGTGTTAATGTCTTTATTTTACACACCTGTATAGTTTTGTAAAAGCAGTTATTGCTTATAATGCGGGTAAAAGACCGAGTCAAAGTTTGTCACCTTAATTAAGGCGGGCTTTAACTTTAAGGAAAGATTATAATTCTGGACAATGGCTTATATGAGTTTTAGTGAAGCCAGAGAAACTTCAATAATAAAAACCAGCAACAGAAAATACGGTGTTTAGACATTATTTAATACACCCAGACATAGTAGTTACGAAGGTAAAAGTAGGCAGAGATCAGAAAACGGCGCAATCAGATAGAAATTCTCACTTCAAAAACCGAATTGGGAATAACTAAATTGGCAATCAGGTCCCTACATATACAAAGAATACATATCACAAGCCGAGTGAGCAGCTTTTTCCCAACAGGCGGTCATTCAGTTCACTGAAATTAACTAAAATATGAAAACGACTAGCCAGTGATTATGTTCGAATATATATAAGAGCGAACATACAACACTTAAACTGAGCGTGAATTGATATTTTCTATCCTGCGTAATGCACAATGAGCGCAAAGGGTTTTTAGTGGGGGAGGGGGAATAAAACCCAATACGAGATTCAACTTACGCAAGGATATCACCTAAAATGAATGAAACCATTGCTTCAGATGAGCCAGTGGTAGAGCATTAGGCTTTAGATCGAGGTGTCGGGTGTTCGAATCTCATAAGCGCCTAATTATGCTATTCAGCTAGACCCGTACTATACATAGGACGAAGCTTTTCAACTACTAGTTCAAAAGCTTCGTCCTGTCATGACTGAAGATTGTTGACTTGGACATTAAACCACAGAACAAAAAAGTCTAAAAATTGAGCCAATGCATCAGAAAACCAACAATCTGCATATGCGAAACTAAAGGCGCAGATCAGCATCTTTGTTTTCGCTACACGGATAGTACAACCCTTCTTCTTCTTACATTCGAAATTTCAAGCTTCTAGCCGGATTCGGTGACTGTACAGGCCGGTTTGTGTCGGACTTAGTCGGAAACCACATTGCTGGTTTTCTCGTGATGCGGCTCAATTATTATGTATTTTACTTTGTAGCTTGAAGTAAACTGTCACGATTAAATACATTTCGGGACAAAATTAGTTCAAAGAAAAAGTTAAATTAAGGAAGTCGTTAACACAAGATACCATGTACGGGTCAAGATGAAAGGGCATGTGTCATAATATAACTGAAATAAACACGTCGTAAATCGCCTTGCCTTGGCATGGGGGAAATCTATATCTTCCATAAGCAAACAATAAAGACAATGATAAGCGCTGGCTGCTTGCACAAACTGTTACCCCAGTTTCTATATCCAATACATGTATTTCAATGCTATATCTGACAAAATTTCAGACATTTTGGTCGGTAATACCTCAATGCTCGGCTATCTCACTAAAGATGCTTTATTGTAAACTTATACTGAACAGAAAGCACCCTTTGCTTGTTTCTCTTTTCAAAGTAGGATTTTATTGCGATATTAACTGCCTTAATACTTGAGAAATAACATCAAGTCCATGTCAACGTGCTTCCGTGGTATATAACCTGATACCGCGCTAAAACGAGTCACATCGTAACGCTACCAGCGCTCTAGCTTTTAAGTTTGTGGATAGCACAGAAAAAAAGAAATATGGGGCTACAGGAAAACGTAGAAACCCTTTTGGTGCTGGCAGTTTGGGCCCTCACCGTGTCAGGGATATTTGCGCAGGCCGGTTATGATGATCCATCGGAACCAAGTGAGTGGCGTTTTAGTTTAATTTAAACATGTTTATTCACATAAGTCACATACATATATAAATCATACATTTACATGCAATTACAAATAAGGATTAGAATGGAAGCTTAAAGCTTATTTAATTCTTCTCCTGAATTTTATTTTATCACAGTTTTAAATTTCATTCAATTAAACCATATGAATTGTCAAAACCCCATTTTATAAATTGATCTTAGCTTGAGAAATCAAGATTTTGATTTAACATGATCTCTTGAAGAGCCTGCCTTCTGGCATAGAGTGCAGATATGGTCACATGCATTATTTCCTTCAGTCACGTGCATATTACTCTGCAAAAATTAGATGCACTTTCTTTCCCGCCTGGTGTCTGAAATCACTGATAATACAAATTTGAATACAGGACAAGCTGCTTAAGTCCATTGAATATTCTTCGCTATTTCGACTGAAATACGAATTTATGGCAAGTTTGTTTTTTAAGTTCACCGATTCACGAAAACATGTCAGCAGTCCGAAACTTATGTCAAGGCATTCTGGTAAATGCTGACACCGTCGCATTTAAACTTTCTTGCAATGTCCATTTTATACTAATTGTAAAAATTTAATAAAACAAAACAAATTTTATATTCTTACACACCTCGCCTATATAGCCAATGGTAAAAAACGTGTTATATTGTGCAACAATTTCACTGGGCGAATAAGCGTGACGTTACTTAGCGGCATTTGTGACGTCAGCTATCCCACAAAGCAGCGTTAGACGGTGAAACGTCGTTTTAGCGCACAACAAACGTAATAAGTGTGTGTAAATACCAGCATTACAGTCAAATATTTGGCGGCATATCTGCAATGCAATGGCGGAAAGCTGAACATCGACGGTTTCAGCAACATTTATTCCGTTTATTGTGTGTTAGAATCGAAATAGATTAGCTCAAGTGCGTGAATTGTTGAGTAATAATTCACTGTTTGTCGGTCAGTTGTAAGAAGATAAATCACTCGCGCTACGCGCTCGTGATTTGATCTTCTTTACACTGACCTCCAAACAGTGAATTATTACTCAACAATTCACTGCTAGAGCTAATCTATTTCTTAAAGGAATAGGTTTACAAACATTATCCTTCAATTCAAAAGAGATCAGCGAAACAAACATTTTGACACCATGTTTATTAAAATCGGTTAAGTGGTTTTAAAGATATGAAAGTTTTAAGATTCAACAATGGCCGCCTATGGTGGCCGCCATTTTGTTTAGCAAGTCACATGACCAAAAAGGAAAAATGCTTATTTACAGTAGTAGACTTACTTTTTACATTCGAAAACAGATCAGTATGATTCTATTCAGTAAATGAAAAGTATTTCAACAACTTTAATACTTTAATATGCATGGAAATGGCAGATATTTATAATTCCATGATTGTGAGGGAGTGACGTCATACCCTCACAGCCTCGTTCTGAATTTGGGCTATCAAAATTTTCAAACCGCTATAATTGTCTTATACCTTGGTTGATTTTCATGAAATTTGTTGCAAACTGTTCAGCTACATGAAGGCTTTCACAAAACGCAAACACAATAGTTTGTGGGCCTATTCCTTTAATTAAAACTAGGGAATACGGGGATGTGTACCTATTTTCTTATTGTTTATCCTAAACATAGATTGTGGGTACTCGTTAGAACCACCTCGGCGTGCCTACAATCAATGGTTTGAGCAAAAAAAATATTTTAAAAAATTTAACTGGATTCTTTTTATTATTATTATTATTATTTTCAAAGCAAAAAAAAATCGCTGTACATGGACAAGTTTTTGTAATGATTCAAATGTGTGTAATCAGTTATTTCGTAAAGCTGGGGAAAAGGGAAAGATATTATCTTTTTTTTTTTTTTTTTTTTTTTTCTTTTTTTTTTTTAATTCTTTTTTTTTTTTTTTTTTTTTTTTTTGCCTCAAAATATGGCCCAAAGTTGAGGTATATTTGGATATGGAAAGAAGTGCAGAGTTCCTTTAAATACTTTGAGCAATGTTTGCTAAAGGCCGTTAAGACTCGGCATGAAACGTTCTACAATGAGTATATAGACGATAAATTTGGGATGACCTTGACCTAATGTACGGCAAGGTCAGCTTTGGTAATTCACATGGGAAAACTTAACAAAGTCATTTAAAGGGGAAGACTGGTAGAACATGGGCAAATGAATGAAAAAAAAATATGTTTTTGAAAACATTTGACGCAAGATTTGTTTGCATAGATCTGTCATTGGTGGTAGATTTTAAAATTGCCTTATATACCAGATGTCACGTGACCACTGGTCCTGCGGATATTTAGAATTTACTAAAGTATTTTGATTTATTTCAGACTACAACTATTGGTACTGGTCTTAAAACAAGAAAACCAGGAAACCGATGACGTTGCTAGGTGACGTAAAGAGGACGTTGCTAGGCGACGTAAAGGAGTCTTGGGATATGTGGTTTCCTTAGTGACAACACCGAACAATGGAATTGGAGAACCAAAAACACTCATTTGAAATTTTATTCACCACATATTTAACCAAAGTCTTAATAAATGGTTTGAGACTGATTTTATTATTAGTTTAATGCACTGGATCTAGTCATTTGTAACTATGGCCTCTCCCACCCCCGTGGAATAGCGGGGACTTTGACTTTTGGTCCAAGAAATCCCCGCTAAAAGCCCCACCCTGTGGGAACTGCCCGTTGGTAAAACCACTGCTGTTTTTCCCTTGCAGCCTTCTATCTTTTCATTTCACGACCGTTTTGCCTAGTACATAAATATAAAGCACTCTGGATATTTCCCCCGCACTGCCGTGGCAAAACTTTGCTCAAAGCAAAAAAAAAAAAAAAAAAAAAAAAAAAAAAAAAAAAAAAAAAAAAAAAAAAAAATCTCTTTTTTCTTTCCAACCAAACAATTTAGTAAACCTTCCCTACAAGACGTCCTAATGTTAGTATCTGGAAGGCATATGGATGTTTGGCTACACGTATGGGTTTCAGAAGTTTTAGTTTTCAACCATCCGACGTTTAGTTGACCCAAAGCATGACCATAAAAATTCTTACATGAATTAGAACGTGTTGTACACATTCAAAAACGATGACTATGCACAATTAAAAACGGAACAGCGTCACAGTTACATCTTGAGACAAGATTTTTTTATTTTTAATTGCACTTTTTAATTGCATAGTGCTCCTTTCAAGTTTGCCTTGTGTCGTTTTATTGCATGATAATGACCGGTTATGACCAAAAACACGAGCACGAACACGATGTACAACATTCGTGGTATAAGATGGCTTAGCTAACTTTAAAGTGTCACATACTCGCAGAAGTTGTAAACTTAAAAAGGGGCAAGGAAGTATAATTAGGCTTAAAAATAAGGTAAATGTTTTGAAGCATCTTGCGGTTCATATATTTCAATAATTAGTAAAGCGACTTAATTGATTTTTTTTTCAAAATTAGTTTGCTTCTTCTTACCATCTTACGGATTTACAAGTGGATACGTAGAGATATTAAAAAATAGATAAACAAAAATAAATAAATAATAATACAAATATAATTCGAGTTAATCTTTAAATAATATTTTGGATTATTAAATGCATATTCTCTCAGCTGCTTATAGCTGCCTACACGTTGATGAATCTAACAGACTTTTCAGTTCAACACGGCCAAGAAATACTCTTTGTTGGATGTGATTGCTTACATCTGCGTTGGTAAAATAGTGTCGCGTTGGAAGTACCGTTCCAAGTATCTTGGCTGGTCACTTCTTTGTCAACATGTTTTGTCCTTTTGACAGTATTAAGATATGGGTTTGACTGAGACCGCGGCTATGGTGCTGGCCCTTGTGGTCCTGGTACTGTTTGTGTCCGGGACGTTGGGACAAGCGGATTGGGACCCAAGTGAAGGTACGTACTTTACATTGTTATAACTAACAAGTAGCCCAAGGGCAAAGATCACTCACCTGTGAGTCAACAAGTACAGTCATTGGACATGGGATTTTTACCATATATGGGTATGGTGGCCATCTTGGTCACGTGACCTTGAAACCCTACTTACATCAGCAGAAGAGCTCTTGTCTGGATTGTGTATCCTCTTTTCTGCCATTTTGGTTCACTTGAAAAAATCATCTAACACGGTCAGGGTCCTATAATGACCCCTGGGGTCGGGGTGGGGCCATATTTGACCCCAGGGGCAAGATTGGCAGGTTTTATGTAGAGCTCCACAAGACAATGTTGTATATCAAATATACAAGCTTTCTGTCATGCTGTTGCAGAGAAGATTTTTTTATATATTTCCATTATAAGTCTATGGTAGATAATGACATGCCTGGGGCATGGCCTGTATGGACCCCAGGGGCACCGTTGGCAGCATTTATATAGGAGAGTATTATACATTGGTCCACACAACATATGAAAGCTCTGGGCCATATGGTTTCAAAGAAGAAGATTTTTTATGGTTTTCCCATGACGCCCCCGTGGTGGGGCCTGCATGGAACCCAGGGGCATGGTTGGCAGTGTTTGTAGCAGGATTTATAAAGAGGACCACTTTACATTCCTACACACATATTATGAAAGCTTTGGGCCTTGTGGTTTCGTAGAAGAGAATTTTTTTAAAGTTTTTCCCATGACGCCCCCGGGGCGGGGCCCGTATGGACCCCAGGGGCACGGTTGGCAGGATTTATAAAGAGGACCACTATACATTGCTACAAACAAAATATGAAAGCTCTGGGCCTTGTGGTTTCGGAGGAGAAGATTTTTTTTTTTATGTTTTACCCATGACCCCCTCCCCCCCCCCCCCCCGAGGCGGGGCCTGTATGGACCCCAGGGGCACGGCTGGCAGGATTTATAAAGAGGACATCTATACATTGCTATACAAAAAATAAGAAAGCTTCGGGCCTTGTGGTTTTGAAGAAGAAGATTTTATTTTAAGTTTTTCCCATGATGCCCCCGGGGCAGGGCCCGTATGGACCCCAGGGGCACGGTTGGCAGGATTTATAAAGAGGCCCACTATACGTTGCTACAAATAAAATATGAAAGCTCTGGGCCTTGTGGTTTCGGAGAAGAAGATTTTTTTAAGTTTTACCCATGACCCCCCTCCCCCAGGGCAGGGCCCGTATGGACCCCAGGGGCACAGTTGGCAGGATTTATTAAAGGACCACTATACATTGCTACACACAAAATATGAAAGCTTAAGGTCTTGTGGTTTCAGAGAAGAAGATTTATAAGTTTTTCATATGACGCTCCCGGGGCAGGGCCCATATGGACCCCAGGGGCACGGTTGGCAGGATTTATAAAGAGGACCACTATACATTGCTACAAACAAAATAAGAAAGCTCTGGGCCTTGTGTTTCGGAGAAGAAGATATTTTTATGTTTTACCCATGACCCCCCCCCCCCCGGGGAGGGGCCCATATGGACCCCAGGCGCACGGTTGGCAGGATTTATAAAGAGGACCACTATACATTGCTACACACAAAATATGAAAGCTTTGGGTCTTGTGGTTTCGTAGAAGATTTTTTAAAAGGTTTTCCCATGACGCCCCCGGGGCTGGGCCCGTATGGACCCCAGGGGCACGGCTGGCAGGATTTATAAAGGGGACCACTATACATTGCTACACACAAAATATGTAAGCTCTGGGCCTTGTGGTTTCGGAGAAGATTTATTTATGTTTTTCCCATTGTAAGTCTATGGGAGCTAATGACCCCCGGGGCGGGGCCATTTTTAACCCCAGGGTCATGATTGGCAGGATTTATATAGAGTACCACTAAACATTGCTACATACAAAATATGACAGCTTTAAGCCTTGTGGTTTTGGAGAAGATTATTTTATGTTTTTCCCATGACACCCCCAGGGCAGAGCCCATATGGACCCCAGGGGCACGGTAGGCAGGATTTATAAAGAGGACCATTATACATTGCTACATACAAAATATGAAAGCTCTGGGACTTGTGGTTTCGGAGAAGAAGATTTTTTTAATGTTTTTCCCATTCTAAGTCTATGGGAGCTATCCGTTGCCATGGAAACCAGAGTTCTGATCCGACCTGGCCCAAAACCTAATACAACATTTCCCCTCCTCAATGATGCTTTAGATAAAATTTGGTCACGATTGGCCTTGTTGTCTTAGAGATATTAATGTTTGGAAATGTGGACGGACGGACGGACGGACGAACGCATGGACGGATGGACGACGGCTCGACTACCATACTATAAGCTCACCTAGTGAGCCTTCGGCTCAGGTGAGCTCAAAATATGATTTTTATTGTTTGTTTGTTTGTATTAATGCTTAAATAACGTCACAGTCAACAATTTTTCAGTCCTGTCGAGACGAAGCCATCGCTTCCTGGGTTTAACCAGTACTGTAGGGAGTTAATGTGTCTTGCTCAAGGACACAACACAGTGCCGCCTGTGGGAATCGAACTCAGGACCTCTCGATTCGTAGTCCGACACTCTACCACTAGATTTTTTGTTTAAGTTTAATGTACCAGTGAGTCAACAATTTGTAGGCATTTCAATGTGCAAAAAGTAAACAGTTGATCAACAGGCCATTTACTACAACTGGGTCACATTCTGATTTTTCAAGCGTCTTAACAAGAGCATTAATATATTAATAACTGAACAAAAGGGAATGGAGAACACAACCCTGTTTGACACTCATGTGGAGTGGCACTTTGGTTATTCCATGAATTCCTTAACATGTCTATGTACATGTGAGACCTCTGCTGACCTGTATGTTTTTTTTTTTTTTTTTTTTTTTTTTTTTTTTTTTTTTTATATATATATATATATATATATATATATATATATATATATATATATATATATATATATATATATATATATATATATATATATATATATATATATATATATTATCAGGAAAACACGTCCGTGCAATGAATATCCTTTATATAGTAAAACTGGAGTATGCAGGGGTATACCTATTTTTTCTTATTTTTGCTCCAAAAAATAGATTATGGGTACTCGTTAGAACCGCCTCGCACAGGCGGTTCTAACGTGTAAAAACAATCTATGTTTGAGCAAAAATAAGAAAAAAATATCAACTTTTCTACTGATTTTTTTTCTTCAATTTTTACAATTTAAAAACGGGCAAGTTTTCGTTATGATGTTTTCATTACTTGAAAAAGGTGTTTGTCATTTAATCCATGTTTGCAATACGATTCATTATGGATGCATTTTGTTGCAAATAAAATCATGTTTATTGTCATTGTGCATATATTTATGAATGTCTTTTGTACGTTTTTTCCAGGCAGATACGGAGAACAATACTGGTAAAGATCATCACCAAATGAGGAACAACACCGATAATATTGATGATGAGGATGAGGATGACAATAAATTAGCTTTTTACTAATAAGTTGATTAATCTTGTTTAAAGATGGTATAAAGAGAAAACATGTCAAATTGTGCTTTAGATCATACTTTACAAAAACTTGCCCATGCAATATATGGAGATTTTTTCAGCTGTAAAATGGAAAATTTCTTAAGAAAAAAAGAAGATATTTTTAAAATATACATTTGTATTTACAAAAAAACATGGATTGTGGGTACACATTAGAGCACTTCAGCGAGGCTGTTCTCATGAGTACCCACAATCTGCACTTCAGCGAGGCTGTTCTCACGAATACCCACTATGTTTTGGGTCAAAAATAAGAAAAAATGTTTACCCCTGCACACCCACGTCTTACTATAAAAAGAGGGGTAAAAGGGGGTATTCAATGCACGGATATGTTTCCCTGATGCGACTCTGAATCGAGAGATCCTAGGTTAAAACTATGCTTGGGTACTGTGTCCAGGATGTGATGTCTGTCATGACTCTTATCAAGATTCTGTGGCCTTCTGTGGCACAGTGGTTAGGTCAATCACCTCGTATCTCAGGGGTTGCAAGTTTGATCCCTTGCTTCTCAAGTCATTTGGGTGAAACTTTTAACGAGCCCCCATCTTACATGTAGTTTGGACTTAGCTGATGATAGGACCTTAAACCCCAAATCAACCAAACACATAAACGTAAGCTGTGCCAAAGAGCAAAATTTTCACACCCAGTGCACAACATCTGTCCATATTTACAAGAATTTCAATGAATTTGACATTAAACTTTGTAAGAATAGAGGGACTAGTAATCAATGCAGTTAAATCAAAATTCCCAACACAGATACCAGGCGGGAATGAAAATACTTCACAAAACATTTTTTCCCGACAACAAACTCTAAGAGCAAGGTGACAAGCGCTTTCCGAAACAAATCAAAGGCAAGGAGACAACAGAGAGACAGACAGACTAAACAGATGTATCGTGAAGATAAGTCACTATTGCTGAGATGCCAATTATCATTTTTATTGGGACATTGGCGTTTTTATTGGGGCAGCGAAATTGCCAATGTGGACATTCTATGAAATGGCCAAAGTGGACATTGAGGCTTTTAAAAATAAAACCAGAGGACCAATGGTCCTGTAAACGCTCACCTGAGACCTGAGATATATACCAATAAACTTGTTTGACTAGAATGGTAATATACATGTATATAACCCCAGGGCAAGGTCAGAGCAAACTCTGGAGTCAATTCCTTTTTTAAATCATAAAGATTCAGTCGATTTGCCAATTTACTGCAAGTTTTGCCCTTCAAATGACGTAACAATTTTCCCCATTCAAATGTGTGGGGAACCTAAGTTGACCTTGCCGTAAAGAAGGTCAAGGTCATCCCAGGGTCATGATTTATACAAACTTTGTAGAGCTCCATTGCCTGATGCTTCATGCCAAGTTTCAAAATTATCTGGTTCTGGAGAAGATTTTTAAAGGTTTTTGCTATTTATAGCCATGGTGGCCATCTTGGTCATGTGACCTTGACCAGTTATACAAACTTTCATTCTCTCTTCCTAAGAATGCTCCACATAAAGTTTGGCTTTGATTGGCCAAGCGGTCTCAGAGAAGAAGATCTTTGAATATCACTGTAATATACGTATATTGCCCCGGGGTGGGGGCAGACAGACCCCTGGGGTCCAAATTTTTTCAGAATCATCAATCTTAAGTCCATTTGCCCATTTCCTGCAAGTTTTTCCCTACAAATGACATTTTAACACTTTTCCCCATTCAAATGCATAAGCGGCCTATGTTGACCGTGCCGTAAAATAGGTCAAGGTCATCCCAGGGTCATGATTTATATAAACTTTGTAGAGCTCCAGTCACTGATGCTTCACATCAAGTTTCAAAATCATTGGCCTTCTGGTTCTGGAGAAGAAGATTTTTAAAGGTTTTTTTTCTATTTATAGCCATGGCAGCCATCTTGGTCATGTGACCTTGACCATTTATATAAACTTTCTTTCTCCCTTCCCAAGGATGCTCCATATGAAGTTTGGCTTTGATTGGCCAAGCGGTTTCAGGGGAGAAGATGTTTCATTGTTATGGAAATATACATGTATATAACCCCGGGGCAGGGGCAGACAACCCCACAGAGGCTAAAATTTTCCATTAACATTAATCTTCTGTCCATTTGCCTATTGCCAGTAAGTTTTACTCATTAAACAAGTCTTGTAAAAAATATAGGAGTTTATATAGGAAATTTTTCTAGGAAATATAGGAGGTTTTAGCTCATTTTAAGGGAAAAAATAGGAGTTTTATCGTGAAAATCGCTTCATTCTATGCTCTTATACTAACAATCCTTACCTCCACACTCACTTTCTCTACATTAATTAATGTCTAAAATATCTAGATAAAGTAACCATTCAGTTCCAAAGCATCACAATCCAGACAGGTGACCATTCATGCGATGATGTGTGATGAAGCATTATGCAGGATGATGATACTACACAGGTCCATTAGCTGACACAGAATTAAAGTTTGTGTTTTTTTTGTATATAAAGGCATTCTTTTGGCAAAATACAGGCTTTTTCATTGAAAAAATATATATATACAAAGAATAAATTGAAAATTAAGGTCAACTTTTTCTCTACATCTTAGACCCATCATGGAAACATCTCCGTATGAAAGCTACCCCAGCTTTGCACCTAACATATAGTCAAAATGGGGGAAATCAGGGGTAGGTATGAAATTATCGAGTTTTAATGTTAGTCCATAAAATTATACATTGTGGGTATCTGTTATCATTTAATCGATGGGGTGATCATAGCAGATGCTCAAAATAAATGATTTTATGGACAACAAGTGTCATTAATGCAAAAATACAATCAAAATCAGCTGAATTACTTAAGACTTTGTGCAAACGGAGATGTTTCCATAATGCCTACTTTTATTTTTCACACTGATCATTTATAATAGTAAAACATATAAAAATTTCATAGTGAAAGAGTGAGTTATCATATTCCTTCTCAAAGGTAAAATACCCCCACAACTCTGAATCTTAGCTGAAATTCCAACAGCCATAATGTAGAACAGAGTGTTATTAATACATGTACTGTATGTAATTAGGCGGGGGTCTGGGGCCTAGGCGGCCCCCAGAAGCTCTAGAGTACATACCTTTGTCTTCTGTGATCTCAGCCTTTCCTGGGATCAATATTACACTGTACAGTTGCATCAATTTACAACAAAATTAAGGTAAAGGAAGAAAGAAAATAGAAAAAAAGACACAACATAAAAACATGACAACTTTCATGGAAACTAGGATATATGATTTATTAACTGTTATGAAAACGTGACATGCTTTGGACTTAAAAGTTACCCTGACTAAGGAGTGACATAATGACCATTAAATTTTATGCACTATTTAATAAACAGTATGAATATGATTTTATTTTTAAGAGGCAAAAGGCAGTATCAGAGCACTACTTTTTACTATATATTCATCAGCAACAAATTTTCCTAAAAATATAGGAAATATTTTCAAAATATAGGAGAACTTATAGGAATATAGGAGGTGCTTAAAAATATAGGATTTGGACCCAAAATATAGGAGTTTAATAGGAATATAGGAATCAGTTGACAGCCTGTAAATAGCATTTTACCATTTTTTCCCATTCATATGCATTGGCGACCTAAGTTGACCTTGCCGTAAAATAGGTCAAGGTCATCCTAGGGTCATGATTTATATAAACTATGATGGGCTCGCGTCCCTGATGCTACATACAAAGTTTCGTGGAAATCAGCCCACTGGTTCTGGAGAAGAAGATTTTTTAAAGGTTTTTGCTATTTATAGCCATGGCGGCCATGTGACCTGGACCATTTATATAAACTTTTGTTCCCCCTTCCTAAGGATACTCCACATGAAGTTTGGCTTTGATTGGCCAAGCGGTTTCAGAGGAGAAGATCTTTGAAATTGTGGACGACGGACGGACGGACGGACGACGACAGACGGACGTCGGAGCATGGGTATACTATAAGCTCACCTGTGAGCCTTCGGCTCAGGTGAGCTAAAAAACTAAATAAAATTAAGATCTGTTGCAGGACAGCATAGCTTGCCTGACTTGTGCTTTACCATTAAATCTATTAAAATCTATGATGACTGACATCCTGCAAATTTACATGAAGATTTGGGTCTTCATATATTTCTACAGCTTTTCTCCCTCTTCTGATTGGAAGATGCAATTGTCAGCTAGTTGTGACAGATCAAATGTAAACTAATTACATGTACTAGTAATCTGCTTCTGGACGGCTTGTCCAGGAACACTTTGGCTTGGATAACTGAGTGCCACAACTTGACCTTAGCAGACTATGGACAAAAAGTATAAAATGAGCCTGTGCGTGAGAAAACCAACAATTAGGGTTCAGACCATGTCCCACACAAACCAGGCTGAACAGTCAAAGAAGATGGCTAGTGGCTGGAAATTTTGGATTTAGACGGTAGAGGAATTGTACTATCCATGTAGTGTAAACAAAGGCACTGATCATCTTCGCAGTTACTGCAAAGCTGATCTGCGTCTTTGTTTTCGCCTATGCATATTGTTGGTTTTTCCAAGCGGCAACTCAAATCAAACTATCAAAGGCATCATTAACTCACCTTGAAGTCGCAAGAATTTAGTTATATTTAAAAAATTAAATTATTACATTTTATATTTAAGAAATAGATCAGCTCTAGCAGTGAATTGTTGAGTAATAATTCACTGTTTGGAGGTCAGTTGTAAAGAAGACCAAATCATGAGCATGTAGCACAAGTGCTTTATATTCTTACAACTGACCGACATCTTAATAAAACCTCTTTATATTGCAATGTTACATTGTAGTACCTTAAAACATCTAGTAATAAAATAATTAACACAGTATAGACTATAGTTCAGCATCTGCACGAGGGGTGTTCTTTAATACTTGTCACTTGCTTGATTATTTTTTCTGTGGACAATCAATGAGAATGTTGTTCATATGTGGTGAAAGTCCGATCTTTTCTAATCAGATTGGTATCAAAATTATTGCTTCCGACGCACGGTCATATAGTAATTGCATTTTCAAATAGGGTACAGTAATGACACTGCTTTAATTTTCAATTAATTGACAATATGTTATGCAGGCCCACTTTTATTTTATGTATTATGTTGTCATTCATATGTGCAACAGAAAACACTTTTGTAGAATATTTTTATTTTGGCTTTATAGAGTTATTGCTCCTGCTTTATGACGTCATAATATTTTTCATATACGTCATTCAAAATCACCGCACAGGTTACACCTTTTCGTAGTTTTAAATTTTGTCAATTGGATTGTGTGGTGAATATCTCAAATTGATAGTTATCTCAAGTTTGTCTAAAATGGTCTAAATGGACATTCGCTGCAAGTTACTACACAGGCAATTTAGCATTTCCGTCACATATAAGGTGGAGCAGGTGCTTAATTTCTAAGAGAGCTGTCCGACTATCATAACAGAAACACTGTCAAATTTCAAGATTGAAAACGTCAACCAAAACGCTTCTAGAACTTATGAAGTTAATAGATTTTTTGAAGTGTAGTAGTATTTGTACATGCTATTATTGTGGTATGGACAGCTCTGCCACTCACATTTTGTGTTATCTTTCAAAATGTTATTATTCATAAACCAAGGTTTTAGTGGATAAATAATCCAAAACTTATATCAATGGAATCAGCAAAGATCTGACACAAAGCAGCATTAACATTTTGGATGAGTCATAACTGGACAGGAAATAATTAGGCTCTGAAACTTGTATTCCGACGTTCATTCAAGTTATCAACACTTAAAAACTGGTATAGTACTATGTTTACAGCTCTCGTAAAAATTTTAATTTCTGTTTTAGGAAAATAACTTTTAACCTATGTGTTTGCAAGGTAATGGAGATCCCACAGGTATAAAATCGTGATTCTAACCCCTTTAATTCAAACATTATACTGTTTATTGGGACAGGATGAAGACGGCATTTGCAGTATCATAAGGGTGCCCCTCTTTACAGTCTCAGGTTGCTATGATAAATTGCACCGTCCTAAAATTGTTGGGTGATTTCAATATTGCAAAGAACCTATCTATAATTACCAAGTCTTTTTGCTCTGGTACAGATGCTGGTTTAGGAGAAATTGAGTCGATGACAAGAATTAAAGAACACCCCTCGTAAGACTGCCCATAGCCTAGTTGCAGAAGAAAGGTAAAAATTACATTTTAGCATAATGACAACAGCTACTGATTGCCAGAGGCCTGTTTTCGTAATGTACTCCTGCTTCTGTTACATAGTTTCTAGTAGAAAATATGGTTTAACATCAAACTCTAAGTTCAAATTATTTGATTTTATTTATTTCCAAAATAAAAAAAAATTCTGGTAGCAAGCTGCAATTGTATTGTCCAACTTTAGCTAGTGTTTGGCTTTGAGGTTATAGAACTTTTTTCATGCTCAATTCGGTTAAGGGTGAAATTTATCCTGCTCATAAATGTTGGCATTTTAACATTTACGACTTTATAAACAGGGTAAATTACTGGCTTTGGTGTTGTCAAATACAGCTATATCAATATTTTTTGAGCTGAAAAAAATTTTATAACCTTTCTGCCTGGTTGAAAAAAATATAACCTTTTTGATATCTTTATCACAGTTCTTGATTGCACAGGTAAGACAAAATCTCTGGTATTCTATATACTAGATGTCACTTAGTCTAGATGAGTACTCACTAAATGAGTACTTAGTGCTGTAACATTTTCTCATGCATTGTTATCTGGTATGAAGATATTGTGAGACTAAGTCATGAGTCTCATGGCCATTAGTTTCAATATCAACTGAGGCCTCTCCAAGCAACCGTCATTGACACTTTGTACACGGTCTGTTGTCTGTCTTACATTCCTTGTGATACACAGAATGGCACTGAGGACACTGAAAGCATAACACACCATTAAAAGACATTGGTTTTATCAAACCTTAATGGTATTTTTTTCCTGCTGTATAACATTTTTCAGTTATACTGGAAAGAGCCACCGCTGGGTATTGACCAGTACAATGGGGAGTTAATGTGGCTTGCTCTAGAGCACACAACATGTTGCTGTATCGCTTTCTGAACCGTTGAATCAGGTGATTTCTTCCGCTCCATCTACCGAAACAGTCTTTGCATATCTGGACTAGGCATATCCAGACACACAGGTTTGATTTTGGAGTTTCCTTCTCCTAGATGAATTGCTGGCCACAGCTGAAGAGCTCCATCTACCCTTTCTTAGGTTTTGTTTAGAGACCTGTAAACTCCTAGGAGGACTGTCAACCAAGACTAATGAGTTCCCCCTGCCCAGCTAGATTTTTGTGTAGAGAACTAGCTTAACTCCTAGATGAGTTGCCTTCCAAGGCTAACGAGCCCCATCTGCACCGCATGACAACAGGTAGTACTGATTACATGTTACAATAGCAGTTAAACTGACCTGACCCCCAAAAAAAAATATATATATCTGCCAAAATAATAATTATACAGACCGTCGCCCAGCAAAACAACATGTCAGATGATTGACAGATATAATTTGAGATTACACAAAACAAGTATCCTTACTATAATCTTAATTTGACAAATCAAGTAGGCAGATCCTTAAACTTCTCCTTTAATGCAAGGAAGAAACAGATACATAATACTATAATACTCAAGTTTTGATATACATTGGTTTTCACTGTAAAGTATAAAATAAGATTTTCTACATGTGTGATGTAACTAAATTGAATTTGTTTGCTGACGCGCCAGTTCGACAAAATGGCTACTCGGTGAATGTTCATGAATTTTTGGTAAAAGCATAATGTAATTATGCATTAAAGAGTTAGTTTTGAGTAATGCTGTTTTAGCGTGATATTTGTTACTTTTGTGAATGTAAATGGATTTTCCTAAATTGCATGGCGTTTTGTTTCTGCGTCACATCAACGGAAACAACGCCAAGCCCAGTAACTCTTGATTATGAATGTTCTTTCAAGGGAGCACTCGATTAACACACATGTAATGTACATGTAATATTATGGCCTGATCTGAAATAATGCCAACGTTCGAACCATCCGGATGTTTGTTTCCGAACGTCTGAACCTTAAATCTGACAACGAATGACATCCCTCCCTAGTATTTACCATCACTCTGGGCAGTTAATGTATCTTGCCAAAGGAGTCACCCTAGTGGGGTTTGAACCCCAGAACTCTTCAGTTGGAGTTTAATACATTAACGAATTACAGACTCTTCGACACCACTACGATGTCGGTACCTAGACAAATCGGACCCTAGTCAAATCAGGCCAAGTCACTTCGGACCCTAGATGCTTCGGCACCACTGTCATACCGGCTCCATTTTATTTCGGCACCAAGTCTATTCGGCACCACATTTTTTTCAAATTACCTTTTATCAGTTTTCTAGCTATCGTATCGCTTGTGGTTGAACAGTCCGGTTTGGGTCTAACACTTATTCATTAGATGGATCAGAAACTCAGCAGTAACACTACAAAACAATCTGTGTTTAATCTTTAGTGTTCTTTCCTTTTATTTAAACAAGTAACAAATACAAAACAATACTGAAGTGATTCAACTGTGCTTCTGTGCATTGACGATTCCTAAACAAGGATCACATTATTCCATGTTTTTAAAACACTATATCAATAGAAAATAGTTCATGAATTTGATTGATTTATGAACGGAACTTAACGGGAAATCGCACAATTATATTTATTTTTTGTCGGATATATTTTGCCTGTATATATGGCTAAGCAACTGATGAAAGGATTGCAACATCACGGGGGTGATTCAATTGATACCACCTGTGCTGTCGTCCGAGACGTTACTGCATATATTGCTGTCGTCCGAGTATTCCGGTTTTCGTCCGAGTACTACGGCTGTCGTTATCATCGGTGCCCCTACTTCAGTGCCCACAGGGCCAACAGATCGTCGCTAATCAGCGCATTTATCACCGAAAATTGTCAAGAAGGTATTTATCGCTATTATAAACGTCTTTCCAGTTTTCTTAACATAAAGACAATCACAAGAATTTATTTTTAGTACAAAACATCGTTTTCTCGCGTGTTTGTCTTACTTTCAACATATGCAACCATTCCATGTTAGAGAAAGTATCAGGGATATTACGCTTTCCATTTAGCCTTTGGAAGCTGTAATCATTTACCCAATTCATTGCGTCCTTCAAATTTTATTTCCCGTTTTTAAAAAGCGTGATACGGCTGTCGCTGACCCCTGATACGGCTGGCGTTTGTTTATTGATCAGTACGATATGGCTGTCGATAGTATTTCGAGATGGCATATTGCCCGTTGAAATCAAATTCAACATATTTTATGCATTTATTTTGTAGTTTCTGAATAATTTTTGTATGCTACTCATAAAAGGACGACTATACAGATCGCTAGAAAGCATAACAGTAACCTCGAAAAACACAAATGCTACAAATAAGCTCTTCTGTAATGTCATATAAGATGATAAGTGAAGTCACATGAATGAACAATGAGTCTCTAAGTACAAACTTTGCATAACATGTTTTCTGGAAATGAAAACGATTTATAAGCTGACACAGTGTCGAAAAACAAACTCCGTGTATGTTATATTTTGTGCATACGTTAGAGAGCGGGTTCGTACTGCACATACTGTCGGAAATCACGTATTGCTATATTCATATGAAAGAAAATATTTCACACATATCCTATCATATGCGGCATAGTATAAGAACTCTTTAGCAAACTTTTCTTTCTTTGAAACATTTGTCAACATCTAGAACACTTCGGAACTTAAATGTTTCGAAGTGTTCTCGGCGACCAGATGAAAGTATGTGATTTTTTTTTACAGTTTCATATACAGTCATATGATAGTATATTTAAAATATTTCACAAATGACTTATGCAAACGGCATCACAAATTTTCCAAACTTAGGTCGGACAACGCACTCTAATAGCAGAATAACTAGCTCTTTCCCAACGAGGTAGTCATCCGGCTATGTCGCAACCAAAACCAAAGGCAACGAACACAACAGAGAGGCAGGCAAAATAAGCAGTCGTATCATGAAGATAAACCACCTTTCGTGGGACGCCGATGAGCGTATTTACTATGGACAACGCCGAAAACCATTTTTCCTGGGCACATAGAGGTAGGCACAATTAGCAATCGTATCATGAAGATAAACCACTTGTCCTGGGATGCCGATTAGCTTATTTACTGGGAAAAACAGCGAAAACCATTTCTCCTGGGGACATTTTATAAAGAAAGAAAATAAATATAGTGTTCAACTGGCGAACATATGTAACAAAAAAAAATTGATGTAATTAAGTTAAAATCCAAACCAGAAATTTAGAGATTATTATTATAATCAACAAAACTATTTTTCCTAGGAAAGCGAAACCACCATTTCTACGAGGACTGCGAAAAGGAAAAACGGTATGATGAAATTAATCAACGTGCTAAGCTGGCTAAAAGATATAAATATACAAAATGCCGATGCAGTAAAGCCAAAACCAGAAGATACTAGGCGGATAGGAGACCAACTTTACTAGTTCACCAAAAAGTAAATTCGCGAAACCAAGAAAAGGGGGGGGGGGGGGAGTCAAATAAAAATATGAAATCATTGTATTCGACTGGAAATCAACATCCCAACCCAAAGACATCCCAAGCGGGACAGAAAGAACAACACAATGTATCACAGAGCACAACCAACACACGTGAACCTTTGTATCGCAGAGCAGAATATTACACTTCGCGCCATTTAATGACATTCGAGAGCGACTACAAGAAAATATACACATGAATGCAATATTATAAGGTATTATGTACTAGTCATTTGTAACAACGGGCCCCCACCCCCGAGGAATAGCGGGAATTTTGACTTTTGGTCCAGCAAATCATCGCTAAAAGCAATCCTCGCTAAAAAAAACCCACCCTGTGAGGACTGCTTGTTGGTAAAACCACTGCTGTTTTCTCCACAGGCTGCTTTAAATTTCAAGGCCCGTTTCCCACGCACTGTCGTAGCAAAACTTTGGTCAAAGCCCTGCTCATTTCCACGGCTGCCCCCGCCCTCCCAGTGGATGGGGGCGGACGGGCGTGGTTACAAATGGCTAAAGTGCATTACACAAATGATCAATCAGTCAATTTCGCCACAGTGTCTTTTTCCGCTGTAAGACAATGGTGACGCTCATCAAAGTTTAAATCGTATACATTACACTTTCTGACTTGGATAATGCATGCGAAAATGAGAAAGCAAGGCAACCGGTCACTGTATAGACGACGTTCAATATTCATATTTGGAAGTGCGGCGGTGTGTCATGTAAATATCTTACTTCGTGTAACCAACCCACCGTGGTTTATCGTTAGAAATATGAACAAAGTAAAATAGATGTTATTTCATTCATATTTCTGAAATCTAGGATGCCTTAAACTTAGTTTTACCCATATATTTTCAATTATTACCTGTTCTAAATTGTCGACATCCGTAACGAGTTTAACCGACAGCCGTATCACACATATTTACAACTGATCGACAGCAGTAACACCAAAAGTTAAACGCCCCTTCAAACCCTTTCTGCTTTGGATTTTTTTATAACTGTAAAAGGTTTTATCTTTGCAGTTATGTTTTCCATGTTGTTCAATAATGGTTAGAACTGAGAGATGCTGATTATTAAAGTATTTGCATATCTATGTGATTTTTGCTTTTTTACGATTAAACACATGGTTGTATGCAAACTAGCGACCCAAAAACCCGTACAAACATATTGCACGATAGACAAATATCTAACAACACATTCTAGCAGAAAAAAGGATAAATAATACCTTCAAATACAATCACGAGCCGCTTTTACGTGTGTACTGTTTGTGTAACGACAGCCGTAGTACTCGGATGGAAACCGGAATACTCGGACTACAGCAATATATGCAGTAACGTCTCGGACGACAGCACAGGCGGTATCAATTGAATCACCCCCGTGAACATATAAATATAATTCCCGTACATGTACAGGTTTTGACACGTGCCGGTAATTTGATTAAATTGTTAATAATCCAATTAAATCTAACTAATCGATTAATAATCGAGTAGTCCAATGGAGTAAAACGACACGCAACAATAATTGGATTAAATCTTATCCTGATTTGATGACAGTCCCGTATAAACACCATGAAGCAGGATGCAATGTATGAAGCGCATAACAACATATACGCATTCTCATGTGAATTTCTTGCTTTCGGATTACTTTTGCTTATTTGACGCTCCGCGTGTTTTGTGCAGTGTGTCATTGTCACTGGATTAGCAATGCAATTATAAAAGATAGTATACTGACTCAAACCTCAACAAAAATTGCATGATTCAAAAGTCTTTGAACTTTGCACTTTGAACAAGGTAAAAGTAGGCAATGATCAAGAAATGGCGCAATCAGAAAGGAATTCCCACTCGAAAGGCAGATATTGTTATTAAATTATTATTATTATTGTAATTTAGAATTTTGTTTTCAACATTCGATGTGCAGAAGTGTAGATATGCAGATTAGCAGATGTGTATATGTGCAGATGTGTTCCTGTCTTAACTCAAGGATACTTACTTACACATATGTAACTTAAATAGTTCATTTTAAACTGAGACCCAGTGTGTGCTATACCGCCGCCCATTACTACTGTCCTGTGTCGGCACTGTGTTGTGTCCTTGAGCAAGACACATTAACTCCTTACAGTAATGGTTAAACCCAGGAAGCGTTGGCTCTGTCCCGACATGACTGAAATATTGTTGTCTGGGACGTTATGCCTTAATACAAACAAGCAAACAAATTCTTCAAGTTTATGCTGGCATAAATTTATGAAATATGCGTATATTCAAGTTAGCCATTTCTACTATCCAAAGCACAACGTCTTACTGATTTTTGACATGAAATAAATAGGTGCCGAAGTATCTAGGGTCCGAAGTGACAAGGGTCCGAAGTGACTATGGTATTTTTCTATAGTGGTGCCGATTTGGCATGGGGCCTATTTGCTTAGGGTCTGATTTGTCTAGGTGTCGAATTCGTAGTGGTGCCGAGGTGTCTGATTACCACATTAACCACTAGACCATATACTAAGGTAGCCATCCCCATCACAGCCTATTTATACTTTAATAGTGGTGGCTATATGTAAGACTATAGTTTCTGCTAGTATCGGAGTATATAGCACCATTTTTTTAGTATGTAGTTTATACCTGGTTTTATAACTGGCAGTGGTGAATCGTCAGACTCTATAATTCCTGCTAGTATCAGAGGTGTATAGGACCACTCATTCAGTACACTTGAGTTATAGGACAACTTGAACTCAAATGCCATTAACCCTGGAAAATAGAAAATTCAGTATTGAAATAATGACAAATATTTTAACATATTGACAAAAATTGACATTAAATTTTGTTGGGTGGTTTAAAATCCCAGTTAACAATTTTTCAGTGACACTGCCACAGAGGAACAGTTTCCTGGGTATTTACTAGTATTTCAAGGAGATTAAAGTGCTTTGCTCAAGACATAATGAAAACATGCCCATGAAATATACAGGTTTTTCTTACAGTTGTAAAACATGCTAGTTGATTTTTTTCTTATACTTCTTGTTATTGTTCAAAACAGACTGTGGGTATACACATGAACCTACTCTACTTTTTACATCCAAAAGTTCAAATCTCTAACCTTTTCATGTGTACCCAGGGAGCCAAGCCCCGTTTTGGGGAGAAGAGGTGACATCACCTGCTATAGTTGGTTTGAATACAATTTTAGTTAGACTTTGCCATCCTATTGAAGGCCTGGGTGGACTGCTCACGAAATTTTTCTGGCGCGATGGTTAAATTGCACATTGTTTCATGCTATTTGAGATGCCTACGTATTACAAACATTTTCAAGATATATGAACATATCATTTGTGCTTCAGATCATAAACTGCTTAATTTTCTAGTCTAGAGCAATGCTAGGAATCACAGATTAAGAAGTAATCTTATTATATTGTTTAATTTATACTTTTGCAGCTGTTGTTTTAGTATTTATGACGTTGAATTACCCCACCCACTTACATAATAACATGGATCATGAGCATAATCCTAGCAATCATTTGGTACCAATTTCAGCCCTCTGGAGCATTTGGTCACTGAGATAGTAGCAGTTTTATTGGTATAACCCCTTCGTTTGCCAGTGATTTTTCTCTTATATCTCAAGTTTTCTTAAATATTGGAGCAACAAGAAAGTAAACTTGTTGATGTATCTTATAATATTGTTATAGAATATTGTCATAGCAATTATTTGATACCAATTTCAGCTCTCTAGAGCGTTTGGTCAATAAGATATGTTCAATTTTATTGGTATACCCCCTTCGTTTACCAATGATTTTTCTCTTACATCTTAAGTTTTCTTAAATATTGGAGCAACAAGAAAGTCAGTTTATCTATATATCTTTTTACATGGTTATAGAATGTTGTCATAGCAATTATTTGATACCAATTTCAGCTCTCTATGACTTTTGGTTGTTGAGATATATACGTTTCCATTGGTATACCCCCTCTATTTTTCTGAGATTTTCATCAAATATTTAAAAATCTCATCAATATTCCAACAACAAGAAAGTAGTATTATTTATGTATCTTATCACATGATTAAAGAACATTAATATAGCAATCATTTGAAACCAATTTCAGCTCTCTAGAGCTTTTGGTCACTAAGATATGTTCAATTTTATTGCTATATCCCCTTCATTTACCAACGATTCTTCTCTTATATCTTAAGTTTTCTTAAATATTGGAGCAACAAGAAAGTCAGTTTATCTACATATCTTTTTACATGGTTATAGAATGTTGTCATAGCAATTATTTGATACCAATTTCAGCTCTCTATGACATTTGGTTGCTGAGATAAATACGTTTCCATTGGTATACCCCCTCTATTTTTCTGAGATTTTTATCAAATATTTAAAGTTCTCATCAATATTCAAATGACAAGAAAGTAGTATAATTTATTTATCTAATCACATGATTATAGAACATTATTATAGCAATCATTTGAAACCAATTTCAGCTCCCTAGAGCGTTTGGTCACTAAGATATGTTCAATTTTATTGGTATACCCCCTTAGAATTCCAATGATTTTTCTCTAATATCTTGTATTTTCTTAAATATTGAAGCAACAAGGAATTCAGCTTATTTATATATCGTAATACATGGTTATAGAATATAGTCATAGCAATCTTTTGATACCAATTTATGCTCTCTATGGCTTTTGGTTGCTGAGATATAAACATTTCTGTAGGTATACCCCCTCCATTGCTCTGTGATTTTTCTCTTATACTGAAAGTTCTCATCAATATTTGAACACAAAAAAAGTCAAATTATGTCTGTATTTCATCACATTATTAAAGAACATTAGCATAACAATCATTTGATATAAATTTCAGATCTCTAAAATGTTTGGTTGCTGAGATATCAGCAATGTTGTTGGTATGCCCCCTTCATTTATCTGTTATTTTTCTCCAACATCTGAAGTTCTCTTTAATATTTGAGCATTAAGTTAGCCAGCTTGTTTATATATCTTATTACATGGTTATAGAACTTTGTCATATCAATCTTTTGATACCAATTTAAGCTCTCTAGATCTTTTGATTGCTGAGATATAATCAATTGTGCTGGTATACTCCATTTTATGTGATTTTTTCTAATATTTTCTAATATAGAAAGTTCTCATTGATACTCAAACATCAGGAAGTCAGTTTGATTTTTATATCTTATTACATGTTTATAGAACATTGTCAAAACAATTATCTATTTCTGCTCTCTCTGTCTATCAGTAGCCAAGGTACATGTGGTAATATAGGGGTACCACATTTCTTCCTCTGTTTATTAGGGGTGGGTTGAACACTGTGTGATTTTATGTGACGCAAATGGGCTTTAAAGCGATCATCTGACCAAACTGGCACTCATGAACATTTATTCTTAGGGTGCAAGGTACGTCCTAAAGATAACCCATCCCAAACCCTTCAAAATTAATGGTAATAGATTTTCCCTTTGTAAATCTTGATTTTTCATCATTTTCATTAAGATTCATGAAAATGCAAATGAGAAATTTTATTTAGGCCCATGGCATCAACAAATTTGTCAAATAGTATTATTGGTACAATAACAATGAGCCACAATGTTAGTTTAGGCCTGAAATTAGTTTTTTTTGGGGATAATTGATTTTTAATTGTTTCTGTTTATTCATTTTGTTGTTTTAATAAAAATTCATGAATAATTATGCAAAAAAGGATTTGAAAGCAATAATAATTGTTATAAAAATAATGATGACATCAACATTTGTTGATAAAAATGTACTGATAAAAATATATTGATTCTCGTAATTGCACATAATTTTTTAAATAATGCATTAAGTGGGTGGGGTAATTCAATGCTTTAAGATGACACATAATTTACTCAAATGACATATTTACAGCTTTATACATGGCTAAGACATACTCAGCTGCAATCAGACAAGATAAAATGATATCAGGATAGTAAACGATGTTGAAGAAACATATAAATATGACTGTTCGTAATATATTTGTGTACTGCATTTCAGCTGTATATAACAAATAGTACGTCTAAATACCGTCTGATTAAAGCATCACGCCAAAACAAAATTCCAGAGCAGTCCACTTAGACCTTCTTTTGGAAGGTCAGAGCTATCCAAAAAAGCATTCAAAACAACTATAGCAGGAGATGTCACCTCCAACCTTTTTTTTGCGAGATACTTTTGGCTCCCTGGGTAGTGACAGTACAGCCTAGTTTGTGTCTGACTTGATCCAAACTTTGCAGACAGGTTTTCTGCCAACATGATTCACCTATTTTATAAGTACTCATGATCTGTTTTTCATTTTTATGCATATTGAAAATGAATAATTATCTTGTGAAATTGCAATATAATACCCTGCAGATATGTCTTTAAAATTCCAGGGTGCTCTGAATCTCTCAGCAGGTTCTGTGGTAGAAATACCTGGAAGAGAATTAAATGAGCCTGTGCGTAAGAAAACCAACAATTTGGCTTCCAACCAGGTCAGACATAAACTGGCCTGTACAGTCACAAAAGATGGTGAGAGGCTGGAAATTTTGGATTTAGAAAGTAGAGGAATTTTACTATCGGAGTAGCAAAAACAAAGGCGCTGATCAGCTTCACAGTTACTGAGAAGCTGATCTACGCCTTTGTTTTCACCTATGCATATTATTGGTTTTCCCATGTGGCAGCTCAAATCATTAAAGCCGGATGTCCTACTGTATGTTCTGAAATATTCATAACAACTTAATTTTTGCAAATATTCGCCAATCTTTTGACTCGCAATTTGAAGATAAGCTTCATAGACTGCATGAGTACACACTCACAAATTCAAGAACTTGCGTTAAAGTTGGAAATATGATACAAAATTCACAAAATAAAAAACACAGGAAAATTTCCGGATTTACAGTAATTTTGGGACAAAGGGAAATAGAACACCCACAGGTGTGATGCCACAAAGTGTTGCATACCATATAGGGCTATTCTGTTTGCTTAGAAGAATTGTATTGAACATGAAAAAAAATAAATAAAATCACCTCTGATGCCCCTTAAAGTGAAAGTGGACTCACTCAAATGATAATGATGCACCAATCAAATTCATCACAAAAATGGGTTATAAAATGTAGTCTAACTAACTCAAGTGTCTTCTTGCCCGATGTCATGGCATCCACATAGCTCTCCATCAAGCAGTCATTCAACGCTAGTCGTACCCATGCCTAAGACCAGAGGACCAATGGTCCTGTAAACGCTCACCTGAGACCTGAGATATATACCAATAAAATTACTTGTTTGACTAGAATGGTAATATACGTAGGTTGTTCGGAAACTTCGTGTAATTGTGTTATATCTCTCATAATTTTCATCTATTGTTCTGGAAAATTGGTGTGCATGAACTTCCACTTATTCAAAATTGTTGATAGAAAAAAGAAAGAAAAGTGAGCATAGAAACCAAAAATACAGGTTGTCGTGGCAACGTCATCATCGGTACCTGGAGCAGTCCGAAAAATATCACCTTCTCAAACGAAGTCTTAAAGAAACAAACATCACTTCTGACTGTTTGCTCACCGTCAGAAAAGCATGAAATCGCCTCGTGATATTTCAACAACATGACATTGTTTCCTGAAAATTTAAAATCAATATGATGTTCCACAAAGAAGTTATGGTCCTTCATTTCGAGGGTTGTATGGGAAAACCATGACATCAAACTGTGTCGTTGCGTTGCAAAAGATTATAAACTTCTGTATTTTCTTCATAAAACACCCACAGAAGTACTTAAGATGTTCAAATAAACTGGACAACTATGAATATTGTAGTCCAGCATTTATGTACAAATGATTCTCATGTTTTAAGAGTGGAATTAAAACAACTGATGGCGCTTTTAGAAGTAACCAGCCGACAGTGATATTGTGTTCCATTAAGAATTGCGAAAACTTGGGTGATTCAGCGGAGAATATTAGCAAAATAGACTCGGGGAGATGTATCATCACATACTGATACTGGTTACGAAAACTTATTACAAAAGAATGGTCAGACACATGAAATGCATAGATATTGTTGGTGTTTATGCTAAGAAAGTGTGATAATTGTCAACGGTATTAAAATAATGTTTGACGTTTTCGCAACGTCATTTTGACGTTGGCGTGCTCCGGGTACCCATACCGCACCTTTTCGTAATGAACATATTTTTATTATGTGTCAGTGCATCATCTTGGTTTTCACAGCATTTATAGAAGACATGTTGAAGTTATTATGAGTATGTTTATAGCCCCGCTTTGAAAAAGTGGGGCTATACTGGATTCACCATGTCCTTCCGTCGTTCCATCCTTCCGTCGTTCTGTCCTTCCGTTATTCCGTCAAAATTTCATTTCCACTCAATATCTTGAGAACCAGTTTACAGAATCTGACCAAATTTTGTATGTACATTAACATTGACAAGATCTAGCTTGGGATTGTTGACCGTCATATTTCGCAAAATTTTGACAGAGTTACTGCCCTTGATTGACGTCAGAATTTTGTTTCCGCTCAATATCTTGAGAACTAATTGAGAGAATCTGACCAAATTTTGTATGCACATCATCATTGACAAGATCTAGCTTGGGATTGTTACCCGTCATTTTTTGCAAAATGTTGACGGAGTTACGGCCCTTGATTGACGTCAGAATTTCTTTTCCGCTCAATATCTTGAGAACGAATTGACAGAATCTGACCAAATTTTGTATGCACATCATCTTTGACAAGATCTAGCTTGGGATTGTTACCCCTCATTTTTTGCAAAATTTTGACGGAGTTACGGCCCTTGATTGACGTCAGAATTTCGTTTCCACTCAATATCTTGAGAACGAATTGACAGAATCCGACCAAATTTTGTGAGCACATCAACATTGACAAGATCTAGCTTGGGATTGTTACCCGTCATTTTTCGCAAAATGTTGTCGGGGTTACGGCCCTTAATTGACGTCAGAATTTCGTTTCCGCTCAATATCTTGAGAACGAATTGACAGAATCCATCCAAATTTTGTATGCACGTCATCATTGACAAGATCTAGCTTGGGATTGTTACCGGTCATTTTTCGCAAAATTTTGACGGAGTTATGGCCCTTGATTGACGTCAGAATTTTGTTTCCGCTCAATATCTTGAGAACGAATAGACAGAATTTGACCAAATTTTGTATGCACATCAACATTGACTAGATCTAGCTTGGGATTGTTACCCGTCATTTTTCGCAAAATTTTGACGGAGTTACAGCCCTTGATTGACGTCAGAATTTCGTTTCCGCTCAATATCTTGAGAACAAATTGACAGAATACGACCAAATTTTGTATGCACGTCATCATTGACAAGATCTAGCTTGGGATAGTTACCCGTCATTTTTGGCAAAATTTTGACGAAGTTATGGCCCTTGATTGACGTCAGAATTTCGTTTCTGCTCAATATCTTGAGAACAAATTGACAGAATCCGACCAAATTTTGTATGCATGTCATCATTGACAAGATCTAGCTTGGGATTGTTACCCATCATTTTTTCGCAAAATTTTGATGGAGTTACGGCCCTTGATTGACTTCAGAATTTCGTTTCCGCTCAATATCTTGAGAACGAATTGACATAATCAGACCAAATTTTGTATGCCCATCAATATTGACGAGATCTAGCTTGTGATAGTTACCTGTCATTGTTTTTTTCACCGTGCAAAAAAGCTGAGAAGCGGGGCTATAGTCAGATTCTCTGACAATTCTAGTTCTTTTTGTTTTACTATGGATATTATGTGAATGATCAAACAATTATTCGAACTTTCCGAACGCCCCTCGTACATGTATATAACCCCAGGGCAGGGTCAGAGCAACCTCTGGAGTCAATTTCTTTTTTAAATCATAAAGATTCAGTCCATTTGCCAATTTACTGCAAGTTTTGCTCTTCAAATGACTTTGTAACGATTTTCCCCATTCAAATGCATGGGCAACCTAAGTTGACCTTGCCGTAAAAAAGGTCAAGGTCATCCCAGGGTCATGATTTATATAAACTTTGTAGAGCTCCATTGCCTGATGCTTCATGCCAAGTTTCAAAATCATAGGCCTTCTGGTTATGGATAAGAAGATTTTTAAAGGTTTTTGCTATTTATAGCAATGGCGGCCATCTTGGTCATGTGACATTGACCATTTATGTAAACGTTTTTTCCCTCTTCCTAAGAATGCTTCACATAAAGTTTGGCTTTGATTGGCCAAGCGGTTTCAGAGAAGAAGATGTTTGAATATTATGGTCATACATATGTAAATAGCCCGGGTAGGGGCAGACAACCCTCTGGGCCCAAAATATTTTCATAAACATCAATCTTCTGTCCATTTGCTCATTCCTAGCAAGTCTTTTGCCATTAAATGACATTTTCTATTTTTTTCCCATTCAAATACATGGGCGGCCTAAGTTGACCTTGCTGTAAAAAAAGGTCAAGGTCATCTCAGGGTCATGATTTATATAAACTTTGTAGAGCTGCATTGCCTGATGCTTCATGCCAAGTTTCAAAATCATAGGCCTCCTGGTTCTGGAGAAGAAGATTTTTAAAGTTTTTGCTATTTAAAGCCATGGCGGCCATCTTGGTCATGTGACCTTGACCTTTTATACAAACTTTCAATCACTTTTCCTAAGAATGCTCCACATAAAGTTTGACTTTGATTGGCCAAGTGGTTTCAAAGAAGAAGATGTTTGAATATTATGGTCATACACATGTATATAGCCCCAGGGCAGGAGCAGAAGATTTTTAAAGAAGATTTTTAAAGGTTTTTGCTATTTATAGCAATGGCGGCCATCTTGGTCATGTGACATTGACCATTTATATAAACATTTTTTCCCTCTTCCTAAGAATGCTTCACATAAAGTTTGGCTTTGATTGGCCAAGCGGTTTCAGAGAAGAAGATGTTTGAATATTATGGTCATACATATGTAAATAGCCCAGGCAGGGGCAGACAACCCTCTGGGCCCAAAATATTTTCATAAACATCAATATTCTGTCCATTTGCTCAGTCCTAGCAAGTTTTTTGCCATTAAATGACATTTTCCTATTTTTTCCAATTCAAATGCATGGGCGGCCTAAGTTGACCTTGCTATAAAAAAAAGGTCATCCCAGGGTCGTGATTTATATAAACTTTGTAGAGCTCCATTGCCTGATGCTTCATGCCAAGTCTCAAAATCATAGGCCTCCTGGTTCTGGAGAAGATTTTTAAAGGTTTTTGCTATTTATAGCCATGGTGGCCATCTTGGTCATGTGACCTTGACCATTTATATAAACTTTTTTTCCCTCTTCCTGAGGATGCTCCACATGAAGTTTGGCTTTGATTGGCCAAGCGGTTTCAGAGGAGATGTTTCAATATTATGGAAATATACATGTATACCAGGGCAGGGGCAGACAACCCTCTGGGCCCAAAATATTTTCATAAACATCAATATTCTGTCAATTTGCTTATTCCTAGCAAGTTTTTTGCCATTAAATGACATTTTCCTATTTTTTCCCATTCAAATGCATGGGCGGCCTAAGTTGACCTTGCCGTAAAAAAGGTCAAGGTCATCCGAGGGTCATGATTTATATAAACTATGATGGGCCCGTGTCCCCAATGCTACATACCAAGTTTCGTGGAAATCGGCCCACTGGTTCTGGAGAAGAAGATTTTTAAAGGTTTTTGCTATTTATAAATTATAGCCATGGCGGCCATCTTGGTCATGTGACCTGGACCATTTATATAAACTTTCATTCCCCCTTCCTAAGAATGCTCCGCATGAAGTTTGGCTTTGATTGGCCAAGCGGTTTCAGAGGAGAAGATCTTTGAAATTGTGGACGACGACGGACGACAGACGACGGACGGACGCCGGAGCATGGGTATACTATAAGCTCACCTGTGAGCCTTCGGCTCAGGTGAGCTAAAAAGATAAGGTCTATTTTGAGTTGGCCTGTATCAATGGCAAAATTCTGATGTACAGTGTCAATGGCAAAATTTTGATGTACAGTGTCAATGGCAAAATTTTGATGTACAGTGTCAATGGCAAAATTTTGTATAGTGTGAATGGCAAAATGGTAAAAAGTTGATGTATCCTGTCAATGGCAATCTTTTAATGTATAGTGTCAATGGCAAGATTTGAATGTTTGGTGTCACTGGCAAAATTTTGATGTACGGTATCAATGGCAAAATTTTGATGTACCGTGTCAATGGCAAAATTTTGAGTTAGTGTGTATAAATGGCAAAATTTTGTTGTACGGTGTCAATGACAAAATTTTGATGTATAGTGTCAATGGTAAAATTTTGATGTATGATATCAATGGAAAAATTTTGATGTATGGCGTCAGTTGCAAAATTTTGATGTATGGCGTCAACAGAGTCTTAGTGGTGCAGAAACAAGGCTTGGAGGTTATAAAACTTTTTTCATGCTCAACTCAGCATGCTCAGCTGAGACTAAAACTTATCTTGCTTAAAAATTTCAAACATTTATGAGCATGATAAATTATTACATGTAGTTTTTAAGTTTTGAACCTGGATTGTCCACTAATTTTGACTAAATTAACATTTATGAGCAGTTGAAATTTCATGCTCAGCTGAGCTGAGCTTGAAAAAACTTTTATAACCTCAAGGCAAGATGAACAACCATATTTTGACTAAATTAACATTTATGAGCAGTTGAAATTTCATGCTCAGCTGAGCTGAGCTTGCAAAAAGTTTTATAACCTCAAGGCAAGATGAACACCCACTGTGACTTTTGCTCTTTCATTTGCAGACATTTGGTCAGAAAAAAATATTTCTAACTTCATTCTTTCTCTGACCTCATATGCTTACTCAAGAGGAGCAGTTGCAGTCGTCATATAATGGCTCAAGACTGTGCATTACAGAGTGGTAAACTGCCTCTGGGACCCTTGTCCAAAAATTGCAATGTAACATCATCAAAGCTGTTAACTGAAGTGACCAACCATAAAGCTTAAAACTGCCTCAAATCAAAAGCTGCTTCATATAATAACATGATAACATGTCCCTGAAGTAATTGCTCCCTATAGAGGGGTATACATTTTTCTTAATTTTTTTTCAAAACACTGATTGTGGGTACTCGTTAGAAGGGTCTCACTGAGGCGGTTCTAAAAAGTACCCACAACCAATGTTTTGAACAAAAATATTAAAAATATCAACATTTTTCTACTGAAAATTTTCAATTTTTACACCAAACGAAAAGTCTGTATATTACATGGACATATTTTTGTAATGCTCACCCTGCACAGTCCTATCTCTGTTGTTATCTGGCCAAGATGTTTGAGTTGTGACACCACCTCACCATGGGTAAACTTGGACACAAACTGCCAAAAATTCTGGAAAAAAATACACCACAATCTCTTCATAACACTTCTGTAGAGGTCTTAGCCAATTTCTGTGTTAACTATCCATGTTAAAATAAGACTAAAATGTGTAGATATATTCCAAAATTAGTTGGGGGCCATGAATGATTTGTGTTATATCCATAACCATGCTGTTATTTATCATGTTACTAGAAAAAGTGCCTTGGGAGGCACGTATACCCCCGGCTGGTAGCTCCCCACCCCGACCCCTAAGCCCACCGTGCCTGACCCAGACATGTTCACTAACACATTGAATCTCAATTCCTGAATTAGAAAGAGCACCCTCAACAAGTAAATCTTTAAAATTTGAATTTGCAAAAAGCACTGTCTAAAAGCATTGACAGGTGTGTGTGTATGGGGGGGGGGAGTGTAGTAGAATGACAGACTACTATAGAGCAGTATACAGAGCTGACTTGTATACTCAATCTAGGACTTGATCGCGGACATTGAGGGTCAGGTCCTCGGTCCTAGATGGAAAATAGAATGTCATTCTTTAATAATATTAATAAAAAAATAATATGAGATGTCCTAGATCTTGACCTCTAGCCCCACCTTTGGCATGGAACCTAGAGTGTAATGTCATTAGGAACAAGGCAAACTTTATAGAGTACCTATGGTGCAAGTATGAATGATTTCTAAACATGGCGGTTAAAAAAAAAGTACAGAAAATACAATTTTTTAAAGATGTTCTAGATTTTGACCTCTAGCCCCACCCCCCTGCACATGGACCCTAGAGTCTGAACCTTACACGGTACCTATGGTCTAAGCATGAATGCTTTCTGACAAGACTTATTTGATGTCAAGAAAATAGACTTATAGAAAACTTATCATGGTCTCTATCATATTATAAATGTGTCCTAGATTTTGACCTTTAGCCCCACCCCTGGGCATCTACGAACTAAATAAGAATACATTCCTATGATTGTTTGTTAAGAAATCGACTTAGAGAAGAAATAGTAACATTGTAAACAGCACATTTTAAAGGTGACCTAGATTTTGACCGCCATCCCCATCCCCCGGGCATGGACCCTGAGGTCCGACCTCATGGAAATAAAGCAAACCCTATAGGGTACCTATGGTCCAAATATGAATAGTTTCTGACCATTTGTTTATGAGATATACACCTCTAAAGAAACTTTAACCAAAACTTTGACAAATTCTACGAACGTTCCGGAATTACGAACGAAGAAACGAACAAACGAACATACGAATGGAAAAGCGAAAACTATATACCCGTCGGCATAAATGCTGGGGGTACAATAAAGAGGCTGAGGTGTACTGACTAACATTACACCTTTATGTGTAAACTAGAAAAAGTGCCTTGAGAGGCACGCATACCCCCGGCTGGTAGCTACCCACCCCCACCCCTAAGTCCACTGCCCCCGACCCAGACATGCTTACTGACACTGACACATTGAACCTAAATTCCTGAATTAAAGAGAGCACCCTCAACAAGTACATCTTAAAATTTGTATTTGCAAAAAGCACTAAAACCATAATGGGAGTGGGGTGTAGTAGAATGACAGACCAATTATAGAGCAGTATACAGAGCTGACTTGTATACTCAATCTAGGACTTGATCGCGGACATTGAGGGTCAGGTCCTCGGTCCTAGATGGAAAATAGAATGTCATTCTTTAATAATATTAATAAAAAAAAAAAAGATGTCCTAGATTTTGACCTCTAGCCCCACCCCCAGCATGTACCCTAGTGTCTAATGTCATTAGAAACAAGGCAAACCTTATAGAGTACCTATGGGGCAAGTATGAATGATTTCTTAACATGATAGTAAAAAAAAGTACAGAAAATACAATTGTTAAAGAAGTTCTAGATTTTGACCTCTAGCCCCACCCCCCGCACATAGACCCTAGAGTCTGAATCTTACATGGTACCTATGGTCTAAGTATGAATGCCTTCTGGCAAGACTTAGTGGATGTCAAGAAAACAGACTTACAGAAAGTTTATCATGGTATATATCATATAAAAATGTGTCCTAGATTTTGACCTCTAGCCCCACCCCTGGGGACGGTAACCAGGATTTGGTGACATTGAATATGAAAGCAAACCCTAAAGGGTATCTATGAACTATATAAGAATACATTCCTATGATTGTTTGTTAAGATATGAACTTAAAGAGAAGAAACATTAACATTGTAAACAGCACATTTTAAAGGTGACCTAGTTTTTGACCTCCAGCCCCACCCCCGGGCATGGACCCTGGGGTCCGAACTCATGGAAACAAAGCAAACCCTATAGTGTACCTATGGTCCAAATATGAATAGTTTCTGAACATTGGTTCATGAGATATAAACCTCTAGAGAAACTTTAACCAAACTTTGACATAAATTCTACGAACGTTCCGGAATTACGAACGAAGAAACGAACTAACGAACGAACGAACATACGAACAGACGAATGGAAAGACGAAAACTATATACCCGTCGGCATAAATGCCGGGGGTATAAACAACTTTAGCAGAACTTACTGCAATAGTGTTTATTTATATTCCAAGACTAACAACTGATTACAGGTCAACCTCATTACAATGCTATCTTTGGGGTCCATGGAAACAGACTGTGTTATAAGTGAAACTGTGTTATAATGAGGTTACAATAAACATATAGCAAAATAATTATTTTGGGAGCCAAGACATGGTCATGCTATATGGAAAACCGCACTACAGAGACACATTATAATGAGGTTAAACTTGAATGCAAAATCATATTCCATACTTATTTGTATTGTGATAAAATGGTGGGATTCTCCCACAATATGACATCCTCAATATTTTTCGGTTCCATGTTACAAAAAAAAAACAAAAACAGGTAAATGATTCTAATGATTCTAAAAGCCCACTTTTGAGAAAGAAATCTTTTTATGTTAAGGCTAAAGAACGCAATTTATATCCTGCCACTTTATAACCTGCTAATAAAACTTACCAGTGATTTTTCAGCTCTTTTATCTTGAAGCCCAAGGCCCACAAAACTGGCAATCTGTGAAATATATATATGTAACGAACAGCAGAGCTAAGCCACAGCAAACGGCGTATGTGGAAAAGCAGGCTCATCCATCAAGGGTGGTTTACTGCGCTATATCGTCAACACTTACTCGATTCACAAAGTTTTGAGTATCTTATTTGCATATAACAAGCACTCAATATGCCACTTATAGGTTGCATCAACGTATTCTACCAAGAAAGCTATCCCATCACACATATACAGTGGTCTTATGGCTAAAAACCCAATTTTGCACAGTTCGCGCTGATCACTTGTGATTTTTCGCGGCAAAACCACCATGAAATTTCACCGGCCAAGGGAAAATATAAACAGTTAATCGCGTGTTTCGCGGCGAAATTCGCTTTTTAACGTTTACAACAGGTAACACGGCGAAATACCTATAAATGTTAACATAAAATTATTTATTTTTAATTTAATGACCACACTATGATTCATCTGTTCCTAGTATAGATCATGATTTACGTGCACATTAATAGTATGGTTGTACCATATGCAAGTATAGAAATGAACAAAGTGCATAATGCGACTTTTCCATTGGTATTGCATGGTACGATAGCGAAATCACGGATAGACGAAAACATTTATAACGTAATGAGCCAGCTTGTTGAATCTAACTTTGTTTGTTTGTTTAATTTGATGCTTTACGTCCAAATCAGCAGCAATGTTCATGTCGGTATGCTGCCTCCATTTTATGGGACGTCATGATATCCAACAAGTGTTTGAAATATAACCATCCCTCTAAGCCAATACTGCTTATATGTATGGATGGTTTGACTTGAAACCTTTTTTCCTAGGCAGGCACAGACCTGAGCGGTAAACCAGTAATCAGATGATCAGTCAATAGTGTATAAGCTTTGCCTGCTGGAGGCAGCCCATATATTTCTGTAGGTCCCAGTGGGCAGGGGCCATCTAACTTTGTGCCTTGTTTTGTAGCACAAACATTGTCTAAAGGGTATTGCTCAATTAACAGTTAGATTCCTTTTTTAACAGTTTCCTCAATTGCTTCATTTTATAGCATTTAAGATGTGAGCTACGATAACTTAATTTGAGCTCAACCATGTAAAAACGACAAAACAATAAGAGACATATTGACATTTGGGCTTGCTGGTTACCACTCTGATCACCCTCTATGAATGCCAGCACATGACTTATCGCAATCATATCGATTTATACATTGTATTTGCCTTGTAAAAGTACAACTAGCGAACATCATCCTGAGTTCAGTTTAACAGTCAATAATGTTTGAGTCCCATGGCGACTACACTTTCAGGGTAATACATGTATACCGGTTTTGCTCAAGTACGGAACCCAACGAATATAGGAATCGAACACAGGGCATTTTGTTTCCGGTCAATTCCTACAATCCACAACTGGGCTTCTGCGCTCAACTTTGTTCTAATTAATCTATTCACCATCGATTTATGCGGCATGCGCTCATATTGCCACTGTGCGTACTCGTGGCCCTTACTGCATATATGTGTTCCGAAATAAACTGAAAACTTCATATGACCCATTTCTTACACAAAATTAGTGTACAAGTATGAACTACAATACTTTGTTCTAAACACAGTATCCTCCCTTTTACTAGTGTATTGTGCCTTGTATACAATGAGGTTTTGACATTCAGCATGCATGTACATGTTCCAAGCCATTTGTACATGTGGATTTTGGAAGGCACATAACATGCTGTTTAACTCAAAACGGTTAGCAAAAGAAGCCCGTCAATTATTGACAATTTCGACACAGTTGTGTACATGTACGTTGCTGTACTGCTCGTACTGGATCGAATATCGTATCGACCCCGTGAAGGTCGTATGTCGTTTCGACTAAATTGATTTCAACGAAACGGCGTCCACTTGACGTAATCGAAAATTCACTGATGCTTTTAGCAGTGTCATTACCACAGGCGATTAAATGTCTAAAGAAGAGTTGAAGCCGATAACTTCATCATGTTGAATCCAAAGACTTGTATACATATGTGGGTTGGGATCGCGGTGGCATAGTTGTAGTGCGTCAGACTCTGAATCGATCCGCACTGGTGACACCGTGTTGTGTCCTTGAGTAAGGCACATTACTACCCACAATACTACTTAATACCCAGGAAACGGTAGCTCCATCCAGACATGACTGAAAAATTGGTAACTTTGACGTTCAGCCTCAATACAAACAAACAAATCTGTGGGCAATCATCCCATGAAAATTGCTTACGCCGTTATAAGCTTTTGTTCTGTTAATTAAGCTAGATAATAGTATCTAATATTATCGGGTAAGTCTGATTAATCAGAAAAAGAAGCATGAAAATAAACTAGAGTCTCAGAAACTTCAAAGCAGTTAAGACACGAATAAAACACGTAGCTTAAACGATTATCATACAAAATTGAAATTAAAACAAATATTTATATGACTTGAAAGGAAATAAATGCATACAAATTAAAATGAAATTTAAACAATAAAACTTTTGTGACTGTCGGGACTAAAACGATCATTATACAAAATTGAAACGAAAACAAAATATTGATACTACTTGAAATGATATAAAAACATCCAAATTAAAATTAAATTTAAACAAAAAAAAAACACACACACACACAAAACTTTTCGCCGCGAAACACCGCAAAACACCGGTCAATTAGCCGTTAACAAATTAGCCGTTAAAACGGCTAATTTGGGTTTTTAGCCATAACACCACTGTATATCTATCATGTTACAACTTTCATATATCTAATGCTCTCTTTCATCATTTTTCTGGCTCAACTATTGAGAAGTAGGTGTACCTGATAAATAGAAACTTTCAAGAATTCCACTGAGAGCAACATGATTTGAGCCGTGACATGAGAAAATCGGTCTTCGGGGTTTCTGACAAGGTCTGGCACAAACCGGCCTGTGCAATCAATGAAAAAAGTTAGAAGCTTGAAATTTTGGATTTAAGCAGCAGAAGAATTGCACTTAGTATCCATGTAGTGAAAACAAAAGCGCTGATCAGCTGTGCAGTTACTGATCTTTGTCTGGGAACAACTTGCCATGGATCATTCTCACCTGTGGTAAAATGTTATCACACAGGTTTTTGCATCCTATAGCATTATATTCAAATTCAAACTATACATTTTGACATACTGCATATTATTCTCGAATAGGCCAGTTCCTCAGCCTGTGAAAACAATTTGTCTTGAAAGCATGTGTGAAGACAAACATTGCGAAACTCAAAAGCCCCGGAAAAAATGTGTTACAGTTTAATCTTAATATCTTATGTGTAATACTTTACCTTTTTAGCGGATGTGGCTCTGAGCCCATGTAGAAAGACAGCTTCAAGTGACGAACACACAGCATTGGCTTTCTTGGTGCTGTAACGAGAATAAATGAGCTGCTGCATGAGAAAACCAACATTTGGATAATGCAAAAACAAAGGTGCAGATCAGCTGTCAGCTGCTGATCAGCGCCCTTGTTTTCGCTTCTCGGATAGCACAATCTTTCTTCTATTTAACTCCAAAATTTGAAGTTTCTAGCCTTCTTCTGTGTCTGTATAGGCCAGGTTGTGTGAGAGCTGGTTGCAAACCCCGGTCGGCACCCTATTAAAAACATAGAGAAAATCTACTCATTAAACCAGAGCGAAGGTAAGTTTTCCATGACCATGCTTGTAAGGTGCCACATGAAACGACCCATGTCATGAAAAAAAACAACAGATTTTTGCATATGCGAAAACAAAAATGCAGATCAGCTATGGAGTTACAGCACAGCTGATCAGCAACTTTGTTTTGTATTCTAGTCATCTTCTGTGACAGTCCAAGCTTGTGCAAGACATTGTCAGAAATCCCAAAGAAAGGCTTTCTGGCATCACTGTTCATATAGCTTGAAGCTTTAGTTTCATTATTGAGCCACCTCGTGGGAAAACTAACAATGTGGTTTCCGAACAGGTCCGACACAAACCGGCCTGTACAGTCACAGAAGATGGCTAGAGACTGGAAATTTCAGATTTAGAAAGTAGAGGAATAATTATTGTACTTCCCATGTAGCGAAAACAAAGGCGCTGATCAGCTTCGCGGTCACCGCGAAGTTGATCTGCGCCTTTGTTTTCGCATATGCAGATTGTTGAGTTTCCCATGGGGTGGCTCAATATGGAAACGACAGGAAACCATCAAATGTATAGCAATTTTGTTTCAGAATAAGACCGTTTATATTCACCTGTAGACAGCTCTATCTTCAGTATCTATGTTTTCTTTTTGGACTGCCTTAAGGGCCTTAGATACTGCCCCAGTTATCCCCCTTTTCACCTCATTCTCCTTGGCGACCTCTACTTCTGATGGTCCTAGAATAAAAGACAAGATTTAGACATGTACATGTAATAGGCGAAGAAAATTTCTTATATGCCAGGGATCTACATGGAACTCGGCCTCTCTCACGTAAATTGGTTTTATGGTATTTTCTCCATCAATAACCAAACGCTGAAGAACATCAACATCCGCACCTTAAAGAACACATTTAAATACATTAGTTCTGTAATGTTTCTGTGTAATTGAAGTGAAATAAAAATGTTAAAAACTTTAATACCAAAAAGGCAGTTGGTCTATTTACATGTATATTCCTGATATGACTATCTATCTATCTATATGTAACGGACAGCCGAGCCGAGCCACAGAAACCCCGTCGGTGGAAAAGCATGCTCATCCACCAAGGGTGGTTTACTGCGATATATACCCAACACTTACTCGATTCACACAGTTTCGAGTTTGAAATTTGCATATTTCCAAGGGAAGCTATCCCGTCACAAACGGCCGAGCCAAGCCACAGCAAACCCCGTCGGTGGAAAAGCATGCTCATCCACCAAGGGTGGTTTACTGCGCTATATACCCAACACTTACTCGATTCACACAGTTTCGAGTTTGAAATTTGCATATTTCCAAGGGAAGCTATCCCGTCACATATAGATACTACGACACCCTCATTACTGAGTATTAGGCCTAAAAAAAAAATAGCTGTGTTTCCGCCAACGGTCTGAAAAAAATTAGGGTAGGTAGGTAAGAAAATCTTTTTATTTTCATTTTAATTTTTACGCAAAAAAATCCAGGGTAGGTAGGTAAATGTAATTTTTTATACGCAGTTTTTATTGAAAAAGGTCAAAAAGGTCAAAATGGTCAATGCCGCGCAAAGGTATGAGGTCTACATCTTCAGCCATGTGAACCCATCAATGTCAAAGACTGGCAACATATTTTATAATAAGATTCAGTCTCCTTGCCTCAAATGAGGTTGATAAACTTTCAGTCTCATCTTGTTCATAGACCACTATCTGAGAGCAGGGTGGCCTAGTGGTAGAGCTCGCTGAACTGTAAAGTACTGCACTGGGTCTTGTCCTCCAGAAAGAAACCTTCTCTCAGATATGCATCCCAACAATGGCAACATGACCTAAATAAAGTTGACTGCGATGCAAAACCCCAATACAAACAATTTAGGGGATGGTATAATCACAGGCGCTTGAAGTAATGGCCATAAATCATAAAATAATGCTTCAAATAAGTGCCAACATAGCAATACGAAGTATTGCCAGGTATGCAAGCCACGTTTTAGGAGCCATTACGTAGTGGCATTTCCGGCAAGGTTCTTGGAGTCGGAGCAAATGTTGCACGGCAACCTAAAACGTTCGATTGCAAATCAAAATGGGCTCAATCAGCTCCTACCTGACACTTTTTTCTCTGTCCAAACAAAAAAAGTCATGGATAATCCTAAAAATGTCCATTTTATCAACGTTTTTCATGATATTTGTCCAGTCGTGTTGTTTTTATTGACAGTATGGCTTCCCTTTGACCTTTTCATGTCGTCACAGTGCGTGCGGTGACGTCGGCAAGTTTGTATGTCTCACAGACGTAGCGCGTGACGTTTGACGCATTCAAAACAACAAACAAAAGTGGAAGTCATGTTTTAAGCGCATTTGAATGCAAACAAGTGTTTTGGGATAGCATTTTAGATGATAACGAAGTGAGCAAAAAAAATTTCTTGGTTACCTTGATTATTACGTAAATAAATTTAAGCCACATCTGGCAGCCGTGTTCATTTACTGCGGAATCTGGAGCCAAACCGGAACTTACTGAGCGAATGGCTAGGAAAATTTGGACAAAAATTTTAGTTCCAACTACGTCTGCTTGCGAGCAGATTTGAAAAAGTTATCCATGCCTCCGAGAAGCTCTTGATCTGATTCTTCAGGAAAGCAAAGTAAACCTCCCTACAGCGTCAGGTAAGGTCGCAAAAGAACCTCCAATTTTGGCATGTTTTACTTGCATACCTGGCAATACCTACGGTATTGCTATGAAGGTGAGATAAAGATGAATCTGTATATGTCTCTGTATGAAGACACTATTGTTTTAGGGCTTATTTTAATGATTTATGGCCATAACTTCAAGCGCCTGTGGTATAATCTGACATATTTCACACAACAATACTCTTATTGCATGCAACTTAGCAGGAAAGGCCAGTATTGACAAACTAATAAGAAATAAACAGCTTTATTTTCAAAACGAAATCTGAAGAACACAAACCATCAACATGTAAATTTCGATAAGAAGACTACTCCCGAATTCAAAACTATAACTGTAACTGCATATCTGTTCCGGGTCACCTCAGCCCATTGTACAACTGCAACTGCAACTGAACCAACGAAAATGCCAAATGCAGGGACTCCCTTTATAAGGGATTACTGAATCTGAATACATGTAGTTTACTGGTGACACGCCAAAGGACATCATTTCACCAGGGATTTGGATGAGGGAGTATTTAGTCCCTAGAACGCACAACTGAAGAATTCTCTGAAAGCAACACCTGTTTATTCTGATTGTATTATCCTCCAACCGCTAGGAGGTCTCTGCTATCCCCGAGTAACGGTATGAATACCATCACAAGTCTCCGATGATAGAACTACATTACCCGCCACTTACTATCATCTAAACATATTTACAGTATGCCATACTCTATCATTGAAGTCATTTTATTTTGCGGGGGAGGTAGGAGTAGGTGGAGAGAAGCCAGTGTTCGCCTTATAAATGCTGAGCGCATTTTAGCAAGATAGCCACTGGTACCATTTTTAATGTCTTTGGAATGACGCGGCCTTGGATCAAACCCACAGCCTCCCGCTTCTGCAGCGGACCCTGTAACCATTACGCTATCGGGACCGGTATATCATATTGCAGAAAGACAGGTTAGACCCAGATGAGAAAAGTTTGTTTAATTAAGAACTCTTTGAAGTGTTGTGACATGCCTTCGGTATATTCACTTTTAGAACAAGACATTTCTAATTCACAGTGGAATAAACTCCTGAATGGCTCAGTTAACTCGTATGCCAGTTGAAGACGCATGAAGTCAGTGTGAGTGCGTGTGGGTACAGATTTTGTCCATAAGTCATGTCTGAAGACTATTCACGGCACAGTCAACAGAATAGACGCTGAAACTATCAGAGACATATCAGAAAAACCAACAAAACCCGTGACATGAAATGCTTGGGTCTGGCTACAGAAAATGCTGGGTCAGATGTCGTAATTTTTATTTTTTTACTTTAACCATAAAAATAGCAGAGTCGGCGGGTTGAGACAGGGTCGGTCGGGTTAGCGGAAACACAGCTATTATTTTTTACGCCTTATGTGCAGGGATGCATTAGAGAGAATAAAAGTAAAAGGTTAAATGTGAGACTTAAAAGAAATGACAGTGCGGAAAAAAAGATGATAGTTGAAGGCTGTCGTCGCCGGTGGGACAGGTCCGGTAAGCGCCCAAGCACTTTTGTGGCTGAGCATGCTATCCGTTGTACCACATTTTTTGACCGCTGCTGTCTTGCTTACCTGTCTTTAATCTTATTTATTCACTTAAGGATGTTCGCTGCTAACATTTGACATTTCGGAACTTCCGGTTTTTCTTTTGTTGAATATCTCGTAAACGGTTGCAGATATTTTCCTAATATTTTATATTTGGATACATATTGATGATATGCATTGAATGAGCCAAGAAATTTGTCAATCTAAGAAACTTCATTTTTTCACCCCATTTTCTGCAACTGTTCAGAAACTTTTAGTTGTCAGTAAAATTTAGGGGGGAGGGTAGATTAAACTTGAATATTACACATCTTAAAATTAATTGCACTAGTTCGATGTTTATTTTAGCAGCAGTATGTGTATACATGGTCTTCTAAGTCAGTCTTTGTGTCTTTTGTGTGCTGGTTTTAAAATTTTAGGTGGTTTTATGAAATTGGCTTTAAGAAACAAAACAGCCGAAAAAAGGCTGAACATGGCGATTTTCAAGTTGTTGGTTCTTTCTTATATGCACACTACCCTATATATTTCTTTCTTTTATTCGAACAAAATTACCAAGTTCTATGTTGTGTGAAAATACAAGAAAAAGTTTGAATCAACACATATGGGTTTGGCACATTTCAAAATATTGATTTTTTCCTACTTTTCAAGTATGGGGGTAGGGTTGGAAAAGGAATCGTAAAATTTTGTCATCCACTTCATGTTGCAAATTTTTCTATGCTTTTGGTCCAAAATAGTCTGCATTACGTAAATATTATGATTTTTGAAAGCATTCTAAGTATATGTTTTTTCAAGACAGGTATGTTTCAAAGAATTAAAAAATAAATTAATTTTACTAAATTTAAAACATGGTGCTAAGAGGTCTCATTCAGAGGCCTGAAGCTTGAAAAAATGTACACTACCCTATATTTATTTTGTTTTCAAATGTCTTGTGTTGTATTTTGGATTCAAAAAAGAGTGGTTAGAAAAAAAGTTTGAATACTTTTTCATTGGCAGCGAACATCCTTAATTATACTAGTCTCATATTATTGATGAAATTATCATCAACACTTACAACTTGTGTCATCAAGGCAAAGGTGCGAAAACAAATCAGCTTATGAATCACAAAACATGTAAAAACACTACTATCATTGAAATGACACCTGGGGCTAGTTGTTAAAAATTAACGATAGCATTAGTTAACTGACTGTTATTTTTTGTTGAAAAAATTCTCACATTTTATCAACAAAAAATAACAGTGTATTTGCTTGCTTATGTAGTCGGCATTTACTTAACGAGTTGAGGTCTTAATGATGACGTTAAGCTAACCAAGTTTTGAAAAACTGGCCCCTGGTTAATTTGATTTTTCACTGTCAAAGGATTCTGTTTAGTGAAATGATGTATTTAAGCGGTATTAAATTTGTTGTGCCACTGCCTGATGAAATTCACAGGCAGTCAAACATTGTTTTTCAAACCTAAAAAGATAATCCAAAAATGTAACTAATAATCTAAAGAAAAAGAATATTCCATCAAAAATATCCACAAAATAATTGTTTTGGAAACTTGTATGATTTGATGTTTTACGTGCCAGTCAATAGCTATGATCATGACAGGATATTGCCTCCATTTTATGGGACTTCTATAATCCAACATTGGGGATGCAATGATATCAGAAATGTGCATTGAATATAATAACCCATGTAAACATCTAAGATTCATATGTATGGAAGGTTTGACTTAACCATGTTTCCTAGGCAGACTAAAACCATCTTAGAGGTATATGCTTTAATCAGATTGTCGGTCAGCTTTGTTTAGAGGCACAAGCAGTCCATCTGTTTCTCATGTCCCCAATGGGGGACTGTTTTTCTGGAAACCCCAAACTTACGGAAATAAATTAAATTGAAGAATTCCAAAGCTGATTTTTAGGTCTCATCTTAAGTTTAATTTTTCCTACTTAATGCATTTATCGGTTGTTTTTGTCAACAAAAACTAGTGAAATTTGAAGCTAAAGACGCATACAGAATGCGTAAGAGGCACCAATAAATCTAAATTTTTCTCAGGCGGAGATGCCACAAACCCCCCTTGCGAGAAGGGGGAAACCCCTCTCCCACTCTCATACCTTCATTTTCGCCGGACCTTTTTTTAGAACCCTGCGACGAGCCTGTAGTGTCAGACTGTTAGTAAAGATGAAAGATTAAAAGCAGGCTAAAAACAATGACTCAACAACAAAAAAACTAAATTTGCTGAATTGGATGTTCAACAAATTTTATCTATTATATCTATATCTATCTTTGTATACTGCCATATGCCCTCGCGGACATTCTAGGCAGGGTAGTGCAGCGTCTGTTAGTATCAGGCAGGAAAAAGAAGAGCTATAGTACAGAGGTTTAAAAGCATAAAAGTGAAGAATAAAAACAGTTGATAAGAATAGCTAAAATCAGATAAAAACAAGCATATGTATGGGGATCTATGGGCGAGAATGCTGCAGCCCCAGGGGGGGTACTCTGAAATTTTCTGTATACATAGGCGAGGCTGACTTTTTTGGGGTCAAAATTTTGAATTTCCGTAATTTTTTGGGTTTTCAGAAAAACTAGTTATTTTTTAGGGTAGTGAGCTTTTTATGGATATTTTTTTGGGGTCATGCCTTTTCTGAATTATTTTTTGGGGGTCATCTATAATTCTAAGTAACTTTTTGGGTTTTGCACATTTCTTGGGAAATCTCTTTATTTCTATAAAGATAAGAGTGGCTTACACTTATGTCTAACAAGGCCTTAAGATTCAATTTTGTTTGCGACCATGCCTTATGACTGGTCTCGGTGAAATTTTGGAAGCTTGATCATGATGTTGTTTGGATTGCAAATCAAATGGAATCAAAACCATCATAAGACTTACACTTTGAGAATAAATAAAATCTTTAAATTTTATCCAACTTGGTATTTACTTCCTAGTTCCTACATATACTAACTGTATTGTGACGTGTTCTGTTGGTTGGTTGATTTGGGATTTAACGTCCCACCAACAGCTTAGATCATATGGATGTGATAAAATTTCATCAATAGGCATAAAAAAGATGAATACATGTAATTTTTTTGGGTAAGCTAAAAGTTCAAGTATTTTTTTGGGTATGCCTGATAGGACTGGTATTTTTTTGGGGTGGTCAGCAAATCTCAGTATTTTTTTGGGTTGGGGGTAGAAGCTGGGGCCTCGCCTATGTATCCACAAAAAATGAGAGTACCCCCACTGGGGCTGCAGCTTAAAGACCGCAGCATTGAAGGCCTCAAGGTTCTGCAAGCATGCAACAGTCTCAGGGAGAGAGTTCCACTGTACTATAGTTAGTGGAAAGAAAGAATATTTATAATAGTCCTTAGAGGTATAGACCTGCCTGAAGGTCATGGAGTGGCAGTACCGGGAAATTCTGTTTGAGTACTGCACATAGTCCGGGAGGGGTACGGCAACTAGGCCCGTCATGAATGACCTTAAAGAACAAACAAAGATGGGCATCAGCCCGTCTTTGATCCAATGTACGCCAACCTAGGTCTTGCATGATCTTAGTTACACTGGCATGTCTGTCAAAATTGCCAACTGTCCAGCGAGCTACTCTTCGCTGGACTTGTTCTGATTGGGATATATGTTTTTTTTTGTGATTTGGGTCCCACACACCTGATGCATATTCAAGCTGTGGTCTTCCAAGGGAGTGGTATGCTGTTTCACGCACCTTTGACATCTTAGTTTTAATATTTCTTCTGATGAAACCTAGAGTCCGATTTGCATTTCCTGTTACACCGTCGACATGGGTTTTCCAGGTTAAATTACTCTAGAGATATCAACCCCAAGATACCTGGCACTTGTGACTGCTTCCAAGATCTGTCCATGCAATACATAGTAAAGTCTTTTTAACCGGACTTTTAATAGTGCCAGTCACATGAACCACTTGGCATCTGGAGGGGTTGAACTCCATATCCCACCTGGACTCCCATGTCGAGAGAATGTCTGTCAGTTTGAAGTGCTGAGCTGTCGTCCTCACTTTCCATGGTTAGATACAAGGCTGTATCGTCACCAAAGAGGCGAACCTGGAAGCAGGACCTCATCAAGCAGATCATTAATATACGCAAGGAAGAGGATCGGCCCCAACACCGAGCCCTGGGGGACACCAGATGTGACTGGTATGGGTGTAACTGATGGGTTCATCGGCCAGACTAGCTCGGGGTTGGAATAACTACTGAGGTTGACATCTTGAAAACATTTATTCGTTCAGCTCAACAAATACAGGACCAAACAGGAACAAAATAAGAGAGACAGCCCTGAAATAAATTAAAACATATTCAAACATTCTACCATTAGCAGTATGAAATTATCAGTTTAAATACACGGTGGTAGAGTATAATTAATAATCACACAATTTACCATGTTGGGTACTCATTAGAACAAATGAGATTTACAATTAGTAAATCACTCTTACCAATCTACCACATGAATCTACAATGCATGAATAATTGTGTAAATCTTAGCATTGCAGAATTCAGCTTAATACATTTCAATTCAAATAAAAATAATCTATATCTGAGTTGAATCGCATGGTTAAAAATATTACATATAAGGCTATATACATTTGTATGCACTTTTATCATGCTATTGGTGCATGAAACAAAATGTTGACGCATAGTGTTCACTCATTAATACACCTGATGCATGCTTCAAGTTTCATGTATTAATGCTTTGTTACACCAAATTAACGCATACATAAATGTCTGAATGCATGAAAAAATATGCCGTTCAAGTATAGTTCAATCTCGACATGAAACGTTCTAGTACATAAATATTGAAACATTATTTATAAAGTTAAAAATGTACAATCACATTATAGTTGCGCTTTAATGCTTTTATGCCTATAACAAAGCATTAAATTCATTTCTCATGCTCACTCGATAATGCATGAGATATCTTCATGAACCATTAATTCTAGTTTGTGTCTTTACTAGCATTATTGATATAAAAATATGTAAAATGTAATTATCGTAATGCATACAAACGCATCAATAATAAAATGTTGCGCATCGTAAATCTGTACGATCTACTGAGTTTAAAAGCAAACATAGAAACTCAGCACAAAAATGGTATCCACTGATAATATTTACAAGCAAAATAGAATGGGAATGAAATGATGAAAGTACTTACAACTCTATGAGACTTGGCCAATCACACAACTACTGCACACATTCTTCTGTGTTCAACCGTCCACCATTGTTACTGAAAAAAAATGTTAGCATCATGCAGTGAAATCTTGTTATCATGTGCACTGGGTGATTTTAAAGTGAGCCGCTTTATAACTAATCATATATATGCTATAAAAGTATTTATATGTTTATCGGCATGTTAAGAAAAGCTTCGACTGTTCAAATGCATTTATCACCTAAACGTTGTACGGTTGTAATTACGACGTTTTTATCCATTCAATGGCTCAATGGCAAGCGCTGGTTTCAAACTACGAATTATTTCTGTTTATGAGATACGTTGGGCGCCAAATGTAACAGGTGAAAAAGACGCTAATCACCTTTTTGCCCCGGCCGAGGATCGAACCAGGGTCTACTGCGTGCTAATCCAACACTCTATTGCGTCGCTGTAAAAGCCGGCTTGTACCGCAAGGCGATACAAGTGTGTATTATACCTAGCACTAATGTTTAAAGTTTTGATTTTGTGAATCGCATTATTTGTATACAGATGTCCGTTCATAAATAATTTTGTCGAGCCACATTCATATTTTGCGCAGTCTGGAGAGCCAAACCTTAAATATTTCAGCATGCATTGATGAAGGGTTTCATAACTTGAAACTGTTCATCATTAGAATGGGTACTATTTTTTTTATAAAATCTAGTACTTGTTAATTTTTGGTCATGACAGGTTTGTTTCCCTTGAGCTGGGACAGTTTTCCGGTTCTTTGGAAATAACTGTCATTTCATTGCATTTTTATCATTTTGGTTTCTCTAGACACTTAAAATATGTTCATTTAATAAAGAAAGTGTCGTTTTGTATTCTACTGTGGAGATTTCACAAATTTGGAAACTATGATGAAGAGACAGAGACAACTTTCTTTGGCACCTTGTAAACTTTAAATGCGTTCCGTTTAAAGTATCATCATTTGCATGATGAGTGGAGGAAGACAAAAAGAGACCTTACCAGTGCAAGCTGGTTACGGTTTGTAATGAAAAGGTACAAGTAGGCAAAGATCAGGAAAAGGCGCAATCAGAAAAAGATTCCCACTCCAAAAACCGAGGTGGGAAAAAACCAAACTAACAATCAGGTACTTATACCATGAAACATATCGTAAGCCGAATGAGCAGCTATTTTCCCAATAGGTGGCCACTCAGTTACCTTAACTAAAAATATGAAAACATACATAAGGCGCCAACAGCACAAAAAATTTTAAACACCAAGACATAAAACAAAAAGAACCACTACAGAAGTATCGACTTGGAACGATCAGTAACACAAAGTTACTGGCGGGCTTAAACCGGTTTTACAGGTACCTAACCTCACCCTCAGCTTCTGCAGTGGTTCATAACATTTAGTTAGTTCTTCGGTCCTCGTGGTGAATCTCTAACTAGTCAATGAATCATCAAGAACAAACAAATAAATCATGATAAACATCCTGATGAATCAAAAACCAGGACTCACAGATTGAGTAAGCTGCCCGACGATGGAGATCCCTGGGCGCCGAATAACCTACTAACTCCGGAGCAAAAGAAAAACACCAGTTGGACCCCGGTGGGCCAAGCAACAGACAAGAAGCTCCGGCCCCAACCAACTAAAATGAATAGCTTTAAGTCGGGGCCATCATAGAGTCTGACGCCCGACCCACCGGCGTGCAATTAAAGAAGGCAGCATAGTTATCAACCATGATTGGGTTAAAAACTAAGCATGCAGACTGTCGCATAACATTCAAGTTATAACCTATACGTCTGTAACGTGATATGATTTTTCCGAACTGAAGAGAAAAATCATTTATTCCTTTAAGTTTCTTTAATTTGTAAACCAAGTCACCATAAAATTCAGGTTCCGAAAGGCCCTCACTTAAAAGTGTCTTTAACCCAACATTATATTTGGAAATCAATTCATAGTGTCTACGATAAAATTTAGAAAAGGTTTTTCGAAGTGTAACAAAATTAGTTCGGTAAATCGTAGTACCTAAATTTTGATAAAAGCTTTACTTGTTTTTAAACCGAAAGTAGATTTGATCAACGTTCATCAATTTAAAACAGTTGTAATTTCTTGCTAGGTTAGTATTTTTACATGAATTCTATACGGAAATGATCATCTTTGATTGCTTGTTCTATGCCTAGTCTCTGTTAACTGGAAATTTACTGAATTGACGGAAAATTAGTGTATTTGGGCATCGATCTGAAAATAGCAGGTAGACGCTTATTAAAATGATAACGTCACGAGGCGCTTATTAACCAGGTATAACGAAGTAGCCTCTTGACGCCCCGATGACAGAATGGACTAGTCTTGAAATCGAATCGCCCAAAGATTGTGACGTCACCCCTGGGGTATAAAAGGACCGTTTTGCTCGCAGATCGGGTATTCTGGCTCTAGACTTTGGAGAGTACACATCGAAGAAAATAAAAGCTATTTATTGAGAGGTGGCATTGGGACTTTGGTAGATTATTGTAAGGCGAAATAGGCAATCTAAGTGGCAGGGCAACCTCCGATCTCATAGGCCTAAGCAACCACACAAGTGCCGACCGGGTTCCATACATTTCTCAATAGTAAACTAGCTAGTGGTCTCATACTGGTTAGTGCTGTTTGGTACTGTTGGTACAAGGCTGAGAACTCTTTAAGTTGCAGCGCAAGCTCAGAATTAAGGGTTCGCCAGTCCAGACGGTATCATTGTGCTGAAGCTAACCATTGCAGAGACGCCTGTTTGTTTCATACTGAGGTGTGAAGCTGGTCGTTTCATACTAGGTGTACGAAACGGGTAGTATCAGACTAGGCATAGAACAGTGTGTTCAAACTTTAATGAATTGATTTTAATTGTTATTGTTGTACCAGTATTCCCTGTGATTATCTTTAATTCAATTTATCAATCCCAATCATTTTAAGAATAATCAAGCAAGTAGCTTCATACTGGTAAAGTGTAATACAATATATGTTTGTTGAAATCATCAGACTTGTGAAAAATTATTATAAAACGTGTATGAGTTAGGCAAACTCGGCTATATATATACGTTACATTTGGTGGCAGCTTTAAGGGATATTTGATGATTTTCACATTATCACGAACCTAGTCTCAACATAGTAAAAATGGAGAACGTATCAGCTAAGTTTAATGCTTCAATGAAAACTCTTGGTAAGAGATTAGAGGTCATGAGGAAAAAGAATGAATTAAACTTACTTCAAAACGAAGTCTTGACACTGGAAAGCGAACTGCGTGAGTTAGAAATGATTGATGAGCAGATGCATAAGGAGGACAGAGAGGAAACGTACCGGCGACGTTTGCCAGATATTCCTTCAGGACAAAGTGACCATGTTACAAGACAAGATATTCCTTCAGGACGAAGGGACCATGTAACGATGCATGAGCCGCCAGAGCTACACAGATATGATGAGAGTAGTATAGGCAGAACACATGAACAATACAGGGGCAATGCTGAGCATACAATGTATGACTTCAAGTTTGAACCCAAAACGTCGACTCCATTTGCATCTGAACCGAAAGAGCAGGACTGTGCTAGTACAGTAGTGTCGAAAACACAAGAAAAGAGTGGTGCAAAGGTGAAACCGGCAACATATGATGGAACTGGTCACTGGAAAGATTACAAGGCCCACTTTGATGCGTGTGCTGAGCTGAACAAATGGACAGAGAAGGAGAAAGGCCTGTACTTAGCTGTATCTCTAAGAGGCCAGGCTCAGGGCGTTTTCGGAAATCTAGCAGACAGATCGAATGACTTTAATGAGCTGACAAAGGCTTTGGAAGAGAGATTTGCACCGCCCAACCAGACTGAGTTGTACAGGGTGCAAATGAAGGAAAGAAGACAACGTGCTTCAGAAAGTTTAACAGAGCTGGGACAAGACATTTGGAGATTGACAAATTTGGCCTATCCAACGGCACCCTCAGATGTAAGAGAAACGTTGGCAAAGGAGCAGTTTATCGATGCGTTAATAAGCTCTGACATGAGGCTCAGGATAAAACAAGCTCGACCAACTAGTTTGAATATGGCTGTTAGACACGCAGTCGAACTTGAGGCTTTTAATAAGGCTGAGAAGAAGCATGCTGAGGGACATGGCTTCATGCGGACTGTCGGTAACACTGAAACTTCATCAAAGATAGATCCTCCAAACAATTATGAAGACTTAAAGAAGACTATGATGGAAATGCAGAAGGCATTGGAAAATTTGTCCAGACAGAATAGGCAAAGATATGCTGGCGGTGATGATCAAAGTCAAAATAGCAAGAGACATGATTCCGTCATGACACAGGGTTCCACACCACAGAATACAAAGCGTAAGTGCTATCTTTGTGGCTCTGAAAAACATCTTCGATATGACTGTCCGAAGAACAAAGATACACGAGGTAAAGGAGGTTCTGACAAGAAAGGGAGTGACAAAGTAAATTTGTCGAATTTCCAAGGATCGGGCTTGTACTTGACTGGTAAATTGAACGGATATGAGGTTGACTGTTTAGTCGATACAGGAGCAACACTCTCAGTATTATCTACAAGAGCTTGGAAAATGATAGATGGTCAAGGATCAAAGTTAAAGACATTCGACAAAGAGATAGTTTCAGCATCAGGAAATCCTCTAAGTATTGAGGGTACAACAACCGTGAATCTTGATTTAGATGGTACACGTTGTTCATGTAATGTGATAGTTGCTGATGTTGAATCGGATATTATCTTGGGACTAGACTTCTTAAAGAAAGAAAGGGGTCACATAAATGTTGAGACAAATAGCTTGGTTCTAAAAGATAAGGCATTTAAACTAAACTGTCATGGAAAACTTGGTTGTTACAGAATTATTATGGCGGAAACAGTAACAGTACCAGCAAGGTCTGAAATGATAGTAATAGGGAAGGTTTCGGACAAAGCCATTCTAAAGGATGACTTATGTGTGATAGAACCAACGATAAATGTTTATGAGAACGGTCAGTGCGTTGCTAAGAGTTTGATACATGGTAAACAAACAGTGCCATTAAGAATTATGAACCTTACAAATGAAGCCCAAACAATCAGTCCCGGTGTTCAAGTAGCGACAGCAAGTCCTGTTTCAGAAGTAAGGAAAGTGCATACAAGTGAGAATGTGTTACAAAGAGACGCAGTTCCTGACCACTTGCAGGACCTGTATAAACGAGCAGTCCATGGGTTAAGTAAGGAACAACAAAAGCAAGTGGCAAAACTTCTTACAAAGTATGGTGATGTATTTTCAAAGAATGATGCAGATCTTGGAAGAACAGGTATTATTCAGCATAAGATACCAACAGGACAGACACAACCAATCAAGCAGCCTCCAAGGCGTGTGCCTGTAAACATGAATAAAGAGGTTGATGCACAGATACAGGATATGTTGGACAAGGATGTGATTCAGCCATCGAAAAGTCCTTGGGCAAGCAGCATCGTCCTTGTGAAGAAGAAAGATGGAACACAGAGATTCTGTGTGGACTATAGGAGATTAAACGATGTCACTGTCAAGGACGCGTATCCTCTGCCTCGTATAGATGAGTCGTTGGATCAACTAGTTGGAAATCAGTGGTTTTCATGTTTAGACATGAACTCTGGGTACTGGCAGGTGGAAATGGCGGACAGTGATAGAGAGAAGACAGCATTCAATAGTCGAAGAGGGTTGTATGAATTCAAAGCCATGCCATTCGGGTTGTGTAACGCGCCAGCGACCTTCGAACGACTAATGGAAACAGTGCTTGCAGGCCTTCATTGGCACATATGTTTAATCTATTTGGATGACATAATAGTGACTGGAAAATCGTTTGAGGATATGGTAGCAAATCTGAGTGAAGTGTTCGAACGATTCAAGACAGCTGGTTTGAAGCTAAAAGCCAGAAAATGCAATCTTTTTGCTACCGAGGTTGAATTCCTGGGACACGTAGTATCATCCGACGGAATTAAGACAGACCCAAAGAAATCTGAAGCTGTAAAGAATTGGCCCACACCTACATGTGTGAAAGAAGTACGTTCGTTCCTGGGGATATGTAGCTACTACAGACGCTTCATATATCGATTCTCGGACGTGGCGAAACCATTACATATGTTAACAGAAAAGGGTCAGGCATTTATATGGACAGATGAGTGTAAGATGGCATTCGAAGCTCTTAAGCAAAAACTTACAGAAGCACCTATCCTCGCTCATCCAGATTTTGAAAAAGAGTTTATCCTGGACACGGACGCAAGTGATGTGGCGATTGCAGCGGTTTTATCGCAGAAGATAGATGGAAAGGAACACGTGATAGCTTATGCCAGCAAGACGCTGAGTAAATGTGAAAGACGGTATTGTGTTACCAGAAAAGAACTGCTAGCAGTAGTTAACTATGTAAGGCACTTTAGGCATTATCTGTATGGGAAAAAGTTCACCTTACGTACTGACCATGGTTCCCTAAGATGGATTATGAATTTCAAAAACCCGGAAGGACAGGTAGCCAGGTGGTTGGAAATTCTATCATCTTACGATATGAAGATAGAACATAGAGCTGGCCGATTGCATAGCAACGCTGATGGTTTGAGTAGACAAGTGTGTAAACAGTGTGGTTTGAACTGCAAAGGAAAACGGAAGCAAAGAAGTGCTGTAGTTTCTCGGATAGAAGAGCTTCGCCAGGTACCAGGAACAGATGGTGAACCTCTTGACCTTGTCACAGCACAGGAAGAAGATGATGAAGTTTCAATAGTAAAAGAGTGGGTCAAGGAAGGAGCACGACCTGATTTAAAGGATATTCAAGACAGAAGCTTTTACCTGAAATCCTTATGGACACAATGGGATAGACTCGCTATCAAGGACAACCTGCTCGTGAGAAAATGGGACATAGTTGAAACGGGTCAAACACTTTGGCAAACTATTGTTCCACTAAAACAGAGAAGGGTAGTACTGAACTATTCACATGACATCAAAGCCTCTGGTCATCTTGGAATCAAGAAAACCCTAGGGAGAATAAGACAACGGTTCTACTGGCCAGGCCTTCGAAACGATGTCCAGACCTATGTGAATGGCTGTGAAACATGTGCTAAAAGAAAAGGCCCTGGAAGGATAAGGCGAGCTCCGATGCAAATAGCTAGAAGTGGGTATCCATTAGAGAGAATAGCTGTTGATATTTTGGGAGAGTTGCCCGAGACAGAAGATGGAAATAAGTACATATTAGTGGTAGCTGACTATTACACGAAATGGACTGAAAGTTATCCCATGCCGAACATGGAAGCATCCACAGTGGCTGAAATAATGGTGAAAGAATTCATAGCAAGGTACGGTATACCGTCAAGGATACACTCAGACCAAGGAAGACAATTCGTAAGCAAATTGTTCAAGGAGATGTGTAGGCTCTTGCAAATTAAGAAAACACAAACAACGCCGTATCATCCTGAATCGGACGGCATGGTTGAACGTTTCAACCGCACGTTATGTACAATGCTCAGTGCTTTCGTAGATGAAAACCACAGAAATTGGGATAAGCAACTTCCATTTGTAATGATGGCCTATCGCGCAGCCGAACATGAAACTACTGGTATGAGCCCGAATAGACTGATGTTAGGGCGAGAAACAACAACTCCGTTGGAAATAATGTATGACATGCCCCCTAGTGTAAAGTCCATACCTGAAAATCAATATGTGTGGGAATTACAAGAAGCAATGGAAAATGCACATAAATTTGTAAGGACACACACTGGTAGGGCAATATTAAGGCAAAAGAAGTTTCATGATAGTTCCTTATCGTACGAAACATATGTCGAAGGTGATAAGGTGTATGTATTATTCCCAGTGAAAAAGCCTGGTCATTCACCTAAGTTCACATGGTATTGGAAAGGTCCATTTGAGGTTAAGAGAAAACTGTGTGATGTCCTGTATGAGGTTGATTGTGGAAGGGCTGGTGCTTTACAAATAATTCATACAGAAAGGATGAGCAAGGTCAAGAGTCAAATTTTAAGGGGTGAAGAAATACTGGTACCAGCGGAGATTGCGGATGAAGAAGCAGATGTAGAGGAGCAGGAACCAGGTAGAACACCGAGTGTGGATCAGTCAGAAGAAGAAGAAGAGACTAGGTATACCACAAGAGGTAGAAGGGTCAGAAAACCAGAGTGGTTTAAAGATTTTGTTTCTTCTCTTTTCAGGCGTGATCATCAGCTGATGGTTAACACAAAGACCACGCCAAGAAAGCCAATGGCAGAGAGCAAGGTGATCTGTCCGGTGTGCAAGAAGGACATACCTGAGGGCCAGACATTTGAACAGCATGTTGTGGGCTGTGCTAAGACCAAGGTGAACCAGCTCAGCCAGTGTGGAATTTGTAAGGTGACATTCATTAAGGACGAGTATAGGAAAAGGCACATGAAGAGAGAGCATGGCAAAGAGGCAGCAGGAAGGCACTCTGACTGGGACTCAGATCCAGAAGTGGAAGTAGGGGATGTAGAAAAGGATCCGTGTGTCCGGAAGCGAAGTTTGCCCAGACCGGTAGCTGCACCATCAAAAGTGGCTCGTCAGAGTGTTGAAAGTGGTCAATCAGCGGAGGAGAATGTCGTGCCTAAACCAATGTTCAGAGATACACCATTAAGGAGAGTTGCACACATTGCCAAGGAAAAGAAGGTGGATGCTGTCACTTCTGCTGGAGTGACTAGCCAAGCTAGTGAAGAACGTCCTCCAACAACCAGACGAGATCAGGCAACTCAGACAGATAAGGAGGTAGAGAAAGCCAGCTGTGAGCACTGTGAGCTCATATTTGTGGATAGACTTATGCTATGTATGCATCAAGGAATCCATGCTGTGGACAACCCACTACGTTGCAATGCTTGTGGCTATCTGTGTCACGATAGGCTGGAATTTTTCAGTCACATCACATGGGGACACAAAAGGAACTAATATGGAAAGCACCTCATTCATGTGTGATTATGTTTAAGTAAACATACCCTTTACTGATCTAAGTATGGGTTCTCTAGAATCCATGATGTGTTCAAACTGTAGGAAGTGATAGCTGCAGTATTTTGTTTTTCAACTGAAAGAATCAGTTATGAAGTTTAATATGTGGACGTGTAAAACTTAAAGGATAATAAATGTTTAAAGACTTAGGAGAGAAAGTATGATCGGTAGTACCGTTTCATTATCAAGATAGATAATGCAGTACCTTGTTTATGCAATTAAAGCATATATGTGTTTATTTGTTCATGATCTGTTTCAAAATACAAAACCCCAAACCCATAATTATAATGGTAAAAAAAATGATGATGATGATAATATTCATGATATAATAGTATGATTAAGCGGGACGCTTAAACCCGGAGGCGTGGGTAGTGTAACAAAATTAGTTCGGTAAATCGTAGTACCTAAATTTTGATAAAAGCTTTACTTGTTTTTAAACCGAAAGTAGATTTGATCAACGTTCATCAATTTAAAACAGTTGTAATTTCTTGCTAGGTTAGTATTTTTACATGAATTCTATACGGAAATGATCATCTTTGATTGCTTGTTCTATGCCTAGTCTCTGTTAACTGGAAATTTACTGAATTGACGGAAAATTAGTGTATTTGGGCATCGATCTGAAAATAGCAGGTAGACGCTTATTAAAATGATAACGTCACGAGGCGCTTATTAACCAGGTATAACGAAGTAGCCTCTTGACGCCCCGATGACAGAATGGACTAGTCTTGAAATCGAATCGCCCAAAGATTGTGACGTCACCCCTGGGGTATAAAAGGACCGTTTTGCTCGCAGATCGGGTATTCTGGCTCTAGACTTTGGAGAGTACACATCGAAGAAAATAAAAGCTATTTATTGAGAGGTGGCATTGGGACTTTGGTAGATTATTGTAAGGCGAAATAGGCAATCTAAGTGGCAGGGCAACCTCCGATCTCATAGGCCTAAGCAACCACACAAGTGCCGACCGGGTTCCATACATTTCTCAATAGTAAACTAGCTAGTGGTCTCATACTGGTTAGTGCTGTTTGGTACTGTTGGTACAAGGCTGAGAACTCTTTAAGTTGCAGCGCAAGCTCAGAATTAAGGGTTCGCCAGTCCAGACGGTATCATTGTGCTGAAGCTAACCATTGCAGAGACGCCTGTTTGTTTCATACTGAGGTGTGAAGCTGGTCGTTTCATACTAGGTGTACGAAACGGGTAGTATCAGACTAGGCATAGAACAGTGTGTTCAAACTTTAATGAATTGATTTTAATTGTTATTGTTGTACCAGTATTCCCTGTGATTATCTTTAATTCAATTTATCAATCCCAATCATTTTAAGAATAATCAAGCAAGTAGCTTCATACTGGTAAAGTGTAATACAATATATGTTTGTTGAAATCATCAGACTTGTGAAAAATTATTATAAAACGTGTATGAGTTAGGCAAACTCGGCTATATATATACGTTACAGAAGTTTATGATACCGATAGCCCTGTTGGAGAAGTTTTGCCGTTAAACATTTATTTCGAGCGTTGAAGTCTGTAACATGATTGCAGACTCTAGCAAACCTAATAAGTTGCGAAATGTATACACCATAAGAAGCACGACGAGGAACGTCACCATCCAAAAAAGGAAAATTTACTATATCAAAATCAAAGTCATCGCGCTTATCATAAATTTTAGAAGAAACAAATCCATTTGCAACAGAAAGATGTAGATCTAAAAAGGGGGCTTCGGTATCTGAGATATTAGCTTTGTTCAACTGAAGTTCAGGTGGATAAATTTGATTGACCATACCTTCAAAATAAGGGTTGTCAATGTTCAAAAGGTCATCGAGGTACCTAGATGTGGAATTAAAAGCCTCGATAACATCAGCTTGATTATCATGGTTAAGAGAATCCATGAAATCTCTTTCGACCCAGTATTGGGTTCTGATGCGCAAATCTGACTAACAGTCAGAATCTAAAGTATCTGGGTTAAGGGCAACTGCTATAAGTACTCTGATGTAATAGTCGGAGGCATAGCAGTCTTATTAAGATTTTGTAGGGTAACTGCTATATGTACTCTGATGTAACAGTCGGAGGCATAGCAGTCTTATTAAGGTTTAAAGATAAAGTTGCATAGCAGTCTGATCAAGGTTCAAGTTGATTCCTCATTAAATACTTTGGTATTTCTAAAGACTTAGAATTTTGTAACAATTCTTAAGTGAAACTTTCAAAGAAATAGTTGCAATCTGAAGCATTTCATTTTAACAGAATTTTGTCATTATTTAATTTTCACTCTGATTAAACATTTCAATTTCCACTCGTCTTTTATTTACTGACTAGTCTGCGTCTGCACAATATCCAGAATACGAACCTGAGTAGACCGTAACCGCTACTCTCTCACTCTGTGCTTGGCTTCTTGTTCGGCTGACCCGAAAGAGTCAACCGCCCAACTAGTTAAGCACAGCTATTCGACTCATAGGCGATTCGGGCAGAGTCAGGTAGCAGGTACGGGTTCAGGCCAGCCACAATAGACCTGGTTTGAATCCTTGCCTCATATATCGAGTGACCAGGCAGATTAGTGCCTGAGCACTCGGCCAAGCAGCAACATAGGTCAACTTTAAGATTTGATCTGCTCTGGTCGACCATTGGTCACTCAGTTACGTCACATGTGAAACAACAAGATAACTAGACATGGTATAGCCACTGCTCTGGTTGTCCATCCGTCAGTCCGTTCCGTCACTTGTCAGCATAATCATCTGGTATAGAATGTTCTGGTCGTCTGTCAGACTGTCCGTCATGTAACGACCGTTGACCTCCCCCACACACACTACGGTTACATTTTGGCGTTGTCGGCAGGATATTGTGCTGAAAAAACATTGACTAGTCAGTAAAATTTAATTGTTTAGGGCTTAAGTCAAAGAGAAAGTTCATATATTTAAGGTAGAGATTGAATTTTAAGGTTTTGAAAATCTTGAAACATATTGCATTTTAAGGTTCTGAAATATTGCTACTTAGCATTTGTCGTTATGAATTAATGTTTGCACTTTGAAGATAGAAAGCACATACATTCAGGCATACTCTAACATAGCTAGAAAGCATATGTACTCTTCAGCTTACACTACATGTGGGTTCATTGCAAATCCATACAATGGCACATTTCCGCCACATTATTACAATGTTGGTTATTGTCAGACAGCTTACACACAGAATAAGACTTTTGAACATGATTCATGGCAAGCTCAAGCAACTAGGCCAGCTGCATTCACATGCAACCAGCAATATGATTCAAATGTTGCACCACATACAGTCAGCAATTGCAACCAGCCACATTTTACTATTTCATGCCACAGCAATGACATTGAAACTCCTACATTCTCAGGCTCTCACGATACTGAGAAATGGCACAATTTCATCTCGTTGTTTGAGAAAGTTTGCACAATTAAGGGTTTTGACACTGAAACTAAGTGCTTGCATTTGCTTGCGTCCCTACGCGAAGATGCATTAAAATACGCAGATATCTTGGAGCTCAGAGTTGTGAAAGACTATGATTTGCTTAAAGCTGCACTTGCGAAAAGATTTACAGTGTCACATCATGAAAGTTTTTACCGTCAGCAATTCAAGACTAGAATTCGCTTTGAAGATGAAACTCTAGAACAGTACCTTCAAGAGTTGTGGTACTTAGCAGAACAGGCGTTTCGCGATGATTGCTCAAATAGCAACATACTGTACATGCTCATAGGTGATCAATTTATTTCTGGTATCCAGAATGAAAGCCTTAGGACACATTTGAGTTTAAACCGCATGCATTATGGTAGCAATGGTCCTTCAATGCTTAAAGACATGCTTAAGGATGCAGAATTGTTTGAGACTTTGATATGTCAGCCAGCAATTAAGCATAAGCCCAATTGTAATGCAACTAAGGGAAATAACTACAGCTGTCCTAAGTCAATATTAGAAACTAGGATAAGTACGTCAGAGTTTTGTCCCTTTGATAGTAAATCAAACTGCAAGAAGCAGATGAGTTATGAACAGCCCTCTACAAGTGAGAATTCAAATGAAGTGACTTCATTTAATTATAAGGGCTCAAGTGAAGAAATTTCCTTATCGGATAAGGGTTCAGAAAGTCAAATTACTTCAAATGTATGTGAAAATAAGGGTTCTGAAACACAGTCATTTTGCTGTCGCATTTTTGAAAATGCCTCCATTCAATCTTGTAAGTTTGAAGTCAAAGATAGCAGTTTAGGGTTAACTTGCAATGATATAAGTATACCATGTGAGGGGGATTCTGACTTAATTTCTGAGAATTTAAAGTCTAGTGAGTACTGTGCACCGAGTAATGGTGACAATTATGAAATTTTAAGCCCCAGTGGTGATGCATCGTGTAGCCCTACCCAGACTGAGTTGTCTTCACCCCTTCATGTCGACATGGATATGTCACATGTTTGCCTTGAAACTGAGAAAAGTTGTGAAAATGACTGCCCTTTGAAGCCTTTAAGGTCTTCTGATAGTTCAGAAGATAGTCCCATTATGGGAAGCAACATAACTGACCATTCGACCCTTGATACTGGTCAACCGGGGATAAATGGGAAAGAGCCAATTACTTCTACTAATACTGGTGAGAAACCCCATCCCATCTTTACCCCTGAAATTAGTTCCCAAACCGAGTCCTTGGACTTAAGCCAAGTCCAATCCCCAAATGAAATCAAGCTTAACCTAGGACTTAAGTACACAGAAGTTATGTACTCATTAAGCTACAGGGCCAGGACGAAAGTTAAAATGAAGCCCCCAAGTAAGCATTTACTTGCACATCATGTATGCCCCAATGATCTTAGACAGAGATCAGACTTAAGCTTTAAGTGGAAACATCTCCAGCAGAAAAGGGTTAAGATGAAGATTTTTTTTTTTTTTTTTTTTTGCGTGCGATAATGGACTGCAATGGAAAAAGTCTTGAAAGACTCGCCTTGGACCCATGTCTGGTGATGATGAGACTTGGCCTCCACCTGCAATTTTTTGACTGACAGTCCATGGATGAAGGCACGCGCCGGAGTAGGTACCTTAAGTACCGAACGCGAAGTGGGGCCGGGACTACACTTCATCCACTTACGCGATTTAGGTTAAGGAAGCCCAATCTTTCACTTAATACTTAACATTAAGTCAACATATACCTGAACATTAAGTTATCATCATTCATAAACATGCATGCACTCATGCATATAGGAAAATGCATTAGGGATTGCATTCTTGCATACACATTAGGGATGTACAAATACATATCAAGAAATGTTAATCTATCTTTCTTTTTCAGCAAGCTTTTGTGAATAACCTTTTACTTAATTTGTTGTCCAAATACTTAGCATTTCAGATAATCATATGGTGTTGCAGACTCTTCTATGGGACAGGACATGCGACTTGGATCCACAATGCTGGAAGGCTGGGACTCGGAACATTTTGTGACTACAGTGACTTACAATGATGTACAAACTTGCTCCAATGGTGTGCGTTGTGATCAAACTTATGCAAATGAACAGTGCATAGTTATATATGCATTCTAGATACTGAAAACTATACTGAAGGAAATTAGTAAGGCACATAAGTTCACAAACATTGACAGAGACAAAGAATATTGTGGCTTAATTTCTACTCACAAAATCAACTTTCTTTTTATTTTGTTTTAAAATTTTCAAGATAATAATTGTGTTTGACACAATGTATTATCTTAAAAATTTTATCCCTAGGAAAGAGGAATGTGAAAGTTTTGATTTTGTGAATCGCATTATTTGTATACAGATGTCCGTTCATAAATAATTTTGTCGAGCCACATTCATATTTTGCGCAGTCTGGAGAGCCAAACCTTAAATATTTCAGCATGCATTGATGAAGGGTTTCATAACTTGAAACTGTTCATCTTTTCATTAGAATGGGTACTATTTTTTTATAAAATCTAGTACTTGTTAATTTTTGGTCATGACAGGTTTGTTTCCCTTGAGCTGGGACAGTTTTCCGGTTCTTTGGAAATAACTGTCATTTCATTGCATTTTTATCATTTTGGTTTCTCTAGACACTTAAAATATGTTCATTTAATAAAGAATGTGTCGTTTTGTATTCTACTGTGGAGATTTCACAAATTTGGAAACTATGATGAAGAGACAGAGACAACTTTCTTTGGCACCTTGTAAACTTTAAATGCGTTCCGTTTAAAGTATCATCATTTGTATTGATGAGTGGAGGAAGACAAAGAGGGACCTTACCAGTGCAAGCTGGTTACGGTTTGTAAGGACCCAGTAATGGGTTCTGATGCGCAAATCTGACTAACAGTCAGAATCTAAAGCATCTGGGTTAAGGGCAACTGCTATAAGTACTCTGATGTAATAGTCGGAGGCATAGTAGTCTTATTAAGATTTTGTAGGGTAACTGCTATATGTACTCTGATGTAACAGTCGGAGGCATAGCAGTCTTATTAAGGTTTAAAGATAAAGTTGCATAGCAGTCTGATCAAGGTTCAAGTTGATTCCTCATTAAATACTTTGGTATTTCTAAAGACTTAGAATTTTGTAACAATTCTTAAGTGAAACTTTCAAAGAAATAGTTGCAATCTGAAGCATTTCATTTTAACAGAATTTTGTCATTATTTAATTTTCACTCTGATTAAACATTTCAATTTCCACTCGTCTTTTATTTACTGACTAGTCTGCGTCTGCACAATATCCAGTATACGAACCTGAGTAGACCGTAACCGCTACTCACTCACTCTGTGCTTGGCTTCTTGTTCGGCTGACCCGAAAGAGTCAACCGCCCAACTAGTTAAGCACAGCTATTCGACTCATAGGCGATTCGGGCAGAGTCAGGTAGCAGGTACGGGTTCAGGCCAGCCACAATAGACCTGGTTTGAATCCTTGCCTCATATATCGAGTGACCAGGCAGATTAGTGCCTGAGCACTCGGCCAAGCAGCAACATAGGTCAACTTTAAGATTTGATCTGCTCTGGTCGACCATTGGTCACTCAGTTACGTCACATGTGAAACAACAATATAACTAGACATGGTATAGCCACTGCTCTGGTTGTCCATCCGTCAGTCCGTTCCGTCACTTGTCAGCATAATCATCTGGTATAGAATGTTCTGGTCGTCTGTCAGACTGTCCGTCATGTAACGACCGTTGACCTCCCCCACACACACTACGGTTACACTACTACTCTTCCCCGTCAATCACCACCTGCTGGGATCTACAGGCCCAAGAGAAGTCAAAAATCTAGGTATAGTAGTAAGATTTTGGTTTAGAACCTAGATCTTGGTTCAAAAATATTCATGAGTGTAAACAATATAGGGTGTGAAAACGGGCACGGCGGATTTTCGAGCTTCCATCTACCCCTGATATAGGGCAGGTACAAGTCAAGTTCCGCCTGTGAGCGTGCTCTATTTGTCTGTAAAAAGTGTCACTAAATGCTGAAGAAGGGAGACTCGGTTCTGGACAACTCGGCCATGTAGCATGTATGGTGTACTGGAAGGGTCAAAATGACCGAAGTGGTTAACCGATCGGTTAACCGATCGGTCCATGCCTATTTTGAAATAGGCATGCGCCCGCAAATATAGGGTTGCACCCGCATATTTAGAGGTTCACCCCTATTTTCAGATACGGGTTAACCTGCATTTTAGGGGTTAACCCGCAATTTAGCGGTGCATGCCTATTTAAGAGGTTAACCTCTAAAAATGCAGGTGCACCCCTATTTTAGGGGTGCATGCTTATTTGCAGGTGCATGTCTAAATATAAGGGTTTACCCGCAATTTAAAAATAGGGGTTAACCCCTATTTTTAGGGGTCCATGCCTAAATAGAGGTGAACCCCTAAATAGGGGTGAACCTGCAAAAATAGAGGTTAACCCCTATTTTAAAATTGCGGGTGAACCCCTATATTTAGGCTTTAACCTGCAAATATGCGGGTGAACCCCTAAATAGAGGTTAACCCCTAAATAGCGGTGCATGCCTATTTTAGCAGCACCCAGTTTCGTTCTGTAGGATATGATCGTTTTTATCTTCCTGTGTGTATCTCTGTCCAGACTTTACATACTTCTAAGCATTTTTTAATTATTTGACCCAATTTAGGAATATGTCTTTGATTTAGACTCCTCGTGTAAATTCTCGAAATTGCAGAACAATTATAGTCTGGCGTTCGTTGCCGGTTTAAAAAGGGCTACTGACGAGGGTTCATTACCCGAAATTCCGCAATATAGTCCATACTATCTCCCTTTGAATGTTTTTACTGCTTCCAAAGGATCAAACCTTTATATTTTATTTACAAACTAAACCATGAAATATCCAGTGATGCAGCAAATCCAAACCAAATGAATTATGATACATTGATATTTGGAAGCAACAAATCACCCAAAAGACTTGTAAATTTGACAAGAGACTGCCATTCTGAATCATGGAAAAAACCTATCTCTGATGGTGCTAATCATATCTGGTGACATTCAGGTGAACCCAGGGCCCTCCGTTTACCCCTGTGGTTTTTGTCAACACCTACTTACGTGGGAACATAACCGAGCAATAGCCTGTGATCAGTGTAGTGTATGCAGGGTCCCTATAGAAGGGGTCAAGAAACTATGCATTGATTTTTCCAATAATCAAAAACTCAGGTAGATTCGGACAGTGTAAGAAGTTGTTAAAACACTTACTCAAAAGTGAATTTATCACAGTAAAAATCGTGAAAAACCAATTAAAGATATGAAATACAATATAATAAGCAATGCATTGATCATGTCAGCTTCACATTCATACAATTTTCAACAAAATAAATTGTGCAATGTTCAAGAAAATTGTGAAAATGCATGAAACAATGTGAAAATGGACACTGTGGTACATATTAAGTCAAAACAGATATAAATTCCAAACTATATTACTATCATTAATGTAGACTGGATAATTTAGCATTTTCTGATATAGAAAAAATGAAAGAATTAATAACAGGATTATGGTAAATTGACATTAATTATAAATATTGAATGTATGTTTTATAGGTGAGTAAATATGAAACTGACATACAAGAATTTTGAACATAGGACAAAGATTCTTCACCCCTTCTATAGAGACCCTGGTGTATGGTACCACTCAGCTTGCCTAGAACAGTGTTCCATTAACGTTAACCTACTGCAAAGAGACCATGTTTCGTGGAAATGCTGTGGTTGTGACTGAATGAACATCGATAGCTTTACTTATCACTCTTATGAAATGGAAATTAGCAATCGTTTTGAACTGCTTACATCCAGAGATACCCTCTCATCTGAAGGATCGTATGCATCTATACCTTCAATTGACTCATCATTCAGCCCATTCGTGTTCAGTAGCCCAAAGCCGCGAATCGCAAGTGAATCTAGTACTGACACCTCTCATGAAATTATTGCACAGTCAAAATTAGACAATTTGCATAGTAAGAAAAAAGACAATTTTAGAATTCTTATGATGAACTGCCAAAGCATCCGGAACAAAAGATCCCAGCTAAATGAAAGTGTTGAATATGTAAAACCTGATGCCATTGTTGGCTGTGAATCCTGGTTAGGTGCTGAGCATAAAGACGCGGATATCTTCCCAGACGAATATAAATCTTTTTCAGAAAGGACAGAAATAAAAATGGTGGTGGAGTCTTTATATCTGTTCATGACAAATTCAATACTACCTCTGTAGAACATGGTGAGAATAAGTGTAAATTTCAATGGACAGAAATTCAAAGCAGATCAAAATCAGCTGTTATTGGATCTTATTATAGACCTCCAGAAGCCGATATAGACTCTTTATTGAATCTGAAACTATCGGTGACAAATGTAAAGGAAAAAAAAGTCGAGATAAACCACTCTTTTTGGCAGGAGACTTTAATTTATCTCATATTGATTGGGAAAATAAGAACAGTAAGCCAGGTGGAAAAAGCGCCAACAGTCAAGAACTTTTGGAAATTGCGGAAGAATTTGAACTGGAACAGATGCAAATGAAGACCACCCGTGAAAATAATAATTTGGACCGGTTTTTCACAAGTCATCCGAGTTTAGTAAAATCAGTGAACACCATACCTGGAATCTCAGACCATGACATGGTCGTTGTTGACATTGAACTTAAACCCCACTATAAACGCCCAAAACGCAGAGAAATATTCACATACAAGAAAGCTAACTGGGAGGATATAAAAGCACTATTTCGGCACAAAGGCAAGGAATCATTCAAAATGATGAAACAGTAGAAGGAAAATTGAAGCAATTCAAAAACTGTATAAATGAAACTGTTAATTAAAACGTCCCAAAACGGCTCACATCTAAGAGGCATAACTTAGCGTGTGTTCTTATTTAGTTCATAGATACCCTATAGGGTTGTTACCAAATCCTGGGTACCATCCCCAGGGGCGGGGCTAGAGGTCAAAATCTAGGACACATTTATAATATGATAGATACCATGATGAATTTTCTGTAAGTCTATTTTCTTGACATCCACAAAGTCTTGTCAGAAAGCATTCATACTTAGACCATAGGTACCATTTAAGAAATCATTCATACTTGCACCGTAGGTATTCTATAAGATTTGCCTCGTGCCAAATGACATTAGACTCTAGGGTCCATGCCCAGGGTGGGGCTAGAGGTCAAGACCTAGGGCATCTCATTTTTTTTATTATTAATCTAGGGTCCATGCCCAGGGTGGGGCTAGAGGTCAAGATCTATGACATCTCCATGCCCAGGGTGGGGCTAGAGGTCAAGATCTAGGACATCTCATTTTTTTTAAATAAATATTATTGAAGAATGACATTCTATTTTCCATCTAGGACCGAGGACCTGACCCTCAATGTCCGCGATCAAGTCCTAGATTGAGTATACAAGTCAGCTCTGTATACTGTTATAAAATAGATCTGTCATTCTACTACACTCACCTTCTCCATGGTCTTAGACAGTGCTGTTTGCAAATAGTACTTGTTGAGGTTGCTCTCTTTTATTCTGGAATGCAGGTTCATTGTATCAGTGTCAGTGAGCATGTATGGGTCGGGGGGCGGTGGGCCTAGTGGGGTGGGGGAGCTACCAGCCGGGGGTATACGTGCCTCTCAAGGCACTTTTTCTAGTCTTTTTACATTTTCTATTACCCCACTTTGTCCTTATTATGTATGTTCCAATCCTATAATGATAATCTTTTCTGTGGATGGACATCATCTTGCTTTTTTATATGACAGAACATAATTATAGTGTCTTTTGCAACAAGAAACAAGGCAGCACTAAGAAGTTAATGCAAATCTATCTGACAATTTATATGGTGCTACATAATTTTCCCTCGCTCGCTTCGCTCGCTCGGTATTTAAGACAGTAATAAAAGGTATTGTACAAACAGGCACAAGCACAAGTCCATACATCACTTAGCACTTCTATGCTAACTCGTTTACTAAATAAAAACAACAGCATTTTATTATAACTTTTACCCCTGAAGTTACATTTTTTCTTAAACAACCTTTGGTATTCATAATTGAAGAGAAAGATTCAGGGTAAAACTTAGGGCGTATTCAGTATTTAAGGTGGAGGGGATTATACTCCCAACAGATTTAAAAGGGGATTTGCTATTTCGGAAAGTTTCTATGAGGCTTTGTGGTCTAGCAGAGTATACATGTATATGCTTCTCTCAAGATGTTAATATCAAGGTTGCACTCAGCAGTCAACAATTTAATATCATAAGCTTGAGATCAGGGATGCCTTAGGTGGGGAACACCTATTTGCTTATGGATATTAGCTGGGTGATGAAGGCGTGACTAGTAATTATCATATTTTAATGAATAATCGAGCTAATTTTAATGAATAAGCCAAAATCTTAATGACAGTGAATAAATGGCTAAATTTTTAATGAATAGTGAATACCAGGACCCCCCATCCAGACCCTCCTCTATACGCCTGCTATTTGCATGGACTAGTAGTCCATCTTGTAGTCAATCTGATTCCATGGAAAAGTGGTCCATCTGAATATATGTGGACTTGTAGTCCATCTCATATACTGCATCGACTAGTGGTCCCTTTGATATATTGCTTCTGTCTGCATGAACCAGTGATCCATTTGATATACTGTTTCTGTCACAATAGACTAGTGGTCCCCGTTCTCCGCATTAAGCAGTGGTCCATCGACACGACTAGCAATCGATATAACATCTTGGACATTGACTACTTATACATTTGATATACTAAGCACATCTTTCAACAAAGACTTGTGATCCAACTGATTGTATTGCATTTGTCAGCCTAGACTAGTAGTCCATCTGATGCATGGACTAGTGGCCCACCTGAATATAGGTGTAGTCCATCAGATGCGTACTGCGTAAGTACGCACGATTTTTGCTCTATGTGCATAAAATTCAGACCTGTGCATACATGTACGCTGTAAAAAAATCAGCGGTACGCAAACAGTTTTCTGTTTTATGCATACTCAGATAAAATACCTTTAAATTTGTCACAAAACAAAAGTTTCTCAAATGGACCACTAGTCCTTGCAGATAGTAACAGTATATCGGATGGACTACTAGTCCATGCAGACAAGTATATGGACTACTAGTCCATGCAGATGTAATACATCAGATGGACTAGTGACCTGTGCCAGCTGACCCGTGCAGACAAGCAGTATATCAGATGGATTATTAGTCATTGCTAATGCAGACAGCAACAGTATGCAAGCAGTTTATCAGGTAGACTACTAGGCTAAAATGGCAGAGGATGTTTCCCCTTTAAGTACTGGTGATCTGCTTCTTGTAATCTTACCATATTAAACAGTTTGGTTAAAATAATATCTTCAGGGTACCATGACCTCAATCTTGTACGTAGCCATAGAACACAAAATGAAATAAAAACAACATTTATCTCGTTTCGCGACACATGAGTATATACCGAGTATCTTTTCATGTTTCAGATCTTGCCTGCATATATACGACGTTGTTGATGAGTCTTGGGAAGCTGATCCCAGTCACGACGAAGACTGCCAACTGCATAAACCTGAAACGTGCAGTGTTTTACGATCTATACAGACCAGGTATGTCCACCAACGACTTGACGATAATATAATAGTTGCCATTCATTTAACAATTAACATACAAAGCAAGTAAATAACCTGAATATAGCACACAAAGCCATATTTGACCGCCAGGGTATGGTTATTCTTTACTTTGGCCGATAGATAGGCTCAGTCTTAGCACACCTGATCTGTACCAACCAAAATATCTAGTCAGACGGACCAACATTTATCGACAGGTTTCTTTAGCACAACCAAAAATGTGTAAAGTCCTATTAAAAGTCAGGATAATACTAGAGGCTTGTGACTGATGATTGGGATGATTGATGACTACTCCTATTAAAAGTCAGTTTGTTGGAAAATAACCCAAACCTTTGTCAAACATTTCCTACACCCCTCAAAAATGGTCTTTTTTTCTGAAAACGCCAATTTCTTTTCCCTGTTTACCTCGGAGTCCACAATTTAAATAAATGCATCCAAAATCTATAATTTATATTTTTTACGTTTCTGCTTGCAGTGACCACGTGTTTGAGAGAGTCGACAGAAAAATGCCAGCTGGACGGCAGAAATTCTGTACGGTTTCTACCCAACGGAATTCCTTTATATGAAAAGATTCCCTCCCTGTTAGATACAAGAAGGGACTCGACCAAAACTGTCAAATATGTTGACCTCCGACAGGATGGGAATTCCTGCCTTATAGTGTTCGCATGCCACATAAAATGCCTAGGACTTAATCTAATCTCAGATTCATTTAAGGAGTTAAAAGTGTTAAAGTTTCACTTACTGTTACTGGACATTTAAAGATTTAGCCTAGACTGAATAGGAATTGGAAATTGAGGTTTACCTGAGGGATCATCTCAAGTGAAATTAATTAGACTTGTGTTAGCGGCTTTACATGTAGCTGCTACATGTACGTATAAAACATATATACGATAAATAGCGACAATCATGTTCCTCGGTCTCGTATAAACCAATACTATGGGAAGTTAATGACCATCGCACTGTCCTGCAAAATCTAACTGTCCGATCTTGGCAGGGTCCGCCAACACATGTAAGTTTGTATGTCGGTCAGTCATACCTATGCTTAAGGAAACCTCTAACACGTACAGAAACTATTTCCCTAAAACATTAAATTTCCAACCTTTTTGCATTTTAGTGTGTTTGGTTGCGTTGATGCATTACGTCCCAGTCAATGGTCATGTCCGGAGATTGTCTCAAATTTTGTGGGACTTCTACCCAACACCAGGATTTCATAACACCCAAAATGTGCTTTAAAATATAACCACCTAAGTAAACCAAAACAGATTATATGTGTGGTAGGTTTGACTTGAACCACTTTTTCTGGTCACTCTCATGCCTGCTGAGCGATTTATCTGTAATCAGATAGGCATTTGTTTAAACATTTTGCCTGGAGACACAATCAGTCCATCTTCATGTATTTCTCCGGTCCCCAATTTGCGGGGTCCCCCATGAATTTAGAATAATTCACATAATCTGTGAAAATTTTGGATCAAAATATTGCGTTTTATGCAAAACACAGTTTCCTTAACTTGAACGAAAACCGAAGTTTGCGTCATGTTTCAGTGCGGAAATGGTGATTTCATTTATCATTTTGAATACATTTTAAGAAAATGTGAGACATTTTTGTCGGACCATTGAAATCGTCATATCCATTCAATTAAAAGTTCTGAAATCGAGATATACAACCTGTTAGAAAGGCAAGCTTTTAAAATCACGTCCACACAGAAAATTGCGTATTACCCATGCTTTGTATTTCAGAGTATTTCAGAAAAAAAAAAACAACAACAACAAAAAAAAAAAAAAAAAAAAAAAAAAAAAAAAACATGCACTTGGCCAATTTACCAAACGTGAGTCATACTATCAAACAAAGATTAAGTACAATTCACTTCACCCTCGATTTGTTGTAGTGCTATGTATTCACAATTAGCCATGTACATTTGTTTGTCCTATGTTTTCGTCACAAGTTTACTGGTCAGTGAATATTTTGGGTGACAGCTGGCGTTTGGTAAATTCTAAGTTTCTCCTTGTTTAAGTATCACTGCTAGAACGCGAATGACGCACTGGATTTATGCCATGAGGATGTTTTTTTACGTCATATTCGTATAATGCGATTAGATTATTTTGGTAGAGGGTAGGGGGTATTCGTAAGAGATTTTCCAATTTCCATTCTATTTCCGATGAACATCAGTTTTATTTACGACTAATGTTTTTTAATTTTATTAATGCTTCGTAAATGTAATATAAAATGCAATGCATTGACAATTGTCTACTTTATCATGTTCGGAAGGTTGATATATGGCGATTTTAAACAAAAGAACTGCTCACTTGCCCCTTTCGTTGTTTTAAGTTTTCAAACTACAATATTTGATAATCGTATCAGTTTTCTTTGAAATTAACCACGCTCCATCGAAATACAGTCTTCTAATGTATTCTGAATTAGAAATTTTAATTGCTTCTCTAGTTTTCAGGCAAATGTCTAAACAAATGTGTACGCGTTTGAAGTTTCCTTATGTGTATGTGAGCCACCGAATCCACAGATGCGTAAAAAGAAGCTTATCAGCACATGTTTAGGGCTATCATTTCGCTAAAATGATAGAATGACACCTCCTCTGTCTATCTTTCAAGCTTCTGACCATATCCTGTATTTACAGACCTGGTCTGGAGCCTAGGCTGTTGGTTTTCGCACACAAAGACTGATGTCCGACTGTTTAATATTGAACTCGCATCTTTATTTGACGACAGCTTCAAAATATATCGCATCGATTTGCAGCTTATCCTCATGATCCTAGAGCTATATGGGTTTGCTAGCCAACAAGTCTGCACTGGTCAGTATTTTGAAAACAAAACTTGAGCCAGCTGTGCACTTGATCTCAGAGCTATCACAGGAATATGTCGAATTAGATACATTTTTCATACATGTAGACGACGGGGAATGGGCCAAAAAATATGCAAGCGGTCATATAATCTGACTCGATCACATAATATCTAAATCCAATTTTGATTTTAAAATGTGGTTGGGACATGGATCCAGTGTTCTTCTCCTGTTACTCGAGTTGATGTATATCTAACACCATCGGTGGATACCGTGGCTATACAGGGGTTTGCCGGCAAAACATAGTGAAGAGGCGTTAGACAAACACGGTTCGCCCCGGATGGTACGTAGTCTATCCCGGTTCAGGTCGTCAGGATTCACTCCTGATCGATAAAACGGCATGAACCGCGGCCTAAAGTCGAGACAGTGAAAACGGGGCAAAATTACGGGCTATTTCAAAAAATGTTTAGGCAAGATACAACATTTTGATATGTACAGTGTAGTTCTCGCAACGATCGTTCAGTGTCAATTTCCCGTTAATTTCTAATGGCAAAACGTCGCTATATTATAACATTTATTAATATTATAACATATATACATATTATAACTTAAAATCTTGGCATCCGACAAGCATGAGATGACCCCTCTATAAATTGTCCATTTCAGGTTCCGCTCTCTGCTTAGATTAATCCTTTAAATGTCCACTACAACATATAAGCTGTTTGTGCCTTTTTGTGCGTATTAGTATAATTAGTTGTCTTCAGGCAGCTGGTTGGCCGACCGCCTTTGTGTGGGGACTGCTCTGACTGATTGTCAGTTTTTTTCATGAGATATAAAAATAGAACAGAGGTCCTTTAAGAGCAGTGAACATATAAGTGAGAAAGGGAATGGGCCTTACCGCGGTTTCGGTAACTTATAAGAAGCCTCTTCAGTGACCCTATAAATTTGGCAACATGGAGCCAAAGAGAATTACTGTAATTTTACATTTTTCAACAGCGTAGTCAAAATAAAGACTAGTTAAAACAAAATGGGGACCAAATATATTTAAACCTTGGTTAGAAAATGAATCTAAACCTATAATAATTTTCTGATTTCTCAGAATACCCTCGCTGATCTCAAAGGATTGAATTTAGTTTGGAACTTCGGATTTGCTTGCACCGGTTCCTGTAAATCGCTTACTTTCGCATTTCCACAATGGGTATGCACGGGAGATTGCAGATCGTATGTTTATATTTCAAATGGATGTTTATCGTATTCTGCTTTCGTCGCTTTCCTTTTACTATTAAGTATGGTGGCTGGTTTGTGCCATTTCGTTTTTTCGTCTTTTCGCCTGGCGTTCTTTCGGGGCGAAATAACGAAAAGACGCCACTCGAAAAGACGGAAAGACGAAAAAACGAAATGGCACGAACCATTATTTAATTATTATTTATTTCCATTATTTATGTTACTTTTTATTTCACTGCGATGAAATATTTAATTAACGTGTGAAATAAAACTTGGAACAAGTCTAACTAGAAATGTGTGTTTGTAAAACACAATGCCCCCCCCCCCCCCTACCCAACTGTATGCTTGCCCCTAGCCTGGCATAGCATCATAGCATATGTTTGTTAAACAGAATGCTGGTTTAAAATGGAGTTAAAGCTTCAAAATTCCGTAATTCTGTCAAATTCGACAAAAAGGCCTCAAAAGTTAATCAGGTAATCTACTCCTCTGCCAAAATCAGCATTCTAAATATGAAGGCTCTAGCTTAAATACTTTTTAAGGTACATTGTACTCAAGATTTTCAAATTGTGTAATCAAAGGTCGGACATAATTCAGAAAGTGGGCATAACTCGGACATGATAAAAAAAATATGGGTAAACTATTTTTTCAAGAGGAGTCTGTACACGAAATTTCAAAACCTTAGCATTCACCATTCAAAAAAATGCAAATTTCACCTAAAAATAGAATTATCAATCAAAATTTCAAAATTCCGTAATTTTGTCAAAATTTGATGAAAACTCAGTCTCAAAACTTAATCAGGTGATTTACTATCAGCCCCAATCAGTAAACCAAATATGAAGGCTCTAGCTCAAATACCTTTTGAGATATCTTGCACACAAGATTTTCATTTATTTATTTATTTATTTATTTATTTATTTATTTATTTATTTTTTGCATTCAAATGGGCATAACTAAAAAGGAGCATAACTCCAATATGAGAAAAACACGGGCCATTTATTTTTGATGAGGAATGTGTATATAAAATTTTAAAACTCTGCCATGCACCATTCAAAAGTTCATAATACTTGTGACTAACTGACTCAAAGGCAGAAAGACAGACAGACAGACAAGCCCAAAGCAATATGCCCTTCCAACTTCTCTGAAGTTGTGGGCATAAAAACGCAGATTAAAAATTAAAAATAAGATCCTTTAAGCACACTGGTCAATGTAAACGCATAGGCAAGATCTGGAACGCACTGGCTCCCGTATAAGGACGCACATGCTACCTCATAAAATGGCGGATATTTGACAGGTGAAAAAGGTATTGTACATACTTTCTAATTGTTTAACCATTGTTCAACGATTGCAAAATCTGACACATGCCTTAAAGTACCCCCTATTCACTTCCTTTTACAAGTTAGTAAATTTCAGTCAATTTATTTCGAAATGAAAAAATAAACCCAAATTTACTTTTTCATGTAATGGTCTTTTGTATGTAAATTGCTTTTTTTTATCCGCAAAGCAAAGCCGATTGTCAATGCATTTGCAAACCTTCTTCAAGATATCAAACCAATATAAACACAACAAAATATGATCCTGGTCGTTTTATTTGATATTTTATATAAATATCAGTGACAAACACCCAAAGTTGATTAAAAATAAAACAGATCCTTTAAGGTAAGTGATCATATTAATGAGAAAAAGGATTAATGTGTTTCGAGCAAAAATAAGAAAAATATAAAAGAATATTCTACTGCATTTTCAATTTTTACAACTTGAAAAAAATCTGTATATTAAATGGCAGTGTTTTTGTAATGCAAGGCAGAATATTCTTAAATGGCATTTCAAAAAGATGCACGTGAACCAGGTCTTGATAACTGATCGATATGTCATATTTATCGATAACAATGTCATAAATTATAGCTTGATTAAAAATCCCGTACAGCGTTATAAGAAAAAATCGAGGTGAAAACATATAGGGATGTTAATTTCAACCACATCCTGTATAATGTGTCTTTCGTATGGAGAATGGAGCTTTGGTTATCATGTTGCCTTTCATGACAGCTTAATCCAGACCATTTCCTGTTAGCCGTTGCACAGAACCTAATGTGGTAGCTGTGCTGTCTGTCATCTGAAACGACAAAAACATAATAAACATCCCAAAATTGACCGAAAAACCTTATTGGGTAGAAATATATTTTAGAAGTGCCACCTTAATATTGTTCAACCCTGTATTCTTAATAGCTTAAGGTTTCGTTGGCAGAGAGAAATTAACTGGTTAAAATAATTACTTCTTGAATGCGTGTCTGAATTACAAGGGTTCATGGTAACATGGTATGGTACATCCCTTTCCTCATTAATATGCTCACAGTTTTAATTTTATTCATATATGTATTTAGTCAGCCATTCGTCTCCAACCGTAATTAAACGAAATACAGTAAAACAGTTTTCTGTTTTCAAACACAGAAACACGGATCTGATTTAATAAGCATGCGGCATCTAGTGCTAGCTCACCACCACTTAATTGTCCGACTTTCCTTAAACACATGGCACGAGAGAGGTTACAAAAAAGTATATTCCTGTTCTGGTTGTATAGCAAGTGCATTTCGTAAAGAAGCCATGCTAAATGTCCGTGCATGTTTTCCACTATGACAGTTTCATCCGTGCATTTTATTCAGTGATTTTGTCCGTGCACCCTGTAGGTAATATATTGGATTGACCATTAGTCTGTAAATATCAACTGACCACTAGTCCATATAGATAGGTAGACAATGGGGTGGTCCACAAGTCCAAGGGTATCCTCAGTATAGGCAGAGTATCAGCTGGACCACAAGACCTGATATATTTGTACCATGTGTCTGTGAAAATAAGCTGGACCACTAGTCTATATAGATAGGTAGACTATGGGGTGGACCAGGAGTCCACGGGTATCGTCAATATAAGTAATATATTGGATTGACCATGTGTCTGTGAATATCAGCTGACCGCTTGTCCATATACATCGGTAGAATATGGGGTGGAACACAAGTCCATGGCCATGCGTATCCTCAATATAGGCAGAATATCAGCTGGACCACTAGTCCTGATATATTGGAAGACTATTGGATTGACCATGTGTCTGTGAAAATAAGCTGGACCACTAGTCCATATAGATAGGTAGACTATGGGGTGGCCACAAGTCCGTGGGAATCCTCAATATAGGGAGAATATCAGCTGGACCACTAGTCCGTATACATCGGAAGAATAAGTAACAATTTTGATATTGTTTTATTGTCTTGACTAAAATGTGTTGTATATGCTTTGAGGGCCTCGGGGAAGATTGCCATAGCCAACCGAGTTACTTTCGGTAAATAAAGTAATTACTTACTTACTTACTTACTTACTTACTTACTTACTTACTTACTTACTTATTGGGTGACCATTAGTCCATGGATATCAGCTGGACCACTAGTTCATGTAGATTATGGGGTGGACCACAAGTCCGTGGGTATCCGAAATATAGGCACCACTAGTCCTTATACATTGGTAGAATCATGAATCTGAGCTGGACCACTAGTCCAAATACATAGACTATGGGGTGGACCACAAGTCCACGGGTATCCTGTTTTAGCTTACCTATGCCGAAGGCTCACAAGGTGAGCTTATAGGATGACCATGATCCGGCGTCCGTCCGTCGTCCGTCGTCGTCCACAATTTCAAAGATGAATATCTCAGAGACCAGTGGGCCGATCGCAATCAAACTTTATTAGCAGCATCATTGTAGTGGGGCATTGCTTGCATAAGGCTTTGAAGCAGATTGAATTAGAACTCTGGTTGCTATGGCAACAGACAACTCCCATAGACTTTGTATGGAGAAAATGTTGTCCACGCATTATCTCCGCTATTTTCAATTGGATCTTTTCCATACTTGCAAGAAACAACAACTTACATAAGAGCTCGGATGAGTTCGAAATTCAGCCAGATCCGACCTCGGGCTGCGGAGTTATCTGCCCTTGAGCGTTGAAAAAATCCCTATAGACTTATAATCGGAAAATGTTGTCCACGCATTATCTCCGCTATTTTCAATTGTATCTTTTCCATTTTTGCAAAGAACAACAACATACATAAGATCTCGGTTGAGTTCGAAATTCAGCCAGATCCGACCTCGGGCTGCGGAGTTATCTGCCCTTGAGCGTTTGAAAAAATTCCCATAGACTTTGTATGGAGAAAATGTTGTCCACGCATTATCTTCGCTATTTTCGATTGGATCTTTTCCATACTTGCAAGGAACAACAACATACATAAGAGCTCGGACGAATTCGAAATTCAGCCAGATCCGACCACGGGCTGCGGAGTTATCTGCCTTTGAACGTTTGAAAAAATCCCCATAGACTTTGTATGGAGAAAATGTTGTCTACGCATTATCTCCGCTATTTTCAATTACATCTTTTCCATACTCGCAAGGAACAACAACATTCATAAGAGCTCAGACGAGTTCGAAATTCAGCCAGATCCGACCACGGGCCGTGGAGTTATCTGCCCTTGAGCGTTTGAAAAAATCCCCATAGACTTATAATGGAAAATGTTGTCCACGCATTAACTTTGTTATTTTTGATCAGATCTTCTTCATTCTTCCATGTAACAAGGACAGCCATGAGATCTCGGTTGAGTTCAGAATTCCACGAGATTTGACCATGGACTGTGGAGTTAGGTGCCCTTGAGTCCGTCGTCCGTCCGTCATCGTCAACAAATTCAAAGATCTTCTTCTCTGAAACAGCATGGCCGATCTAGTTGAAATTTTATGTGGAGCCTTCTTGGGTAGTGGCATTGTAATTTTGTTCGCGATATCTTGGTCACATGACCAAGATGGCCGCCACGCCCATATATGGTAAAAACACTTAAAAAATCTTCTCCAGAACCGGTGGGCCGATTTTCACGAAACATGGTATGTAGCATCGGGGACTTCAGCCCATCATAGTTTGATAAAATGATGATCCTTGGATGACCTTGACTTATCTAACGGCAAGGTCAAATTTGGAAACATAGGCTTTTACATGGGAAAAAGTGAAAACTATGGATGTTTTGAAAACTAATGCAGCCTGAGGCCTGAAAAGTGGTAGATGCAAACAACTAATGGAGTAGATGAAGGTATATGATTAATTTAGGTCAAGGTCATCCCTTGACTTTTGCCAGTCTGTCGTCCATACACACTTTTCAAAGATCTTCTTCTCTGAAACTGCTTGGCCAATCAAAGTGAAATTTATCTGGAGCATCCATGGATAGGGAAGACGAAAGTTTGATCGCGAAATCCAGGTCACATGACCAAGATGGCCACCACGCCCATATATGGTAAAAACCACTCAAAAATCTTCTTCTCCAGAACCGGCAGGCCGATTTTCATGAAACTTGGTATGTAGCATTTGGGACTCCAGCTCATCATAGTTTGACTAAATGATGACCATAAGATGACCTTGACTTATTTTACGGCAAGGTCAAATTTGGAAACATAGGCTTTTACATGGGAAAAGTGAAAACTATGGATTTTTTGAAAACTATTGCAGCCTGAGGCCTGAAAAGTGGTAGATGCAAACAACTAATGGAGTAGATGAAGGTATGTGATTAATTTAGGGCAAGGTCATCTTTTGACCTTGGCCTGTCTGTCGTCCATATAGACTTTTCAAAGATCTTCTTCTCTGATACTGCTTGGCCAATCAAAGTGAAATTGTATGTGAAACATCCATGTGTAGGGGAGACGAAAGTTTGATCGCGAAATCCAGGTCACATGACCAAGATGGCCACCACGCCCATATATGGTAAAATCACTCAAAAATCTTCTTCTCCAGAACCGGCAGGTCGATTTTCATGAAACTTGGTATGTAGCCTTTGTTACTCCAGCCCATCATAGTTTGATCAAATGATGATCCTAGAATGACCTTGACCTATTTTACGGCAATTTCAATTTTGGAAACATAGGCTTTTACATGGGAAAAGTGAAACTATGGATTTTTTGAAAACTGTTGCAGCCTGAGACCTGAAAAGTGGTAGATGCAAACAAACAGCTAATGGAGTCAATGAAGGTAAGTAATTAATGAAGGCCAAGATCATTTCTTGACCTTGACCCAAGGTCATTTAAATATCAAAATTAAAATTATGGTCTTCTCAGAAATCACTGGGTTTGGAAACTATTGCAGCCAGAGATCTGAAACGTTGCAGATGCAGACAACTTATGATGTCAATAAAGGTGTGTGAGTATTCAAGGTCAATGTCATTTCATGATCACTTAATACTCCAAGATCAGGCTTCAGGTGAGCGTTCTCAGGACCAATGGTCCTCTGGTATTCTTGAACAAGATATATTTACCGCCAATAGTATTGGTCAGTACCTAGGAAGTGGAGCCTTAGTGTCCAGACTGGTATGTTTAACAAAAATAAACAGCAAAAACTCTTTGAGCTACCATTTAGTTAGTTCTTCGGTGCTCTTGGTGAATCTCTAACTAGTCAATGAATCATCAAGAAGAAACAAATAAATAAATGATTAACATCCTGATGAATCAAAAACCAGGACTCACAGATTGAGTAAGCTGCCCGACGATGGAGATCCCTGGGCGCCGAATAACCTACTAACTCCGGAGCAAAAGAAAAACGCCAGTTGGACCCCGGTGGGCCAAGCAACAGACAAGAAGCTCCGGCCCCAACCAACTAAAATGAATGGCTTTAAGTCGGCGCCATTATAGAGTCTGACGCCCGACCCGCCGGCGTGCAATTAAAGAAGGCAGCATAGTTATCAACCATGATTGGGTTAAAAACTAAGCATGTAGACTGTCGCATAACATTCAATTTATAACCTATACGTCTGTAGACATACGTCTGTAACGTGTTATGATTTTTCTGAACGGAAAAGAAAAATCATTAATTCCTCTAGCAAACCTTATAAGTTGCGAAATACATACACCATAAGAAGCACGACGAGGAACGTCACCATCCAAAAAATTAACTATATCAAAATCAAAGTCATCGCGCTTATCATAAATTTTAGAAGAAACAAATCCATTTGCAACAGAAAGATGTAGATCTAAAAAGGGGGCTTCGGTATCTGAGATATTGGCTTTGTTCAACTGTCAAAGACTGAGAATTTGGCTGCAACAACAGTTGATAGAGTTATGTCTAGTATTTTAAATGTCAGCCTGCTAAGGTGTGAAAGAAGTTGTGAAATTATAAATGGTTACTTGCGAGAAAGTTGGCAGCAACAGAAAAGTTAATGAAACCATGGCTTTTATTACTTGATCGTATCACATGTGATTGATACCTTTTTGATAGGTTTGTTTCACTCCTGTTGATTATTTATGTTGAATCTGTTCTTGAGGGGTTCATATGCTGGTCAATTTAATTTGTATTTTGAATAGTGATAACTCTAAAAGAGTATTTTGGCAACATCTTTATACAGTTCAACCTCATTATAACATGCCTCACTATAGTGCAGTTTTCAATATAACACATGCATGTCATGGCTCCCAAAATGTTTATTTAACTATATGTCTATTGTGGATAAGCTCATTATAACACGGTTTCACTTATAACACATTCTGTTTCCATGGACCCCAAAGATAGCATTATAATGAGGTTGACCTGTACCTATGTTAAACTATTTTCTTAGCAGCAATTTACAGAAGAGTTTACCCCCTCAAACCCCACTTTTTTATACTAAAATTGGTGTATGCAGCGGTATACCTATTTTTCTTATTTTTGCTCCAAAACATAGATTGTGTGTACTCGTTAGAAAAAGGTACAAGTAGGCAAAGATCAGGAAAAGGCGCAATCAGAAAAAGATTCCCACTCCAAAAACCGAGGTGGGAAAAAACCAAAGTAACAATCAGGTATACCATGAAACATATCGTAAGCCGAATGAGCAGCTATTTTCCCAATAGGTGGCCACTCAGTTACCTTAACTTAACTAAAAATATGAAAACATACATAAGGGGCCAACAGAACAAAAATCTTTTATACACCAAGATATAAAACAAAAAGAACCACCACAGAAGTATCGACTTGGAACGATCAGTAACACAAAGTTACTGGCGGGCTTAAACCGGTTTTACATGGCCATAACCTCACCCTCAGCTTCTGCAGTGGTTCATAACATTTAGTTAGTTATTCGGTCCTCGTGGTGAATCTCTAACTAGTCAATGAATCATCAAGAACAAACAAATAAATCATGATAAACATCCTGATGAATCAAAAATCAGGACTCACAGACTGAGTAAGCTGCCCGACGATGGAGATCCCTGGGCGCCGAATAACCTTCTAACTCCGGAGCAAAAGAAAAACACCAGTTGGACCCCGGTGGGCCAAGCAACAGACAAGAAGCTCCGGCCCCAACCAACTAAAATGAATAGCTTTATGTCGGGGCCATCATAGAGTCTGATGCCCGGCCCAGCGGCGTGCAATTAAAGAAGGCAGCATAGTTATCAACCATGAATGGGTTAAAAACTAAGCATGCAGACTGTCGCATAACATTCAAGTTATAACCTATACGTCTGTAACGTGTTATGATTTTTCTGAACTGAAAAGAAAAATCATTAATTCCTTTAAGTTTCTTAAATTTGTAAACCAAGTCACCATAAAATTCAGGTTCCGAAAGGCCCTCACTTAAAAGCGTCTTTAACCCAATATTATATTTGGAAATCAATTCATAGTGTCTACGATAAAATTTAGAAAAGGTTTTTCGAAGTTTATGATACCGATAGCCCTGTTGGAGAAGTTTGGCCGTTAAACATTTATTTCGAGCGTTGAAGTCTGTAACATGATTGCAGACTCTAGCAAACCTAATGAGTTGCGAAATGTATACACCATAAGAAGCACGACGAGGAACGTCACCATCCAAAAAAGGAAAATTTACTATATCAAAATCAAAGTCATCGCGCTTATCATAAATTTTAGAAGAAACAAATCCATTAGCAACAGAAAGATGTAGATCTAAAAAGGGGGATTCAGTATCTGAGATATTGGCTTTGTTCAACTGAAGTTCAGGTGGATAAATTTGATTGACCATACCTTCAAAATAAGGGTTGTCAATGTTCAAAAGGTCATCGAGGTACCTAGATGTGGAATTAAAAGCCTCGATAACATCAGCTTGATTATCATGGTTAAGAGAATCCATGAAATCTCTTTCGTAGCAGTATAAAAATCGCCGAGGCGGTTCTAACGTGTACCCACAATCTATGTTTGATCATGTTTTGAGCAAAAATAAGAAAATATCAAAATTTTTCAAGTGAAAATTTTCATTTTTACATCCAAAAAAGTTTCTGTATATTGCATGGGCGTGTTTTTGTAATGTTAGTGATGTTGCCCAACTACAATTTGACAATAAGTTATATGTTTGTTTATTTGAGTCTTATGTTGATATACAGTATTTACAAACAAATTATATACATACAAAATGAATAATATCAACCCATTCTATACAGAATTATAAGAGACTGTTATTGCTTAGAAACCTGAAACATATATACAACAAAAAGACATTCACAAAAAGCATCTAACAAGTAAATCAATGTACGTTTATACTTAAACCATCATATAATCTATACACGACATTTTGGTCAGTCTGTATGCTTTCCCGGGGACAAAGAGCTCGTGGCGGAAACCGATGTCCAGATAGCAAGCCCGTTTCCTCTTTATATACATTTTACTGTATTTACAGTGTAATAATACAGAATTGTACATGCTAATTACATGATAATTTACAAGATATATACATATAGATAGAACTAACATACAAAAAGGCATTTTTCCCGCACCACCAACAAACGCGGACCCAAACCCCACATACTCTGGTCTGAGAAGCTTAAGAAACCACAGAGTAGATGGTATGCGTCGAGAAACAGTCTTAAAGTGGGTGGTCCTACAAAGGTCGCTCCCGACGCACACCACCCGTCTGTGTTTCAACCAAAGACGAACAGCTAAGTTAGTACACTGCTGGATTTCATGGCTTCCATGTAGCTTATCAACTCTTTAGCTTTCACGTAATAATAACAGAAGACATTGCCATTTATAGATGAAGTTGATGGATGTTGTAATGCAAAAAATTGCATCATTCTGCCTTCTTCCATCAATGCTTCCGTAGCTTGATTTAGTTTAGAATGCGGTATAATGCTCTCACATAATCTGAATATCACTTGAAAATTGGTTTACAATTGAATGCAGTTTGGTGCAATTTAAAATGGCTTTGTTATTTGATCACTATTCTTGCAGCAGTATTCATAAATATTTGTCAGTATTCTGAAATGTTCTGCTTGTTGCGAAAATTAGGAGCATGTACCTAAAATTCACATTGAAGGAAAGCAAATTTGCATATTTTGTTTTTCAAAATAATTCATTTTAGGGTTCTTAAAGTCTTCCCAAAGAACCTATTTTCGGCTTGCACCGTAAAGACCAGTCTCATTTTTTGAGGGACTATATCAGCCCAAATTTTAAATTTTCTGATTGGGAAGCTATAATTGAGTAAATGTGAGAGGACCTTTCAGAAAAAAAGTTATGTGAGAGCAGCTTTTAACAAGTAGTGTAGGACTACTCAATGAAAGCGCATTGGACAGACTCTCTTTTGGTACTATCATTGTACTTTAGTACCCATAGCGTGTTTCTTTTATGTATTTAGTGATGAATTAGTTATGATGATTCATCAGGATAACATGTCCGTGTAATAAATATCCCCTTATACCCCACTTTTACATAGCAAAACTGGGGTATGCATGGGTATACCTATTTTTCTAATTTTTGCTCTAAAACATAGATTGTGGGTACTTGCGGAAGCAAAAATAAGAAAAATATCAGAATTTTTCCAATGTAGTTTTCAATTTTTGCTTTTGAAAAAAATCTCTGTATATTACATGGGCATGTTTTCGTAATGTATGTGCACAATCTGAAGGACAAGAATGCACTGCCATGGATTTCACTGTAAAATGTTTATGTTTCGATGCATATTTGCATGTTTTATGCATTGTTGATCTGTCGAGGCCTATTTTCAAGACATTTTTGGTTCACGCGTAAACAAATTTTCGTCCAGTGTTACATTGGTTACTTTGTAATTGTTAAAAGTCAAACCACTATATTCTGATTTTTCTCTGCCTTATTTCATCGTAGAAACCTAAGCTATATGTGTATTCATTTGAATCCCCTCTCAAAGCACATGTTTTAAACGAGTACCCAGAATTATGTTTTTATGGAGAATTAACAGAAATATTCTTTAATTTTCGTCAAAAATGCGCCTAAACTGTCATTCTTACACGCCCACATCTTAGTTTCTCGGTGGAAAATGATAGTGTTTTACCTAGAGCCCTAGACGTTATTGAAGAACTTTCTGAGGCCTTGTCTTAATTAAATTCTGCCTGAAAAATGATAGCATTTTGTCAAGATATTATTAAACCTCTTAATTTCTGAATGAAAAATGATAGCGTTTTGCCGAGACATTATTCAAAGGTTTCCTAAGGAAGCAAGGGCAAAATTGCAATTAGTTTGTCTTAATTGTTAATTGCCTAGCAATGTTTGACCTTGGACTAATTCCAAGTGCAGCAAAATGCGGTTAAGCCCTTGGGTCAGGTTGTCCTTTGCATGGTGCATCAGTAATTGTGATTATGGCGCCTACTGTCTGATCCTTTGGTACATATGTATATACTTTGTATGTATGTATGTTATCATGAAATTTCCAATAAATAAATAAATTATGGCGCCTACTTCAGTATTGGATATGTCGGGGTCGCTTCCCCTTGCATCATGATCATTTTTTAGAAAACTTTGTGAGAAATGCAGTATTTTGTTTTTCCTTGTTGATTCTTTGTGTAATGTACATGGTTATAGATATAAGAACCACATAAGTTATCCAGAGACAACCAGCATGACTAGAAACAAACAATGCAGATGAAATCAGTAAGTGACAATAGGCCGTAAATATACTAGAGGACTTTGAAAACGCCTCACTGTACATCGGTTATTTTTTGCTTAAAAACTTCATTAAAGTTGAGCGGATGTACAAAATAAACATAGTATCGTGTACACCAGCACGATAAACAATATTTATCCATAAAGATCCATTAAAATTTGTTCGCTCGTTTGTTTGCTACAGCTGTTTTCACAGACGTCATAGAGACGCATGAAAACCTTAATACGGCTACAATAACCGGATTTTGTATAAACAAACCGTCTCTAGTGATAGCTAACGACCTTAAGCACAAGAAAAAGCAAAAAGAAAAAGGGGGAATTTCTTTCAATGTCGTTTGAGGCGCTAACGTTATTTGATGACGTCAAGCGTAAGTGTTCAAAATACCTCTAGCCATTCGATTACAGCGTCGAAAGTAACTGTAATTTTTACGTAAGTCGTTTCCTATTCATTGTGCACAAAATCTTTTGAATTCGTTTCATTTTACACGCAAAAAACAATGTTTTCTTTAAAAACGTAAAAGTGACGTAACTGCCGCTGCTTTAGTGCAAATGAAAGCAAACCAACAACATTTGCTTGGCTTTAGGTGTTTCTTTCCAGAAATCATGTTGTATCTTATGAATATTTGCCGTCCCCATACTTTGGTTTTGTTGAATTCTGGGTAACGCTCGAATTCATTGTGTATTACGTTAATAACTTGCGTTGACGCGTCGGTTTTGGTATCGAAGTTAAGCAGACTTGATGTACTTTTTAGTTCAAAAATATTTTTGCATATATTGATATTTTATATCATGTATTCTGAGAGTAAGGAGCAATAAAACAAGTTAGGCGTTTTCAAAGTCCTTGAGTATACCTGTTTGGCAATAAATTGCCACAGATCATTCTGACCCATGTCAAGTTGTTCCCAGGCAGGTATTAATGTATGTTTCCAAGTTGAAACTTAAATTTGCCATAGCAAAAAATGATATGAGCCATGACAAAAACCGGTCTTCGAGATTTTCGACCAGGTCTGACAAATGGACCTGTATAGTCACCAAAGAAGGCTAGAAGCTTGAAATTTTGGATTTAAGAAGCAGAGGAATTGTACTATCCGAACAGCGAAAACAAAGGCGCTGATCAGCTGTGCAGTTACTGCACAGCTGATCTGCGCCTTTGTTTTCGCATAGGCAAAAATCTGGTTTTCTCATGATGTGGCTTATACGGTAAATTTGCACCATATAGTAGTTACTACATAACATTAATTCTGAAAGTCAACTTAATTTTGGATGTCCTTGTCAATTGGTGCAGACAGACTTATATAATTGAGCCGCGTTGTGAGAAAACCGGATTTTCTTAGGGTTTCCTGAAAACACTCATTAACTGACATATGAGCCGCTGCATGAGAAAACCAACAATCTGCATATGCGACATGCGCGGATCCAGAAATGTTCATGAGAGGGGGTCCAACGAAAATGGTAATTTTTGGTCACAGACGAGGGGGTCCAACCCTAAAAAAAATCCCGAACTTATCTTTTTTTAGGTAAAATTTTCAAATTCCAGGGGGGGTCCGGACCCCCTGTCCCTCCCTCTGGATCCGCGCATGTGCGAAAACAAAGGCGCAGACCAGCTTCGCGTACACCGCGAAGCTGCTCAGCGCCTTTGTTTTCGCTACACAGATAGTACAATCCCTCTTCTTCTTAAATTCAAAATCGCAAGCTTCTTGCCTGCTTCTGTGTCTGTACAGGCTGGTTTATGTCGGACCTGGTCGGAAACCCTGAAGACCGGTTTTCTCGCGTCGCGGCTCGTATTCGAGGGCATATATATTTACGTGCAGTTTTACATGCTACATTTTGACAAGACCTTGAAGCAGAACAAGCCACAAAAATCGTCTTTTGCCATAATGTTCTATAGCTGAGCAAACTGGCAAGGTTGTCTTGGTTCGAGCGAGTCTCGGGTCCAGAATTTGTAAGATTCGGTGCTTTACATCATGACTTCAGCCCGCACTGGCTATGGCAGTTCTCTAAAGATAATAGGAAAATGTCAAAGCCTTGCATCTCCGTTGTGCAGCTTTTATCACGTGCCTCCAGTTTACCTTATTTAACAACAATTTGTAACCATTGTCAAAAAATCTATGTTAATCTGTTGGACCATTGTATAAATGAATGTCATTACCTAAATAGGCCAAGAGCACTACTTTTACAGGAAATATTCTATCTTGATGTTGATGTATACATGTACCTAAATAGGCAAGACATGCAGACACAAACTAATCTTCTACTTGGTGTTATGGTACCTGAATTTTTACAGATACTATCTGATAGATCAGAAACTTTTAAAAGGATATGCATATCTAATTTACATAAGTTGTGGTGTATTTATAAAGCCAGGTGAGCCCCTGTGAAATCTTGGCTACGGTATTTTCGGCCCTGTCTTGCACAAACCAACCTATTGACACTCACACATTGAATGTAGATTAAAGATATAACATATCAACTACAACCTGGTGTAACAAGGGGGTGATCAGCTTGTGCATATGTGCTTTTTGATCCTCGGCCTTGTTCATAGGGACCATGGTCCGTTCTTTTCACGTAGGGGCTCATATAGAGCTTTAACACTATTTTCTGCATTCTTGTAATGCCGATCACTGTGTTAGTTACAACAATATACAATATTGTCAACATGCCTCTAGCCTGGCCTCTCTCTAGATATCTTACATTTCGTTTCGGTAAGGTTAACTGACTTGGGCCCGTGAGGATTTGGCACCGAGCTGTAAAGGCGAAAATTTCATATGCTAGATATGGCACTCGTATGCGAAATATGGTACATGTAGATACAAATGTATGTTGTCCTACGCCTCGTACGTCTTTCATGATTGCTTCTGTTTGTATTGTCATTTTATGTTGTAATTTGTATATACCCGTATGTATTCCATGTCTATATGTTTATTGCCTATGTGTTTGTTCATTGTCATGTTATATGTAACTCTCCTGTCTATGGAGGAAATAAAGAATACTTACTTACTTACTTACTTATATTTTTCTGTGAAGGCATTGATCAACAGAAAGACTTACCCATCGGCTAGCTTTGAGTTTTTTTTTTTTTTTTTTTTTCGTTCCCATGGGGCTTAACTAGGTTTTCCACATACCGCAGCTCTATTTGTCTTTGTGCAAGTGCACTGTGAGTGCAAGTGCACTGTGACAAAAATAAAATTGTCAAAGTGCAGTAATATTTAGAAATGTCTCTTTATAATTTGGTCATGACTTCCAACTATTGCCCTTGCTTTTTGTTCGTTTATGTACCCATTCCTTCTTCAAAAAGATCCTTTCAATGGTAAAATACTATTAATTTATTAAAATTTTTTGCAACTTTAGATTATGCATAAGATATATTAGTTTAATTTTTATTAAAGGACAGAATAGATATAAAAAAAATAGGTCTGTAGGACATTTACGTCAGTTGACCAATTTTTTAGCTGCACTGAATGATCACTGGCTGGTAATTTTGGCATATGCCGAGATGTCCTATATCTTAATTGTCCCAATACTGTATTTAGTTCAGCACAGACTGATATTCAAAGATCTTCTTCTCTGAAACTGCTTGGCCAGTCTGTGTGGATGCAGAAGAGTTTTATAGTAATGCATTTTCAAAGACAGTTGTGACCTCAAAAGAACTTGAAAGCAGGAGATTTCAACATTATTACAATTTTTAACACAGGAAGCCTAAAATCAAAGTCATTTCTCTGCTATGTACTTTCACTTGCTGAAAGAAAGGGGTCAAGCTATTCTAGATCTCCAGTATTTTTTCCATCGAGGAAAACTGAAAGAATTATGTGTGAATGTATGAAAAACAAAAACGTTTGGGCAACATGTCAAAGGCGATTACTAGCTATAGCTTGATCCCCACAAGCAAGTTTCCAACTGACATTAATTCATTATCAAGGATTTTGATTGGTTTAGATGTGCTTGCTTGTGTCATGCATGTTGTAGCGGAAAACAGAGACTTTTTATGGTGCTTGACCAACATTAGACAGGGCATTAAAGTAAGAAAAGCTTTAAAATGTAATAAAGACATCAAAAACAATGTTCTCAAAAGTGAAGTATAGCTGATTTTACTATAGTTTGCTATGAAATCACTGATGAATTTTTAACCCCATTACAACAATGCATTTGGAGTGCATGTCTGTATATGTTTGAATGTTTAATTGTGTTTTCAGTTCTCATTCAAACCTTGAAATCTTGTGGAAATTAAAAAAATAAAACTGGCCAAATATTATTATAGCTTAATGAAAACTACATCTATACTGAATGCAAAAAATGTAGTTATGGTACTTTTTCACTTTGGAAAGCTCAAGTTCGACATATTTGTAGATCTATATAATGAAGCTAAACAGAAATTTTAAAATGTGGACATTTCAACAGTACTATCAGGGTCATGGTTGTTGCTTTTCTATCAGACTTTTTCAGTAGAATATGAGCATGTGCATGAGAAAACCAACAATTTGGGTTTCTGACCAGGTCTGACACAAAACTAAGCCTGTGTAGTCACAGAAAATAACTAGAATCTTAAAATTTTGGATTTTAGAAGAAGAGGGATTGTACTATCTGTGAAGCGAAAGCAAAGGCGCTGATCAGCTCGCGGTTAACGCGAAGCTGGTCTGTGCCTTTGTTTTCGCATATGCAGATTGTTGGTTTTCTCATGCAGCGGCTCATATGTCAGTTAATGAGTGTTTTCAGGAAACCCTAGGTACTTAATGGTAAAAGTTTTTCTTCCCTTTTTTGGATACCAGTGTACCTCTATCGTAGCTCTGCTTGTATGTTGTCATTCTTCTATCTTTTTATTGTAAAACAAATATTTGATTTTTCAAAGGTAAAAGATCTATATAACTTCTATTAAGTTACTCGTTTTAAGGATTGAAATTCAGATTTTTAGCTTTCACTGGATGATGAAAAACATTAGGCTGTTTTAATGTCTGTGAAGCCCGAAGGGCTTCTCGGAGACATTAAAACAGCTAATGTTTTTCATCATCCAGTGAAAGCTAAAATCTGAATTTCAATACTTATATTTACATTTTATATTATCAGTCAAGTATCAGATTTTTAATTGCGCATATCACTGTTCTTTTTTATGTTATTTGACATTAAATCCGACTTAACGTAATTTTGGAACAGCCAAAACGTCAAATTTTCGCGCCTAACGTCATGGCGATACGCGGCCAACGTCACGTCAACAAGAGTAAACAAACAACGTCACTGGATGAGTTTTGACGTCAGCCCGCCCATAGGTGTGGCCTCTAGACCACGTGACTTAATGTTTTTCATTTAAGGATTGAAATTCAGATTTTAGCTTTCACTGGATGATGAAAAACATTAGGCTGTTTTAATGTCTGTGAAGCCCGAAGGGCTTCTCGGAGACATTAAAACACCTAATGTTTTTCATCATCCAGTGAAAGCTAAAATCTGAATTTCAATACTTATATTTACATTTTATATTATCAATCAAGTATCAGATTTTTAATTTCGCAAATCACCGTTCATTTTCATGTTATTTGACATTAAATCCCACTTAACGTAATTTTGGAACAGCCATAACGTCAAATTTTCGCGCCTAACGTCATGGCGATACGCGACCAACGTCACAACAACAAGAGTAAACAAACAACGTCACTGGATGGGTTTTGACGTCGGCCCGCCCATAGGCGTGGCCTCTAGATCACGTGACTTAATGTTTTTCATTGGGAAATGAAGAACATCAAGACAGATACTTTCATCTAGGGCGATTGCAATAAAAATGTAAATATTGGGAAATGAAGAACATCAAGAAAGACACTTTCATCTAGGGCGATTGCAATAAAAATGTAAATATTTTGAGATGTGTAACAGCAATAGTTTATTATGAAGTTTGATGAAAAGTTTAAAGTAAGTATACGTTGACCTCAGTCTTCAATAAATATTTTCTCAAAATCAGAAAATAAGGTCATTTCTGGTTTTGTAAAAAAGGACAATTTTGAAATGAAAGTTTTGCTGCAAACTTTTGATAAAGTTTGTATATTACTGCCGTATATAGATTAGCTGGCCGGATGATGAAAAGTAAAAAAAAGATATGCCAAGACATCAGCTTTACATGTGAAGGAAGGCTTAAATTGATGGCACTGTCTGTTAACTTCCGCTGGTTTGTGCTCTAGTTTTGACATGGAACAAAGAATGATTTATTAAACAGAGATTTATTAGATAAATCCTGTCATTTTATTAGAGAAATTGTGTCAGTTTTTGCCAGGTAAAAGTGAGAATTAGAAGTGGCACTGTCATTAAGAAGAAACAACACTGTTAAATGTTGAAGTAACGTTAATCCACAATCATCATTTGAGCCGTCTCGTGGGAAAACCAACAACGTGGTTTTCGAACAGGTCTGGCACAAATCAGGCTGTGCGGCCACAGAAGATGGCTAGAGACTGGAAATTTTGGTTTTAGAAAGAAGAGGAATTGTTCTATCTGTGTATCGAAAACAAAGACGCTGATCAGCTTCTCCGTAACCGTGAAGCTGATCTGCGTCTTTGGTTTTGCATATGCAGATTGTTTGTTTTCTCATGAGAAGGCTCATTTATGTGCAGCTAAAGTTAAAAGTTTAAACATAAACATCACTCTTGTTTCCACAGACCTATATTTGTAAAAAGAAAAAAAAAAGAGAAAGCTTCCTTTACATATAAATTGTAATTTTGGTGGATGTATGACCATTTGATTGCAGTTTCTTTCTATTAATGAAATCATGATCTTTGCTGGATCTTTTTAACTGTAATAATGTCATTTTTAATCTTAAAAACGATCTGTTGTGGCTACGAGAAATAGATGGGCAACCTTAGCTGTTTACTTTGCGGGTTAAATTTTAAAGCTCTTTGTATATCAGGACATCCCCATGTTGGATAGAAGTCCCATGAAATGGAGACAACATCCTGGCACGACCATAGCTGTTGACTGGGATGTAAAGCAACAAATCAAAGAAGCAAACAAATTTTTAATCTTATATATCATTTATCATTACTTTTCCTAGAAGCTTACATATTTCTGAATACTTAAATTATTTTCTTTGCTCCTTTCACAGGTGATTCTGTCATGGACTCCAACTTATGATCTGACCTTCACCTTTTGTCACCATAGCGACCTGACCTTGACCTTTGTTACCATAGTGACCTAGTCAAACTCTGTGACATTGAACTTTAACAAACCATTTATGGTGCTGTTCATATTAGACAAAACCAGAAAAGAGAAAAAAAAATATGCATAGAAGCACCCTGATCATTCAGGATTTCTGTCAGCTTTTTATGTATGGCACATAATATATAAGTTGCAAGGAATGTGAGAGCCTGTATCTCATTGTTTCTAAGCTGATACTTGTAAGCGCATTGCCAAGTGATGTCCAATTGCTGTGTAAATTTTCATTGTTTTGACTGTCTATACTTATTCAGAAAAAAACAAGAAAAACTTTTTCCATTCAATATTGATTTTTATTTGTAAGCTGAGCAAGGAAGAATACTATAAAACAGTAATTTGCTAATAGAATGAAGGCTGATTATGCAATGCAGTGTTACCCATAATATATTAAAGTCTCATTATACTTTCAATCATTTTTTTCAATTTTGATAATTTTTTATATGTTCTAGTGCTTCGTTTGCCGAACATGGATCTGTCGAAAACTTCCCAAATGCATTACAGATAAACCAATTAAAGACTAATTAAAATTTGACAAAAATGAGTGACAGTGATAAATATACATTCTTGCCCGCCCTTCACACTCGAATTTTATGCGCAAAGGTCTGGAATACCGGAGGTAAATAGAAACACGTGCTAAACTCTATTTACGACCAAAAGCAACTCGGAGTTATTAAAATAAACACATTTGAAAGTATGATCGTGTGCATAGACAAATCCTGTTCTTCACTACTTGTCCCATGCATTGAAAGGCTATGGTGTGTACCACAAAGTGATATTTTTGTTGTACATATTTAATCGATTCTTGTCGATTTTGATTACGGAGAGGTGACATACGGGGAAATTAGGAAAGATAACAATAGGCGCGGTGAAAGACCGTTGAAGTGCTCAATGTCACATTCTTTAAATGCATTACGTGAACGACGGTGCATTCATCTTTACACCAACATCTTGGCCACGTCACATTTCCTCCTGTAGTAATGCTGTATTTTGCGGCCAGCATTCATACGGTGTGGCGTTGCAATAAAATCAAAGAGAACTTTATACGTCTACCGCAACAATTCTTAATGCCCCGGGTTAAAAACGAGAATAATGTTGTCAGTGATCGAGTATGAGCTATGTCGACCCGGGAACCGTCTAGGTTAAGCGCAGTTCCGATTCGCACATGCACACGTCATATACATGTATAAGAATGCGACGCAGCAGGTACTTCTAATACGCTACCGTGCATCGGATGTACGTAACGATAAATACATGCACATCACGAAAAGACGGTGTATGAATGGTGTAGATATCGCTGCTGCTCTGGCAGATCATCAAACTACATTTTACTAAGCAATTACATATGGGCCTTCGCATGAAAAAAAAAAAAAAAAAAAAAAAAAAAAAAAAAATCGTTGTTTTCGACCATCTTTGACACAAACTGACCTGTACAATCACAGGAGAAGACTAGAAGCTTGAAATTTGGATTTAAGAAGAGGGATAGGGGATAGTACTACCCGTGTAGCGAAAACAAAGGCGCTGATCAGCTGTGCAGTTACTGCACAGCTGATCTGCGCTTTTGTTTTTGGCATATTCAGATTGTTGGTTATGTTATGTGGCGGCTCATATAAACCCACTCGATTAGCCTTAAAGTAAGACCTCTTTTGAAACATATGTTTTGAAATTCAATCAATGTTTAAGCGACCAGAATGCCAACTGATCCCGGCCTCAGTACATAGATAGCATTGGGGTCGATCATTCTGTAAATATGGCGGCCACACATATTAGGACTAGGACACATACGCCACAGGAACGTCAGAGGCACGTCACACATACGCAGCTGGAACATTTCACGTCATTGGTCTCAGTGTATCAAGTCAAGTCAAAATCTCTTTATTCCCTCGTGCAAGGAAAATCTAGGAAGAACAGTATAAGTAGCTCGACAATGACCCCAGACGGTTCAAAGACCGGATAAGTATCGAAATTGACATGCACGTGTCACTGTTACGTGACAGTAGTATATTTACTGGGATTGTATGGACTCACAAGATTTTATGAACATATCCTATCATATTATTCATGTATCATGTATGAAAGATAAACCTATACATGGATCTCTGGAAAAAAAGCCTCTGTGGTGTGGTTTTACCTGGCAAAACAGGGGTATGTGTTCAACTCAGAGATCCTTTAGTCCTTCGGATGAGACATTAAATCGAGGTCTCGTCCTCGTACTACCATTGGCTGTTGACTGGGGCGTAAAACACCAAATCATGCAACCCACTGAATGTACGAGGGGAAAGCAAAAAGTTCGTGGACTTTGTCAATAAAATCAAAAGTACATATGCGATTTCTCTGAAATGATCGTATGTTTGCGATCAATTTAATACAAACAAGCATAGAAAGTTTCAGACAAATCGCTTGATAAACGTCGTTTCTATGGCAATTTGTTTGATGCGTGTTAGCGCTACCCTGAGCACGCCAAGACGTTAACGTCATTTGCCAACGGGTTTTTTTGTATACGCTGGCCGAGTCAAAAGTTCCTATAAAAACATTATTTCTCATTCGACTTCAAGCAAATTTTCATATATTTATTCCCCATCCATGAAGGATTACAGTAGAAAGTTTAAGGCAAATCGCTAGAAAAATTTAGTTTTTATGACAATTTCTGTGACAGACGCTAGGATTATACGGGGCATGCCATGACGATAAAGTTGTTCGCGTAGATTTTTGTGCTTACTTGTTGGTTTTAACAACTATTTCGTTGTGACTAACACTTTGCACATCATTGAACACTGGTGTATGCTTCAGTTCTGATGTGTCTCTAGCTGTTTGTAACAAATCAGACGTTTCTGTAGGTTTTATTCGGAAGTCTCGCACAAATTTTATCGATGTGCAAGTTTCCGCCATTTACCAGTAACGTCATTTTTACTAATTTTTTGCTTAGACTTGTCTTTCAAAAAGTGTCGCTGTAGCGCTGTCTTTCGAAAGCGAGGACTGCAATTTCACATTTCAAGCCGAATTACATCATTATCAATATTTCCATAATTTAAGGAGATTTAGAAATGACATTTTTTAAAATATTTTTATATTTATAAACACGTAAACAGAGATTTTACGGCGTGCTCCGGGGTAGCAAACCCGACGCGTTTGTCGATGTAATTTGACCAATCAAAAATAAGATTCGACAAAAAACATTTTGCATGAATGTCGACAATAGACCATTATTACACTTGTGAAAATACGAAAACAATCGGACGTCAATTATAAAAGTTATTAAGAAAGTCCACGAACTTTTTGCTTTCCCCTCGTACATGTTGTACAATTTCTTCGTGTCGCTAAAACTGTCTCCATCATTCCATGATTTGGTCTTCCTTTCAAAATGACTTTTCCACCCAAACTTTTACTCGTATCCCAGGGTTTCAGCATATCGCTATAAGCGTTTCCTGTTGGTGTGCGGGTTGTATTGCTTCAAATCCTCTACATTTTTACTTTAATATTATCTCTAAGATGTTTACTTTTAAGGTGTATACTTTTTCATCGAGCGTGTTGAAAACAGAATTGTCACAGGTGCGTAAAAATAAAAACAACAACTGATGTTCCTTACGTTCTAAGACAATGAATGAATATCCAGATTTACACTAATCACTGGGTGCTTCCTTGGTCCCGATATAAAAAGGTTTTGTTTGATTTTTTGGTACCGAATTTTTTTCTACTACACTAACAGAGTAAATCTCCACAAAACAGAGTCGACAGTAACATAAATTTCATAATTTATATCACTTCTTAAATAATCAAATAATGACTTACTATAAAATTGCATTCAAAGCACTATTTTATGATTTGAAATTATTTCAATGACGTCATAAATGAGAATCAAATCAAATCTTTGACCAAATTCTAGGAATTATTGTAGAAAAAATCTTATACCAAAATCAAACAAAACCAAATCCTATCGGGGCCTATAGTAAAATCAAACAAAACCTTTTTATATCGGGACGAAGGAAGCACCCAGTGCTAATGACTACCAAAATTTTCTGTTAAATATACATGTAGGAGTTTTAATTTCTGAAGTTTGTTAGTTTGCTATGTCTGGACGGCCCCAACGCTCCCGGGGTTTTCACCAGTACTCTGGTTTTAATGTGTCTTGCTAAAGAACACGACACGGTGCCACCAGTGTGGATCGAACCCGGGACCGCTTCATCAGGACTTCGATGCTCTAGCACTACGCCACCGCGGGCCCCTGTTTTCTGAAGTGAAACAAATAAACTTTGATGAAGTCTATTGAATGGAAACGTCAGAAATAACCAAGAAATTACTGTAGAAATGTCGACTGACTTCAATCAACAGAGAAAATATCAATATCATTCCATTGGTGAAAACACCATTTTTATAAAATATAATTTTGTTAAAGGAATAGGCCCACAAACTATTGTGTGTGCGTTTTATGAAAGCCTTCATGTAGCTGAACAGTTTGCAACACATTTTATGAAAATCAACCAAGGTATAAGAAAATTATAGGGGTTTGAAAATTTTGATGGCCCAAATCCAGAACGAGGCTGTGAGGGTATGACGTCACTCCCTCACAATCATGGAATTGTAAATATCTGCCATTTCCATGCATATTAAAGTATGAAAGTTGTTGAAATACTTTTCATTCACTTAATAGAATCATACTGATCTGTTTTCAAATGTAAAAATTAAGTCTACTACTGTAAATAAGCATTTTTCCTTTTTGGTCACGTGACTAGCTAAACAAAATGGCGACCACCATAGGCGGTCATTGTTGAATATTAAGACTTTCTTCAAAACCACTTAACCGATTTTAATAAATGTGGTGTCAAAATGTTTGTTTCGCTGATCTCTTTCTTTTGAAATGAAGTATATATATTATAATGTTTGTAAACCTATTCCTTTAATATCTTCATTGACTTCACTGCTAAGTTAAATCTTGTTGGAGCTCGGTCACTGACGAGGCTCAAGTAGCCGAAAACATGGTATAGTGCAGTGGTTATGTCACTCGCCTTGTAAACCAGGGGGTCGCAGTTTCGATCCCGGGCTTCTTCAGCCCGTCGGGTGGGACTATAAACCGAGGTCCCGTCTCCATATGACCTTAGCTGTTGGTGGGGCGTTAATCCCCAATCAACCAATGTTCACTGCTCTTAAAGGATATCTGTTTATATTTTATTGCTGCGTTCTAACACTTTCGTCATGGTGCAGGCAGGTGGGTCCCGGTTTTATTTCCGAATCGGTAGAACCCGATGTTAAACTGGTTGGTTCTTAAGGGTGTCGTGTCATGCAACGGTCTTGTGCTGGTGTTTCACGTTGTTGAAGAAAGTAGCAACCACTGAGATTCACGGGGTGAACCGGGACTCCAACGGATCCAAAACGGGCTTCAAGGTAGGAAAACTTTTAAAGGCCCCTGTTCATTAAGGTGGAATCCCGGTGAAGGCCCGGTTTGTGTCGAATGGTACGGTGTCGTCCCATTTACCCACAGTTTACTTTTGGTCATCCCGGTTTATCATGGTCGAACCCCGGTGGTATAACGTTTTGCACTCGGTGCCGCCCATGGCCAGTTCTGCAACGGAATTTCCCGGCTTGCCACGCATGTCTACGGTGACGTTATTGTTCTACTCCGGTTCAACACGAGTCATCCTAATCCAGGACTGTGAGAACATAGCTTAAACAAATGTGACGGCTCGCCAGTAAACCCCAGTTCGTCCCTGTATGCCAAAGATTTCCACGGTGGCGTCACGGTTTATCCCTGTCAGTCGACGCGGTTCATTCCGCTTTACAGCGTAAAACGAGAACAGGACCAAAACATCTCCCAGACACCGTCTGTCCAACTTTTAGCTGAATCATCCTGAACTTAACTTTGGTTGGTATCTGATTGAAGTCGCTCATAATCAGCCAACATCGTCTTCGGTGCTATGTTCGTCATCCTTCCCGTGTACTCCGGCATTAGACTTTCTCCTACTGTGTAAGTTGGCAACGTCCTACAAGAATAATTTTAATAACAGTAATAAATTTTAAGATCAGGAGACATATCCATGAAAAGTATAAGCCAAAATCCCTAACTTTACGTTGTAAAACCGGGGTATGCAGGTGTTTACATATTTTTGATACCAAACATAGATTTTGTTTACTCGTTAGAACAGCCTCGGCGAGGCGGCTCTAACGTGTACCAACAATCTATGTTTTAAGCAAAATTATTCAAAATATCAAATTTTCCTATGAAATTTTCAATTTTTACAAATGAAAAAAGAATCACTGTATATTGGATGGGCAAGTTTTCGTAACGATAAGGTAATCTTTTGCAAACGACCATAATTAGTGGCAGTGGGCAAGTCTGCAACACGATAACTACTTCCGCCGTGTAGTGTTCTTCAACGAGGCACTTGATAAAGCTTCGCATAATACTGGTTGACACCCAGAAACCGCTGGCGTCGTCCCAAGATGACTGAAACATTGTTGATAGTTGTGTGAAGCCATAGCCAAACCAACCCTGATTTTACCTACTCTCAAAAATTGTGAGTGAAGGGTATTTTAGGCCGCACACAAAATTATGACATTCATTTTCTCTGACTTTTTTTGTTGTTGCTGCTGCTTTGCCGCTTTGCCGCTTTAAAGCGAAATGTTGTTGTTGTTTTTTCTTTAATGAATGCTTATGTCTTTCAACATATTCCAAAAAACTTGAGAAATTGCAGACATACCGGGCCTGCGTTCGTTTGTATTGGGGTTTAACGCCCCAGTCAACAATTTTCTAGCCGCTTCAAACAAACTATCACCATTTGATTATGGGTCGCCAGCAATATTGCGAAACTAATCTTGTAGACTAACTTCAAAAGATTAAGAATGAAAAATGAAAATGAGAGAAAGCCACGTTAGCTTAGCAAACTATTGAAGAGAGAGAGAGAGAGAGAGAGAGAGAGAGAGAGAGAGAGAGAGAGAGAGAGAGAATCTATCCCACCCCACGAGTGCATATCACGACTTCCAAATGATTGGAAGAAGTCCAATTAAATGGAGGCACCGTCCCGACATGACCATATCTATTGAATGTGACGTATTGGATATAGTGCGTGAGAGTGAAAATAGAACTTACATCTGGGCCCTCTTGATAGGCATTGACAGTCTCTGTGTCCGATTTTCACTAACAATGCCTAAAACGATAAAATCATTACATGGAATATTACGTGAATGCAATGTTGTTATGTACTAGTCATTTGTAACCAGGGCCCTAACTCTTAACCCCGGTGAATAGCGGGGGCCTTGACGTTTGGTCCAGCAAATCCCTGCTAAAAGCTACCCTGTGGGGACTGCTCGTTGGTAAAACCACTGCTGTTTTCCCCCGTTGCCTGCTATATTTTCATTTCACCGACCTTTATGCCTATATAAAGCAAACCCCAGATATTTCTCCCGCCGCCGTGGCCAAACTTTGGTCAAAGCCCCGCTCATATTCCGGGGGAGCGTGGTTACAAATGACAAGAGCATTACTGGCTATGGGCACAGTGTGATGATCTGTGATTATCGATAAAAAAATCTCAAAGTACAGCTCGACACTTGTTATTATTTTTGTTTTTTTTTTTTTTTTTTTTTTTTTTTTTTTTTTTTTTTTTTTTTTTTTTGAGAAGCGAATTCTTGTCTTAAGTAGACATACCCCACTGTGAACCTCAATTAAAATTAATGTACATGTACATGATAATAAAATCCTGTTCTTATACCACTTTCGATTGTTACAATGTCTAAATTTGCATGGTGGACAATGTGCGATTCAACAGATTTATATCCACGTCCATCCATGGGACATCTTGGCTTTTTAAGCAGGATGCACAAAGCTAAAAGCATTCAATATACATGGGTTATTTTTAGTTTTATACATGTTTGATAAACAGAACTGAGACTGAACCATTACCACATGTCTAGAAGTTTTGAAGACGCCTCGTCATGGGACCTCGCATAATATTCCTCCTCTTCCCTAAGCTTGTCCTCCATATCCCGTTAAAGAATCACTGACTTCTAAAATTATTGCCTGCACATTGACGAACCGCTAATGGATACATGTTGTTTATATTTTAAAGATGACGCGAGACTATTTGAGTGCGCAAGCCTACTACGTTTCCACGCCTCTAGCCACGCCTTTAACTCATTTTAATAATTTGGCTTAAGACAAAAAATGTAAATGAAGCAAAATTAAGGTATTTCCCTTAATTTTAGCTCAAATTAAGGCGCGTAAATGAAAATTGTAATGCCCATGTTTAGGCACCATTTTAGCACGAAACTTATAACCCAAAAAAATATTTTTCACATATAAAATTGATTGAAAGTATAATGAGACTTTAAGAGGTCAGTGTATGGAATTAGGTGCAGATGAGTCAAATAATTAAGTTTTACAATTAGAATTAACAATGTAAGTGTAATAGTATTATTTTCATTTTTACACAAGTTTGAGGATCAACTTTTAGTTTTGACAAAAAACGTTTATATGCTTTAAGTAAGGCCTTGAAACGTTTTGATTTTTCTCTCTTTTTTTATTAGCTCACCGAAGCCTGGCATGAAGCATAAGGAACTAGAGTATTACAATGTGTTTATAAATTATGACCTTTGGATGACCTTGACCTATTTTACGGCATGGTCAACATAGGTCACCCATGCATTTGAATGGGGAAAATTGTTAAAATGTCATTTGAAAGGCAAATCTTGCAGGAAATGGGCAAATGGACTGAAGGTAGGTAATTCTGAAAACATTTGGACCCCAGGGGTTGGTCTGCCCACACCCCGGGGCAATATACATGTATATTACAAAAATATTCGAAGATCTTCTACTCTGAAACCACTTGGCCAATCAAAATCCAATTTTATAGGAAGCGTCTATGGGAAGGGGGAATCAATGTGCTTTATAAATAATCCAGGTCACATGACCAAGATGGCCGCCATGCCCATATATGGTAAAAACCCTTTAAAATTTTTCTTCTCCTGAACCAATGGACCGATTACAACAATACTTGGCATGAAGCATCGGGGACTGAAGTACTACAATGTGTTATGAATTATGACCTTTGGATGACCTTGACCTATTTTACAGCAAGGTCAACATAGGTCGTCAATGCATTTGAATGGGGAAAACTTTTAAAATGTCATTTAAAGTGAAAGTCTTGCAGGAAATGGGCAGTAGGACTGAATATTAATGATTTTGAAAAGAATTGGACGCCAGGGGCTCATTTGCCCCAGCCCCGGGGCATTATACATGTATATTACCATAATATTTAAACTTCTCTGAAACCGCTTGGCCAATCAAAGCCAAATTTCATTTAAAGCATCTATATATAGAATGGGGGAATCAATGTGTATATAAATAATCAAGGTCACATGACCAAGATGGCCCATATGGTATAAACCCTTCAAAAATCTTCTTCTCCGGAACCGGTAGACCAATTTCAAAGAAACTTGGCATGAAGCATCGATGACTCAAAAACTACAATGTATGTATAAATCATGACCCTGTGATGACCTTGACCTATTTTAAGGCAAGGTCAACGTGGGTTGCCTATGTATTTGAATGGGTAAACTGTTAAAATGTCATTTGAAGGGCAAAACTTGTATGGACAGTATATTGATTATTCTGAAAAAAAAAATGGCCCATGGGCTTCATCTGCCCCTATACTGGGACTATTTTCTATAACATTCTTATATACAGTAGATCTCAGGTGAGCGTTTACAGGACCATTAGTCCTCTGGTTTGAATCAGTGTCCTATAGCATAATTGAATTTCAACAACTTACAGAAATTTAGAATTCAAATTGACCAAGAAGCTGTTGGTCCATTCCAGTATGAGCAAAAATTGTTAACTGGGATGTTAAGCAGCAACATAAACAAAGATGATGACACATTTTCGACCTTTTCAAGTACATACAAAAGAAGACCTTAATTACACAAGTATAACCACCATTCCGTATGATTGTTCAGATTGTTTTCATGACACAGAGCATGGCCAATATTCAAAAATGAAAGATTTGCATGTCTATCGCAATAAAGCATGATAGTTGTGTATACTTTTATGATTATTGTATTCAAAGTTTAAGATATTAAGCATGTTACTAAGCCATCTGTAAAGGTCAAACTACACTTCAACTGGTAATAGACCAGCTTTTTCTTGCTGATACCAGATCTCTTAAATATTAATGATGAAAAGTATATTAAAACATTGCTCTCCCTTTTAATTTTTTTCACTGAACTTTAAGGAATCGTTATATATTTATTCTGTATTTTTTTTTATTTTTACAAAAGCGATATCTTGTGTACACTATAATGTTGTTGTTTTTTTATTATGAAAAATAAATGTAGTTAAATGATTAAAAATTGTGATTTTCAATGGTGCAAGTTGTCACTCATGTTCTTATTTTGGCTATTATTTTTCTTTAGATCTTGAATATACGGTTATTTTTGACATATTGTACCTTCACCATATACTAGATGCAAGTGATGCAGATCTCATGTATTAGTTATTAAACTTATTAAATTTTGGAGGAAACTGTGTTCACAGTAAACCATATGTAATCAATGTGTGAGGGTTTAAAATCTTCACAATTCACCATTATCAGTTTTCTGAATGCATTTGTTTTATTATTATTTTTGTCTGTGTTTCACGGTTATTCCTACACAAAGTATATGTTGTAGAACTTGTATTTGCACAATTATAAAAGAGAAGAATGATATAAAAAAGAAATACACATAATGAGAAAAACTGCTGATTGCATAGTGCAGAGCAAGGGCATATATCAGGAACCAGCTGTGTTAGCAAGTGCATAAATCAGGAACCAGCTGTGTTAGCAAGTGCATAAATCAGGAACCAGCTGTGTTAGCAAGTGCATAAATCAGGAACCAGCTGTGTTAGCAAGTGCATAAATCAGGAACCAGCTGTGTTAGCAAGGGCATATATCAGGAACCAGCTGTGTTAGCAAGTGCATAAATCAGGAACCAGCTGTGTTAACAAGGGCATATATCAGGAACCAGCTGTGTTAGAAAGTGCATAAATCAGGAACCAGCTGTGTTAACAAGGGCATATATCAGGAACCAGCTGTGTTAGCAAGTGCATAAATCAGGAACCAGCTGTGTTAGCAAGTGCATAAATCAGGAACCAGCTGTGTTAACAAGGGCATAAATCAGGATCCAGCTGTGTTAGCAAGTGCATAAACCAGGAACCAGCTGTGTTAGCAAGGGCATAAATCAGGAACCAGCTGTGTTAGCAAGGGCATAAATCAGGAATCAGCTGTATTAAGTTAATACTTTTACATAAGTTATGAAATCCTGTCAGTTTCTTAATCCAAAATTTCAAACCCATAGCCATACTTTATGGCTGTAAAATCAAGTTTATGTTGGACCTGGTCTAGAAAATAAACAGCAGAGTTTTAATATACTGAGCCAAACTTATAACGCAACATGGATTATTTTTAATGTTATACTCCGGAACGTTATCAAATAAACTTTTTCTCTATTGAATTAGATTGCTGTACGATCGACACATCTCACAACATCTTGATTGAAACATTTTGTGTTATGCGTCTCAAGAAATTAATCATTTTTCAGAGGTAGGGTCTCAGCAAAAAATGAAATGCATTGTGATTTTCCAGAACGCGACATGTGCCGTTTATTCGTACCTTAGAAAATAATGTCGGTTTTCAGGATTACCCCTGCTTCACATTAGACAATGGACAATTTTACTGTCAAAAGATCAATTTTGCTCAATTTTGAGCAGAGTTGAAGACTCACTTTCGCCCCCAACCATTCAAGTTTACTCACATTTTAACATTTGTTACAGACGTTCCTGACCCAACAATTGGATGCTATTGTGTTTTCTAATGATGCTGAATGACGGAATGAATATGTTACCACAAAGGTTTCATGAAAAACATTCGCCATTAAAATTTTTCACAAATTCCATTTTGTATTGTGTTCAATGGAGTACTCAATATTAAACGTTCAATTTTCAATGATGCAAACTTTGATTTAAAATTTTGGGAACAAATGAAAGGCATTTTGCAAACACCTCATCGAGCCTCACTGGACGATCCATAAAGAAGCAATATGTGTTAAAACTTACTTCCAGAATCTCTCAGCAGGTGCATGCCACTCAAATAACCGTTTTGACCAATCAGATTCGAGCTCAGTGACCCATGCTCTGAAAACCCAAATTTGTGTACCCAATTTATTCACTGGCAATTGCTGACCAGCATATGTCTGGTAGATCATCTTGTATCTCATTAAAATGCGAAAAAAAAATGCCATTACCGTGTTGCGTTATAAGTTTGGCTCAGTATAGCATTGCTCAATTAAGGATTTTTGGTGACAATTGTCTGTTTTCACATACACACAAAAAACACAACAACATAGGTTGTGAGATCAAGAAGCATCATATTCTCTACAAGTTTAGACACTGGAATTTTCATGTAACATTTCTATATTGACAAATAAGCCTATAAATAGTTTTGGAATTATTACAGAATACTTAACAGTTATAGCAATTGTAATTTTTAGAACTTTACAAATAGCCCAGATATAGGGATTATTTGATGATAATTGGTGATAATTGTAAGATTTATTTTGCTAGTTCCTCACCTCTATTGTGTGTGCTCAGTTGCATTACGAAAATTTGCCCATGTAATAAACAGAGATTTTTTTTAACTTTCCAATTTGCCCAGGCGGTTCTAACGAGTATCCTCAATCTATGTTTTCCTGGATGATCACTAATAAGCATCCACAAGATAGGTTCTTAGGAAGCATTATGAAAACTTGACCATGCAATATACACACACTTTTTTGCAGTAAAAATTGAATATTGCATTTGAAAAATATCAATCTTTTTGAAATATTTTTGTTCAAACCATTGATTGTGAGTACATGTTAGACATAAGTATACACAATCTATGTTTTGTATCAAAATAAGAAAAAACGTTAATCCCAGTAAACCCCACTTTTACTATTTAAAAGCGGTATAAGGGGGTTGCATGGCATGGATATGTTTGAAAGATGGAAAGAAAAAAAATGAGCAAAATTATCCATTACGAAACTTGCCCATGCAATATATAAAGAATTTTTTCAAAAGCAAAAAATGAAAATTTCAAAGGAAAAAATTTGATATTTTCAACAGTTTTGCTCAAAACATCGATTGTGGGTACACGAGAACCTTAATCTACGATTTAGGTCAAAAATAAGAAAAATAATTATACCCCTGCAAACCGCAGTAATGCTATATAAAAGTGGAGTTCACGGGGGTATTCACTACATGGACATGTTTTCGTGATGCCTTGATCATAATCAATTATCGTCAGATACTCCATTTCTCTGGTGTTTTGAATGTGTTGATGCATCATGATGTAACTGGTTTGAAGCATGTATAATGACTTATGGACATAAATTATTAGACCTTTATAGAATAAAAAGGTTTATGAAATAAATGTGTGTTGCATGTTTCATTTATCACCCTCTGTAAGCCTGATAAAGTTGGGAAATTTGTGATAACATTTTGCTTTGTTTTATATCCAAAAAGTTCAGCTTTGTAGCGAATCCATTTCAAATTTTTGGAGAATGGCAAAATTTTATCACAAATACCTTTAAAAGGGTATACTGATTCCCCTAGCATAGCATCATATCATTTGAAGTATTTGTTTGAATGGTTTTAATATATACATAACCAAATTCCCAACGCACCTAGTAAGATTTTTGCCAATATTTCAAAAACGAATCGACCATAAATGTTCAAATTTGAAACATGATAAGACACATTAATTTGAAATAATGTGGTGAAATTTTATTGCAATCGGCGATTTCTATCGATATTTATTGAGCTTTTTGTTAGCACACCCATGATTCGAAAAATCAGGAAATACGTATTGAAAACGACGGTAGTGTAAGGTTAGGGTAAATCGTACATAACGTTATAAAAATGATTTGCAGAACAATTTTATTGTGTGGTAGTGAGAATTACATCAATAATTCACTTACAAAGATTGAAATTTACTGCTTAAGTAAGTTCCTAAAAGGGCAAATAAACAGAATTTCGAATCTATCAGTTCAATTCATTTAAACAGATTAATGTCTAGTGTGTCCCCTATTAGCCTGTACCACCGCTAAACAGCGCTGTCGCATGGATACGATGTGATTTCCTATTACATTTTGTGGAATGTTAGACCACTCAGCATCCAACACTTGCTCTAACTGGCGACGGGTTTGAGAATTTGCAGGAATTACAAAACACTTTTAAGGGCTACAACTGAGTGTTTGTACGAGTAAACGGACGGACGGACGGACAGGCCGAAAGTTGAAACGAATTTCACTTTATGACAAAATGGTTGCATTTCAAACTCGAATGATACCAAATGGTTGTGTTTAAGCAAGAAAAAAATGGCGAAATTAAGACTTCCTTTTTGCATTGACTTTAAACCTACCTGCGCAAAAGACGTAACCCCCTCAACTTAACCGATTGCTCCAGCCATTTTATCAACAGATAGACGAACCATTTTTATTGACTTCGATATGATACATAACCGGGCTTCCAATAAAAGTTTCAGAACGAGAACAAGCTACATACCACAAGGAGCACGTGCAGAAAACATGTTTTTCATGATTTACTTATTGCGCGATGCCGACAGAAAATTTGTGTGAAATAACCTAGTACGTGTGTGTTAATGCTCAAGAGACAAGCGTGTGCTAAATTTCAAAGTCCAACCTTTGACGAAAGTGAAATTATTCAAATTTTAAAAGTAGTGCGTTGGAATTTTTGCCAAGTGTAGAGTAGTAAATTGGACCGGTGTCAAGTTGGATGAAAATTAATTTCATCCGGTGAAAATTTCATCTAGCAGAAGAAAAAAAAAGTTGGATGAAAATTTCATCTGGACCTGCCAAGGAAAAGTGGTTCATGTCAAAACAACTCCTGCTCCCGTACTAGCTCTTGTTTAGGCAAGCAGCTTATACTGCAATATAGATACATGTTGTATGAAGGTTTGTGGTAAGTCTCAGTAGTCAGGGCGCCAAAAGTCAGAGGGGAGGGGGGGGGTGTAAAAAATGCTTCTTTCCATATTTCTCGAGATTCTGTTCCAAAACCAGCTCTTGTGCCAGCAAGCCGCTTATACTGCGATATAGATATGTTCTATGAAGGTTTTTGGCAAGTTTCATCAGGATTGAAAGAGGATGAGATGGGTAGCCAGGTCCCCCAATGTCACGGGGGGTGTCAAAAATTCCATTTTCGGTATTTTTCGGTCTCCTGCTCCCAAACTAGCTCTTGTGCCATGAAGCCGCTAGTACTACGACATAGATAAAAGGTATATACGAAGGGTGACCCAGTAAATCGTGGACTGTGCTTGCTGTATGAAAACTATTCAGTGCACAGGACTCCAATTTACAAGTATATTACGTACACGTATTCTGGGTACGCATACAAAATTTCAGAAAAATACACCTAAGAATAAAATCTCAGTACACAATACAAAACTACAAGTCATCCCGGCGCACGCTGACGACGTCGTCTACTGTTATGCGTCAACTTCATGTGCTACATGTACTTACCGTTTACTCTTTATAGAGGTACGCTCCGTTGTGTGCGATACACAAGCGATGTTTGTACCAACTTTTGAAACATGTCACCGAACCATAGACTATGTTACGACCTGTTGAATCGCTTACATGAACTTCTCTCTGCCCTGAAAACGTTTACACTGAAGATGCGATTTCATCTGCGGAAAGTACGTTACGGACATTTATGAATGGTTTCCGTCCATGCTGTGTACTTTCTGTCCACCCATCTCTAAATCGACCACATTAACAGACAACATTTAAATGTGTGTCATTTTCAAACAGATGATATGTAATATTCGAAATTTTCTTTGGTGATGTTAAAAGAATATTGCTATGAGCAGGCAGCTCGTTTAAGCGCAAAACACTGAAATGGCTGAAAAATATTACTTTACTGAACACACAGAAGATTATTTAAATGTGTTTGTTTGGGTTGCACCGGGTTCGCATACACTGACCTAATCAATCATGCACATTTTACAAGTTGTACATAAACTTTTACTTGTATGCACCTCTTTTTACTGAATTTGAATTGCAGAAGGTATTTGAAAAGTTTAATGGCGATAGGGCGTCAAATAATGAAAAGATCAACAAAGTACACGATTCACCGGGCCAGGCCTCGTACAAGTATGTGGCAAGTCCCATCAGAATTGAAAGGTAGCCAGCCCCCCTCCCCCCCCCCATGTCAGAGGTGGGTGCAAAAATTTATTTTTGATCTTTCTCAGTCTCTTACTCCCAACCTAGCTCTTGTGCCAGGAAGCCGCTTATACTGTAATAAAGGTGTATGTTATATTAATGTATGTGACAAGTTTCATTAGGATGAAAGAGGATGAGGAGGAAATCCATGCCCACCAACGGCTCTAGGGTCATATTTTCCTGTACAGAATTTGCTATTTTCGACACTTCTAGGTCTACTGCTCTGAAACTAGCTCTTGTATAGGAAACCGCTAGTACTGTGATAAATGTATATGTTATATAAAAGTATGTGGTAAGTGTCATCAGGATTGAAAGAAGATGAGATGGGTAGCCAGGTCCCCCAATGTCACGTGGGGGGTGTCAAAAATTCCATTTTCGACATTTTTCGGTCTCCTGCTCCCAAACTAGCTCTTGTGCCAGGAAGCCGCTAGTACTACGACATAGATATATGGTATACACAAGTATGTGGCAAGTCTCATCAGGATTGAAAGAGGATGAGATGGGTAGCCAGCCCCCACCCCTATGTCAGAGGGGGGTGCAAAAGATCTATTTTCGATCTTTCTCGGTCTCTTGCTCCCGAACTTGCTCTTCTGCCAGGAAGCCGCTTATACTGTAATAAAGGTTTATGTTATATGAATGTATGTGGCAAGTATGATTAGGATTGAAAGAGGATGAGGAGGGTAGCCAGGCCCCCCCAACGGCTCTAGGGTCATATTTTCCTGTACAGAATTTGCTATTTTCGACACTTCTAGGTCTACTGCTCCGACACTAGCTCTTGTGCCAGGAAGCCGCTAGTACTGTCACAGTGATAAATGTATATGTTATATAAAAGTATGTGGCAAGTGTAATCAGGATAAAAAGAGGATGAGATGTGTAGCCAGGTCCCCCAATGTCACGGGGGGGGGGGGGGGTGGGGGTGTCAAAAATTCCATTTTCGGTATTTTTTGGTCTCCTGCTCCCAAACTAGCTCTTGTGCCAGGAAGCCGCTAGTACTACGACATAGATATATGGTATATACAAGTATGTGGCAAGTCTCATCAGGATTGAAAGAGGATGAGATGGGTAGCCAGCCCCCCACCCCCATGTCAGAGGGGGTGCAAAAAATATATTTTCGATCTTTCTCGGTCTTTTGCTCCCAAACTAGCTCTTGTGCCAGGAAGCCGCTTATACTGCAATAAAGGTGCATGTTATATGAATGTATGTGGCAAGTATCATTAGTATTGAAAAAGGATGAGGAGGGTAGCCAGGACCCCCAACGGCTCTAGGGTCATATTCGACGGCCCCGTAGGAGCCGGAGATAAAAATTACTGGTGCATTATATCCCAATGTCGTTAGACGCGTAGAAAATGGTAGTCTCCAAAATCAAACGACCACGGTTTCTAAAATAAAACGAACACGAAAATCACTGTTCATCTGCAAAATAATGGTAAGAAAGACAAACAATGTCAGTACCACTGGTTGCAGATTTGAATATGTGTTCTGTCTTTCAAAACAAAGCAAATTTTACTGTTATTAAATAATATAAGGTAGCTCCCAATTTAATGCTATACGCCGACAAATTTCCCAAATCAACAGGCCCTAGGGCCCCTTCCAAAAATGCTTAAAAATCCCTGGTACACCATGTAACACGATTCTGAAAATAGTGTTACTAATGAAGCCACACAAACATCGATTATTCAAGTATGAATGTATATTCGTATTTGTGTTTCACTTTCTTATTTACTGTCCGTTTAACACATCCACTGCCGCCGACGACTGTAGTCGTTTTTACCGTTCACTGCCACCGACGACTGTAGTCGTTTTACAGATATACCGGTATGTCCCGGGTTATAGATGAAAGTTTTAAAAGGAGGTAAATGTATTGTATATCAGATTTTTCAGCGTAAAAAGCCCTTTTCAGTGATATATGATATGCGCATATATCTAAAAATATAATAATTAATAAATTAACTAATAAATCAATAATAATAACTAATAAAAACAATAAAATGAATATATGCTTGGCAGTGAGATATTGATTTTTTGAGAGGCGTGGCAGTGAAAGTGTTAAAGTACAGAGAAAAAAAATCCGGCAACAAATATAGCCCGAGAGCCAGCAGTATGTTCAATGATGTTGCTGAAGCCAAAAGGTTTGGAGGCATGGTCTAAAGCAGAAAGGTATGCTGAATTCAATAATAAAGTCTTACAAAAATCCGACGGTACAGAATTTGGCAACATGCGAACGAATATCCCCGGCATGACCCCCTTTTAAAATGGCACCGAAATGGGGATATACATACAAGATCAATCATATCTCAGCAACTACTTGCCTTTAACCATAGCATGTGATATCAAATTAAAGAACAGATATATCCCTTTCATCTCTTGGCAACATTTGCAAATTATTCATGAATATTAATGAAAACCAAGAAAATCACAGAAAAACAGAGAAACACTGTGGTACCACGGGGGCTAATTTGACATACCTTGCAACCCCAGGTCAATTTTATATGAGTGCTAAATGATTTACTGGGACCACAGTAATACAAAGAATGGCTATCCTTAAAGATAAACTTGCTTGCACTATGGAAACAATGTATGGTTTCCATGGCAACCATTAACGTGGTTATTGAGCATGGTGTGTACATACAAAATTTGTCATATATCCTATATTACTTATCATAGACCACTGAGCCTGGTCTCATTTTAAAGTTTAGATAGTGTCCTTTTTATACTGTGGTAAGTGATACAAGATTTCCAATTTGCATATTCATGAATTTTATTGAAAACATTAAAAAATACAGAAAAATCGTTAAAATCCATTTATAAACTAATTTCAGGCTTAAATTATCATTGTGTCACATTGTTACTGAACCAATAATAGTATCATATGACAAATTTATTGATAGCGTGAAGATTATCTAATTCGTATATTCATGAATATTGATAAAAATTTCGAAAGTTTGAGGAAAAACGAAGAAAAAAACTATACACCTTCCAAGTTTTGGATGGGTTATAAGATCTATCTTGCATCCATGAAACCAATTTTCATGGCTGCCAGTGTGGTCAGAGGGGCCAACAAAATGCCATTAAATAGTGTCCTCAACAATAAACAAATTTCCATGATGTAAAATTACATAGTTTCGAAACACACCCAAGTGTAATTCTAAAATATAGGGTGTATTCATATAGCAACAATAGCATGCTCTAGAAAACTATAAATGATCTGATTGTGACGTAAGGTCCTAGCAATTTAATCTTAATACCTATTGTTCAAATCACTGAATTTGGTTATTCATGAAAATTAATAAAACGCAAAAGAAATCGGTGAAAAATCTTGGAAAAATAGGGGGCATACGTACAAAATCACTTGTACAATAAATGTTTACGAACCCAGGATGATGAAAGATTTATTAAGTGAATGCTAGGGTAATGTTGTATGACGCGAAAGCCTCATATAAGAACGATCTGATTTTTAAATTTCACGAATTTTAATGAAAACTTCATAAATAGGAATGAAAAAGTGGAAAAATTAAACGGGTAAACCTACAAAATGACTTGTATCTAGGCAACTTAAAGCCTTAACATGCTACAAATGCCATCAAATGGTTGCTAGGGCAATATTTTACCATCATGTACTACAATAAGTCATTTGATTGTTTTATTCTATGAAAATGAAATAAATCATTCGCATTTAGAGGAGCATTCTTATATGAGACTCCAGGGTCCTAGTACATTTCCATAGTATTCAATTGATACTTCTTTCAGCATCATGGGTTTGTAAACAGATATGGCACGTCAAGTGATTTTGTGCGTATACTCCCAATTTTTCCAAGATTTGTTTTTCCGATTTCTTGTGTTTTATTAATTTCATGAATATGCAAATTCAATGCTTTGTATAATAGGTAATAAGGTTAAACGGCTATGTTCACTATCAGACCAATTCAAGTTCTCTAGAGCATGCTATTGTTGGTACATATATATTTTTAGTGAGTACAGCCTATTTTTAACAATCACACAAGGGGTGGGTGTGGAAACTATGTAATTTCCCATCATGTAAATGTGTTTATTGTTGAGGGCAATCTTTTATGGCATTAAGGCGGTCCCTCTGACCAAACTAGCAGCCATGAAAATTGCCTCCAAAGAAAAAAGATGGATCTTATAACCCATCCAAAACCTTGTTATGATTATAGATTTTCCCTCATGTTTCCTCCATTTTCGACTTTTTTATTATTATTCTTAATATGCAAATGAGATTTACATTTAGGCCCACGACATCAATAAATTTGTCATACAGTATTACTGGTTCAATAACAAATTGTCACAAGTATATTTTACGTGTGAAATTAGATTACTTATGTTTGAGACGATTTTTTGTCATTTATCATCATAAAGTTAATGTTTCATTTAAATGCATGAATATGCATATAATATATTTTGCATTACTACCGCAGGATGAAAGGGCGATGCTTTAAAATGAGACCAAGTGTAGTGGTCTAAGATAAAAAATAGCAGATATATGACAAATTTTGTATGTGCACCCCCATGCTCAAGAAACATGTAAATGGTTGGCATGGAAACCATGCATTTTAATAGTACAAACAAGTTTATCTTTGAGGACAAAGGTCTTTGCATTTTTAAGGCACTAATAAAATATTAAGCACCCATTTAAATTGTCTAAGGGTTGCAACATAGGTCAAATTAAACCCCGTGATACCACAGTGTTTCTCTGGTTTTTCAGTAATTTTCTGTTTTGATTAATACGTGGGGTGATCGAAAAATACGTATAAAAATTTTGTCATTTCCTAAATTAGCTTTTGTAATTTCGAGATGAAATTTCATCAAATAATGCAGCAATATATATGCTGTCATTCCATTACAATTACGCATGCATAACACGCACACGTGCGCTGCAACTGTCGTTATGGAAACGCCGCCTAACGTTATGCGGCACAACGTAACGTCAAAGTTTTATTTCAAAGTACTTCTTAGTTCAAAGTATTGTAACAACCTTTTCGATTGCGTATGCCAACATTTTATTAAATACTAACTGCAACGTACACGGCTTATTTTTGTAAAGTTACGAGGTTGTTTATTGAATCGATTTGTCTGTATCTAGTCTTGCAAATACCGACAGTGTCAAATAGAGAAAACTGTAAAGCTTTTCGAAAATGTTGCATTTTTGGAAAGTCATTTTTAATCAAAGTGTATACATGTATATACTGCAAGCTCGAACTATCTATTCTTGACACTGTCTCTACTAGTGATAGTTTATGCCAGTTTTTTTATCGTTTCGTTAAACATCGGCCAGAAAACAAGGAATTGAATTTATGTTTACAAAATGAAATCGACGTTTTTGAATATTTAACGCTAATCTGTTGAATTCAATTTCACCGTATTAGTAGATAAAGCATCAGAATGCCATATGTTTTCGAAAAATGGTCAATTAATGTTAGAAAATTATTTTTCATTATAATATGTCGACCAACTTTCCCAAACCGCTCAAATACACTAACAACGTCAACCCAGGGGTACAGGTGCGCCGGGTCATGCGAGGTGACGTCATTACGCTGTCTCGTGCATGAACGTCTGACGTCATTGTTTTAAAATGACAATGGCATTTAATAACAAAAGGATCAATGTTTATTCTTACACTATTTCATATCAATCAGCTGACGCAAACTTATTTTACAGCATTTTTATACGTATTTTCCGATCACCCCTCGTATTCATGAATATGTAAATTAGAGAATTTTGTAAATGTTACCAAGAGATGAAACGGATGTACCTGTGCTTTAATTTGATAACACGTTCTATGGTTTAAGGCATGTAGTTGCTGAGATATGAATGATCTTGTATGTATAGCCCCATTTCGGCGCTATTTTAAAAGCGGGCCATGCCGGGGGTATTCGTTCGCATATTGCCAAGTGGTGTACCGCCGGACTTTCGTAAGACTTTGATTTTTGAATTCAGCATAATTATTCTGCTTCAGAACATGCCTCCAAACCTTTTGGCCTCAACAACATCATTATACATACTGCTAGCTCTCGGGCTAATATAATCACGTTCCAACTAACACGCAAAAATAGAAGAAAAACAAGTAGCCCAAGGGCAACGATCGCTCAACTGAGAGTCAAAAAGAACAGTCACTGGACAAAGCTGTTGGGCGTGGCAGCCATCTTGGTCATGTGACCCAGATTACGCGATCAAATTTTCGTTACCCCTACCCATGGATGCTGCATATAAAATTTCACTTTGATTGGCCAAGCGTTTTCAGAGAAGAAGATCTTTGAAAAGTGTGTATGGACGACAGACCAGACAAGGTCAAGAGATGACCTTGACCTAAATTCATCACATATCTTCATCTAGTTTTTGGCATCTACCACTTTTCAGGTCTCAGGCTACAATAGTGTTCCAAAAATCCATAGTTTTCACTTTTTCCCATGTAAAAGCCCATGTTTCCAAAATTGACCTTGCCGTAAAATAGGTCAAGGTCATTTTAGGGTCATCATTTGATCAAACTATAATGGGCTGGTGTCCCAAACGCTGCATACCAAGTTTCGTGAAAATCGGCCTGCCGGTTCTGGAGAAAAAGATTTTTGAGTGGTTTTTACCATATACGGACGTGATGGCCATTTTGGTCATAGGACCCAGTTTTCGCGATCAAACTTTCGTCCCCCTACCCATGGAGGCTCCATATTAAATTTCACTTTGATTGGCCAAGCGGTTTTAGAGGAGAAGATCGTTGAAAAGTGTGTATGGACAACAGACCGGCCAAGGTCAAGGGATGACCTTGACCTATATTAATCACACACCTTCATCTACTCTATTAGTTGTTTGCAAATACCACCTTTCAGGTCCCAGGTTGCAATAGTTTTCAAAAAGTCCATAGTTTTTACTTTTTCCCATGTAAAAGCCCATATTTCCAAAATTGACCTTGCCGTAAAATAGGTCAAGGTCATCCTATGGTTTTTATTTGATCAAACTATGATGGGCTGGAGTCCCAAATGTTACACACCAAGTTTCGTGAAAATCGGCCTGCCGATACAGGATAGGAAGATTTTTGAGTGTTTTTTACCATATATGGGCGTGGCGGCCATCTTGATCATGTGACCCGGATTTCGCGATCACACTTTCGTTTACCCTACTCATGGAGGTTCCACTTAAAATTTCATTTTGATTGGCCAAGTGGTTTCAGAGAAGAAGATCTTTGAAAAGTGTGTATGGACGACCGACCGGCAAAGGTCAAGAAATGACCTTGACCTAAATTAATCACACACCATCATCTACTCCATTACTTGTTTGCATCTACCACTTTTCAGGTCTTACGCTGCAATAGTTTTCAAAAAATCCATAGTTTTCACTTTTTCCCATGTAAAACCATATGTATTCAAAATTGGCCTTGCCGTAAAATAGGTCAAGGTCATCACTGGGTCATCATTTGCGCAAACTATGATGGGCTGAAGTCCCCGATGCTACATACCAAGTTTCGTGGAAATCGGCCCGCTGGTTCTGGAGAAGAAGATTTTTGAGTGTTTTTACCATGTATGGGCGTGACGGCCATCTTTGTCATGTGATCAAGATCCCGCGAACAAACTTTGGATCCCCCTACCCATGGATGCTCCACACAAAATTTGGCTTTCATCGGCCAAGCGGTTACAGAGAAGAATTAAGATGTTTGAAATTGTGAACAGACAGACAGACGCACTGACGGACGGACGCACGGACGAACGGACGCGCGGGTTGACTACTATACTATAAGCACACCTTGTGAGCCTTCGGCTCAGGTGAGCCTAAAATGCAGCTTCGAGGTATCGATCCTTGGTCGTCTTCAAAAGAAACACTAGACTATGGCGGATTCGTGTCACTGATGGTACGTTTATTTATATAACATTAGTTGAAATTTTTGTAATTGTGTCCGGACAACGGACGAACACCAGATCATGAGTATATTTAAGCTCCCTGTGAGCCTTCGACTCAGGTGAGCTAAAATGGTGGACTGACGACGGAGAGATTAACGGTCATGCTGTATTATATTATTTCCTACGGCTGACGCTGTAAAACAGACTGCAGTTGCATCTGTAATCAACAGTTATTCCTCGTTTCTGTATCTATTTTTAGAACGGCTTCACGAGCTCCAGGTGCGATCGGCCAGGCGGAGGATCTTGCAAACAAACCCCTATCCTTTCATCTTGACCTGTACATGGTATCTTGTGTTAACGACTTCCTGAATTAAACTTTTTTTGTGAACTACTTTTGTCCCGAAAAGTAAAAACGTGACCGTTTACTTCAAGCTACAATATAACATAATAATTGAGCCGCGTCACGAGAAAACCAACAATGTGATTTCCGACCAAGTCCGACACAAACTGGCCTGTACAGTCACCGAATCAGGTTAGATGCTTGAATATTGAAATGTATTGCATTTTCTATGTTCTTCTATGACGCCATAATGGAACTAATTAATATTCATGAGATAAAATGCTAAATTTCAAATCAAGCTGTCTCCGGAACCAGTCATGATAATTTGGTGAGGTTTTCTGCAATCGGTTCAGTCCTTGTATCAAAACCTTAAGATATGACCTTTAAGTGTTAAATACACTGGCTAGTCGTTTTCATATTTTAGTTATTTTCAGGTAACTGAATGGCCGCCTGTTGGGAAATGGCTGCTCACTCGGCTTACGATATGTTTTCTTAGTAGGGACCTGATTGTCAATTTAGTTTTTCCCAATTCGGTTTTTGAAGTGGGAATTCCTTTCTGATTACACCGTTTCCTGATCCATCAAGAAAACATCTCCGTGCAATGAATACCCCCCATAAACCCCACTTTTATATAGTGAAACTGGGGTATGCAGGGGTATACCTATTTTTCTTATTTTTGCTCCAAAACATAGATTGTGGGTACTCTTTAGAACCGCCTCGGCGAGACGTTTCTAACGTGTACCCGCAATCTATGTTTTGAGAAAAAATAAGAAAAGTATCAAAATTTTTCCAGTGAAAATTTTCATTTTTACAACCAAAAAAAAAAAAACATTCTATATATTGCATGGGCATGTTTTCGTAATGTCTGCCTACTTTTACCTTCGTATCTACTATGTCTGGGTATAATTAAGTCTGAACACCGTATTTTCTGTTGTAGGCTTTTATGTTTGAAGTTTCTCTGGCTTGACCATGCGCGGATCCAGAAAATTTTCTCAGGGGGAGGGGAGGGTCCAAATTCCCAGAAGGGGTCCGACGGAAAATTTCAACATGGCAAAAATTAATAATCTGGCAATTCCAGGGGTGGGGGTGGGGTCCGGAACCCCTGGATCCGCCCATGTTGACTAACCAGGGCCTAGAATTACAATCTTTCCTTAAGTTAAGGCCAGCCTTAATTAAGGTGACAAACTTTGACAAGATCTTTAACCATTATAAGCAATAAGTAAACCTCTTACAAAACTATACAGGTGTGTAAAATAAAGACATTAACACCATAAAACCAATAAATTTGATTCCTTTAGATGTGTCTTTCAGGATGCTGAAAATCGCCACCTTAACTTTTAGGAAGGAGTAATTATTCATTCCTTATTTATATATTGTACAGCCAAGATTAAATTGGACCTGATAGAAAACTTTGTGCATGAACTAAGGGAACGAATCTTCATTCTTATATATGTATACTAATATATAAACGCTCAACAGTAAGACCTACAGGAAGAAAAATATAAGAAATTCAAAGAGTTTAAATTATGAAATATAATTTGCCTAATCGATCAATGGGTCCATATAATTAAATAGACATATTTAATCTCAAAAATTAAATAAACATATTTAATCTCAACATTTGATAGTTTATATCAAATTAATTAAATCTATTTAGAAATAATATTAAATGTCAAATTTATCAAGTCAAATGATAATTCATTAACCCATAGGTTAATATTTCATCATAAAATGCCTCTTAAGTCTTAAACAAACAAGTCAACTGAAAATGATCATAATTAATCTTTTCTTAAAATGACTGTTCAATGAAGCATTTATGATTTAAAGCATTAGCTCAAAATCTACATGTATATGTTCTGAAATGTTTTAACAAACAAGTCAACAAGCACTATTATAATTGACACAACATATGACTTATTAACAAACCAAATTTATAACCACAAAGCCATAACACACCACAATGAAATTGTTTTGCAAATCAATCTAATTCATACTAAAGTAGTCAATTAAAGTAGAGAACAAATTATGGAACATACTAGTATAAGGGAGATAATCAAAATAATCCTATGTACAAACAAGCAAATAAGCTGATCAACAGAGAACCTAATTTGAAAGACAACAACTATTACTATCAAAATATGATTTAAAGATAAAGATAAATATATCAAACCAAATAACTATGATTTGTTGAAACAAAATTTGTATTTTATAGCATAATTAAAAATCGAATTAATTTGGAATCCTAAAAATTCAATATTACTAGTTTTAACAAAGTAGGTTCTCAAGAAAGCAGCAAGCTAACAAATTGTGGCGCGTGGGTGGGTGGGTAAAAAGATTTATCAACATCGACCCGTTGCTTCTTGTCAAGACTTTTTCGAACTGTGAGGCGCGAAACAGGGGAGCGCTTTATAAAGAAATGGATTGACCAATCAAATTTTAGCAACACATTTTGTGCAGAATTGTTATCAAATTTAATAAGAGCAATACGAATGAAATAACATGACGTCTTCATAATTAAATATCTTTATTAAAAAAATAACCAAATTCTGGGCCCTGGTGCCCAATTTATGGGACATTGACAACAGTATTGCCCGGGTGTCGGGCAGATTACATACCGAAGAACGCGGCGTGTAATATGGGCGGCTATTCTGTTTGCTTTCAGGAATTTCATAGAAAAATTTAGTCACCCTTGGTGCCCAAAATATGAAAGCAGACTCATCCAATTAATACACATGGGAAAGTCCACTCGTCACTTAAGTAACTGATCAGAGCCATCTTCACATATATACATGTAATGCAATTCCAGTTCTAAATAGCCAGAAGTTCAATAACCTCTGTAATGCATCATGATTCACTAGTGTTAGATTATCTGTTACAAATCCAGTCTCAGTTTTTGCATGCATATGAACACTTCAAAAGCAATCATAGTTGTATAATCAAAAGCAGGTCTAGTCATCAGCCGTTCATTTTGGTACATTATTGTTGATTTTCTTAAAAAATAAAACAGGGAGAGAATGATGGGCCTGTGAACGAGTGCTTGACTTACAACAGCGACATCGGATGTTTCCGGCGGATGACGGAGATTCCCGAGTGACGACCACGTGCAAACCCTGAAAGATGGCCATTCGATTCACAGCTATACAACTAACAGACGTCCTCGAGACTCTACAAACGACTGGGGCCTAGGAGACACACCGCATGGTAAGTAGCGGCTTATCAGTTATTTACTAATGGTCTAAATAGCGTCTTTATATTTTGACGCATTGTTTGAATATGAATTACGCCTATGATGTCACAATAAAGGCGACGTTACGTTGAATTTCTATCCATTTCGTGCGACGTTTTTTGGCGCATGACTTTGAAATTTGCGACACTGTGTTAATTAAAGCCAGTTGTATGTCATTGAAGGCGCTCCAAGGAACGTGCGTATCTAAGGGTCGAAACGTCATTTTTACGCCGCATTCGTAACCATTTTGAACGAATTGTCAGTTTTTTTTTTTAAAAATCCTACCGTGGATTTTTTTAAATATATCAAGAAAATTAACAAAAAGTTGGTCTAAAAATCGCATTTTACGTTGACGTCAATGTATTTTCGCTCTCAAATTTGACGATTTTGAAGGCCGATATCTCGAAAACAAGCTCGCATTCTGGTAACCACATGATTTTTTCTCATCAAATTACTTGTTATAAGATGGTCTGTAACTTAAAGTTTTTTGACAGAAATTTATCGGAGGTTTCTTGAATAATATTAGATTTGCTACGTAAATGAAGATTAAAACAAAATAACTAAAAAATCACATTTACCAAATATCAGATAGTAATACCACTTTTAGGCAAAGCACACCCCTGATAATGGTTATATTCATTAAACAAAGTCTAGTCTTATTGAAATGTATGGTATTTGGCTAATACTTCTTGTACTTTCAGTCGAATTATCCATTGCCAAAGTGTAGTAGCAACTAGCAGAAAACGCCTTTTTGGACACACGCAATGGGCGTTCTTTCAACGGGTATAATTCATAATTAAACCTTGTGACCCTCATTTTTTATTTGCTCAGTACAAAGAAAACATTCTAAAGTAGCTTCAAAATTAAAATAAGAAAATTTTATCGAGCCGTTAAAATCGCCTTTGGGGTCGGCATCATCCTTAATTATCTCGACGACGAATGGTGTTCAAATAATGATTAGCTCATCTAGCACATTCATAATGAGACTGTGAAAATCAGGACATGCATAATTATAGACTGACATGAACAATCATAATTTTACATGCATAATGCATAAGCATAATCACAGTCTATCATTACCATTCGGCCGAGTCAAGATCAGGGTTGCGATTTGTGATGCACTTGGGGCAAAAAATCAACACCTTTGTAGTTTCAGTTTTCTGGGTTTTATGATAATTTAAGACCACTCAGGTTTATTCCAGTGATAATTCTTTTGGTTCTCGTTTGTTTTCGAATTTCACCATAGTAGGTTATGGGGAGCTTCAAAACACTGTTTTGGACTGCTTAAATGAGATCATATGTAGCATTGATAAGTCAATGTTTCATGTTGCAAGTAATTTAATACAATGTACCATGTGTGGTTGCATATGAAAAGTTGGAGAAAACATTGATGCAACTAACATTTTATTTCTAATTTAGAAATGAAATGTTAGTTGCAGTCAATGTTTTCTCCAACTTAGAAATTCTAAGATGCATCAGATTTTACCATAGGGTTACGGACTCTACAGGCCATACAAAAATATATTTGATTATATGATTTCGTGACAAAACCTTCAGATATGTTTTACTAGTTCCCAGTCTTAAAAAACAATAAGACCATTTTATCCTTGTAAATAGAAACCTGGCTTTAAACATTCATTTTGATTTAGGGGCTACAGACTCTACATAAAATGTTGATTTTTAAAAAAAGAAATACTCTCTACTGTGAGGATAGATTTAACTTTCATTGATTCTAAACTTAAGACAACAAGAAATATTTATAGACATAACAAAAACGGTTTCACTTCCTGCCAACCAAAGACAACAAGAAATATTGTCTTTGTTAGTTTTTGTCCACATTGAATTCCATAAAAAACATATATGCCTTTTATATTACATGAATATGGGATCTACTTATTTTTAACAGAATAGCAATCCAGCTTACAAAACACCCAAAATAAAAGTGCAACATCACAACAGTCATGTGAAAAATGGTGATTTTTTGACAAATATTGCCTTGCTATAGCAAAATGCTGTATAAAATATCATATTGTTACCTATTGCAAGAAAGCGTATTGCCTAAGTGCTATGGTATGATAAAAACAATTATTCTTGGATAAAATCCTTTTTAATTATACGCACATAACATGACCTAGGTAGTATAAGCAACTCAGATCTTGACTCAGCCGAGTATCTAACAAGAAAAACTATAGCTATAGCTTGATGTGAACAATCATAATCTAATATGAGCAATTACAATCTGGCACATATAATCATAATCTGACGTGAACAATCATGATTTGACATCTTCATTAGACATGAACAGTTATTATCTAAATATTTCATAATTTTACTATAACATGCATAGTCAGAATCATAATCTTACCATAGGCAATCATGATCTGATAATAACAGTCATAATATGGCATGAACAATCATAATCTGACATAAACCGATTTAAATATAAAAATACATTATCTGAAACGTGTAAACTGACACCAAAATAAGTAATCAAAATGGTCATGGATTATCATGATTTATCTTGAACATTCATAGTCATGGTTATCATAGTTTGACATGTATAATTTCTTACGAATATGAAAATTCGTAACTAAGAGATGATGCATAGCTTGAAAAAAATCCCACTCTAACCACTGAGCCAAAGAGTCGACTCCCTGACGCAGTTTGTCAGAGATTGTACTTATATGATACTTGTAAAGGGTGTTAAGAAAGTTCGTTCCACACTTTACCACATAATTTGAAAGAATTTTGTAGACAAAAACTATTGAAATGATACATTTTCCATGACTCTATTCCATTTTCAGATACAATATCGCAGTTGAAATGTTGTCTAGCGTCGAGTTGCTTCACATATATATATATTTTCTAAGGACACTATATTTCACAAAGTTTGAAATAATTCGATTTTCTGAGAAAATAGTGAAATTTTTGACATTTGAGTTTTCTTTACAAGTTTTTAATTGAAGACATCACAGAACTATTACACATGGCGAATAAGTAGTTCATTTAGGCTTTGCACATTAAATTTTACATGATTTTTACGCTTCGGTCTGGGCATGGCAAAGATATTTAGTAGTATACCCCCATTTTTGTGTAAAAGTTTAAGGGTTAGAAAATGGGTACCAGTGTTTGAGGGCCACCTTTTTCATGATCAAGTATCTAAATTTAAAACATATTTGCTTTTGACTTTTCACATACATCCAAATTAAAGTCTGTTTATGTCATATTTTAGTTTTGGAGCATAAAAAGTAAACTCTCAGGAAAACAATTTTTGCGCGGAACGAACTTTCTTAACACCCTTTACTTATATGATACATTGTATCGAATAGCTGTGCTATTTATAGAAGCTACGCATCATGTGATCTCGAATGAATGAGTGGTGCGATAGGACATAACACACCCCCATTTCGAGAAAGTAATCATTTATGATTACGAGAATGTCATTTTAATGACTAAATGACTCAAATAGTCCATTTCCGACGAGCCCCCATCTTACGAATATGAAAATTCGTAACTAAGAGATGATGCATAGCTTGGAAAAAATCCCACGTCCCAGATGGGATTCGAACCCGGACCGCCGGGATAGAAATCCAATGCTCTAACCACTGAGCCAAAGAGTCGACTACCTGACGCAGTATGTCAGAGATTGTACTTATATGATACTTGTACTTATATGATACATTGTATCGAATAGCATCGTGTGATCTCGAATGAATGAGTGGTGCGATGGGACATAACAAATTATAATCAGCTGTGAATAATTAGATTCCGACATGAACACTCATAACCCAACACATAAAATACGTTATCTGGCATGCAATTATCTGCCTTGAATAATCAAACTCATTCATAAATATTAACAATTTTGAACCATTTTACTGATGTAAATATAAAAGTACATTATCTGAAACATGAAAATTGACACCAAAAATATGTTATCAAAAATGGTCATGGATTATCATAATTTGTCTTGAATTTATCATAATCTGTCATAATTATCATGGTTTGACATGCATAATTATAATAAGCTGTGTACAATTATATTCTGACATGAACACTCATAATCTGACATAACCCAACACACAAAATGCGTTATCTGGCGTGCATCATAATAATCTGCCTTGAATAATCAAACTCATTCATAAATACTTACAATTTTCCACATATGATTTGAATGATATGATATGATTTGAATGACAACAAAATCCAACATTAATCATCATGGATGGACATATATAATCATAATTCTTCAGGTATTGTCATAATGTAATAAAAGATTGCAAACTGACATGAATCATCATAACATAACATTAAACATAACATAAATTTCATTCATGACTTAAGCATAACAAGCTCATCGTCTTCACATACAATACAAAATAAACTATAATCATGATTTGATATGTCACGGTTAATCATGATTTGATATGTCACGATTAATCATGATTTGATATGTCACGATTAATCATGATTTGACATGTCACGATTAAGCATGATCTGATATGTCACGAATTATCATGATTTGATATGTCACGATTAATCATGATTTGATATGTCACGATTAATCATGATTTGATATGTCACGATTAATCATGATTTGATATGTCACGATTAATCATGATTTGATATGTCACGATTAATCATGATTTGATGTCACGATTAATCATGATTTGATATGTCACGATTAATCATTATTTGATATGACACGATTAATCAGGATTTGACAAGTATGATCATAACCTGGTTATATGAGCCTGCATTAATGCATACAAATTATAAATGTTTCACTGACATATGTACATTATAGACATCATTAAAGATACTCTTCATCTACACACGAAAATATAATGTTTCCGTGTTCGAAAAAAAAAAAAAAAAAAAAACAAAAAAAAAAAACAAACACGGAATTCAATCTGCTGGTAGGAGACCTAGCCATAAAATAGGAGACATGTTATTCTTCGTTTCCTGTATAATAAAAAATGACTATCTTTAACATTGTACAAGTTATGACAGAAAAAAATACGTTTTGCATTTCTTTATGTCCTGAGTATATAATTGCTAAAATTAAGGCAAACCAGCTGAGGAGAAACACGTCAGCTAACCATAGTCAGTAAAACAATAACATATACAGGAAAAGTGAATATGAAGACCTTCACATATAAAAATCTTGCCTTTCTTTACCATATATGATCATATCTATATAAAATAAATATCTTATTTGATATAAAATTCTCGAAATAGGTTAGTGGAGGACATCATCATCAGCAGCAACATAAGTACCACCGCATAAAGCAAGTTTTCAAACTTCCGATTTTGGAGATTTTCAAACCAAATTATCTACTAACAGCACAAGTGTATATCAGTTATACATAAAGTGCCTTGATAACCAACACTTGTTTTTGAAATGCAAAGAATAAAAAGATTCAAAATGTTTTTAATTTTTGTAACCATGACAACGAAAAATGAAACCGTCAGCATTTTTTACAAAAAAATGACATTTTCAATTCAAATTGTATCCTAACAGCACACGTGTAGAATTATGCATATAGTGCCTTAATAACCAACAATTATTTATGAAATGCAAATAATAAACTCTCAGAATGTTTCTAATTTTGTAATCATAACACCCAAACAGTGGAACCGTCAGGAATTTTACAAATCAGAGGACCAATGGTCCTATAAACACTCACCTGAGATCTGGGATATGCGACCTAAGCTGACCTAGCCATAAAATAGGTCAAGGCCATCCCGGGGTCAAGATTTATACAAACTTTGTAGACCTCCATTCAATGATGCTTCAGGCAAGGTTCCAAAATCACAGGCCTTCCAGTTCTGAAGAATAAGGTTTTTGCTATTTACAGCCATGGCGGTCATCTTGGTCACATGACCTGAACCATTTACAGTCCCGATAAAAAATCAACAACATATTCCTCTTTTCTCGGAGGACCCTAAGCTATTTTTCTCGGGGAAAGAACGCTAAATTACTCTTTTCATTAAGATATTTCGCGTTTCGTTCAGTTCGATTTCTCGGAGAAACACCGAGAAATTTCACCGCGACCGCAGGTCTTAACCGGTGAAAACAGGTAAGTCCAGATTTACCTGTTCGCGGTGTTTCTCGGAGAAATATTGTGCACGATTGTGAAAATCGATTTTACCACATTTTTAATAATTAAAGAAGTTTTAGACCTTTAACTGATCAGTACTTATAAGTGTTTTTGTATATGACACCTCTGACAGTTTGACACGTTTCAATAAGGCACATTAATTACTGAGCAAACATTCCACAATCTTCTTCACTGGTTTCCGTTACGGTTGGTCAGGCATGACTCGACTCGCATTTGGCATACAAATTAAGAAGTACTTTGTTTCATCTCAATTATGTCTTTATCCAAGTAGTTTCATTTGTTTGAGCTAGGAAACATAAAAGCAATAGGCCATAAACATGTACGAGTATAATACGTAAGTAACCATTTTGCGCATTCTTGAATTCATATTGTAATGAAATAAATGTTTTCTGGTTCTGGTTGTATGTCAAGCTATGGAAACGTGCATGTAGAATGAAATGGCATAATTTCATCACATTGTCAGCTTATGGAGCAAGCTATTTTTGTAAAATTTTATTGACCCGATTACCCTGCAGCGATCTTCTAACTCCTATATGAATATGCATTATAACATTCTCGATGATAAGGATACACAGTATTTAACTAGCACAAAGTTTTGTCAATACCTCTAAATCACTCGTTTATCAGGGGCACTGTTCGCATAAACACTTTTTTCATACCAAATTTATGACCAAATCTTCACATAAGAATAAGGCGGATAACGAGAAAACAATTTATACACTTTTCTTTTTTTAAGCATCTGTTTTTCTTGCTAAATGCATAAACGCAAAACCTATTGCCATGCATAACGACAACTCCGCCATGAACATTTTGTGTTGGCGGCATGTTGTTTTTACAAGGTGCGGTCCGAAATGTCAAGTGCATAGGAAAGTGCATGATACATGGTGAAAAATGACAAGTAAAGACAATTTATCAATTACTGATAATTGATTAATTAATTGATAATTAATCGAGTAAATTAACAAACGCATTTACATGTTCATGTGCTTTAAACCCATATACATTGTATGAGGTATTCCTCAACATATTTACACACATCATGATAACATGTCCATGTAATGTATACCCCACTTTTATATGAGCCGCGTCATGAGAACGCTGGACTTATACTCATGCGATAATAAAGGCGCAGATCAACTGTACAGTATCTGCACAGCTGATCAGCGCCTTTGTTTTCACTACTCGGCTAGTACAATCCCCCTACTTCTTTCATCTGATATTTCTGTACGCTGTGGCTTGGCTCGGCTGTACGTTACATGTAACGTGGCTGTACGTTACATTACGTACAACCGCGCCAAGCCACAGCAAACCCCGTCGATGGAAAAGCATGCTCATCCACCAAGGGTGGTTTACTGCGCTATATACCTAACACTTACTCGATTCACAAAGTCTCGAGTTTGAAATTTGCATATTTCCAAGGGAAGCTATCCCGTTACATGATCAAGATGTATAGATATGAATTTTTCACCGTATTAGATCTAATAAGTGCACTTGTTCCAAAAATCGCACATCCTGATCGTTTCCGAAAAACATGTGCAGCTCGACTAGCATACAGCTCAGCTGGCGTATGGATATCTTACATCAAATTTACACGTTAAATCGCATTAAAACTTAACCTTTATTAATGTTTGCGTAGAAGGCAGGAACGGATACACTCATTTTACACGAAAACAAATACATGACCTTATATTTTGGTGTCAGTTTTAAAAATTACCGGGACCGTCTACGTATACAAACTTTAATATGCATGTGCATGAATAGAAAAATCACTGCGCAATATTGCTGTTACTAACGTTCTTGTCCTCAGCCACGGTTACGTCGGTACGTTTTCGTCGCTTTATTGTACTGTGCAAGTTTGGGATGTCCTGACGTTCGAAACGGGCTACACAACATTCGTATTTGTAAACCCTTCACTTACAAAAACTACCGAAGCAGCATCCGACACGCTATGAACTGCAGATACTTGAGTATATATGTTTTGTATGTTTGATGCATCCACATTTATATCTCGATGTCGTAACACAAATGACGACAAAATAATGGTGCATTCGTAAAAGAAAAATAAAAGAAAAATACTATCATAACCGACATTGTCCCAAATTTGCGCCTTTTCCTGATCTTTGCCTACTTGTACCTTTTCATGTACATGTAAAGAAAAGTTTGTATATTTCAGCCACTTACTTTGATGCACTGTGTGACATATCCTATACAAAAGTATTTGTTGCACATAATGCATTTTTCATCTAATAATATCAATCAGATTTAAAGAGGGAGCGAAATAAAAATGTAAGACCATTAAAATTTCTCGACTGTATATACATGTACATTTACAATGTTCCATACAAACCGCAATTCTGCACAAGGTATAACAAACATGTAAATGTATTTATGAGGTTTTCCGATCTCTCCTTCCGAAAGCGTTGCTGCCTTTTGTGTCGATGATGTTGTAAAGAAATAATTTCATATACCGTAACTTTAAAATTACGAAAACATGCCCATGCAATATACAGAGATGTTTAAAGATGAAAAAAAATGAAAATTTTCAATAGAAAATGTTTGCTTTTTCTTATTCATGCTCAAAACATAGATTGTGGGTACACGTTATAACCGCCTCACCGAGACGGTTCAAACTAGTACCCACAATATTATAATTTGGAGCAAAAGATAAAAAATAGATATACCCTGCATACCCCAGTTTTGCTTTTGATGGGATACACATTTTCCATGGAATGTTTTCCTGATGTAAAATGTTTGAACAAGAATGGTTTTAATGATGCAAATGCATGTGCGTGAATAGCAATGTATGGACATGTACATTCATATCTACGTGATGTATTTAGCCGTCAATTGGGAGTAAGTCATATGACAGTGTTGGCTGCACGGTTGGCATTTTTATTTGCTTGACTTTATTATTTCACTTTACGGCAGACAGCTTCCTTATCATGTGAAGGAGCAGTGTCAGCTTCGTGTTCATTAGAGAATGTGACACAAGAACATGACTGTGTATGCCGAAACACACTTCCTGGTAATGCTGCAAATTCTACCACTTGGCCAAATCAGTCAACAGTGATTTCTGTAAATTTTGTTGACCATTTATGTATGTTAATACCATGCAATATTACGGGTGAAAGGGCATCAATTTAGGCGATCCCATAAGTTCATGATTTAAACGGCTTTGTGGTTGTTCATGGAGAATAACTTTTGATGCAAATTCTTTCCTACTACATGTAGTCTCGATCTAAAACATACAAGTATATATACATGTACATGTACATGTACGAATGCTCAAATTATTTGCGATTTATATGGAACCATAATCTGAATATTTGATAACGGTTACGTTAACAGCTTACCAAGAAATGCTGGCGGACAAGTAAGGTCGGAACATTTAATAAGACAGGCCGCGATGGTTTTACATGTATAGATAGTGCGTTCGCTTCGAAAAAAAAAAGTTGCGATTTCGATCTCCGGCCGGTATATTCATGTTATTTTGATGACTTGTGTTTATCCTGACATAATTAAAGTAAACCGCCTGTTAAATCATTGCTATTGTACATAATTAAATACCTTTGATCAAATGTCATTAAACTTATTTATTCATTCAATGAAAATGATTCTGATTATCCACATAGTCACTGGAAGTGTGGTTATTTTATTCTTTGTCGGAAAGGACAATGCTCAAGGCGCGAATTTTTAATGACGCCCTTGATTTTTAAATGATTTTTTTCGCTTCCATTCTTCTGTTCAAAGATCGAATAATCATGGATTATGTGAAAAGCAACACAAGTGACAAAGGCCATCATAAATTTTAATGTAATCAAGAATATATTTATGTGGATTATAAGCCATCTAAACAAATACGTAACATCTGCAAGTTTCATACTTGCAAATACTTATTATTTTTTAATTTATTGTTTTATATTTATTCAAAAATTATAAACATGCATTTGTCTTTTAAATTCCTCCGAGAAACTCCGAGAAAAAGAGTTTTATCGATAAATCCAGGTAATTACCTTTCTCGGAGAAACACCGAGAAATTTCACCGAGAAACACCGCGAAATTTCGCGCAGACGATTTCGTCTACCTGGCTTATTTCGCGGTGTTTCTCCGAGAAATAAAAATTTCGCGTTTGCCATGGTTGCGGAGAAACGCGGAATATGTTGTTATTTTTTTACCGGGAGTGTATATTTACTTTCATTCCCCTTTACTAACGATGCTCCGCATAAAGTTTGATGTTTGAATATTATGGTCATACACATGTATATAAAAAAAAGCCCCGGGGCAGGGGCAAACAAACCACTGAAGACATTTTTTTCATAAACATAAATCTTCTGTCCATTTGCATATTTCCAGCAAGTTCGCCTCCCCCCCCCCCCCATTTAATTACATTTTACTAATTTTCCCCATTCAAATGCATGGACAACCTATGATGGCCTTGCCATAAAATAGGTCAAGATCATCCAAAGGTCAAGATTTACATAAACTTTATAGAGCTCCTCTTCCTGAGGCGTCATGCCAAGTTTCAAAATCATAAGCTTTCTGGTTCTGGAGAAGAAGATTCTTAAATATTTTTGCTATTTATAGCCATGGCGGTCATCTTCGGTTTGTGACCTTCACATAAACTTTCATTCGCCCTTCCCAAGAATGCTCCACACGAAGTTTGGCTTTGATTGGCCAAGCGGTATCAGAGAAGATCTTTGAATATTATGGTAATATACATGTATATTGCCCCGGGGTGGGGGCAGACCTGTCCCTGGGGTACATTTATTTTCAGAATCATTTTCAGAATCATATATATTCAGTCCGTTTGCCCATTTCCATAAAGTTTTTCCCTTCAAATGACATTTTGACAATTTTCCCATATAGCTTTAAAAATGGAACTGTGTTTCATCATCGTTTTCTCGATCCCAGAAATGGTCATTATTTTTTCAGCAATATTTGGCCATGATAAATCGATTTTACTGGCTGATTGATTGCCATTTGTTACTCTAATTTTGCTTGTTGTATGTTGACATGAAGCCTCAGGTAGAGGAGCTCTACAACGTTTATGTAAATCATGACCTTGGGATGACCTTGACCTATTTTATGGCAAGGCCAACATAGGTTGTCCATGCATTTGAAGCTATGTCAGATTCTACAATGACCAGTTTAAGATTTGTTGAAACTGTGTCAGAATCTGCCTTCAGTAGTTAAAGCCATGTTAAATCTGTGTCACATATTGCAGACTGAAACACCTGCATCCACTCTTCTGCGTCAGTTAACGTCTCCGTCTTCATGATATATTTTCTCTTCCGCGTAAGAATTACGAATGCAGAGAACCCTGGAAGAAAAACATGCACTATTTTAATTACTTTTGGAAAGACGGCAAATACAATGTACGTAGGTACATGCAACATAATAACATATTTAGTATAACTAGTCTGGTAGGTCAAGTTCCAGTGCCGCGCGTGCAAGAAGTATTGCAATGCGACCGATAAAGCATTTTAATGTGAAGTTTGCGAGAAATGTTCAAACTGCAAAGCTGAAAGCGGCCTATGCAGTGGTGCTGTTTTGAACACCAACTGCAGTAATAGCAAATAGCAGAGGTCACTATTTAGTGTTTATACGGTACCTATAAAAGTGTGTAAATTGTTTTTAAAGAATTGCCCCGCCTCACGAGAAAAACAACAATTTGTATAGGCTAAAGTACAATCCCTCTTCTTCTTAAAAAGGTACAAGTAGGCAAAGATCAGGAAAAGGCGCAATCAGAAAGAGATTCCCACTCCAAACACCGAGGTGGGAAAAAACCAAACTAACAATCAGGCACTTATACCATGAAACATATCGTAAGCCGAATGAGCAGCTATTTACCCAATAGGTGGCCACTCAGTTACCTTAACTTAATTAAAAATATGAAAACATACATAAGGCGCCAACAGCACAAAAAAATTTTAAACACCAAGACATAAAACAAAAAGAACCACCACAGAAGGTTCGCCTTGGAACGATCAGTAACACAAAGTTACTGGCGGGCTTAAACCGGTTTTACAGGATCCTAACCGCACCGTCAGCTTCTGTAAATCCCAAATTCCAAGCTTTAAGCTGTCTTCTGTGGCTATACAGCACGATTTGTGTCAGACCTGTTCAAAAACCACATTGTTGGTTTTCTTGTGAGGCAGCTCAAATGATAATGTTAGAAACACTGTTTCACCGTTTTTATATTACTGATCGTTCCAAGGCGATGCTTCTGTTGTGGTTCCATTTGTTTTATGTTTTGGAATTTTTGTACTGTTTGAACCTTATGTACGTTTTCATATTTTTATTTAAGGTCGGGTAACTGATTGGCCGCCTATTAAGAAATAGCTGCTCACTCGGCTTACGATATGTTTTCTAAGTATAAGTACCTAATTGTCAATTTAGTTTTTCCCACCTCGGTTTTTGGAGTGGGAATTTCTTTCTGATTGCGTATTTTCCTGATCATTGTCTACTTGTACATTTTTAAACACTGCTGATGACCAAGAGCTAATGCAATCAGAAACAACCCCCCCCCCGCCCCCCACCCTTAAAACCGAGGTGCGGTTTAAAAGCAACAACAAAAAAGAGAAAAAAAATGACATCCAGGTACTCATATAATAAAGATAACATATCGTATGTTTAGTGAGCGGCTATTTTCCTAATATTAAGGCGACCACTCAGTTACAAATAAATTCGGGTAGGTACAAGTAGGCAATGATCAGGAAATGGCGCAATCAGAAAGAAATTACCACTCCATAAACCGTGGGGTGGGAAAAACTAAAATTACACTTATACTCTTATACCAAGAAAACATATCGTAAAGTGAGCAGCTATTCCCCAATAGGCCGCCACTCAGTTACTCAAACTGAACTAAAAATATGAAAACGTACAAAAAATTCGACTCCAAAACACAAAAGAATTAGAACCACAACAGAAGTGTCACATTGGAACGATCAGTAATATAAAATCACATTGAATATGCAAGTAAGGCGGCAACGGCTCTAAATTCGACACAAAACATGAATGAAATAGAACGACTACAGAAGTACCGCTTCTGCAGTAGATCGAAGAAATACTGCTTTTGTATACTTAAAGGATCAAACAATAAGTAAAATAAAGAACCGCGCGCCTGTCGCACTAAATTAAGTATAGGTGCGACCATGACATACCGTTCAATCTGTCCCAACACTGAACTTCCTGTACAAGACTTAGTGGTAATCTGCGGACTCGCTTGCTCCTCAAGGGCGTCCATTCAAAGCAACAGTTGTCAAGATGTCGAAGAACATCCGAAGAACCATTCCATACAAACTTGAGCAATATTGTGTGGTCCCAACCTTGGCGGGTCTGTTTTCGAACAGTACCTTTGCAAATTGATGTAGACAAATAGCATAAGATTAGTAAAACAGGTAAATAAATATTATGTTTGTTTGTTTGATTTGTGGCTTAGCGTTCAAGCTAACAGCTATCGTCATATCGGGACGTTGCCTCCATTTTATGGGACTTCTATCAAATATAAGGTCATGCCAACCAAAATATGCTTGGAAATATTATTACTCTATCAAACAACTATGCATGGATGGTTTGACTGTAACCAATATTTCTGGGCAGGCTCAGACATCTGGACGGTTAACCAGTATTATTGCAGAAATACCCGTGTCACACGATATTAACAGCCATATATTAATAAAAAGAAAGCCATTTATTAATAAAGCAATTCTCGTGCGCACGTGCTGTTAATGCATGGCTTTTATTTATGCTCAATACCGGGCGCCACGCAAAACACGTGCTAATAATGAGTAACTTAAGTCCGCCCGGAACAAGCATAAGAATGAAAACTTTTACGTGTAAGAAAAAGTGATGAGGCTGTTAAATACAGTGCACCGTTATTTCTTTCGTTTTTGCAGAATTTATGCAATAATAGCGATCAAAATGATTTTGTCATTCATTAACATTCGCTAGGTCCCTCCGGGAGTGTTGAAAACTTCGGGCTACGCCCTCGGTCTTCAACACCCTTTCGGGACCTAGCGAATGTTAATGAATGGAAAAAACATATTTGATCCCTATATTAGATGTTCTGTCAGAATTTATAAGCTATAAATGCCTGGAGGTACATGAAGTGCATCTATTTCTCACGGCTCCAATGTGCTGGACTCCCAATCCCCACCTCTTACCATCTGTAAATTAGACCTCCCTATCAATATAATTTTGATATTATCATCACCATAAGCACAGTAGATACCTGCCCTTCTTATTACACGAAAGCAGTTGTTGAATCTGTGCAATATACTATTTTTTAGTTGAGCTTTTTACAACTTAAACATCAACAAACTGTAAAATATTTACAATGCTGTAATAAAAATGAATAGGTAAAGAACTGTACCTGATTTCAAGATGGTTGAATTACTATTGGTGACATTGGGAATTTCTTCAACGCTGAGTCTGCTACCAGGTGAAACATTTGATGGAGTCATTGCAAGTGGCACATGTACATTAATGTCCGATGAAGACGTGATTAAATCGCTGACACTGCCTTGGGAGTCGTGTTGAAATTCTTCCAGTCTTTCAAGTCTTTTATTATCCGTTACGTTTCTTATTCCCGTGTCCTTCATGACTGTCGAAATTGTCTTATGCTGATTGGAAATGCAGTGTTCTATCAGCGTCAGAAAGTTTGCTAGCATCTTTTCTCCTCGCGCATCACTGCATACGTGTTGATTGTACTCAAACGAACAGCTGATTGTCTTAGCCTGTGTGTCGAATAGTACACGCAAAATTGTCTCGTAGTTATGGTTTGTGTTATGCCACACTTTCTTGATATCTACTCTTTCATCACTCTTCTGCTTTACCTGTTCGATTTCTGTCATGTCATCCATGTATAGCGCATGGCGCGGGAAATATTTCCTCAATTTCTGAACTGGAATTTCTTCTACAATCATGTAAGTGGGGTATAAGCTGTGTTCTGTTGCCGAGATGGCAATCTTTGAATTCGAAAAAAAGAAATCTAGTACAGTTGCATCTTCCCTAATGTTTGCAACAAATGGTACCCTGTTGATACAGCGTCCGTGTGCATCCTTCAGTTGCTCATGATGAATTCTCATATCTACGTCTGACAAAACTGCTACTGTACTGTTGTAGGTTTCTCCGTGTAGTAACAGTTGGAAGGCAGTGAGAAAAAAATGGAAAAGTGTCAACTTATGTTGGCGTATGAAACTCATTACTCTTTCTGTAGTGTCATCCTGGAATTCTAATTCCAAGGCTCTGAAAGACGATGAATCAAGGGCTTCGATGCCAACACTCTCGTTCAAAGAAGCGTTTTGAGTAGCACTTCTCATTTGTTGTGACCAAAAACTCTTCAGATTGTGGTATCGTTTGTTGATCAGCGTGTGTAGAAGCTGGGGAATGTTCGGAGCTTCTTTTTTTCTTGGCATTTCGTGTCCACGTAATACACTATTTGCAACGTCTTTAATGTCTCTGTTGATGAGTGTTTGTGTTCTTAAATCCAGAACGACGTCATGTACTACAACTCGTATATACGTACAATCCCTGTCAAAAGCTATCTGAAATCGAACAGGCAACTCATTTTCAAGCTCGAAGCAAAAACGATCCCGTGGATCAGAGTTGGTCATGTCATCAACCGGAACTTGTTCGACCTTCACCTCTACATCTTCATCGGATACCTCGTGAATAGTTATGCCATCTGAAGTCACGACGAATCGCCTGCATAACAATGGATTTATGAGAACGACATGACGAAGAAGTTTGGTCCACATTTCTAATCCCCATTTATTCGTTTGTACGACAAAGTCTACAACCATTGCAAAATTCTCCTTACAACTAGAACTCGCATAGTCTAAAAGAACTTCCTTTTCTATAAATGACACTTTTGTGTCAGTTTCAAGAAAATGATCATTTGAACTATGACCATCATGGCCAACATTAATATTCCCCTTTAGGAAAACCACAATATCATGCAGCGTGGCTGTGTCAGATATGATCATTTGTATCGGTACTCTACAGCCTGTAAGATCATGGAGTTTGTTAACAAAACTCATCGCAGCAACTGAATCAACACCTAATTCTCCGATTTGTAGATCGCGACCGAGTGACACCGAGTCGTTGACAGGTAGAACGCTGAGAAGCACTTGTACAATGTGATCGAACAGCACACCCTCTTTCTGGTCATCTGTTAGTGTTTCAAACGACGTAACATCAAACAACTGGTCATGTTCATTCTCCTTTTCTTGGGTGTTCAATTCTACTGAAACTAGATCTCCTAGTTTAGTTGAGCCTAGATGTTTTCCTACCACTGACCAGTTGAATGAACCAAGAACTGTTTGACATTTATCCGCTGCCAGTGTTTCCTGGAACAGATAACAAGTGTCCTGAGCTGTCAGGAGAGACATACCTATTTCTTGTAGTCGCTGTTTTATTTCTGGGTTTTGCTGGGTCATTCCTATATCTAGTGGTCCCCAATTGATAGTCTGGCTGTTCAAATTCTGGCTTCGCCTGTGGTGTACCAAAGCGTCTATGAAGGAATTGGCTGCCCCATAGTTGCTCTGTCCTATGTTTCCATTTATTGAAACGATGGATGACTGCATCACAAAGAAGTCCAGAGCTAAATGCTTTGATGCGAAATGCAAATTCATCGAGCCAAGCACCTTTGGTTTGAGCACTTTCTCCACTTGTTCTTCTGTCATATTAACTAATAGCCCATCGTCTAAAACACCGGCTCCGTTGAATATACCTTTGATTTGCATTCCATCTAAATCTTTCTGTATACATTCGATTGTATTGCTCAAATCTCGCATGTCTGTAATGTCACATTGGTATGCCTTTATCTTGCACCCAGTGCTATGCATCAGTGTTTCCATGTCGTTTTGTTGTTGAATGGACGGTTTCCTCCTTGAGAGGCTTGCAAGATATCCGCCACCGTTCTCAGCAATAAACCTTACAAGTATCCATCCCAGTCCTGTCAGTCCACCGACAACTATGTAACAGCTGTGCTTCCTAAACATGTGCCTGGAAGAAGCATACAAAATCAGCTCAGAATCATTGTCAGATAAGGAAATTGTTTCACGAGGCAAAGTTAGTGGATTTTTACAGTGAATTCTGTCATTTTGCATCGAGTCATCCTTTATTGATTCTTTTCCATGTAATTTTCTGAGAACCGTTCTAATAGAAGGCATTATGTTCACCAGATTTTTGTTCTTAAATACTTTTTCACCTAGATGCTCTATCACGGTGATTTCTTGTTTTACCATTGCTACCATATGTCTCACTCTCATTGGTAAGAAGACTGCTAGAGTTATGATGTACTGTAAACTCGGCATACTTTCAAACAGTTTTTCAATGATCTCGCTGTTCAATTTGGACAGTACTATCACACCGTTTACAGATTTCAACGCCTCCCTTTCTTCTTGTAATAAGCCATCTCTGAGACTTTCTTTATACAAACATCGGGCAATTTTGTTGCCACAAGCTTCCAGGAACCTCTCCACAAACACTTGGCAGCACTCAACGCTGTCATCACACAGGACTGCTAAAGATGTCTCCTTTCCTATATGAGAAACACTACAATACAGTACTACTGATAGTGTTAATAAGCCTGGCATATAGAATGGAATATCAGAAGGCGTGAATATACACTGGTTTGGGATGTCCACATATGTTGCAATGTCGACGGGGTAGCAGAAATAAATTCGTTCTCCGATTGTACCTGTGGATTTTGCGTTCTTTGCATTTACCAGTGACCCCTCACCTTCTATTGCATATGGCGTAAATCCCTTGTCTAAAAGACGTGGCCATAAAAGGTATTTCTGACTGAAACTGCACGAAGTCACAGGAAACACACCTACGTCATGTACACATGACTGACGCAACCTTATACGGACAAAGCCGGGGCTCAAATGCACATCTTTGAAACTGTGTTCAACAAGTTCGTAAAAAGGCGCTTTGATTTCATTTGGATGGCATGATTTGAGAGTTGCTATAGTGCCCTCTTCAAATGACAAAACTTTCTGCTTTTTTATTGCATCTGGAAAGGTTTCTTGCACTAGTCTGCTTTTCCAAATTGATTTTCCTTCGACTTTCAGTTCCTTCTCGGAGGGGAAATTGTCATTGATAACTGCGAGGAGTGCTTGGGGATCACAGTTGTTCATGTCAATGTCCAGTAGACGGATATCATGATAAATCGACTCATGCTGTGCACATCGCACCATACCCCACAGCTCAGCACCACAAACATTGAGAGAAGTTCCACTTCTTTCCGTTCTTGTCTGTGTGTTGTTCGTCATAACGAAGAATGGTACCTTAATGGAAGATCGGCTCAGAATGCATAAAAGCTCTTTGAGACATACAAAATTCCACTTTGTTTTTTTGTACGTAACACCACTTTGGGTTTCACTTAAAGGAGTGACCGACAAATGGGCATATATCATTGCATGATATCTCTTCTTGTTCAGCAGTTCAAACACTTTAATATCTTCTATTTGTGAGCTCGGTTGATTAGAATTCAATTTCAAGATTTCTAAATGAGTATTTTCAAAGATGTTCTCAGCGAAGCATATTGTTTCCTCTGTACCAAACATCAAAACGTCCATGGGAGAAGGTGGGTCATTTTCCTTTGTCTTTGTGATCGGATTTACTTCGTGCCATTGCAAGGAGTAAATGTTTGAGATGTCTTCATCCATTTTAGAAGATATTTTTTGCGTGTAAAAGTCTTCAATTTCACATATAATGCCACCAGCCTCATCTAAGAGGGTAGCGTTGAAGTAAGAGTGTTTTCCTGTTGTTCGAGATTTTGCAGTGTAACAGAACATCCGCTTTTGTGGGTATCCATGCATTCTCATAGCTTTTAATCCTTTTGGCACGATGACGTCATCATTTGAACCTGTCCCTTTTGCAAATACTCCAAATGTCTGAAATACCGAGTCTACAACAGACGGGTGGATATGAGTAGTGTTGAACTCGTCTAGAACGTTTGCCGGAACTAGTATCTCAGCTATACAGTCAGTATTTGAATACCACACCCGTTCTATAAGTCTTAAGGAAGGGCCATATTTGAAACCTAAATCTTCTAGGGCAGTATAAATATCTGATTTCGTTAAAACGTTGTCATAGCCTTCTATCAGATTTGAAACTGGAACCGTTTTTGATATCAAATCGTCGCCCTTTTTGGCTTTTCCAACACTGAAAATTCTGTTTCCCTTGGAATATGTGACCGTTAATTCTTCATTGTCAACGTCAACAATACATTCGATTTGGTCATTCCTGTCAGCGGCCGGAGTGTGCATGTGCTCTAATTCGACATATACTGATATATCTACAAGTGCTAGATGCAGCTTTCGTACCGCAATAGCAAATGTTGCATCCACATAGGTTGACCCAGGAACCAACAACGTCCCTCCCATGAAGTGTTCAAACACGTAAGGCGTTGTTTCCTTCCCAATGGCTAGATGGAATTCTTTTCCTTGTGTCAAACTACTTCTAAGAAACATATGATCTACGACTGGAGTGGCCTTAATGCCTTGATATTTTCTTCTTTCTTCTTCTGGTATAAACAACAGCTTTCTCCGATCAAACGCATTCGTTGGAACTGAGCATAGTTGTGACACTTTCACTTCATTATTCCATTTGATGTCTACACCGTTTACAAACAGCTTGCCAATTGTCGCGGATCGTGTTGAGATTTCCTTTGAGTAGGTCATTGATGAAAGGCATTCCACTGGTCCAGTCTTTACAATATCGTGTATGTGAGCACGTATAACTGGCTTTGGGCCAATTTCAAGAATAACATTATTCTGTTTCTCTTTCATTGAAATCAGTATCGCTTCGTTCATGAGAACAGGCTTTCGAATGTTTTGCGCCCAGTACTCTACTGATTGTAATTCATCAGCTACTGCTTGTCGTCCAGTTACAGTGGAAATAACTGGAATTTTCCTTTTCAGTTTCACTCCAGGTTTCAAGTTCTGTTTCAGTTCTGGTATACATTTGTCCACCATGTGACTATGATATGCGCAGCTCACATCAAGTTCCTTGATGAAAACATCGATGTTTTGTTTCTCGCAATATTCCTGAATATCCGCTCTTACTTTCTTCATTTCATTAATCTCGCCTGATAGAGTACACGCTATTGGACTGCTGTACACAGCTACACTCACCCGTCCCTTATAGTGGTCACATAACCTTTCAACTTCATCTACGGGAACATTCTTGACAACCATCATAGAACCGCCTGGATGATCCGCAAGGACTTTTGATCGATGATATATAACATCAACCGCTGTTTTTAGGTCTATGGATTCTGATGCATACGCTGCAGCAACTTCCCCGACTGACTGACCAATGATAGCATTTGGTTGTACTCCGAGATTTCTCCACATGAATGTCAAACCAACCTGTGCAGTAAATATAGCGACGTGGTTGACAAACGGATCACTATAATCGGTGCTCGGATTTACAAACAAGTTTTCCATCGAAATGCCAGACAAGGTCGTTAGGTATTTGTCCACTTCAATAACACCAGCTTTGAAAGCTTTGTCCAGTTTTATCAGCTGTGAGCACATTCCAGTCCAGGTGGTACCAACTCCACAGTAAACAAACACTAAATTCAAGGGCAATTGTTGGTGTTTCTCTACTTTCACTTTTGCACTAGCCTGCTTCGCTAGATCCTCAAGCGACTGGACAGCAAAACACGCGCGATTCGGAAAGTGGTCCCTGTGGCATGTGGATGTGTATGAAATGCTGTCAAGAGCTAGATCTGGGTTCTGTGTAATTTGTTTAGTGAAGTTGTCGAGAGTTTGTTTGAGTCCTTCAAGCGAAGCCGATGACATGGCTACAAAGCTAGTCGCCTTTGAAGAAACAACTATGGGCCTAATTTGGTCAACATTAAAGGACTCCTTTTGTATTAAAATAGCGTGACCATTTGATCCACCAAAGCCATATGAGCTGATGCAGGCAATTCTGTCGCCATTATCGTCTGCTTTCCAATCTTCGACTTCTACGGGAATGTCCAGATTGTACTCATTCAGTCGTATTGCTGGATTTAGATTGGATTTGTCCTTCTTGATGTGAAGGGATGGTACAATTTTACCATTCCGCATCATCAGTAACACTTTGATCAGTCCTGCTACACCTGCTGCCGATTCTGTATGACCAATGTTCGTTTTGACTGATCCAATTAATAGCTTGTCTGTTTTGCTGAAGGCGGTGGTACGAACTTGATGGAAAAATCTTCCAAGTGTGTTGGTTTCGACAGGATCTCCAGCCGGTGTGCCTGTTCCTACAATAATGTACATATCCCAATTATTCTCATACTGCATGATAAAATTATCTAATGAAGATACATAACACATAATATTGTGAGGTGGTTGCATATTTTTGCAGCCAATTTTTCATAGTAAGATTTTCAATCGGATTCCATATTTCACGGAGCATGGCTAGAAAGTGCGTACATTGTACTACGGAGTAGATGAAATATCCAGCCATTACTGTGAAACAGTTTCAGTTTTAAGACTCTATACACAATTGTTGATTAGATAAAAAGGGCCATGGTCTCATATCCTAGAGCAATTGATTTTGACGCACTTAAGCAATCTATTGCCGGTTGTACTTTTCACTATGAAATCAGTCAACCCTTAATTCTGCCATTTTGGTTTTCAGACATGTGAAATGACACTTTAAATTAGATTTGAAATTCTTACACATGCAATGTACACTGTACTTGTAAAGGATAATTTTCCTGATCTAGAGAGAATTTATGACCTGTATGTAGCGATACCAAGTGTGGAAAAATGTCGCACTGTTTCTTAGACACATGCCTATAATCATGGGCTTGTTTTAGAAAATGGTCGCCATTTTGACACATCGAATTTGTGGGGAAGGGTAACTGAAGGACATAATTTTCTATTATGACGGTAGGCATTGACCATTATCACAGACAAAATTGTTCTATGGGTATTATGTTATGATACTAACAAAACTTACATTGATTGAATTAATCCTTTGCAGCCAGCAAAGTCTATAAGTCAACGTTTCTATTTATTCAACATCAAATTACATTTAATAAGATATGTAAGACAGGACATAATTCGGAAACAAAATATTTTATATAAAACAGTATTTTGGAGATGTGTCAATGATCTATATCTTTGCAGTGAATGATGCTTTAGCAAATGAGAAAACTTTTATATGAATGAAATGTGTTAAAGAAAGCAAAATTGCAATGTCATTCATATGAAACAATGTGTCATAAGAAAATGACAGAAAAACAGAGTACCCAAACAAAAACTGTTACAGCTTTCTCTAACCACCCAGAAGTTTTCCTTTAATTACTTAGATAGAACAGTTAAGAATTGACAATTACTTATAACAACTGGCCTTTGACGTTCTCAAATGGCAGAAACATAAAGGTGCGTCAAATTAGATGTGTGTCTGAATATTTTACTGGACGATATAAGCAGATTGCATATCGTTTTCACTGCTTTGCTGCATACGGATACTTTAACAGAATATCTTATACACCCTATAGATTCACTGTACACCTTAGAATCAGTGAAAGACACTGTACCAGTTATTTAACACATTTTGGGGCAAAACGCGAGATTGTGGTAAGTATTTTGCATAATATTCTTGTGTTATCATTTTTGTTTTTGTGCCATAGTTTTCAGTTGATCACTTTGGTAGATGTTCTTGTGTCATCTTATGGTCGACAAACCGCAAAAGGTGTCCGTGGGGGCATACGGAAGGCATTCATTTTAGATGAGAGTTGTAAAGTCACTTCGGTTTCTCATCTTGTTTTAAAATCAAACAATTTTGAGAAAATAAAATACACCCAAAAGAAATAGATACTTCGGATCGTTCTATATAAGAAAACTCATGCTGATCCGCTTCGTCTATTCCGATATTTCTAACAATAAAGGACTGTACGTTCGAATTTCAGTGATAGGAACTACTGTCCCAGTAAATGAGAGGTATTGTAAGAAGTAAAAGTCCCACAGTGTTAGAGGTACTGTACCCAAATATAGGTACAGTCGTTCACATTTTCGTTAATTAGGAAGTGAGCAATGCGGACGAGGCACTTGAAAATGTGCAAATGTGTACTTTATTCATTTTCTATCCAATGTTTAATATATTTGGCCCCATTTAGATAACACTAGTCTTTGTATCGACTACCCTGTTGAAAGTTGCAAAATTTCAGTAATTCTCTTTGGCTCCATGTTGCCAAATCTAAAGGGTCACTGACGAGACTTCAATAGTCGAAACCGCCTTATGGCCCATCACCTTTCTCATTAATGTGTTCACTGCTCTTAAAGGATCTCAGTTTTAATTTTTATTTGCTATTACTGCAGCTGGTGTTGTGCCGTGTGGCGGCCCTAAAAAGTCTCCCCGTACATCATCCATAGTGCAGGTTATATTTTCTTTTTGGTCCTTTGAGATCAGCGAAGATATTGTGAGAACTCAGAAATTTTTTATCGGTTAAGATTCATTTTCTAGCCAATGTTTAATATATTTGGCCCCATTTAGATAACACTAGTCTTTGTATCGACTACCCTATTGAAAGTTGCAAAATTTCAGTAATTCTCTTTGGCTCCATGTTGCCAAATCTAAAGGGTCACTGACGAGACTTCAATAGTCGAAACCGCGGTATGGCCCATCACCTTTCTCATTAATGTGTTCACTGCTCTTAAAGGATCTCAGTTTTAATTTTTATTTATCCTTACCTTATGGTGATAAACGATATATTTGAAAATGTTTTTGTATAATAATCAATTTTCTTTTCGAAACTTACTTTGATTCCCTCTATGTACCTATTAGATTAACATCATATTCCATTTATAACTGTCTTCACGCCAGTGATCCAGAGACAACATACGTGACTGAGAACAACCAGTGCAGATGGAATCAATAAACAAAAATTGTAAGCGCCTATCTTTGATGTGTTTGCATACAGTACACGGAGTAGTCATAACAGCTATTCTGGTGTGAACGTTGTTCGGACAATGTCTTTTTTCACGAGTCTCTGGAACGAGCGTTATGCGGACAAGGTACCTTTAAATATATCTCTATTTAGAATTTCATAACTAGAGGATCGCAGATTTTATGCATTGAAAATTAAGTTGTAGAAGTAAACAACATTCTTTTTGACATATATGTATATTTTCGTAAAAGCAGTTATTGATTTGAACGGTAAAATATCGAGTCAAAATCTGTCACCATATCTAAGGTAGGCCTTAACTATAAAGAAACATTGTAATTCTGTGCCCTTTCATTTATCCACTTCCTGTGATTTCACTGCATTGAAATGTAAGTGCGACCTATGTACTAAGCCATCAGCGAGAATTATAACCGCGACTGGATTACAATAGTAAGTTATTGCACAAAGTATGAAAATGAAAATGGCGAAAGTTCTCTTATTCTAACCTCAGCCTTTATAACCTGTATACATGTATATCCGAGATAAATAACCCATGTACATGCATATGAACAGTGAAGTAAAGCACGGACTTATTATATGCATTAAGCAGAGTGTAACTTCATATATGGTAGATTGGGGATGTCGTCTGATTTATCGGAATTGTCAACTTTGATCCAACCCGTTTGTTTCTTGCACGTCCCACTAACCGCCAAGGTCATATATAGACGGGACCTCGGTTTATAGTCTCGTCATACAGACTGGAGAAGCCCGGAATCTAGCCTGTGACTCGGACCCTTGGTTTACAAGGCGAGTGACATAACCACTGCGCCACGGAGGCTTCTCGTTTGTTTATTGAAAAAGCTTTTGTCCACAAATATTGAGGCTGATTGATTTTGAAAGAAAATAACTAAATGATTATGCTCACAGATTTAAACTTCATCCCTTTATATTCTTATTGGTTTCTTCGGGCATGCAGATAACACAATGCTGGGTTCCTTTCGAAACACCTGTATTATTTATATTGTCATTTACTAGTACCGTTTTCGCTAATTGTTTTATGCAGTAAATGGGTTGACAAAATGCACAGGTAAATCAAGATGCTATATGCTAATATGGTTTACAAACTGGCCCATTATTCCTGAATTAGGCATATTTCATCGCATACAAAGCAATTTTACTCGCTAGCAGTTTCAATAACTTCGTACAGCCAATTCATATAACTTGGTACAAAAAAAATAAATCGACGTCTCATTGACTGTGACAGTAGCGCCTATCACTGAAATTCGAACGTAAAGTCCTTTATGGTAAGAAATTTCGAAATCGGCGAAGTGGATCTGCATGCGCTTTCTTATATTGAAAATTCCGAAGTATTTCTTTCTTTTGCGCATATTTTATTTTCTCAAAAATGTTTGATTTTTAAACAAGAGGAGAAAATGCAACAAATTTTAACTTTTTTACGACTCTTATCCAAAACGAATGCCTCCCTTATGCTCCCACGAACACCATTGGCGGTTTGTCGACCATGAAATGACTAAAAAACATGTACCAAAGTGATCAACTGAAAACTATGCTACAGAAACAAAACTGATAACACAAAAACATGCAAAATACTTACCACTATCTCGCATCTTTCACTGATTCTACGGTGTATAGTGAATCTATAGGGTGTTATATTGCACTTAAGTATAGACAACATCAAATACTATACTAGTATATATATCGAATATAGACTAGATGCTGAAATTTGTATCTCGCTTAGTTTTCGAGGTTAATACCATCACTTTCCGGAATGTCATACATGGTATCAGTTTAAAGGTTATTACATGAACTGTCTCAGGGTGTTGTTGGGATCTAGACTTGGGCCTATGGGTTTAAGGAAGACAACTTAGTATTCATTTTACTGCTAATATTAATTGGTCCTAGCATGAGGTAATGTGGTAAATAAACAAAACCCGAGTAAGCCTGTTTGAAAAGCGAAGTGTCATTGCAAATCAGAAAATGTAAAAATAAAATTAGGTATCACAAAATCATCAAATTACTCCCATTTCTTTAAGTCGTATGCATTATGAGAACATTCCTTTATTTTCATTACTTTTTGGATGACACGAAAGTAACTTCCATTCGAAACTCATCTGAATGGAATAGTGAGAAAATGATTAAAATACATTTGAGAAAGTATTAAAATGCGTTCATCAAAATCCATAAAATATGGGGTAATAATTAGGACCTTCGGGGTTACACTAAGGGAGACAACTGTGTTTATTGATATTGATAGCCTAGTGAACAAGTACAAAAATTCTAGCACTGTTTCAGGCTACGTTTTTCTGGAAAGCACTTTTTGTCAAACAGAATTCTTAAATATCAAATTGTCTGTCTTAATAAGTAGATTTCTGTGGTGGTTCTTTTTGTTTTATGTCTTGGTGTTTATTTTTTATTTTTTATTTTTTTTTTTGTGCTGTTGGCGCCTTATGTATGTTTTCATATTTTAGTTAAGTTAAGGTAACTGAGTGGCCACCTATTTGGAAAATAGCTGCCCATTCGGCTTACGATTGTTTAATGGTATAAGTACCTGATTGTTAGTTTGTTTTTTTCCCACCTCGGTTTTTGGAGTGGGAATCTTTTTCTGATTGCGCCTTTTCCTGATCTTTGCCTACTTGTACCTTTTCAAACAAGTTCATTTTTGGAGCTGAATTTGATTTCCAAGGTAAAAGTCAAAAGATAAAGGAAAATGAATAAGACAAACATTTACACCATAATTATTGACAAACTTTCCAGCAATTTTAACTACATGTAAACCACCTTATATTAAAAGAAAATGCCTAATGATATTGGCGCGGATACTTTTAATAACATTAGAATAATTTAAAAGGTCAAGGTCGTTTATTTTCGAAAACAGTATGTAAATTGTACGTTTTCATAGTAAACAGTGGCTTAAAGGTGTGCTTCTAGTATTACACGTAGCGTTGATATGCTTCTGGTGACACACGTGGTTTTGATAAGACATTCTTTGCACCCCAATATCCTATCCATAAGACCCAAATTGTTCTTTGATACCCTTTATGCAGAAAAAAAAATAGATTTAAATATTTTGACTACCAATCACTAGCGCTTTTAAATTGTGGGAGTACACCTACAAATTCGATGTTATCTTCGCTGTTGTACACCATCGACCACCGAAGTGAGCGGTTGACCGTTATGATCACGGTCTTATGCTTAGTATCTCATATGCATATTCATGAATGATAGCAAGTACCAAATTCTTCCATATAGACGTATAAACAACGTTTTCAACGTTATTACATATTATTATACAGCCATTACCTTTTTTGATACCATTACACCGGGTAAATTTGACCAACCTTACACCCAAAGACAAATACTTAGATGCCATTACCTCGGGGTTAATTTGACAAACCTTACACCCAAGGATAATTACTCAAATTATCAAATTCTTCATTGCCACAAAAATGGCCTCAAATATAAACTCTACTACATAATAGTACCATGCATGTTTTCCATGGCAACTGTTTCATAAAATTGATAATGTCTATTACGTGTACTCACGGATACTTGTTTATACCTTCGTGGTATACTAGGCCATAGAGCTAGGTCTCATTTTAAAGTCTAGACTAAGCCCTTTTATCGAATGGTTAAAGAGTTTAATTTGCATATTCATGAATATTAGTTATACATCAAATCCACATAAATGACAGAAAAAATTAAGTACAGGCGCATGTATACACACATTCCAGACCCATACATTGCTACGAGTAATACCACTTAGTAAATTAATTCATGATATGAGCCACAATATTATCATCTCATTTAACATATTAAATTTTATAAATATTGATTAAAATTTTGAAAATCTGGGGAAATCAAAGGAAAACCTATTGCCATAGGAAAGATTGAGATGGGTCATACGAGCTGCATCTGTAAAAGGGGAAGCGCGGTGGCTTGGCCTGATGGTAGGGTATCGGACTCCCCATCGAGAGGTCCTAGGTTCAATCCCCAGTTGGGATGTCCTATTGTGTCCCTGAGCAAGACGCACTAACTACCCAGAATGCTGGTTAATACCCAGAAATCAGTGGCTCCGTCCTGACGTGTCTGAAAACTAGAAATGCGTGTTTGTAAAACCCTATGCCCGAAACTGTATGCTTGTATCTAAACTGGCAGCTTATATGATTCATTTATTTCATTCGAGTGAAGAGAAATTTATTTTCCTGAAGGATCTGTTCGGTTGCCTCTGTTTTGACCTCGATCCAGAAACAGAATGTAAGTTTTTGCAGACAAGTTAGAAAAAGAGTAAAAATTCAAAATGGAGTAATTTTGTCAAACTTTGACGGAAAGTCCTCAAAAGTTAATCAGATGATCTTCGTCTCAGTTCCAACCAGAAAACCAAATATGAAAGCTCTCGCTAAAATACATTTTGAGATATCTTGCACACAAGATTTTCAATTTTTGTTTTAAAAGAGGCAAAACTCCAAAAAGGCGCATTACTTGAACATGAAAAAATATGGGTCAACTATTTTTTTCACGAGGAATCTGTATATGAAATTTCAAAACCGTTCAAACCATTCACCGTTCAGAAATTTCAAATTTCACTGAAAAGTGGAAAATCAATCAAAATTTCAAAATTCGGTACTTTTGTCAAAATTCGAAAGAACGTTCTCAAAGGTTAATCAGGTCATTTACTCATCAGCCCCAACCGGTATACCAAATATGAAGGATCTAGCTCAAATACTTTTTGAGATATCTTGCATACAAGATTTTCAAATTTTGTTTCTCAAAGGGACATGACTCAGAAAAGGGGCATAACTTGGACATGAAAAAATATGGGCCAACTATTTTTTCATGAGGAATCTGTATATGAAATTTCAAAACCGTAGCATTCACCGTTCAAAAGTTTCAAATTTCACCGAAAAGTAGAAAAATCAATCAAAATTTTAAAATTCCGTATTTTTGTCAAAATTTGACAGAAAATTCTCAAAAGTTAATCAAGTCATCTACATATCAGTCCCAACCAGTATACCAACTATAAAGGCTCTAGCTTTAATACATTTTGAGATATCTTGTACACAAGATTTCGTTTTCAAAGGGAAATAACTCAGAAAAGGGGCATAACTCGGACAAGTAAAAAGAAACATGTTTCAACTATTTTTTCATGAGGAATACACACATGAAATTTCAAATTCCTAACATGCACCATTCATACGTTAACACACACACACACACACACACACACACACACACACACAAGCCGAAAGCAATATGCCCTTCCAACTCTTTCAAAGTTGGGGGCGTAAAAATGACTGGACATAAAATTTCAATACAAACAAACTAACAAAACGCACCAGTAATGATGAAATGTGCCCATATGAAAACTCATTAGCATATTCATGAATTAATAATAAAAGTTTCGAAAATAACAGAGAAATTAGGGAAGACTAGTCTAATATAAGAATAATGTGGGTAATTAGATGTACATGTACCTTGAACTTGTTAGACAATTTAATTTGGTAGTGCCAACAACAAAAGATAACTTGAATAAAATGATATCGACAATGAACACCTTTGCAAGATTCGACACTATATCAGAACATAGGACAATTACTGTATTGTCTAATATACAGGTGCTTCACATTTTTAATGGGTATCGATTTTTTCTCATAATTATTTACATACCCCAATGTAATAAACAGGGCAGCCATCCGCTTAATGTTGCAGATATCAGAAGTTTAATTGCATGGCATGGTTGAACGATTACCATGCTTAAATGGAGGAAAAATTGAGGTTGGCCAGTTGCCCAAAACTATTTTATGAACCATGATAAAAATTGGACAATATAATTGTATGATAGAAACAGCAATTTTTGAAGTATCAGTCTTGTCACGTGATATGGTGTCCAATATTCCTTTTTTAATTCACAGGTTTATGTTGTCCTGGTTTCATGCAGTGTCTGGACCACCTTAAGTTTCTGGAATATCTCCTGGGGGTTGAACATGAAGAGGGTAGGAATACAAATGAAAGAAGATCAATTTTCTTCTAAAGTGTGAAAATAAATGTGTGATTTAAAGAAATCTAATGCACTGGATCCTACTTTTGGTTTCATGCAGTATCTGAAACACCTCAAGTTTCTGGAATATTTCCTGGGGTTGAAAATGAAAGGGGTAGAAATGCAAATTGCAGAAAGTCAAATTTTTATGTCATATGTGCATAAAACAAATGTTTGAATTAACGGGATCAAGTTCTAATGCACTGTTTTCGAGGGCCACTACCATTCTTCTTTGATAAAAATAAACTTTATATAATTTAACCTTGTAATGTACATGCAAAAGGTAGTTTTAGCCAAATGCCCAATACGCCTTGAATATTCCATATGAAAGAGTTCAATGCGGGACGTTTACTGTACAGCATTTTTTAAGTAAACCCAACAAATGTTTTTAAAATATTTCTGAGTATTTTCTAAGATATAATGCATTATATATCATGATCTGTTGACAGTGCTTTAAAAACTTTGATTCCATTAATTCACACATTTATTTTTATACATGTACTTTAGATGACATCAAAATTGATCATCTGCCATCTGTATTTCTTCCCATTTTTGAGAAGCTGGCTGATGCAACGGTTTAATATTGTTGCTGGTAAACGTGTACTGGGCGGTCACATAGGGTCATGGTTCTCGCAAGTAGCCGCATCATGAGAAACTCATTTTTTGAGGTTTCCGAACATGTACCACACAAACCAGCCAGTACGACCACAAAACGTTTGACCCTACACGTTTTGGATTTCAGGAAAAGTGGAATTGCCCTGTCCGTCAAATGAAAATAAAGGCTCGGTTTGTTATACAGATGAGGGTCTGGATGGGGGGTCCTGGTATTCACTAATCACTAAAAATTTAGCCATTTATTCACTGTCATTAAAATTTTGGCTTATTCATTAAAATTAGCTCAATTATTCATTAAAATATGATATTTACTAGTCACGCCTTCTTCACCCAGCTAATATCCATAAGCAATTAGGTGTTTCCCACCTAAGGCACCCCTTATCTCAAGCCACAATGACTAGTTCTATGATATTAAAGGACATCTATGGATAAGATGTAAAAAGTCCCTAAATCCCAGGTTTGGGATGACGAAATTTTCATGTTATGACTATGGGACTGAATTTAGCATTTATAGGGAAAGAAATATATACTCTTTTGTTTATAAAACAGTTTAGCTGATTTAACAGAATCCAGAAAATGCAACTAAATATTTTCACAACCCACCCCATCTTTGGCCAAAATGAACCATTAGACTTTGGACTGATTGCAGTTGTTTGTAAACAGCACTTTTCAAGCAAAGAGATATTATATGGGCTTGGCCAATCAAAGCTGCAGACTTTATGTGAAGCATCTATAAGATGATGGATTCAAGGTATATATAAATAATCTAGGTCACATGACCAAGATGGTCGCCATTCCCATATATGGTAAAACCCCTTCAAAAATCTTCTTCTCCAGAACCGATGGAGTGATTTTAACAAAACTTGGTGTGAAGCACCGATGGCTACAGAAATACAATGTATATATAAATCAAGATCCTCTGATGACCTTGACCTAGTTTATGGCGCGGTCAACATAGGTCGCCTATGCCTTTGAATGGGTAAAACTGTTATCATGCCTTTTGAAGGAAATTTTGTCAGGAAAAGAATAGTGTGACTGAATATTGATGATTCTGAAAAACAATTTGGCCCCCAGGGGCTCATCTGCACCCACCCTTGGCCAAAATACATGTACATGCATATTACCATAATATCCAACCATCTTGTTCTTTGGAATAACTTGGCCAATCAAAGCCAAATTTTATGTGAAGCATCTGTAGGAAAGGGGAACCAAGGTGTATATAAATGATCAAGGTCACATGACCAAAATGACAACCAATAGGCCCCCATGTCCATATATGGTAAAACTTTTTTACAAAAAATATCTTCTCCAGAAACGGTGAATAAATTTCAACGAAACTTGTCATGAAGCATTGATGGTTAATGCACCACAATGTATATAATATAAATCATGATCCTGTGATGATTTTGACATATTTTAAGGCAAGGTCATCATGGTTTGCCTGTGCATTTGAATGGGGAAAACTGTTAAAATATCACTTGAAAAGGAAAACGAGCAGGAAATTGACAAATGGACAGAATATTGATTATTCTGAAACAATATAGCCCAAGGGCTTTATGAGCCCCTGCACTTAGGCTAAATACCATAATATACATATTTGTATTGGTGTATGAAGCAGATCTCAGGTGAGCGTTTACAGGACAATTGGTTCTCTGGTTTGTTTTGTAATTTAAATACTGGACAAACATTCCTTTTAAAAGGAAACTTTTTATTTCACACATTAATTCCCATACTTTAGTTGACATCAAAATTTGTTCTTTGCCATCTGCATTCCTACCCCCCTTCATGTTCAACCTCCAGGAGATATTCCAGAAACTAAAGTTGGTCCAGACACTGCATGAAACCAGTAGTAGGGTTCCATGACAACAGGAACATGCGCATTTTAAAAGGAACATTGGACACACTATCACGTGACATGACTTTGATTTCGGAACTAGTCGTTTGTTTTATATTGTCCAATTTTAATCATGGTTTATAAATATTTCGAATTTAGCCCGTAGGCCCCGGTTTACATCCACACAACACCCAGAATTAGAAAGTACATATAATAACTTTTAATTTGGCACCAAATTTATACTTCCGGAAAATGAAGGTATTAAATTTGTAAATTTTCCTGCTCAGCATCCCACCTAATGCATCTGTAACAAACGTATACAATCAAATATTACATACCGTGCATCTCGATATACTGGATTCTAGATGGATCAATGCCACTTGTCTTGTAAAGAGTATCAAACAGTTTGTATTGTTGCTCTCCACTGGGTGATGTAATTGGTTGAGCAGTTCGGCCGTCGTGGTTGCTCCCTGTCTTAATTATACCCCAGATTTTGTTCCCGTCCTTCACAGCCTATGGATGAAGATTTGATGGAGGTAACTGTTTGACCACCTTACATGGTACGAGAAACAGCTGCTCCCTCAGATAACTATTTGAACCTATCGTATCTGACTGTTGCTTTTGTTATTTCCTCATTTGACCCCGAGGTGTATGTTTGTTTATGGTTGTGGCAGTACTTGACCGTTGCCTGTATTCATAATTAGCCCCATTTAATAATTATTCTGAAGTATTGCTAAATTTGCAATTTACATAAGAATTGTGATCGCATCCCACCCCTAACTCTAACAATGCCAAAACATCCGGTAGCAGGAGATAACCAACAGCAAAATCATATTATGATATGAAGTGATGGCAAAGTTCAAACCCGTGGCCAGAGTCTAACGACGGGCATACATTATATTACATACAAGTATGAGACGTTAAGTAGTACATATATGCGTATATAAAGAATTTACTTACTTACTTACTTACTTACTTACTTACTTACTTATACTTACTTACTTACTTACTTACTTACTTACTTACTTACTTACTTACTTACTTACTTACTTACTAATGAAAGGAATAAATAAGTTGTTGATTATTAGCACCTAACAAAACCTTGCTTAGGAAAACCTAATGCCGGCAATGCGTTTCAACTCCTCTGTCTAAAATACCTGACTCAGTTTCTTCAGTATGACAATGCCACAACCTTCGCCCCTCGCATATCCATCTGCCGTATCACAGAAAGTTTGACACTGTCCGACAGCCGACATCATCCTTGCTCGACACAGAGGTATAAATGTTTCTGGGGATACGATGCAACTTACGCCACCGCAAATTGCCATCTCGCAATCACCTGTTGGAGTATTTAAATATTGTATCAAATTGATTAGATGATGGACGCACAAGTCTATTTGGTGGAGCTGATGAGACACATCATCATGTCTTTTAACTAGGTGTATGAATCTGAAAGGCCAGTTATAAAGAGTCATTTTGATACTTAAAATTTTAAGGTAAAGGCTGTTGATAAAAGACAATCGGTTTCTTATTTGAATTAGTCGGATTTGTAATTATTTCAACATTCGGCAAGGCTTTCTCTAAGCTATCATATCAGAGTTCTTGTGGTTGTGCTGTGTGGCGGCCGTAAAAGTCTCCCCGTACATTTTTCGGGGATTGATTGCGATCAGTTCGCATTTTCCTATCTCTATCTACTTTACTTCTAGTCTTCCTCTCAAGTGCAGTATGATATTACTTAAGCCGTTTGCGAGCAAACCGATCTTCGGGGTTTCCGACCAGGTCTGACATAAACAAGCCTGCACAGTCTCAGAAGGTGGCTAGAATCTTGAAATTTCGGATTTAGGAGGACGATGGATTGTACTTTTTGTATAGCGAAAGCAAAGTTACTGCACTGCACAGCTGATCTGCGCCTTTGGTTTTCTCATTGGCAAGAATCCGGTTTTCTCATGGCGCAGCTAACTTTAGGAAACACATTAAATTATAGATATACCAGATAACAGAGCTTGTGATCCTAAGTGAACTGAAATCAACCCTGATGAACAGGCAGTATCCAGAGCTAAGCATGGACCTTGGAGATTGAAAACGTAAGACACTCTGGCTGCGATGATTGTTGAGGAGAATCCCGTTGCTGAGTAAGGAGTGTCGTGTATGTGCTGTCCGGTGAATAAACTCTTGTAGTCATCGTTCATCACACCTGTGAATAGTCAAAGCAAAATACATCGGGATATTTCGGATTGATTAGGTCACTTTAGGTGCATATGTAGAATAGCTCATTGTATAAGAAATAGACGATGTTGTGCGACAAAGACTATTTAATCATATAATTATAATACTCGTGTATAAAATCCCTTAAAAGGTCAAAAGCAACGTGTAAATTGCATGGCAACTGAAAAGGAAACGGTGTCGCATGTCCCAAATATAATGTGCTAGTGCGAGGAGTCTATATTCTTGCATTTGTCTTAAAATTATAACAGTTACAGTATTCAAAGATCGGTTTAGTTTTAATAAATGGTCCTAAGTTTTATTTAACAACTTTTTATGGAATAAACTATCAAGGTAAATCCAATTTGCAACGACTCTTTTACTTCTTTTTTGTCATTGAACATGCATTTTATTTTTTTTACGATATTAACAAATCCTACTGAACATACCAATGTATACGCCAGTACGTGACCCATTGACACTTTTTCTGGTTATACCCCCATCTTCAAAGGCCATATGAACACATTCTAAGACAAACCGCTGTTGTGGGTCCATTTGTTCCGCTTCTGCATCACTGATTCCAAATGGCCGGGGATCAAACTTGTCATAGCTGAAATTTAATAATCCTAAATGCATAGAATAGAAGTGGTAGGAAGCAAAGCTGAAAGTAAGCAATGGCCACTTTCATTAAAACCTGCCTGTCAATTTTATTGGCATCTTTCGGCAATTGCCTTAGTTTAGAGAAAGAAAGTGCACTTCGCAAATACCTCTTAACCTCCTAACAAAAATAATCCAAGGTTGACGCATGCTTATTATGACATTAAACCTTTTAGAATGTCGTATTGTGTTTTTGACTACAAAATTAATTATTAAAGACATGTACTTAACGTCAGGAGTATACTTTGGCATAACGACCAGTTGTGATAAAAATTAAAACTGGGATCCTTTAACAGCAGTGAACACATTAATGAGAAAGGGGATGGGCAATACCATGGTTTCAGCTACTTAAGCCTTCAGCTACTTAAGCCTCGTCAGTAGTAAACCTATAGACTTGACAACATGGAGCCAAAGAAAATTACTGTACTTTTGCACCTTTCAACAGGGTAGGCATTACAAAGACTAGACAATACTATCCAAGCCAAGCATATTGTTAAATGGACCGAGCTTAAGAGCATTCTGATTTATGTCTACAAAGGTTGCCACTTGGGAATGTTCATATACTGAAGATTTTTTCATCACTCACTCTTTGATAAGCCCCGCCTTTCTGACATAAATCTTTCCCGGTGCATCTTTGTCTTCACTATAGAACACATCGTTATTCCATCGTTCAGGTGGTATCTCGTTTACATGGTTTTCTCCGTTCACAAGAACTCGCCAGAACTCGTCTTTATTATCTGCCCCAGGAAAACGACACCCGATTCCTACTATGGCGATATCAGAGTCTGATGCCATTGTTACCTGAAATAGACCGAGCTTAAGAATCTAAAATGATGCACATATTAATTTGTAAGTAATTAAACTTTCAAATGTGAAACGAAGCCCTTTGCGTACTCATCAGTGATCAAATTGTTATAAAAATGAAACCAAGATACAAATGCCAAGGTAAGCCTATGTAATTGAGCATTTAAATGACGCGTGATAGCCCAAACGCTTTTGACTGAGCCTTATAGACCACATAGTTTGGACTTCGCTCGCTGTATATAGACAAATTATACGAAATCTGGGTAACGCCTTCTAGAACTTTTGGCTGCGTCTTATAGCTTTAATAGTTTGGATTGTGCCTTATAGACCAATTAATTTCTACTGCATTATACACGCTTATCAAACGCTCTGGTTCTCAACCGTTGGTTGAGAAGGAAAATCGATTGGAGCAAGTTTCGACTCTGTCGCATCGGAGCATCTAAACAGGTAAACAATTTGTGTGTGTACTGTGTTGTTTTATCAATATCTTTTCTTCCGGGAAGAAAATAAAAAAAATCGGGGAATTGTATACAGTGTCTTAAATATTTATACGTATGTGATGTTAATATGATGGTGTACCAGAAGCCGACAGAAATGTGTAGAGATCAGAAGTGTTTTGGCAGTTTTATGTGTTGTGTTGCATGGTGATTTATATACGGCTGATATGGATAAGTTACATCAATGCGACTTGGATTGTTATATCCAACCAGCCATTGCAATACGAGAGGAACCTAAGAAAAAAGGCTCTGACTCAGATAACTAGAAATGACAAGAATGTTCAGTTGTGTAACTTGACTTTCATTTGCATTCATCACTCACTGAAGTACAAATGTTTCCATACTGTCACACGTGTATCACTTTAAATAAAAATAATTGTTAGATCCTTTGAAAGCAGTAAAAATACAAAGCTAGAAGATGGGCCATACTGTACAATTTCGGGTAATGAACCTTCGTCAGTGACCCTTTATAAAGCCGGCAGCGAAAGCCAGACATTTTGCTGCAATTTCAAGAATTTACATCTGTGTAGTCTAAATCAAAGACTCAAATTCCCAAAGGGGCCAAATAATCAAAATACTGTTAAGAAGATGATTCTTAACATATAAAAATTGAAATACTTCATATACGGGGGATGATCCAAAATAACGTAGACTTTTGCTGTAGCTTCTATACAACTCATTCAAATGCTTACAAAATAACATGAACATAAATCGGAATATGTCTAGAATATCGTGGCAAAATATTAGGCAAAAATAACGACCCGTTAAAAATATACAGTCAAAACAAACAGGTCACTATGGTCTACCCGGCGCACGTCATGTTTGATTTCGTGACGTCGTTGACGTTTTTATTCACTTTGAAATTAACACCCTCTTAGCGCTCACGGACATCTATTCAACATGTTCCATAGATAAAAGATTTTTTGCGTATTGTGCTTTGTACTTCACAATTTTTACGTCAGTATTCAAAACTCGAAACAAATTCTTACTTTAAATTGCTTCAAAATTGCCTCATCATCAACCGTCTGCATACGGTCAGCGCATTACGCATTTACGTCACCACTGACGCGCGTTATTTTTGTTTCTTTTTCCATCTTTGTTATGCTATTTTATCGTCAGAATCACAACGGGAATATTTTACACAACAGATTTAGTCATTGAATATTCGAGTTTTGTCTACATTTAGTTATTTTCGGTTTTTGTGTTGGCGCTTTCAAAATTCGCAGCAAGTTTAGTAATAGCATAAATTTAAGCCGTGTCTGGTGACGACGTTTTTAACGTTAAATGCACTCAATAAGCGCACAATTGATATTAATATTTCAAAAACGTCCTACTCAAATTTGTTGAAACTTATGCACAGCATTATCTAAACACCAAGCTTTTACTGGACTAAAATTGGCACGATTCGCATGCCTATTTTACATTTTATCGAGACATGTCTGACACAGGACACGACCGAAATCTCGCGTGCGCCGCCTATGCGTTACCATGGTTATAAAATGGCGCGGCGTGTGTCAGATAGTTATGAAATGTGTAATTGTTTTATCTCATCTTGTTAAACGAGTGTTCTGATTTATTGCAATATACATTTTTCTAAAATTTATCTACGTATGTTGAAGCTACGGCAAAAGTTTACGTTATTTTGGATTTTCCCTCGTATATTCACTGATCCCAAAGGATCAAAAGAAAAATATAATCTGCACTATGGATGATGTACGGGGAGACTTTTTAGGGCCGCCGCACGGCACAACACCAGCTGCAGTAATAGCAAATAAAAATAATTGTTAGATCCTTTGAAAGCAGTAAAAATACAAAGCTAGAAGATGGGCCATATTGGACAATTTCGGATAATGAACTTTCGTCAGTGACCCTTTATAAAGCCGGCAGCGAAAGCCAGACATTTTGCTGCAATTTCAAGAATTTACATCTGTGTAGTCTAAATCAAAGACTCAAATTCCCAAAGGGGCCAAATAATCAAAATACTGTTAAGAAGATGATTCTTAACATATAAAAATTGAAATACTTCATATATATTCACTGATCCCAAAGGATCAAAAGAAAAATATAATCTGCACTATGGATGATGTACGGGTAGACTTTTTAGGGCCGCTGCACGGCACAACACCAGCTGCAGTAATAGCAAATAAAAATAATTGTTAGATCCTTTAAATACTGATTATCTAAATATAATCACAGTTTTCTGACCATTATTAACTACCCGATGCTCAACCACAATTATCATAGACTTTTTCCTGAAAATCTTAGCTTGTTGCTTTGTCTGGATGTATAGCTCGATTTTGACCTCGGACGCGTCAAAAGATCGACGAGTCTACTTAGTAGCACGTGGAAGGTTAATCATTAAGAAATGCCGCAGGTTTTCCGTTATACTTCGGTTGCACGCACAGGAAGTATTTTTACATGTACTGTTACACTCTGAATATCCTTTCACGTGCTACAAAGTAGACTCGTCGATCTTTTTACGCGTCTGAGGTTAAATTCGAGCTATACATGTCAAAGTATGTGGCATTTAAATTTTATACAACTAAATCTAATCAGCAGTAAATAATTCACCATGTAAAAGACACAAAAGTGTAAAAATATACCCGATTTCTACACATTTCTGACGGCTTCTGGTACACCTTCATCATGCTAAAAGTGATTCAGACAAAACGTGATAATTCCATGTCCTCGTGTTTACATCACAAATGTATGAATATGTAAGCCGCTGTACATAATTCCCAGATTTTCTTATTTTCTCAATGGAAGATATTGATAAAACAACATAGATCACACAACAATTGTTTTGGGTTTTTTTGAAGCTGTGATGCGGAACCGGAAAATGCTCCCATCGATTAACTTTCTAAACCAACGGACGAGAATTAGGTCGTTTGGTAGGCGTGTTATAGATTAAACAACTTATAGCTTAAATACCTTGGACTGGCTTGAAGGGAAAAATTCTTTTGTTTTTGTATTGTAGATCGATATTTTGGGCTGTATTATATAAGTCAAATACTTGACTGCGCCTAACAGATCAAATACTTTAGACTCCGCCTAATACATCAAATACTTAAGACTCCGCTTAATACATCAAATACTTTAGACTCGGCCTAATAGATCAAATACTTGGGACTGCGCATAATAGATCAAACACTTTAGACTCCGCCTAATACATCAAATACTTAAGACTCCGCCTAATACATTAAATACTTAAAACTCCGCCTAACAGATCAAATAATTTGGACTGCGCTTAATAGATCAAATACTTTAGACTCTGCCTAATATATCAAATAATTTGGACTGCGCCTACTATATCAAATAATTTGGACTGCGCATAATAGCTCAAATACTTGGGACTGCGCCTAATAGATCAAATACTTTGGACTGCGCATGATAGATAAAATAATCTTGACTGCGCCTAATAGACCAAATAATTTGGACTGCATATACTTGTAATAGCTCAATTACTTGGGACTGCACCTAATAGATCAAATATTTTATACCGTGCCTAATCAATAAAAAGGTACAAGTAGGCGAAGATCAGGAAAAAGCGCAATCAGAAAAAGATTCCCACTCCAAAAACCGAGGCGGGAAAAAAACAAACCAACAATCAGGTACTTATACCATGAAAACATTTCGTAAGCCGAATGAGCAGCTATTTTCCCAATAGGTGGCCACTCAGTTACCTTAACTTAACTAAAAATATGAAAGTACTTTGGACTGCGCCTAATTGATCAAATACTTTAAACTCCGCCTAATAGATCGAATAATTTGGATTACGCCTTATAGATCAAATAATTTGTACTGCGCATAATAGATCAAATACTTTAGACCCCGTCTAATAGATCAAATAATTAGGACTGCGCCTAATAGATCAAATAATTTGAACTGCGCATTATAGCTCAAATACTTGGGACTGTGCCTTATACATCAAATATTTTGGACTGTGCCTAATAAATCAAATACTTTGGACTGCGCCTAATAGATCAAATACTTTAGCGTAAAAATGTGGGTGCAGAGTGACACAGCTAGAGCTGTATCAACCTGTGGAAACATTTGATACCGCGTTTCCGGCCTTGTCAAGAAGAGGGTAGATTGAGGATTGAAAAAAAATGGCCCAGTCGTCGAGCACCTGTGCCTCAGCTTCTGCAGTGGTTCACTTCATGTAGTTGGTTGTTCTGTCCTCATGGTGAATCTCTAACTAGTCAATGAATCATCAAGGACAAACAAATAAATCATAGGGCTCTTGTGCCTCAAGGCAAAGCCTAATATATACTGTTCGACCACCTGATTTCTGGTTAACCGCAAAGAAGGCCCGAGCCTGCCCAGGAAAAGTGGTTTAAGCTATATTCTCACATGTCAAACCGTGATAGCAAATGGACTCGACCGTGATAAACCCGGATGATCCTGTACAAAGGATGGGCAACCGGGACGACACTGGGCTATTCCGTCACAAACCGGGGCTTCACCGGGACTCCACAGGGATGAATCGGGACGCCACCTAGGCAATCCGGCTTTAGGACTTTGGCCACGGTGAACCTCGGTTTGTCCCGGTTTACCCCGGCGCCGTCCTGGCCCATCCCAGTTTCTATCATTTTCACTACCGGCAAACACCGGGTCATAACCGTAACGTGACCGGCAGTCACCGGGACGACACCGGTGTGAACCGGGACGCCACCAGGGTGAGCTGGGACGCCACCGAGACAAACTGGGGTTCACCGTGGCCAAATTACCGTAGTAAAACCGGGGCACACCAGCTTGCACCGTGACGACACCGTGGTAGAACCAGGAACAAGACCGGGGCTACACCGGGTTAACACCTCGACTTAGAGAACACGATCGATTTTGGTAGGAACAGTTTCCCGGTTTATCACGGTATAACAGCTTGACTTCACCGGGCGAACCGAGGTAGAACCGCGACAGTGAGAACGGGGCTTTAGTAAAACCAGCTTTAGGGCCCCACTGGGGCCTGGGAGAAATAGATGGACTGCTTGTGACCCCAGTCAAAGCTTCTAAGCAACTGACCGACCATCTGATTACTGGTTAACCGCTCATGTCAGCCTGCCCAGGAAAAGCGGTTTAACCAAATTATATTTATGAAGCACATTTTGTGTGTCATAACATCCTAATGCTGGGTAAAAGTCCCATAGGATGGAGGCAACGTCCCGACATGACCATTGCTGTTGACTGGGACGTAAAGCATCATTTCAAGCAAACAAACAAAACCAGCGTTAGTATTTTTTTTTTATTTTGGTGGTTATATCTTATTGCACATTTCGGCTGAAATGGCATCCTTGATGTGCGTGACACTTCTAACGCTTCAGCAATAAAATGTTATAATCAAATTATCTGCAAAGTTAAGAATGGACATTACAATAGGATAGATCTTTATGAATGTGAGCAAGAAAACAACGTTTGAAATGCAGAAAAAATGCTCTCACCTATCTTTCCGAATTCCAGGCTTGGCATGAAAACATTCTGATCATGTTTAGGAAACTGACTTCGAAACAGACAGCAACATAGAAAACGACCACAATGACACTCATGCGAAGTTAGCTCTTGATACGGCATTGTGCAAGGCGGAGCTTATTCATGATCGATGTTTATCATGCCCTATTATTTTAGGCCACGCCTACATTACACTCAAGATACTTCACTGAATTTCTCTATGTTCATATCAGACTTATGAACAGGTTTCAGAACAGGTCCGACATATACCGAGCTGTATATGCACATAAGATGGCTAGAGACTGTAAATTTCGGGTCTAGAAAGTAGAGGAAACGTATACTCAGTACAAAAAGAAACGCCATTTTTTTTTTTTTCATTTTCATTTTCTCGCGTCAATATAAAATATTTTCAAAAAGAAAAAAAAATTCGCCATTCATATGAGAGTCACAATTGAGTTCTGCTTCGATTTAAAAACGGAGAAATGTTTAGGAGAAAACTTGTGAAATCAAAAATTGTCCTTAAATATCACAATTGAGAGAAAAAATAAACGAAAATTGCTTTAAGTCTGTTCATTGTGAACCAGCAAATCAGAAAAAAACACAATACTGAGTTTCATTAATAGGAAAAAATCCAGGGATTTTTAAATGCGTTTTTAGAAAAGAAAATCAAGCGCTTTGGACATTTGGCATTTTGATCAAATGTTTGGAACAGTATGTCCTTTTTCGATAAAATAGTTAAGTGTACATAAATGTGACTCTCTAAATGCTTACCCTCATTTAAAGTTTCAAGTCGTTTTTCCGAACTTCCGGTATATTGAAAAAGGTTTCTTTTACAGATTAAATCCAGGTTAAGGCAAACATTTAGAAATTTTACTACAGTACACGGCGTACAATGCTACCCCGAATTTAATTGTTGGACATTCTTGAAGTTTTACCAATGTTTGGCAAAATGTAATGGATAGTATACAACTGCGTGTTAGACAATACTATTCTTTTGGAAGACGTTTGGACACATTTCATGCGAGACAAAGCCTGGAATCTTATGATACACATTTCTTTAGTGTACAGAATACAGAATACAAATTTTATTTATAGTCGGACATTTAAACAAATAAACATACGCTATGTATAGCTATTAACCGACTTAACATATAGATCCTAATTGTCACAGGAAAAGGAGTCAGATAACTTAAAAATCTGAACCAGCATATGCCAGTAACAATTTTATTAATTCTGCTTTACGACAATAACATCGAGGGATACATCAGATGGTAAAGAAGGCATACGCACATAATTAGCACCAGAACGATATGCCGTCGTATATGCCACGTGTGGCTGGAAACAATATGTATGTCTGTAAGTTGGAACAGTAATAACGCCATACCATTGGTTCAGACGTCAATGCGTGTCATTGCCATGATGGGCATGACGCCCATCTCGACGGACCTAGTGAAAGTAATGTATGCTGGCAACCTACGTATTATCAACAAATGACAGGTCTTGGCGACTGTCACTTATGCCAGATACCTTGGTGTTGACGTGTCAAGCACCATATCTTGGAACGCTCATACCGATCGTGTGGTCAACAATGCTAACAGGACCTAAGGCTACATATATAGAAATATTAAATGCCAAAGTACAGATGTCAGGTAGTCAGCCTATAACACTATAGTTTGGCCCCGGTAAGAGTATGCCTCTGCAGTATGGGACCCGCATACTAAAGAGCGTATCTTTAAAATTGAAATGGTTCAGCGAAGGGTTGCTCGCTGGACTCTTAAAATGACCATCAGGCAACTGTAACTGAGATGATAAACAAACTAGGATGGAGAACATTGGAGCAAAGGCGGGCTGATGCCCGTCTTTGTCTTTTTTACAAGATTGTTTATGGCTTGGTAGCAGTCCCTCTCCCAGATCATGTGCAGTATAGCCACAGAATCTCTAGAGATACTGCCATTCGATGACCTTTAGACAGGTGTACACTTCATTTTACCCCCTCGCTATTGTCCAGTGGAATGCCCTCCCTGAATCCGTTGTTTGCTTACAGAGTTTGGATGACTTCACTGCTGCTATCTGTAAACTGCAATATTCTCGACCATAGTCCCAAAAAAGCTTGTTTTTAATCCTGTTTTAGCTAGTTCTTATCTATCATTTTTTTATCCTTCACTATTCACCCTTGCATCCTCCTTAAATTCCATCCTTTTACCTGTCTGATACTAACAGACTTTGCGCACACCTACATAGAATGTCCGCGAGGGCGTATGGCAGTATATAGAAATAGATAGATCGCTCCCCCAGCCGAACGCTGTATAAAAAAAAAGATAATTAGTCCAAAATAAATGGGTTACAACCCAAAAACATGGATGGAAATACCCACTACCTAATACATTTACCATCAAGGGCCTTGACCTTGATGGTAAGGAAGCCTCCCTCATAGGGACACAGTATTCAAACTATGGAGCCCAGGACCGAACCCTACCCCCGAGATTCATGCACATGCGCATAGTGCATACTCTACAGATCCCGATACTCCTACCGGTACTCCCGAACTTAGTCTCGGAAATTCTAAGACAAAGTCTGACGGGCTCCTGAAAGACTTTTATATTAAAGTCATTAAAAAGAGTATGGGACATTCTCGAAAGCATAAAAATGACAAAAGGCTTATTGGGAATTCGGGGCTTTGGAGCAAGTAGATCATTTATTTCAGCATTTAGTATAAAGCATGCATATGCAATTTTAATTAATGTAAGTGCCTCTGGTGATATTTAAGTGTCATGCTTTCAGTCCGTTAATGTAATTTTAAGATGTATCTATTTACGAACAAGAATCATTTCATTTTATATAACTTTGCTTTATGGTCGGCCAAAATACACCAGGAAAACATGTCCGTGAAATGTATACCCACTTGAACCCCACTTTTATATAGGAAAACTGGGGTATGGAGGGGTATACCTATTTTTCTTATTTTTGCTCCAAACATATATTGTTGGTACTGGTTAGAACCGCCTCGTCGAGGCGGTTCTAACATGTACCCACAATCTATGTTTTGAGCAAAAATAAGAAAATATTGAAAAATTTCTACTGAAAATTTTCATTTTTTACAACTTTAAAAATCTCTGTATACTGCATGGGCATGTTTTCGTAATGTTACTGCTATTTACTCGTATACACCATGTCCGAATATAACCAAACGTTCCCATGCCAACTTTCTGGTAATGGAAGTCTAACATGGTGAATACTGCATCATAAAATGGCTGTCATGTCCAAATAAATTAACAAATTGCTTTTACCAATCATTGGAAAACTGCGAATTTATGATAATTAGAGCCCTAGAAAGTTTAACTTTTAATGAATAGTGTAACTTAACAAATAGAAACAAAACGTCCTATGATTTCAAATTGAAACTTGATATTCATTTGTGATTTTGGTAGGAGTATTCGAGATAAAGTAACCATTTCTATTTATTGGATATTGACCGAAATTTATTTTAGGATATTGGATACTGGACAATCATAAAAATTCAGTCCATTTGCCAATTTACTGCAAGTTTTGCCCTTCAAATGACATTTTAACAATTTTCCCCATTCAAATGCATGGGCGACCTAAGTTGACCTTGCCGTAAAATAGATCAAGGTCATCTAAGGATTACGATTTATATAAACTTTGTAGAGCTCCAGTGCTTGATGCTTCATGTTTCAAAATCATAGGCCTTCTGGTTCTGGAGAAGAAGATTTTTTAAAGGTTTTTGCTATTTATAGCCATGGCAGCCATCTTGGCCATGTGACCTTCACCATTTATATATACTTTCATTCCCACTTCCTAACAATGCTCCTCATAAACTTTGGCTTTGATTGGCAAAGCAGTTTCAGAGAAGATCTTTGAATATCACTGTACATGTATATTGCCCCGGGATGGGCAGACAGACCCCTGGGGTCCAAATTTTTTCAAAATCATCAATCTTAAGTCCATTGCCCATTTCCTGCAAGTTTTTCCCTACAAATGACATTTTAACACTTTTCCCCATTCAAATGCATGAGCGACCTATGTTGACCTTGCCGTTAAATAGGTCAAGGTCATCCCAGGATCATGATTTACAACTGGTAAAGAAACCTAATGACTTTTTTTCAATTCTCCCTTCTCCACCTTTCATCCTGTTCCTAACAGTAAAATCTGTTTTCAAAGGATGTGTAAACCCTTTGTAGTATAAAATGACCTAAGTAACCCCAGGAAGACAGCAGTATACTTTACAGAGCTGTGTCATGTAAAAAGACAAAATAGCCAATAACCGTTTTTGAATGGACAGTTTATTTCATATAATAGGATGCAATGCTCCATAATAAATCTAGATGATAATGGTCTTCTTCCAAATGAATGACTCTAAAGCTTATTGTAATGATGTTTATAAAGATAAAACATCAAAAAATTCATTATGGCATATTCTTCCTTTTCTCTGGACATGGCCATTTAGTGCATCAAAATAGAAAACATCTTTTGATGTAAGGTTTTGACCTCCTGATTTCAAGGACATTTAGTGATCAAAAGAAAAATGTCACAGCTGTTTCTTTTGAAATTCTAGTGGCTTGTCAAACTTTGACAATGTGACCGTTATCTAATTGTGAATGACCACAGCAGGAAAAATCATTAGATTATGGAATCAGTTGTATATAAACTTTGTAGAGCTCCAGTCACTGATGCTTCACACCAAGTTTCAAAATCATTGGCTTTTTGGTTCTGGAGAAGATTTTTAAAGTTTTTTTCTATTTATAGCCATGGAGGTCATCTTGGTCATGTGACCATGACCATTTATATAAACTTTCTTTCCCCCTTCCCAAGGATGCTCCATATGAAAATTGGCTTTGATTGGCCAAGCGGTTTCAGGAGAGAATATATTTCATTTTTATGGAAATATACATGTATATAGCCCCGGGGCAGGGGCAGACAACCCCCAGGGGCTAAAATGTTCCATTAACATGCCTATTCCCAGTAAGATTTACCCATTAAATAGCATTTTACTATTTTTTCCCATTCAAATGCATTGGCGACCTAAGTTGACCTTGCCGTAAAATAGGTCAAGGTCATCCTAGGGTCATGATTTATATAAACTATGATGGGCCCGCGTCCTCGATGCTACATACCAAGTTTCGTGGAAATCGGCTCACTGGTTCTGGAGAAGAAGATTTTTAAAGGTTTTTGCTATTTATAGCCATGGCGGCCATCTTGGTCATGTGACCTGGACCATTTTTATTAACTTTCGTTCCTAAGGATGCTCAACATGAAGTTTGGCTTTGATCGGCCAAGCGGTTTCAGAGGAGAAGATCTTTGAAATTGTGGACGGACGACGGACGGACGGACGACGGAGCATGGCCATCCTATAAGCTCACCTTGTGAGCCTTCGGCTCAGGTGAGCTAATAAAGTTTGTGATACGTGATATTTTCTACATTTTGTTTTGAGTTAAGGGGTATTGCCCTTCCACCCTTACCCAAGCTGCGTGGAATTAAGTTCTACAAAGCACATCGTAAACTGATGGTTCTGGATAGACATTTACGACTATGTCAGTGTCGATCAAATAAGCCTTTTCGATTGTACTTGGACCAAATCTCAGGTGAGCTTCTGCAGGACCGATGAGCCTCTAGTATATTTATCATATTGTTTCCTGTTAATGTTAACACGTCAAAATATTATCACACTGCATGGCATGCACTCGACATAGGTTAAAAAATGGGAAAATCAGCTAAAAAGTATAATGTTAATAATAAGATCTTTACGCAAGCTAAGGACGGTCTGTAGGCGGCGACTTGTATGCAAATGGAACGCCTACTAAATTTTATCATTGGCTGAAATCATTAAAGCTTATCTTTCTCGAAATTGAACATGTCCGTCGAAAAGAAGAAAAAAAATAAGTAAATTGGAAGATGGTCGAAAAAAGAGCTATTCTACAAGATACATAAAGGACTTTGTGGCAAAACACCGCATGTGAGTATTTTCTCTATTGTGTTTCAATATAGAGTTAAATTCTTATATTCCATTTTGTATGTTTACATATACTTAATGACTTTGAAAATGCCTAGATCGGTGTTCATTTGCTTAAAACTGAGCGGATGTATAAAATAAAAAAGTATCGTGTATCTCAACACAATTATTAGAACAAGATTTGTTCACTGGTTTGTTTGCTACAGACGTATACATAGTCCAGTTGCAAAACATGGATTAGGCCTATGACCTGGAAATATGTGCCGCATAAAATGTTTTATGTTTTCTCTTCTTGATACCTTTCAGATGGAAAATGCGAGTGATGCCACCTTGGCATCATTGAGCAATTTGAAATATTCAAAATGACCGACAACTGGTGGGAAATATTGCAAATACCAACACAATACGTATATATGTAATACAAAAAGTTCACTTCTTGTCCTTGCTGTCTTTTTCTGGTTCACTAGACCATGCCAGTTCAATAACTGCATGATGGCATTCGGGCATCATTGCCTGGTTTGAAAAATTCAAAATTCAATATGGCGTCCAAGATGGTTGAGATTAACAAGAAAGCAGCATCCCAGAGTTGCATTTACATAATGTTTTGTGTTTAAAATGCTCATTTTATGTTTTAAATAACATATCTTATGTTTTGAATAGCATAAACACCACGTTTTACGTTTTGACGCTCAAATCTTAACATAAAGGGATGATGGTGATCAAGATGGCCGCCATAATCATAATATAGAGAACTTGTTCTCTGATAAATACAATATTCATGTGCTGCATATAACCAACGTCTTGTGTTTGTGTTCATTCTATTTTGTTAACAATACAAGTAAGAGTTTTTGTTTAGTTCTGACCCAACCACGATGCAAGTTGGTGGCCAAGATGGCCACTTTAACCATGATAAAAGGGAAAAAGGCCTCTGATTCAAAAAACTTAACTTAATGTATATTTGAGCCTGGTCATGAAAAACCAACAACGTGGTTTCCGAACAGGTCAGACACAAAACGAGCTATACAAACACTGAAGACTAATAGAATCTTGAAATTTCGGATTTAGAAAGGACAAGACCTGTACTATCCGTGTAGCGAAAACAAAGGCGATAATCAGCTTCGCAGTTGTGAAACTAATCTGCGCCTTTGTTTACGCATATGCGAATTGCTGGTATTCTTATGACGCGGCTCATTTGTTCAGTTGTTTGTTAGCAGAATAAAAAGAGGGATGCAAATCTACATCGTATAATGGAACTTTAAGATTAAATAGGCATTTTAATCTAAAACCGAGACTAGGTATTTCGTTTGTGTCATTACCGTCGTAATAACTAGCAACGTTATCAGCTATATTGTTCAACTATTTCAATAGCTGTTTCTTCAATGGCATTTGCCAAACCCTATACAGTCTAGTTGCTTTATGAAGCGCCTTATTTTGATGATGACCAGGTTGTTCTGAAGCATATCCACAGCAATTCATTGTACCTGCACATGTTGCTTGAGCCACGCTGTCGGCTCTTGTAATTGGCAAAAGCGCTCAGAACCCTTCAATATTATTTCGACCACTTGACTTAAGTTGGAACTAAGATCTCTCATATTGATCAAGAGCGGATTTTCGAATGGATGTCTGCACATGTCCTGGTTTCACTTTGTTTTGGAAAACAATTGTGTATATGGCTGTTATATTACTAAAACTTGATAGTGTTTGTTAGCCTTTGTTTATCGGTTTTACACCAAACCATATATCGTATAGAGATGTTTCAACGTTGCTGCCATCCTACAAATGCGATCGTTTGCCTGATATTATCTGGCAAAGGCTTACTCAGTTCACCTTGTCTGGTATAAAGCCCTTTGAAATTGTTTTCAGACTGACCCCTTTCCTATACATCCTGGCAGAAAAAGCACAGACTGCAAGAATGAAGTAGACTACGGTCTGATGTTTTACCATTTAACCCAATATTTACGGTCTTTCCCTTCCTCTTAAGTCCCTTTTATAAAGTAGCTGCTTTTCAAATGACAATGTAGAAATTTAATCTAGACGCTTACACATTTTCCTTCCTGGTTCGCAATAACTTTAAGCATCTCACTTCCTGCTAAGGTCACACCAGATCCCACCTCACATGGCTTCCAGTAAATGCTGATGGCTACTAGACTATATTGTAACAAAAAAGGCAATCTTTGACTGTATCTTCCCAGAGTATGTGCTGATAGTTGTGACAAAAATTTAAATGTTTTAAGTCAGATAAATTTGTTTATACATTTATGTGTTATCGTGTTTATCAATCGAACGAAGATAGAATAATAAGCCTAAACACATAACAAAAATGTTAATTATATTTGGGTATTATTTAGTCCTAATAGAACAAATACCATCAGCTTTCAACTCTTTGACGTCTTAAATACTTTGAAAGTACCGAACACCGGGCTTGAATATTTAAGATAAGATAAAGCTGTTCGTCTGTTGTAAGTTTGCACAAACTAAGTATTAGATAAAACCTTATCGGATCGATCATTTTGTGCGATTGGAAAATAAGCCATCTACTCTTTGGGTGCTATATGATAAAATCTTTATTGTATGTTTTCATTTCGAATTTGCCAGAGCGTCAAAAATAGAAGAGCATTGGTACATCAGTATGGCAAACTACATAATGCAATCTGAACAGCATTTGCATGTATTCGAGTCGGACAAACAAATTAAAGTATTCAACTTCGACCTACCGGCCACCAGGGATTCGTATTTTGTTAAAGGGCAGACAAACACATACCAGCTTATATGTTATGTGTCGCCATCTTCGCCTTTCTAAGTGTTTTATGTTTGTGTGTACCTATGCCGGGTAAGGAATAAAAGTCCCTTCAATATGATGCATTGATTTTCAAAAATATAGATGTAAATGCAATAATAGTTAGTTGTGAAGTAATTGTAATATTAACAGTTGAAGACATAGCATTGACTATATAGTATACTGTATAAAGCGGTGATATTATATTTTCGAATTCAGAGTTTCTATGCACATTTAAAACATTTTCCTTTCTTCTTTGTAAACCAGCTGTATATGCTTTTCTCCAGTTTGCTACATTCTTTTTAAATTCACTACAGACATATAGACCAAGAGCCCAGCGTCTTATACTCGTAGCTCTAATGAGGGATCCACTAAATGAAATATAAAAGTTTGATCATTTGGAAGCAGTGAAAACGTTCAAAGGATGGTAGTATGGACCATATTGCGCGATTTCGGGTACTGAACCCTCATCAGTGGTCCTTTATAAACCGGCGACGATAGGCAGATACATGTAAATACACTGCAATTTCAAAACTTTACACAAAGGATGTCTAAATCAAAGACACATGCCTAAACGGGGGTCAAATAATTGAGACTCGTGCCTGACCAAAGGGCTTTCTGCCAGTTACGTAGCCGCTTCATAACAACCTCTCTCATGCCGACAATTCGCAATTTTCACCTTCACATTTCTTAAATTATCTTTTTAAAGAAAACAAATAAGTCCTCTTTCTTCCCTATATTTAAACAGTCAATTTAACGAGTACTTCATTTAGTGGGTTGTAGATGGCTTTGCCCCCCCCCCCCCCCTTTAATCCGCTAAATCAATATGTAACACTTACATTGAAAGGATGTTTTGATCAGTGAAGATGTTCTCAGTCGTATTATGATAGCGTAGGGCACATTGGCCAATATGCCTCATTGTTGTTTTGCGGTGTCAAAACAAAACATGAACATTAAATACCAACATAAAATGATCATTACAAATACGTCATTATTTGCAGCACTGGAATGCTACTGTAGCCAGAGAACATTAAATCATGAGTAGAGTGGTCATCTTGGTTACCATCTTGACTCATTGTTATAATGATGGGTCAAACATAATTATAAAACGTTTCATTTTGCCGTTTACAACATAAATTGAACATTTTAACTACAAAACATTGTATAAATGCAAAACTCGAATGCTGATTCAATCAGAGATTATGTACCTATATATTATGATTATGGTGGCCATCTTGGCTACTATCTTGGCTCATTATTATAATGTGGGAATAAACACTAATATTGCTGCTTATAGCATTATATGAGCGTTTCAAACGCATGACATTGAGTATATGCAGCACAAGAATGATGTGTTTATCAGAGAACACATTCTTTTAATGAATAATTATGGTGGCCATGTTGGACGCCATCTTTCCTCGTTGTTATGATGCGGGGTCATAAGTGAAACCCAAGCACTTAACTATTATGTGTACAACAAAAACGGACTTTCAAGCATAAGACACTATTTTTATGCAGCAGTTGATTGTCGTTTTATTACGAAAACACCTCTTTTATTATAATTATGGCAGCCATCCTGTCCACCATCTTGCCGCCTATTAATAACATGGGGATCAAAACTTAGAACAATCTTTATAATGATGTTTACAGCATAAAATGAGCAATTTTCACACAAAGCAAAGGGTATAGACAACTCTGGGGTGCTGACTATAGCCCAGGGGGGTACTCTGAAATTTTCGAGGCTGACTTTTTGGGGGTCAAAATTTTGAATTTCCATATTTTTGGGGTTTTCAGAAAAAGTAGTTATTTTTTAGGGTAGTGAGCTTTTTATGGATATTTTTTGGGGGTCATGCCTTTTCTGAATTATTTTTTTGGGTCATCTATAATTCAAAGTAATTTTTTGGGTTTGGCACATTTCTTGGGAAATCTCTTTATTTCTGCAAAGATAAGAATTTCAGAGTGAAGCAATGGTGTTGTGAGAATAAAATTTTACCAATCATAGATTAGTGTCAGAGACAGCAGCATTAGCAGCATTCCAGGCTGTATTGTGACATGTTCTGTTGGTTGGTTGATATGGGATTTAACGTCCCACCAACAGCTTAGATCATATGGATGTTATAAAATTCCATCAATAGGCATAAAAAAAGATGAATAATTTTTAGGGTAAGCTAAAAGTTCAAGTATTTTTGGGGGTATGCCTGATAGGACTGGTATTTTTTTGGGGTGGTCAATAAATCTTTGTATCTTTTTTTGGTTTGGGGGTAGAAGCTGGGGCCTCGCCTATGTATCCACAAAAAATGAGAGTACCCCCCTGGGGACTATAGCAACCATCTTGGACGCCATCTTGATTTTTTCAAAACGCTCAATGATACCAGGGTGGCATCATGCAGTTTCTGATTTAACATGGCCTAGTGAACTAGAAACTACAATAAAATGTTAATGTTGCGGAATCCTTTGTTACACGTGTAGGTTCGCTAACAAGCTGTGATAGACCCAGAGAGGTCGTAAAATTGCCCCAATATTGACATATTTATTTACTTACTTACTTACTTACTTACTTACTTACTATACTTATAAAATTTTATGATGCGCCATCTTCCAGGTTATGCTGATGGCTACTGGAATAGTAAGGCACAATATTGATGTAACTTTCAAATTTTGCTTTCCTTGTCATGATTTGGAAGCACTAAATGGATAATAAGCAAAGAAAACATACATTATTATATATCATTTTATTGCCGTTTCACTTTAGTGGTAGACAGCTCAATTGTCAACATGATTGCAACCTAAGCAACTTGCTAATGAAATTCATAACATTTTGGTCAAGTTCATTCTCATCTCAATTGCTTCTTTACAATGCATAGTGTAATCTTTTCCCTGGTGTTAAAAGCAAAGCTGATAATGACGCATATTAAGGTATTATGAGTCACAATGTTTTTGCCCCACCTACTGATTGGCGCGTCTGATATGAGCTGAATTAATCTTGAAAGGGACGTAAAACTGAATTTAAAAAAAAAAAAAAAAACACGAGAAAACTTGTCTTTAGGTTTTACAATCAGGCCCAAAACAACAACAGAAGATTGCTACAAGTTTGAAAGGGAAATTAATTTAGCTGATGTTTTTGTGGATGCCGCCATTAGAAGGTCTGGTTCCTAGCTGCTACATATATTTACTAAAAACCTGTACTGCCCGCCATCCTGCACTATCCTGCACAAGGGAGGGTTTTAAATCTGGATACGTCTCTTTATAGTGACGCACCCATAAAATACGACAATAAAACTATTGATATAGACGTCGTATATGCATGGGTAATAAAATTTATTAATGTAACCTGTAATAGATATGGAGTATTCTATCATCGAAAGTATTCCACACTGTTATACTGACAGCGTCTATTATATAGGAGATGCATCCACTTTTTGAAGGAATACGACTTTATAGTGAAAATGGAAAATGGGGATGCGTTTCTACATGTATATAGGCTTGAATCCACATTTTGAAGAAATACGACTATATAGTGAAAATGGAAAATGTGGATGCGTCTCTATATAGGCATAAATTCACATTTTCAAGAAATACGACAATTCATAAGAAAAACGAAAAATATGGATGCACCGCTTTATATATAGAAAAAACGAAAAATATGGATGCACCGCTATATATATAAGGAATATGCATCCACATTTTGACATATACAGGGTGTCCCAAAAGAACGCAACCGCTACAAAACAGTGTATAACTTTTTTAATAATACAGATATAAGCAAGATATTCAATACAATTGTAGCTCAATTATAATTAATCCTTAATCTGACACCCATTTCGCTAGGCAGTCCTTCAACAGGAAGTGACATCATAGCGAATCTATGACGTCATTTTCCAGTTGTCTGCTGCAACTTGCATTCCTGAACATGGAAAGCAGATCACAAAATGCAATTTCCAAGCGTTCTGAAACCTTTTTTCTCCCGTAAAAGGGGTATAAGGTAGAGAAAATTGTCAAAATCTTCAGAAAATTAAGAGTGCTTGTTCAAAAATTGGCAACATTGGTTAGAAATGAAACTGCTCCAAAATGGGAAGTGGACGACAATCAAAAGTGTCATGTAAAATTCCCAATACTCTTAAAGCAGACATTTGAAATACAGTCTGTCATTCCGGATAAGGTTGTAGTACATAATTACAATTCTTATATATCTGAAGACATTGTTTTGAAGAATTCTTCTGCTAAGTTTGTTTATTTGTAAAAATGAAGTACGGTAAATAGAAAACAGACATTGAAGCTGGTACGTTCTTATGGGAAATTTTACGTGACACTTTTGATCTCCGATGGTCATTTCTTCCCATGTTGGAATGAAAGTTTCATTTTCAGCAACTGTTGTCCATTTCTGAACAGGTTCTCTTTATTTTCTGATGATTTTAGCAACTTCCTCTATATTTTTCATCCCTTTAAAGAGAGAATTTATGCTTTAGAACAATGGACAATTGCATTTTGTTAGCTGTTTTCGATTTTCATGGATGCTAGTTACAGCAGATAACAGGAAGTGACATCACAGATTTGCTATGACGTCATTTTCTTTTGCAGAACTGCCTATCAAAGTGGGTTTCAGATTGAGAAACATTTATAATAGAACTATTACTGTATTAAATATCTTATTTATATCTGTATTATTAAAAACGTTATGCACTGTTTAGTAGCGGTTGCGTTTTTTGGACACCCTGTAGTACAGATATTACAGGGGATAAATAGGACAGTGTGGAATACTATCGATGATAGAAACTCCATATATAGTACCTCTATGAGACCTCTATATAGCGGTGCATCCACATTTTGGCAATTTTCAAGGATATTGCAAGGGATAAATAGGACAGTGTGGAATACCATCGATGATAGAATACTCCATATATAGTACCTCTATATAGGCGGTGTATCCACATTTTCACAAAATACATAGATATTACAGGGGATAAATAAGGCAGTGTGGAATACTATCGATGATAGAATACTCAATATATAGTACCTCTATATAGGCGGTGCATCCACATTTTAGCAAAATACAGGGATATTACAGGGGATAAATAGGTCAGTGTGGAAAACTATCGATGATAGAAACTCCATATATAGTACCTCTGTTACTGGTCACATTTGAGCCGCCTCGTGGGAAAACCAACAATGTGGTTTTCGACCAGGCCCGACATAAACCGGCCTGTACAAGCACAGAAGCAAGCTAGAAGCTTGAAATTTTGGAGTTAAGTAGAAGAGGAATTGTACTATCCGAGTAGCGAAAACAAAGGCGCTGATCAGCTTCGCGGTTACCGCGAAGCTGATCTGCGCCTTTGATTTCGCCTATGCAGATTGTTGGTTTTCACACGAGGCGGCTCATTTAATATCCATTAATAACGACGTCCAACTCCACGTCTGTTACTGGTCACATTTATTACCCATTAATAACGACGTATATTAGAGTATTCTACCATCGATAGTATTCCACACTGTCCTATTCATCCCCTGTTATATCTATGTATTTTGTCAAAATGTGGATGCACCGACTATATAGAGGTACTATATATGGAGTTTATCGATAGTATTCCACACTAACCTATTTATCCCCTGTAATATCTATGTATTTTGTCAAAATGTGGATGCACCGCCTGTATAGAGGTACTATATATGGAGTATTCTATCATCGATAGTATTTCACACTGTCCTATTTATCCCCTGTAATATCAATGGATTGTGTCAAAATCTGGATGCGACGACTATATAGAAGTACTATATATGGAGTTTTCTATCATCGATAGTATTTCACACTGACCTATTTATTCCCTGTAATTTTCCTGTATTTTGCCTAAATGTGGATGCACCGCCTATATAGAGGTACTATATATGGAGTATTCTATCATCGATAGTATTCCACTCTGTCCTATTTATCCCCTGTAATATCTATGTATTTTGTCAAAATGTGGATGCACCGCCTATATAGAGGTACTATATATTGAGTTTCTATCATCGATAGTATTCCACACTGACCTATGAAATTGGATGGAATAATCAACACTCAGTCGGACTGTGTCGAATACTACCGATGATAGATACTCCATATCAAGTTGCTATATATAGCGATGTATCCACATTTCTTGAAAATTCATGAAATTGAGTGGAATAATCGTCACTCGGTAAGACAGTGTGGAATACTATCGATGATAGAAACTCCGTACTTACTTGTTATATATAAAGACGTATCCACATTTCTCGAAAATTCATCATACTGGGTGGATTCATCACTCGGTAAGATAGTGTGGCATGGAGTCGTGACGCTGAAATGGTCATGGGCCGAAATGGCTATGGGCCGAAATGACCCGGAACCGGTACCGTGTTTTAGTATTAACGGGAAACATGGCGTATGTGTTTTTTCCGCGACAAAACGCAAGAGAAACAGAAAAACAGGTAGTTTAAAACATATTATGTGTCTATCGAATGTGATATATCGACACAATGTTCTTTAGGCCTAGTGATAGTTATGGTCCCATCTGTTGAAAAGTACTTAAAGGATCTGTATTTGGGTCGAATCTAAAGGCAGTCAATAGCCTTATAAGGGGCGAATCCACAATAACATCAGCTAAGTTACTTTCGCCGTTTGAAATTTTAGGACATGTACGCTAGTTATCTAGAGACAACCAACACGAATGACAATGACCAACACAGATGAAATCATTTATGACTAGCATTCTAACACCTTTCGGGAATGATCTTTGGAAAGTTGTTCCCGGACATAACCTATTGTTGCGCATTGATTTCATCTGGGTTGGTTGGTCTCAGTCGCGTTGGTTGTCTCTGGAAAACCAGTTTGACTTTCGTACTCTATGGGACTCTATGAAGCGGCATCAAATGAGAAGATTACGTTGAATCACAAATTTCATATTCCCTTGGATGAACACCTATGTGAAAAATTGGTACCAACATGTCACATTTAGGCATTGCGAAATGTACGTAATTTATGCACCAGTCATTTGTATCCAGTCACTACGGGCCGGGGGTTAGTAGGGGTTGAACTTTTCTATTTTTGGCATTGTGACATTTATGTATGTTCAATTCATTGTTTTTACGAAGGTGTAATTTATGCACCAGTTATTTGTATCCACCCCCACTATGGGTCCCGGGAATAGCAATGCTTTTAAAATTTGTATTTTAAAAGCTCTGCTAAAAGCCCGGCACTACGGGGTCAAATTTGTGGTAAAATCCCTGCTAAAATCCCCAACACCAGGGGCCTAACAATAATGAGGAACAGCTGGAAGTTGTTCTGATGAAAAACAAATATGATTGGGGGCGGCTTGAATGTCTGCAGGTAAATGTAGGGACAATAACATCAATGTGAAAATACAACTAATAGTTAATTTGAATTGATGTGGCAATGTATTGGCATGGCACATCTCCAGCATTGCCGGAACGAATCGCAAGTTAGGTTAAATCCTGCTCTTAGGTAAGTTCCACTGTGTACCTGCTATCCCCAGTCCCATTGGGCACAGGAGATACAAATGACTAGTGCATTATACCATTTCACAATTTTATGGTTTGACCTGTGAAGAATGTTTATGTTTTCGTCACATTAGTAGGACATGTTTGGTATACATTTTTCTCTGATGTGAAAACTGGTACCAAATGTTTACACATCTGAATTTTGATACGTGAATAATTGGTACAACTCATTCTATCTGTGAAGAATGTTCTGACGAATTGGAATCGAAGGCAAATACACTTCAGATTGTGTTTTATATCAATGTAATGGATAGGCATAAATGCTGCATGCTGTTTCACAAGTTTATGTTTTGACATGTAAAGAATTTTAATGTATTCGTCACATCTGCGAAGAATTGTTTGATAAGTGCATTATTCTCAGATGTGAAAAATTGGAACCAGATTTTTACATATGTGAATTTAGATGTGTGAATAATTACAACTTAAACACCAGAAATATGAAAAATGGTACCAGCATTGGAAACACTTCAGATCGTGTTCAATGTCATAGAAAGGCATGGATGCTACATAAATTTTGAATGCATGCACATTTCTCACAGGAATGTGAAATATCTGAATGAAATTTGATACTGCTACCAATGCATTATGGGTTGTGAGGATTTGTGCCAATAATATACAATGTAGGTATTTTTAGATGTGAATTTTGCAAAGCAGCATGGTTACATGTGTCATGCAGTTGATGTAACCATACAGCTCATGTAACGATACGGCTGAGATCTTTTCTGTTTGTGTGCTGCGGCTCAAATGCACAGGATGACTATCTTATTTGTGTGTTCTGGCATTGGTCTTTCACAGTCAGTGTCATCAGCCAGTTTCCAACCGAATATCGATTGACATTGTCTAATCAGATGTCTCGCTTCATGAGCAAATTATACATACGAATGATGACTTGTATTCTTATCTTATTTATAAAAACATGCAACTAGATTTAATCGATATTCCATAAGCTCATGTTTGCCTCTTCAGCTCAGGTGAGCTAACAGGCATTTGCTCAAGTGAGCTAACATTGACAAAATGGCTGCTTTTCAATACACGGTGTATATTATTATCATGGAAAGTATTACATGGTGTAATATTTTTTATATTAGGCAATTTTCTCCCCTTTGACAATGGTCTCTTCACGCCTCCTTTTGTAATTTGTACACTAGGAGTATATTATTGGGGAATTATCTCTAGACCAATTCAATTGATTTACCAACTCCTCAGGTCAAGTTGTGAAAGGGACACCTGATGTATTTCATGAACTCGACAAGGTAATTGTCAATATTATTGGCTACCCTTATTGTGAAATAGCCATAAATGAAGAGTACTAGAGGAGGATAGAGCGTGTTTGTGGATATTTTAGAGTAAGCCCGCCCGCTGGCATAGTCTGCATACTATGTTGTTAAGTCGGGTGAGCCATTGGGTACTTTTTTCGTGCGTACATAGATTTTTATATATATGAATTAGCATGTCATGTTCGAAAATTTAATATATAATATCAACCATCAGTGTGGTAGAAATATAGTAGTTTTATTTACAAAACTAGGATGCACTGATGAGCGTGGGAATGTGAATTGCTTTTAGATGACAAGAAGTTGTGATTTAACCGATATGCTTTGAAAAAAATTAAAATTAAGGATAGTCAGACACAAGTCGAAGATAAAGCGCAGTATTACATAATGTCGTTTATCAGGAATAGGATCCGGATCTTCATTCAGACAATATTCAAAATATACCAGAGGACCAATGGTCCTGTAAACGTTCACCTGAGATCTGCTTCATATACCAATAAACATATTTGAATATTATGGTATTTAACCCCAGTGCAGGGGCAGATGAAGCCCTTGGGCCATTTTCTTTTTATCAGAATAATCAATATTTTGTCCATTTTGCCAATTTCCTGCTGATTTTCCCCTTAAAATAACATTTTAAAAGCAGATGAGCCCCTGGGGTCCTTTTCTTTTCAGAATCATTAAATTTCAGTCCTACTGCCCATTTCTTGCAAGACTTTCACTTAAAATGACATTTTAAAGGTTTTCCCCATTCAAATGCATTGACGACCTATGTTGACTATGTTGACCTTGCCATAAAATAGGACAAGGTCACCACATGGTCATGTTTTATATACACATTGTAGTACTTGAGTCACCCATACTTCATGCAAAGTTTCGTTGAAATCGGTTCACCGGTTCTGGAGAAGAAGATATTTCAAGGGTTTTTACCATATATGGGCATGGCGGCCATCTTGGTCATGTGACCTGGATTATTTATATACACATTGGTTCCCACTTCCTATAGATACTTCATATAAAATTTGGCTTTGATTGGCCAAGTGGTTTCAGAGAAAAAAATCTTTGAAAAGTGTGTATGGACGACAGACCGGCCAAGGTCAAAAGATAACCTTGACCTAAATTAATCATATACCTTCATCTAATCCATTAGTTGTTTGCATCTACCACTTTTCAGATCTCAGGCTGCAATAGTTTTCAAAAAATAGCTAATTTCCACTTTTCTCATTATAAGTCTATTGAAACTTAAAGTTACCATAGCAACCAGAGTTCTTATCCGACTGGAATAAAAAAACAAAAATGATGTAGAGGCTACTGTCAGGAACATGTATACAAAGTACAGGATTCATCCACTTGACAGTTTTTGAGGAGAAGATTTTTGAATGTTGAATTTTTTTTCAAAATTTTGCCCTTTATGGGGCCCCAGCAACCAATCAAAATAAAGGATTAGGACAAAACTCGCAAGAAACGTCAAACACTACTCAATAAACAATTCTGCAAAAACAAAATTCAAATCTCTGCAATTTTAGCGGAAAAATAGCCGATTTCTACTTTTCCCATTATAAGTCTATGGAAACTTTAAGTTGCCATAGCAACCAGAATTCTTATCCGCCTGGAATAAAAAACACAAATATGTAGAGGTCACTGTCAGGAACATGTATACAAAGTATAGGCTTCATCCCCTTGACAGTTTCTGAGAAGAAGATTTTTGAATGTTTTTCGAAATTTTGCCCTATATGGGGCCCCTGCAACCAATCAAAATGAAGGATTAGGACAAAAGTCACATAAAACGTAAAGGACTACTCAACAGGGTTCGAAAAACCCGGGTGTTAAGCCATAAAGCCCAGCCCAGTGGGTATACATGGGTTTACCCGTATACTCAGTGGGCACTGGGTGACTAAACTTTCGCGTTTATAATTTTTGGATGACACTGATATCCTACAGAAAAATGCTGTTGATGTGGGCTACAGCGAGTATTTTTTTATAGGTGTTTTAATTGGTATTTCTGCAAATAGTTTGTCTGGTGTTCCTTAGTGGTAAGAAACTAGTAATGAAAATCAATTGACACTCCTCAAAAATATGAAAAAAAGTAAAACTTTACACAACTTTACACAATTCTGAGTGTGAAATATTTTACTACCCAGCAGTACCCACTTTTTAAAAAATAAGGCTTAAAGCCCAACCCGGGTTTACCCTGGTAAAACCCATGGGTAAACCCGGGGAGAGATGGCCACTTCGAACCCTGCTACTCAATAAACATTTCTGCAAAAACAAAATTCAAATATCTCCAACAAGACAGCAAAAACTGGCAATTTTCACTTTTTTCCATTATAAGTCTATGGGAAGCATAAGTTGCCATAGCAACCAGAGTCCTTATCCGATCAAAACAAAAAACACAATTATTATTTCCCCCTACCTGTAGATGGTGTATGTGTAATATGAGAACAATCGGCCCAGCGGTTTCAGAGAAGAAGATCTTTGAAATTGTGGACGACGGACGGACGGACGACGGACGGACACCGGAGCATGGGTATACTATAAGCTCACCTATGAGCCTTCGGCTCAGGTGAGCTAATAAATGAGTTAGATTTTATTTGCAAATAATTGTCATTGAAGTTTACATTTGATCAAATCGATGCATACGTAAAAACATTTATGAGACATAAGCTGATTTCAAAAACCGATCAAAACTCTACAGTATGGTGTAACAATATTTATACAAATGAATTTGATTTTATTTGCCGAAGACAGTCATTCATCAAAAATATTATCAAAAGCCAAGATTATATCAGGAAGCAATCATACGGGTCCAAGAAGTCTACTATGATAATTAATTGTTATCATGATTCCAAAATTATGTTACTATGATAAGAGACACCGGACTGCCCCTATTTAACTTCTCTCTCAATATATCATATAGAGTTTTACTTTGTTTGTAGTATGTATATGCCATTAATAAAACAGATTGGTTTGGCAAAACTTTGAAAAATATTTGCATAGAGCTAACTGTATGTCCCCATGAAGCAAGTCACAGCTCGTTCAAAATCACAGCATGTTGAAAAATATGTTTTTAAGTTGTTCAAAGATTTCATGAATGAAAAATGATATAACTAAAAGCATCAAAAAAGGAAAAGGAGAAACAGATGTCATTAGATAAAAATTGGAAAATACATTTATCAAAATACCAATTTAAATAAAAGATAATTACATCGAGTAGTTATCAGAAGAGTTAAGCTAATTAAGGTTAATTAGAGACGACCGGCTAATTAGAATTATGCTAATTAAGGACATTGGACTGCCCCTAGTTTGGTTCTACTTACCGGTACATAAACTCGAGATTTCTTCCAGGTAAGATTTCAATCGGTTTTTGCAGTTTGATTATTAATTTTTCACGTTCTTTGTTCCATTTTTCATATGTAGGCCTTTAGTAAAAAAACAAAACAAAATAAAACAAAAACAATATTTAGCCCAATTAAGATGCATTTCCACCCAGAGCGCCTGGTAGGATAGAAAAAAGGCAAGTGGTCAAACTGAACTAACTTACAATGTATGTGACAGTTTCTAAATCAGAAAGCCAGCCATAGATTCTTCGAACACTCAAAGAGGGGACACATCCATATTTTGTACTAGGTTGTAATTAAATCTGGACGTAAGATAAAAATAATAAGAACAAATCATAATTCGTGTTTATGAGACCAAACCAGAGAAGCAAACCACCTTATTATTTGAATTACATATTGAAACACACTATTATTTCGATATTTCTTGTCCAATGCAATCTGGCTAATAACCCTATCACGCAGTCATAAATATTGGCGAAAATGAGTAAAATCATTTAAATTTTGGATCAATAGGAGATGTTCTGACACCAAAACCTACTGCCTACTTTCTTTTTGTTAAAGGCAATCTCATGTAGCTAAAGCTCCAGACTGGGAAAAGCCATCAAAAATTCACTTTTGGTGGCCCCCTGTTTAGCAGAAATTTCCTTGGTATAGTTGTTTAGTACTGTCTTTGGGACATATGAAAACCAATGTCTTCATTTTTTCGGTCTTGCAAAAGTACTTTTATTCTGGGTGAAAATGAAGAACCATAGCTTGTTTGAACCCCAACATTAAGGACATTTATCTCCGAGTACTCCAGGGGCTAATTTGACCCGCCTTGTACATCCCCTCCCAGGACAATTTTTCAAGGGTGCCAAATCATTCATTGGGACCCCAGAAATGCAAAGAATTTTTGTCGTCAAAGATGAACTTTTTTGCTCTATGAAAAAATGCATGGTTTCCATGGCAGCCATTAACATGATTCTTGAGCAGGGGGTGTACATACAAAAATGGTCATATCCCCGCTGTTACTTATCCTAGTCCACTAAACCTGGTCTCAATTTAAAGCTTAAGACATAGCCATTTCAACCCATGGTAAGTAATGCAAATTGTCTTATTTGCATATTCATGAATTTTAATGAAAACATTAAGATGACAGAAACAAATCGTTAATAACATTAACAAACTATTTCAGGACCAAACTATCAATGTGACACTTTGTTATTGAGCCAGTAATATCATATGACAAATGTATTGATGTCATGGGTCTAAATAAAAATTAGCTCATATGCTTATTCATGAATATTAATGAAATTGTCAAAAATCGAGGAAAAACAAGGGGAAAATTGTAGCCATTGCAAGGTTTTGGATGGGTTATAAGATCTATCTTGCATCCCTGGGACCAATTCTCATGGCTGGTAGAGTAGTCAGAGGTATCACTTTAATGCCATAAAATATTGTCCTCAACAATGAACACATTTACATGATGTAAAATTACATAGTTTCCATACCCACCATACCTATCCATGCCTACCCATAGTGTGATTCTAATGAATAGGGTACTCACAAAAATATACATATACGGACAATAGCATGCTGTAGAATATTATAATTGGCCTGATAGTGATGCATGGACCAAGCAATTAAATCTTAATACCTATTATTCAAATGGGTGAATTTGCTTAACGATGAAAAATAATTAAATACATAAGAAATCGGTGAAGAATCTCGGAAAAATAGCGGTAGACATACAATGTCACTTGCACCAGAGCCGGTAACAAACTCAGGGTGCTGAAAAAAGTATCAAATGAATGCTATGGCAATGTACTATGTCCCTTAAGTCTGATAAAATAATGATCTGATTTTGCAATTTCATGAATTATAATGAAAACTCTAGAAACAGAAAGGAAAAATGAAACTGGTAAACTTACATAATGGCTTGTATCTCGGCAATCAAAATTCCTAACATGCTGAAAATGGCATCAAATGGTTGCTAGGGCAAAACTATGACGTCCTGTACTATGAGTCATTTGATTTTTTGCTTTATGAATATTAACAAAACCTTTAAGATTTAGAGGAAAATTATGGAAAAGTTAGAGCAGTACACATAGAAATTCACACAATGGCTACTTATAGATCTAGAGAGCTATAATTGGTATCAAATGATTGCTAGGACATTGTTCCATAACCTTGTAATCTGATAAATAAATAATCAGCTATTTTTGTGGTATGGATATTAATAGGTTCTTTATGAATAAAAGAAAAATCAATGAAACATGACGGGGTACACCAACAAAATCGCTTATATCTCAATTGCCAGTATCCTTAGAGAACTAAAAATGCTACCAATAGGATGCTAGGGCAATGCACTATTGTCACATGGTCTGATAGCTTAAGCATATGCTATTGCATTTTCTGAATGTTACACAAGATTATGAAAAATTGTGGGAATAACAGAAAATTGAAGATTGTGCTCCAACATATTTTATGAAATCTTGATTGCCAGCTTGCATATCTTAACGCATGGCAATAAAACCGTATCCTATCAATAAATTAATGCAATTTTAAGTTCTCTAGGGCTCTTGACAGTCAATATATACGCAATTTTGTTTGTGCACCCCTTCATTTTTCGTTGCTTTTTGTCTTATTTATAAAAATCTCATTAACATCCACATAACAAAAATAGCTTACGATTTATATACTGAGAGGAACTAGAAACTGAAGTCTTGACTTTAGAGAGTTCCTGCTGTGAGTCAATACAAATGTTTTGTTTCTTTTTATAAAATTTGCTTACAGTAGCGTTTCTGTTACAATATTGGTTCGTCGAAAAAGATGAAATTTGCCCAGGGGACTGTCTAGGGTCAGTTAATTGATGAAATGGTCAAAATCTGAGTGTTCAAGTTCCTTTGTTAAATCGAAAGTTTAAGTTTTTGATGCGGTTAAGAACCATAAATCTGTATGATTTGTGCCTCAAATCAATGCGTCTTAAAGAACGCTGCCCACAGATGAATTTCATGCGTCGAAAATCACTCTTAAGATTCCTCCGGCGTTTTCAAATAAACGCCATAAACGTAACCATTATGTTGCCTCTAATGTGTGTTTGCAGAATTTTTCTTTGATTCTGTTTTTGAAAATGTGATATGGTTTCGATTTCTGCACTGCAAGCAGATTTTTGCATAAACGTAAAAGTTTGCTCAACTGTACGCTACGTCACGTTGACGTTTGAAGTATAGGTGACTCATGATTATTTGTGAAAGAAACAGAATTCAGTTACTGGGTAATTTAACGCGTATATCATTGATGTAATGGAACGTTTTTTTTTTACAAAACCTGGGACATACATATATAAAGTTGACGTGACGCTAACGATTCAAATGTACATAGCGTAAACACCGATATTAAGGGATTAATGATTTCTTTGTCGAGAAAACAAATGCCTTTTCTGAGTTTCCATAGACACTTACTTAAAGCATTCATCATAAAAATTCTTTCACGGCATAAGAAAACGTTGAATATGCATTTTCGTGATTGACGTTAAGAATAAAACTTGACGTTTTGCGGTTAGAATTTCCAATTAACAAAATTTTGAACAAATTCTAACAACCTCGATCACAGACGTTTACGCTCGTTAATTTACATGAGCGACAATGTCTCTTATCATGGTCTTTCATGTGCTTTGTGATGATACCGTTAAAATGACGTTACTCACTTCCATTGGACGCAACACAATTCTTAACATGCAAACTGTGAAGCAGAAGTAACACATTTTCACAATCAAAATATACAAAATAGTTCTATCTTAAATAAATCTAGAAATAAGAAAACAATTTGTAATGTTGAAAACTTAAGTTTCTAGTTTCTTTCAGTATACATTGTAGTACAGGGTGGTATAATATTGCTCTAGCAACAATTTGATGTCATTTTCAGCGCTTTAGGGATTTTAAATGCCGAGATAAAAGTCATTTTTTAGGTTTACCCGTTTAATTTTTTCACTTTTTTTCTCCCCAATATTTTAAGTTTTCGTTAAAATTCATGAAATTGAAATACAGATTATTCTTATTTCCTACAGTAGGATCATTTTACATTGCCATAGCAGTCATTTGATACCTCTTTCAGTATCCTGGATTTATTAACAGCTCTGGAACAAATGATTTTGAACATACACCCCCTATTTTTCCATGATTTGTCTCCGATTTCTTATGGGGTATTCTTGTTAATTTTCACGAGTGTGCAAATTCAATGATTTGAATATTAGGTATCAAGGTTTTATTGCTAGGTCCATGCATCACTATCAGACCAATTATAGTATGGTCCCAGTGATGCAAGATAGATCTTATAACGCATCCAAAACCTTGTAATGGCTATAGGTTTTTCCCTGTTTTTCCTCGATTTCTGGTATTTTCATTAAAATTCATGAATATGCAAATGAGATAATTTTCATGTATGCCCTTGACATCAATACATTTGTCATGATCGTACTGGCTCAATAACAAAGTGTCACAGTGATAGTTTGGGCCTGAAATTAGTTTATTTATGGAATTTGAATGTATTTTCTGTCATTTTCATGTTTTCATTAAAATTCATGAATATGCAAATTAGATGACGTGCATTACTTATCATAGGATAAAAGGGCTTTGTCTAAGCTTTAAAATGATACCAGGTCCAGTGATGTAGGTTACATAACTGCGGAGATATGACAAAGTTTGTATGTGCACACTCATTTTCGAGAATCGCATCTATAGTATACTATAAGACTTAAGTTTAGCAATTTTTTCAGCCATTACTTTTTTTTTTCAAATTCAAATGTTTAAAAACTTAACATACGCTTTTAATATGTCAGGTGATGCTCAAATTCATGTTTCGAGACGAGTTTGTGTGTTTTTCTCACGTACACGAGTTGCTACGTTACGTTTAAAAAATCATGCAAACCACATGCCCAGCATTTCACGTGCATCACATGTTATCAATATTTGCCTTGTTTGATTGGTAAAAGTGTCAAAACGAATAAACCGGAATGACATTTGAAAAATTCCATGAGGGGACGCCGTCATGGCCTGACGTTAAACAAGCGTAACACAAAGACCAATATGCTCAGTGCAAACACGAAGAAAAAGGAAGTCATTTGAAATTTCTTAGCTTGCTAGAGTACGATACAGTCTCCTAGAACCATATTTCATCAACTGATATCATCAAAAACCGGCACCATGATACCAGACAACGCAAGGCTATCATGATATAGGGTAATGCCAATTTGACGTCATAGTGATGTAATCGATTTTTAGGCAACCTACGAATATCAGGTTTGATAATTTACGGCATGGAAACATGGACTTGTATCTAAACAGCTGACAGGAAACAACATGCATGGTGCAACACCATGAATATCGTCGTTACGATTTTGGTCTTGTAAACGTTAAACGAAAACGTGCAAGACTAGACTTGAAATCATATCAACACTTATAGGCCTACTTAGCGAAATTTTTCTCGTAAAAGCGAAATCGCAAGTCATTTCAGCAATACAGGAGAAAGGCCAGGGAACAAAATGACGACGTCAGTAACGTCATACTTCGGGGGCGTTACCAAGTACCATAATGGAACCAAATCTCTACGATCATGGTACTGTAATCTTTTTGAGCACAAGAAGATGTTAAATGACTGTTTTTTGGACTAAAAGGTTAACTTTTTAGTTGCCGAGAACTAATGTGTGAATTTTGAGGTGACACCCTGTAAACTTTGACGTAGCGTAATTGTGTCAGGAAATGATGGCTTTCCGGCGAAAAGTGGAATTTGTGACTCCGTAAGGCTTAAATATTGATGGGTTAAAGAGTTTAGTTCAGTTCATCTTTATACCAATTTGCAATTTGGATATCAAATAAAAATTGCTAAACTTAAGTCTTATAGTATATGTCATGTGTAGCAGTAAACATCCCATAATTTCAACACTTTTGCCAGACTTAAAGTTGACCAAACGTTGTTTTCAAGCTTCCAGTGGGTACCTCTGTAAGAGGGTATGAATGAAATTTCTGCTACTTTTTGAACACCTATTACCATTTTTTTATGGCTGGGGCTCTAACTAATGTCAAAGATATTGCATAAGCATTGTTCATAGACATTGAAATTTTATTTTTTGTCGAATATTCACAAACATGTAACATAAGCCCAGTAGGGCTTTTATTTCGACAAACAAGAGTAAAACAACATGCAAAAATATCACAGCATGCAATAAAAATACAATACGTACAATGAACAAATTAAGAGAAAAAATACAGAATATGAGGTATATCACAGCATGCAAATTTTGTGCATAAAAATATGTCTTTTTAAAATGATTGAAAAGAAACTCTGGACATGACATCAGTACCGATGCTGATGCCTTTCCCTGCTGTACGGGCAGTCTACACGAGCCTGGGAAAGACAGCAGCATCAGTAAAAATGCACAAATTGCTACTTTTATGTTGCCTAAGATGAGTTTTTAAAAAGCAGTGGAAGTAAGGCTTAAGTTATTCACAGGTTTAATATAAAAAATGAAGACAAGAAATTAAAACACACAATCATACAATTTGAGACAAAGGTGGCAACAATGATGAACCAGCCTGGCTATAAAGATCAGAGTCGCCACCCATGTCTGGGATATGTAGGTAAGGCATATTAAAAGACAAAAGGTGACGACATTGACGAGCCAGCCTGGCCATAAAGATCAAGGTCGTCATCTATAAGAACGATGGGATGTGTAGGTAGGGTACGAGAGGTTTGCATTGAGGCGCCCCTTGTATCACAGCCGTTGCACGAAACGAAAAGGGGTAATTCGAAGAAAGAAAAAAACAAAAAAAAAACAAAGGAAGTATAAGGGAGGTAACGAAACTGCAAACAACAAAAACAACAAAGTCTAAGCAGAACAGGAAGGGTATCCGCAAATTTTACCATCCCAAGCATGGAGCAATCTCTTGAACTGAGAGAAGGACTCGGCCAGTCAGATCGTTCGGGAGACAGTTCCAGATTCGGGCGGCTTCATAGCGAAATGACCTTAGCCCATACCTTGTACTTTTTACCGCTGGTAGCCTCGATTGATTTTCATTCCTGAAATTATATTGAGATGTTTTGATGTAAATTAAATCTTTTACATAATCAGGGACAATGTCATGTACTATTTTGTATACCTCAGAAGCCATTTGCTTCATCCTCCTAACATAGCGGGGGGGGGGGGGGGGCAGTATTGGTTGAGGCTAAGAGATCTTGCAAAGATGACGTGAAATCATTGTTGATGAATCGTAAAGCCTGCTTTTGGATTTTTCAATCTTGTTAGTGCTAGACGCACTACAAAAATGCCATGCTAACGGACAATAATTAAAATTGGATGCAATAAAAGAGTTGTAAATAGCCATCTTGCCCTGCTTGGTTAAAAACGGCCAAGACGCTTTAAAACAGCAAGTTGTTTAGAAGCTTTCTTACAAATTTCAGATACATGGTCATCAAAACGCAGCAAAAATCAATATTCACACCTAAAAGGGTAACATTGTCATCACATTTGATTTCAACAGAATCAATGTTAAATGAGGTGATATTGTCATGTGCGTTCTTTCCTATACAAATTGCCTGGGATTTAGAACTTACGAAGAACTTCGGCTTACGAAGTGTTTTCATGGTATAAGTGCCTGGTTGTTAGTTTGGTTTTTTCCCACCTTGGTTTTTGGAGTGGGAGTCTTTTTCTGATTGCGCCTTTTCCTGATCTTTGCCTACTTGTACTTTTTGTAGAAGGATTTGCTTGCATGAAATTTTTGAAAAACCAATCAATCAATTTACAACTTTCTTGCTCTTAAACTTTTTTCAACACTTCTATATTAGCATGTATAAAAGATAATGTGTTGTCGTCTGCGTAGTTGTATATTACCGCTTGGTTCACAAAAAAGAAAATGTCATTTAAAAAAAAACATTAAAAAGAAGGGGCCCTAAGATGGAGCCCTGAGGGACACCCTTCATGATATTTCCCCATGTGCTTGTGTGAGATCCCAGTCTAACCTGCTGCACGCGTCACTTAGGTAGCTACTAAGCAAGTCAATGGCATCAGATGCCAGCCCACAAGCCCTCAACTTTTCAATTAAGAGACCATGGGGTAGGCAGTCAAAAGCCTTAGACAGATCCATAAGTACGGCTGCTGCCGACTCATGGTTGTCCAATGCCTTCTTCCAATCTTCAAGCAGGCGCAGCAGGGTAGACTGGCATCCAAACCCCTCACGAAATGCAGCTAGAAAGGGATAAAAATGTCATCAAAATATTCGGACAACTGGTTGTGCATGACACTCTCATAAGCCTTGGATATAATCGGCAACACGCTTATTGGGCGATAGTTTTCTTTGTTGAGGGGGTCGTTCTTTTTATGAATAGGGACGACTTGAGCCCCTTTAAGCCTTGTCGGGAATTCGCCTTGATGAAACGTGGTGTTGATGAGACAGGCTAGAGCACCACTTAAGGGACTTGAGCAAGCCTTAACTATTTTAGCCGGTATATTATCTAACCCGGTTGATTTCTTTTTTGATAAAATTTTGGTAATTTCAGAGTATGTATTCGAATTTGGAGGTAAATTTTCCTGAATCTTTAAGATACTAGGATGTTCCTCCATATTTTCAATGTGGCAATCCTTACCAATATCAGTGGCCACATTCGCGAAAAATGAATTAAAAAGTGAACAAACTTCAGCCTGATCCGAGACTACTTTATTTTCCTCACACAGAATGACCTCATATCAACCATCAGACCCCTTCTTGGACAGGAAGGGTTTAATGGTGGGCCAGAAGTCTTTTGACTACTTTGGGCCACCTGCACATCTTTCGTAAAAATAGACTCGCATCGATGCTTTTTTCAATTTCGTTACATGATTGCGCTGTTTGCGATAGAGCTCCCAATTTGCACTTATTATATTTATTGAAGAGCATGCGCTTCTTAAAAACAGCGCGCCTTAGGTTCCCATTCATGTAAGCAGGCTTTCTACCCTTCGTACCCGTTCTTTGATAGGGGCATGCTCATTGATGACGTCAGTCAGAAGCCACTCATGTCGTCGACATCTTCGAACACATATGTCGCATGAAATGGTATACGACCGACGTCCTCACTGAATCCCGCTTCATCAAACGTTTTGTAACTCCGGTACTTGGTGTGTTTTTTCTCGAGTTTGGCTGTGGCACCCTTGACAACGACACCAATCAGGTTGTGACAGTCACTGATGCCACATCCAAAATTGAGGACATTAAAACAGAGGTTAGGTTTGTTAATGAGAATAACGCCCACCAAGGAAGGCGTACAATGTTTCATGAAGCAAGTTGCAGCTTTTACTAAGTTTGTGAAGTCGAAAATGTCACACATGCCTGTCAGGATTTTGGATTTTGAGCTATCGAGGCAATCATAATTTAGATCACCAGCTACCATAATATTGTCATATTGGGTTGAGATTTTGTCGATACCTTTGGAAAAAATGTCTGCAAACAGTTTGTTATCAACAGATGGGGGTCTGTATGCACCTACGACAGCCCATTTGCGGTCATTACAGCTGTAATTATAACGCCTAGTACAATAGATTCGATGGGCCGCTGAAGTTCAAGATCAGACCTACGCCTCGTAGGAAGGTTCGAGCGTACGTAAGCCATAAGTCCTCCACCAGAGCCATTGCGATCGTTCCTGAAAGCCTTGTAATCAGCAACATTGAAACTACGCTGATTAAATGTGTCATCCAGTTTCGTCTCAGCGAAAAAGCAGATATCAGAGAGCTTATCGTATAGTAACTCACCGAGTTCCATGAACTTATATCGTATGCTGTTAACGTTCAGATACGTGATGATAGTGTTATTTCTATATTTTAATCGTGTTTGTCGAAGTTCTTGGAAGACGTCGTGGCTGTCTTCCACATGTACATCATTGATATGCAGCTTCTTAAAAAGTCGGAATTTGGATGGGTTGTATTTTTATTGCATGCTGTGATATTTTTGCATGTTGTTTTACTCTTGTTTGTCGAAATAAAAGCCCTACTGGGCTGATGTTACATGTTTTGTGAATATTCGACAAAAAATAAAATTTCTATGTCTATGTCTATCTATAAACAATGCTTATGCAATATCTTTGACATTAGTTAGAGTTCCAGCCATAAAAAATGGAAATAGGTGTTCAGAAAGTAGCAGAAATTTCATTCATACCCTCTTACAGAGATACCCACTGGAAGCTTGAAAACAACGTTTGGTCAACTTTAAGTCTTGCAAAAGTGTTGAAATGATTGGATGTATACTGCTACACATGACATACTATAGATGCGATTCTCGAAAATGAGTGTGCACATACAAATTTGGTCATATCTCCGCAGTTACATAACCTACATCACTGGACCTGGTATCATTTTAAAGCTTAGACAAAGCCCTTTCATCCTATGATAAGTAATACACGTCATCTCATTTGCATATTCATGAATTTTAATGAAAACATGAAAATGACAGAAAATACATTCAAATTCCATAAATAAACTAATTTCAGGCCCAAACTATCACTGTGACACTTTGTTATTGAGTCAGTACGATCATGACAAATGTATTGATGTCAAGGGCATACATGAAAATTATCTCATTTGCATATTCATGAATTTTAATGAAAATACCAAAACTCGAGGAAAAACAAGGGAAAAACTATAGCCATTGCAAGGTTTTGGATGCGTTATAAGATCTATCTTGCATCACTGGGACCATACTATAATTGGTATGATAGTGATGCATGGACCTAGCAATAAAACCTTGATACCTAATATTCAAATCATTGAATTTGCACACTCGTGAAAATTAACAAGAATACCCCATAAGAAATCGGAGACAAATCATGGAAAAATAGGGGGTGTATGTACAAAATCATTTGTTCCAGAGCTGTTAATAAATCCAGAATACTGAAAGAGGTATCAAATGACTGCTATGGCAATGTAAAATGATCCTACTGTAGGAAATAAGAATAATCTGTATTTCAATTTCATGAATTTTAACGAAAACTTAAAATATTGGAGAGAAAAAAAGTGAAAAAATTAAACGCGTAAACCTAAAAATGACTTTTATCTCGGCATTTAAAATCCCTAAAGCGCTGAAAATTACATCAAATTGTTGCTAGAGCAATATTTTACCATCCTGTACTACAATGTATATATAAATCGTAAGCTATTTTTGTTGTATGGATGTTAATGAGATCTTTATAAATAAGACAAAGAGCAACGAGAAATGAAGGGATGCACAAGCAAAATTGCGTATATGTTGACTGTCAAGAGCCCTAGAGAACTTAAAATTGCATTAATTTATTGATAGGATACGGTTTTATTGCCATGCGTTAAGATATGCAAGCTGGCAATCAAGATTTCATAAAAGATGTTGGAGCACAATCTTCAATTTTCTGTTATTCCCACAATTTTTCATAATGTTGTGTAACATTCAGAAAATGTAATAGCATATGCTTAAATTATCAGACCATGTGACAATACTGCATTGCCCTAGCATCCTATTGGTAGCATTTTTAGTTCTCTAAGGATACTGGCAACTGAGATATAAGCGATTTTGTTGGTGTACCCCGTCATGATTCATTGATTTTTCTCTTATTCATAAAGAACCTATTAATATCCATACCACAAAAATAGCTGATTAGTTATTTATCAGATTACATGGCTATGGAACAATGTCCTGTTAATCATTTGTTACCAATTATAGCTCTCTATGTCTATAAGTAGCCATTGTGTGATTTTCTATGTGTACTGCTCTAACTTTTCCAAAATTTTCCTCTAAATCTTAAAAGTTTTGTTAATATTCATAAAGCAAAAAATTAAATGACTCATAGTACAGGACGTCATAGTTTTGTCCTGGCAACCATTTGATGCCATTTTCAGCATGTTAGGAATTTTGATTGCCGAGAAACAAGCCATTTTGTAAGTTTACCAGTTTCATTTTTCCTTTCTGTTTCTAGAGTTTTCATCATAATTCATGAAATTGAAAATCAGATCATTATTATATCAGACTAAAGGGACATAGTACATTGCCATAGCATTCATTTGATACTTTTTTCAGCACCCTGAGTTTGTTACCGGCTCTGGTGCAAGTGATATTGTATGTCTACCGCTATTTTTCCAAGATTCTTCACCCATTTCTTATGTATTTAATTATTTTTCATGAATAAGCAAATTCACCCATTTGAATAATAGGAATTAAGGTTTAATTGCTTGGTCCATGCATCACTATCAGGCCAATTCTACAGCATGCTATTGTCCGTATATGTATATTTTTGTGAGTACCCTATTCATTAGAATCACACTATGGGTGGGCATGGGTAGGTATGGTGGGTATGGAAACTATGTAATTTTACATCATGTAAATGTGTTCATTGTTGAGGACAATATTTTATGGCATTAAAGTGATACCTCTGACTACTCTACCAGCCATGAGAATTGGTCCCAGGGATGCAAGATAGATCTTATAACCCATCCAAAACCTTGCAATGGCTACAATTTTCCCCTTGTTTTTCCTCGATTTTTGACAATTTCATTAATATTCATGAATATGCAGATGAGATAATTTTTATTTAGGCCCATGACATCAATACATTTGTCATATGATATTACTGGCTCAATAACATTGATAGTTTGGTCCTGAAACAGTTTGTTAATGTAATCAACGATTTGTTTCTGTCATTTTAATGTTTTCATTAAAATTCATGAATATGCAAATAAGACAATTTGCATTACTTACCATGTGTCGAAATGGCTATGTCTTAAGCTTTAAAGTGAGACCAGATTCAGTGGACTAGGATAAGTAACAGCGGGAATATGACCAATTTTGTTTGTACACCCCCTGCTCAGGAATCATGTTAATGGCTGCCATGAAAGCCATGCCTTTTTTCATAGTGCAAAAAAGTTCATCTTTGACGACAAAAATTCTTTGCATTTCTGGGGTCCCAATGAATGATTTGGCACCCTTGAAAAATTGTCCTGGGAGGGGATGTACAAGGCGGGTCAAATTAGCCCCTGGAGTACCCGGAGATAAATGTCCTTAATGTTGGGGTTCAAACAAGCTATGGTTCTTCATTTTCACCCAGAATAAAAGTACTTTTGCAAGACCGAAAAAATGAAAACATTGGTTTTCATATGTCCCAAAGACAGTACTAAACAATTATACCAAGGAAATTTCTGCTAAACAGGGGGCCACCAAAAGTGAATTTTTGATGGCTTTTCCCAGTCTGGAGCTTTAGTTACATGAGATTGCCTTTAACAAAAAGAAAGTAGGCAGTAGGTTTTGGTGTCAGAACATCTCCTATTGATCCAAAATTTAAATGATTTTACTCATTTTCGCCAATATTTATGACTGCGTGATAGGGTTATTAGCCAGATTGCATTAGACAAGAAATATAATATATAATCGGCTTTAATTTTCCATAATTAATAGTTAGTTAAAACCAGAGGACCAATGGTCCTGTAAACGCTCACCTGAGATCAGCTGCATATACCAATAAACATGTTTGAATATTATGGTATTTAACTCCAGTGCAGGGGCAGATAAGCCCTTGGGCCATTTTCTTTTTTCAGAATCTTCAATATTCTGTCCATTTGCCAATTTCCTGTTGGCTTTTCCCTTCAAATGACATTTTAACAGTTTTCCCAATTCAGATGCACAGGCAACCCATGTTGACCTTGCCATAAACTTGGTCAAGGTCATCACAGGGTCATGATTTATATATACATTGGAGTACTTTAGCCATCGATGCCTCATGCCAAGTTTCCTTGAAATCAGTCTATTGGTTTCAGAGAAGATGATTTTTGATGGGTTTTTACCATATATGGGCATGGCGGCCATCTTGGTCATGTGACCTAGATTATTTATATACACACTGATTCCCCCATTCTATAGATGCTTCACTTAAAATTTGGCTTTGTTTGGCCAAGCGGTTTCAGAGGAGAAGACGTTTGAATATTATGGAAATATACATGTATATTGCCCCAGGGTGGGGGCACATGAGCCCCTGGGGTCCAATTTTTTTCAGAATCATTAATATCCAGTCCTACTGCCCATTTCCTGCAAGACTTTCACTTTAAATGACATTTTAAAAGTTTTCCCCATTCAAATGCATTGGTGACCTATGTTGACCTTCCCGTAAAATAGGTCAAGGTCATCACAGGGTCATGATTTATATACACATTGTAGTGCTTGAGCCATCGATGCTTCGTGCCAAGTTTCGTTGAAATCGGTCAACCGGTTCTGGAGAAGAAGATTTTTGAACGGTTTTTACCATATATGGGCATGGCGGCCATCTTGGTCATGTGACCTGGATTTTTTATATACATATTTGTTAACCCTTCCTATTGATGCTTCACATAAAATTTCGCTTTGATTGGCCAAGCGGTTTCAGAGGAGAAGATGTTTGAATATTATGGAGATATACATGTATATTGCCCCGGGGTGGGGGCGGATGAGCCCCTGGTGCCCAATTTTTTTCAGAATCATTAATATTCAGTCCTACTGCTCATTTTCTGCAATATTTTTTTCTTTAAATGACAATTTAACAATTTTTCCCATTCAAATGCATTCGCGACCTATGTTGACCTTGCCGTAAAATAGGTCAAGGTCATCATAGGGTCATGATTTATATACACATTGTAGTGCTTGAGCCATTAATGCTTCATGCCAAGTTTGGTTGAAATCGGTCCAGTGGTTCCGGAGAAGAAGATTTTTGAAGGGTTTTTACCATATATGGGCATGGCGGCCATCTTGGTCATGTGACCTGGATTATTTATATATACATTGGTTCCCCCTTCCCATAGATGCTTCATGTAAAATTTGGCTTTGATTGGCCAAGGGGTTTCAGAGGAGAAGATCTTTGAAAATGGTGGACGACGGACGGACGACGGACGACGGACGGACGACGGACGACGGACGGACGACGGAGCATGGGTATACTATAAGCTCACCTTGTGAGCCTGACGGCTCAGGTGAGCTAATAATTATAGACAAATTTTGTGCATTTCACAACAGTAAATCTACAGCGCAATCCTTTCGTATTTTCTGTTCTTCAATTTGAATGAAAATACCGCGTAGCGGTATTCCGCTTATCGGAAAAGATGGCGATGACGTCATCGATAACATTACCGGTACATAGCTACATAGTCCATAAATATACAGACTTAATACACATATTTGTGCGGGAAAATGTGTCTGAAATTGTTAATATACGTTGAAATCAAAGCCGAATTAACTAAAATAAATTTAATTTAATATTAGAACCACTGAAAAATTATCCGCCATCTGTCTGAAAAATTGTTTTCACAAGGTTTGTTTTAATAATAATGATAAAGAGTTATGTAGTTGGATAACTACAAATGTCAAATGTATTCACTTATTATTTTCAGCTCATATTTTTCTAGATTTGTGCTTATCTAACGGCAGCTTAGATTTCATGATTTTATTTTGTAATTATGATAATTCAATTAAATAATAGATAAAAATGTACAATAACCGAAGTTTCAAAATCCAAGCATGTGTGGAAAGTTACTAAAAATCTTAAATATGTCTCCTCCAAAAAACAAATACTACAAAACCACAGCAAAACTACTGTGGCGTAACATTGTCATAAAATCTCAATGTTATTTGAGACTGAAGTGCGTGAATATGTGTGCATATTAAATAACGAGATATCAAAGCCGCCCGCGATTGCCGAAAAACCAAAATTTAATTACTGATAAATAAACACAGAAAAAATGCGCTTTTCAAGATATTTTCCTTCCAAATTCAAAATATATGCATTCTAGAAACAATATTCCCTCATTACACAACAAAACTGTTAAAGATTTTGGCATTTTGGGTCATTTGTACAAATATAACCATAACGTATATTAGCTTTTAATAAAGCCACCATTATTGATTTGTACCCGTGAGAGTGACCCGGATATTGGCTGATGACGTCACGCCATCTTTTCCGATAATCGAACTGCAATTCCCTTATTATTTGTATGTTTCATTATTTTGTAAGTTCCATTCAACAGCTACGATCTTTTTGTAGGCTTACTACCTAATATGCCTAATATGGGGATTCAATGCAGGCAAAATGTCATTTACCCTCGTAATATACGTACAGTATAACCACCCAGATAAATATCTTACCTAAAATTTATATACATGTACGTATGCCTATATGAATGGTTTTGCTTAACCACTTTTTCTGGTTATTCTCTGGACTTTCTCAGTCATTTTCAGGTTGTCGGTTAGTCGATAATAAGCTTGGCTGGCCTGGAGGCACAACCAGCCAATTTATTTCAGACTACCGCAAAGGACGGGGACCCAAATTAGTATATGGAGATATGGCAAATTTCTAACCTAACAAAAATCAGATTTAAAAGAAAACTTCGAAATTAGCTAAGTCTAATTCGATATTTGTAGTGGTCTGTTTTATCTTTTTTTTATTTTTTTTTCCATAACATTGTCCATATCAGTACAACAAATAAGAGGTTTTGTTCCTGGTGCGGCTGGCCTGCTTCTTTACTTCCGTATATTTTAAATCCCGCTTTCTAATGAAGTGGTTCAATTTGCAATGACCACTTGTAGTGACATTTAAAGACATTTCTTCTACTGTCACGGATTGTAGACCAACGCAAATGCATGACAAACATAAATCAGTATGTAACAAAGAATGGCCATAAAAGTCCTCATCTATGTAAAAACTTGATTGTATAATTATGTTATTATCCAATTTTCATCCCAAAAATAAAATCGTAAAATGCAATGTGAGCACATTAAAATTACTAAATGGGTCGAAAAGGGTAATTACTGAATGAACGAATTGAGAATATTTCAGTACAATATATTTCATGTATTTGTTACTTACCTCTGGCAGGGTGGCCACAGACTCTGGAAAACAGGGAAAATAGGGAAAATGATGAAAAAAAATCCCTGCAGGGAAAAATCAGGGAATTCGAAAATTTTATGAAAATCAGGGGAAAATCAGGTAATTTTGAAAATCCTGTGTTGATAAGGCAGCCATCATGGTTTCTGGAGGTTTCTATCTGATTTAACACGAGTGAAATTCACAATTTAACAGTTACATGAAATAAAGTGTAATTAAGGGCTTTGCAAAGTAAATAAGAATTCTTATTTTCAAAATTTAAAATCAAACATATGGGCATGTTTTAAATGACAGAGGCACTGGTTGGTGAAATTCCTTTTTTTTTTTTTTTTTTTTTTTTTTTTTTTTTTGTTTGTGTGTTGCCATTCAACAACAAAATACAATGCGAAAATTGACTATAGATTGTTCAGTTTGTAAATTCTGCTAAAAGGCATAACTGCAACACAAATCGCATATACAAGTACTTAGAATGGTCAAAAGTTATAGTTAGAAAGCTAAACATGTCCCAGAGCTACACCAGAAGACTGTGCATGCATGCCTTAAAATGGCAAATACAAAAGGTCCTGGCAAACACCACCATCAAATAGTGGTATTTTTGTTACCAAAAGACACTCCTCTGACATTAATTATGTTGCATAACAAATTGCCTTCATAAATTTTTGGCATCATTTTGCTTATGAATTATTTTAGACTTAATGTTAAATTGCTGACACTGTTATTTGATGATAAATTCATTAAAATTTCATAAAGTCAGCTTTATTATTTAGCTCTATTTAAGAAGTATACTGTATATATATAGATAAGATATTGTAAACTTGTGCTAAAATATTTAAACCAGTGGTTTAATGTGCAAGGGGACATATTGTACTCTCAGAAGTCCCATGATCATAATGCTTCTTTTTCTAGTTGGTTTCATGTGGCTTGTTTATAGCCTTGTGGCTCGCTTAGAACTCTAGAGAGGGAGAAACATTATACATTGATGTGATATAGCCAAACATATTTTCTATATGCCTGTATCAACCCCGGTATCAACTCTGAACTGAATCTGAGGAGGAAGAGATTTTGGCCTGTGTCGCCACCTTTAAAAGGATAGTACTTTAGACAGTACCATGAACAAATAATAATAATAATAATAATAATAATAATAATGACAGCCATGTTTGTAACATTTTTGGAGGAGTAGGTATGGCTATTTAGGGAGGTAGAGGCCATAAAAACATGTTAAACAATTGGTTTATATTACCATGCAAGTAAGTTAGCACTTGCGTGATTTTGATCAGTCTCTACTCAATGATTTTGATCAGTCAGTATATACATGTATTTTTAACATAAGAAGGTACAATGTATTATTTAATATCATTGGTGGTTTTGATAGGAAAATGAACACACTTTTTATCAAAATACAAGAGTTCAAAACTAAACGATTTGTCACAATACAAGTAAATTTTATCAGGGAAAATTGAGTCCAGTTCAGGGAAAAATCATATCGACTTTGGTCAGAGGAATTAAAAAAAAACTGTCTGTCGATACAGGCCAAATAAAGTGAACCATAGTTCTTTAAAACTCTTTTGAAGGTCCACTCTATCAAATCGAGTAGTTTTTTCTTTAATCAGATTATGTGGCAATGTAGTATATAGAGTAGAAAAATTGTATGAGGACAAGCTCGTCGCACGGAACCCTCTGCACTTAAATAAACTGACCACCTATTGTCAATAGGTATTGCAAACAATGACATAACTAAGTCTAAAAATGGGGGCTTCTGTATCTGTGTTGTTTGCTTTATTCAACTATAGTTCCGGGGGATAAATTTGTTTGACCATGCCTTCAAAATAAGGATTGTCAATGTTCAAAAGCTCATCGAGGTACCTAGAAGTCAAATTAAACGCCTCGATAACATCAGCTTGATTGTCATGGTTAAGAGAACCCATGAAATCTCTTTCGTAGCAGTACATAAATAGATCAGCTACGAGAGGGGTGCAATTTGTACCCATCGGGATTCCAACAATCTGTCTGTATAACTTGGCCCCGAATCTAATATAAATATAATCCAGGAGATAGGATAAGGCGGCGCATACATTCTGACATGACCAAAATGTATATCGACTGGTCAGAGGAAGTGAAAAAAGCTTTTCGGTCATTACTGGCCAAATAAAAAGAACCACAGTTTTTTAATGCTCTTATGAATGTCCACTCTATCAAATTGAGTAGTTTTTCTTTATTGGGATTATGTGGCAATGTGGTATACAGAGTAGAACAATCGTATGTGGGCAAGCTCGTCGCACGGAACAATCTACACTTAAATCAGCTGATCACCTCTCCAGAACTTTTTATTGACGAAAACCAATTTTATTTCAAGTTTCTTTTCTTCCTTTGGAAAATTTGAGCCAACAATCTGACTGTTGTGATTCATATAATGTTTTGAAATGAAAGCTTAATGCGCTTCTCAAAGGAACTTAAAATCTTAACGACTAACAGCGGCGATTTTGTCAATAAATATTGCAAACAATGACATAACTTAAATTTATATTATCAAACCTTAAAAAAGAAAGAAAAAAAACAGAACATGCGCCATACGATCCATGTTTTTCTTACAGGTTGAACTGAAGGCAGGCTGGTACGTTTAAGTGTTTTGGTGCATTTATCTCGGCTGACAAAAGTCTACACATGGAGATTGTGTTAGAATTCGGTCGATATTTGGAACAGTTTCCCCTTTGTAAGAATAAACGGTATGAAAACGTGTATCTATGTCGTGTGCTAAATGATGGATTCGTCTGGTGATTGATCCCTCTGAGGTCAAAATATAGCTTAACAAAGCGTACAGGAGAATCAACATTGCCAAAAATATTTGACAATGCACATACGTTTTGTGTCGTATGTGTCAAATAGAGCCTTCGCATGAAAAAAACAACAATTTGCGTTTCGGGCCATATCCGACACAAACCAACCTGTACAGTCGCAGGTAAGAAGCTTGAAATTTCGGATTTGAGAAGAATACTATCCATGGATCGAAAACAAAGACACGGGTCAGTTTCGCGATGAAGCTGTGCCTGCGCTTTTGTTTTGGCATATACAAATTGTTGGTTTTCTGGTGCAGCGTCTCATTTAAATTGACATAAAATATGACAGCATTGTCTAAATTATTTAGTGAAATTAATGTTTGCACAGACAAGGATGGACAAAAGACTGAGAAACTCGCTACCAATTATATTTTTCTTTGTAGAAAATTTCATGTCGTCTTCAAAACGTCTTCCAATTTTGCCATAATGGCACAATTGTCTGCCATTGCTTCACATACAATTGGTAGCGGTGCAGTGTTTGTCTGTAGCAACTAAATCATGATAGGAACAATTGATCCCATCAATTATCATATTTTTGAAAACGAATTCGTGTAATTGCGATGCTCAGAGTTTTCACAAAGTTACATGTCAATGTCTTAAAAGTGTCTGTCTGTCTGTCTGTCTGTCTGTCTGTCTGTAAATGCACAACTGTCCGCCCTAGCTCTATCAAATATTTTGTTTTGAAAACCGTCTGAAACCAAATAAGACCCATAAGTTGTACAAATATTCCATTAAACATCCAGCTAGCGGCTGTTAGTCTGGGTTTGTTGCGTGTATGTGATGCCAAACCAATACGTTTTGTTTGTTATCGAGCGGACCATACAAATACGAGCTCGCACCGCTGGTCCGTGTATGTACTGTTTTGCCTATGTTACACGTATCTCTTAAAATGCATAGGCCTGACGGTCCCATGTTTTTAGCTTTGGTATTAGTCAATGTACTGTTCGTGCGAGCTATACCAAGGATGCGACGCTTCATGCGACAGCTAGTTCGGGGCTGCGCTGTTTTGTTACATGTATTTGATAAAGCTTTACGGTCCGATGTAAATAAACATTTCTAATTCAGCGTATGCATACACGTGCATGTATTTGATGCCAGAATTGAATAAAAGTTTCCTTTTAAAAGGAATGTTTGTCCAGTATTTAATTTAGAAAACAAACCAGAGGACCAATGGTCCTGTAAACGCTCTCCTGAGATCTGCTACATATACCAATAAATTTAGAACATAATTGTATATTATGGTATTTAGCCCCAGTGCAGGGGCACAAAAAGGTTTTGGGTAATATTTTTTTCAGAATAGTCAATATTCTGCCCATTTGCTAATTTCCTGCACGTTTTCCTCTTCAAATGACATTTAAACAGTTTTCCCCATTCAAATGCATAGGCGACCCATGTTGACCTTGCCTTAAAATAGGTCAAGGTCATCACAGGGTCATGATTTATAGTATGTACATTGTAGTACATTAGCCCTCAATACTGCATGCCAAGTTGAAATTTATCCACCGGTTCTGGAGAAGATTTTTGTAGAGTTTTTACCATATATGGGCATGGCGGACATATCGGTAGCCATCTTGGTTATGTGATCTGGATCATTTATATACACATTGGTTCCCCTTTCCTACTGATGCTTCCCAATAAAATTTGGCTTTGATTGTCCAAATGGTTTCACAGAAGAAGATGTTTGGATATTATGGTAAAATAAATATATATTAGCCCAAGGTGGGGGCAGATGAGCCCCTGGTGTCCATTTTTTTTTCAGAACTATTAATATTCAGTCCCACTGCACTTTTCCTGCCAAAATCCCCTTTAAAAGGCATTATAAATGTTTTTTCCATTCAAATGTATAGGCGACCTTTGTTGACCAAGGCCATCACAGGGTCATGATTTATTTATACATTGTAGTACTGTAGCCATTGATGCTTTACACCATGTTTCGTTGAAATCAGTCCATCGTTTCCGCAGAAGAAGATTTTTGAAAGGTTTTACCATATATGGGCATGGCGGCCATACTGGTCACGTGACCTAGATTATTTATATATACCTTGGTTTCTCCATCTTATAGATGTTTTGCATAGAGTCTGGCTTTGATTTGCCGAGCGGTTTCAGAGAAGATGTTTGAATATCATGGAAATTTTCATGTATATTGCCCCGGGGTGGGGGCATATGAGCCTCTGGGGTCCAATTGTTTTTCAGAATCATTAATATTCGGACCTTTACTTTAAATACCTTTTTAGCTCACCTACGCTGTAGGCTCAAAGGTGAACTTATAGTATAGGGAGGCATCCGGCGTCAGTCCGTCGTCGTCCGTCGTCGTCGTCAACATTTTCAAACCACTTCTCCTCTGAAGCTGCCTTGCCGAATCTTTTCATATTTCACATATAGCATCTACAGGAGGGGGGAACGAATATTTGTGTTTTCTTATTTCGATCGGATAAGAACTCTGGTTGCTATGGCAACTTGAAGTTTCCATTGATTTGTATGGAGAAAAGTGGAAATCGGCATTTTCCATTGTCAGGATGGGGATATTTGAATTTTGTTTTTACATAAATGAACCTCAACGCGACAAAACGTACCTTCGGACATTCTGACATTACTAGTAGAAAGCAGCAAACAGTGGAAAAATGATGTAATATATGTTTTTAGAAATAACACTGTATTTGTAATCTTTGAACACTGGGCTACCAAATATTTGAGTTTTAAAACATATTATTTTTCAATATTTAGAGTTATCTGCCCTTGTTTTAGCCCATAAAACACATAATTTTCTTATATATATCGTTAAACGGTAACCATAGCAACCGCATCATCAAAAAACACACACAAAATGATTACGACAGATTGCCTGTAAGGATGGTATGCTTCCATCTGAACAATAGGTTCTGACCAGTTTTTAAACAGTTTTAAGCATATGCATTGAGTTTTGTAAGTTCTTCTAATATGCAGAAATGCATTACACAATTTTGACGTCATTTATCAGGACAATAACGTTTGTAGGGTTCAAATAGTAAATAGGCCATAACTCACAAAATAACTGATATAATCTGGTCAAATAAAGACTATCACACTCTAGAAACAGCATACATTCAGAGTAACTTTGTTTTTCTTATACTCAAAAAAATGTCAGAAAGAACATTTTCTCACGTTGTGGCTAAAATGTTTATTGAGTAGTCCTTCACGTTTAAGACAACTTTTGTAAAAATCACTTCATTCGTTTGGTTGCTATAGCAACAGAAAAGGTAAATTTTCGAAAAAAAATATTCAAAAAATCTTCTTCTCAGAAGCCGTATGGGGGATGAAGCTGAAATTTAGCATACATGCTTGTAACATTAGCCTGTTCAAAGTTTGTGTTTTTATTGTCTTTGTCCAACTACTTTGGTTGCTATGGTAACTTGAAGTTTCCATTGACTTATAAAGCAAAAAGCGGACATTTGCAATTTCTGTCGTTTCATTGAGGATATTGAAATTTTGTTTTTACATAAATTTTTATTGAGTAGTCCTCCCCGTTTTAGGCAACTTTTGCCAAAATCGATTTATTCGTTTGGTTGCTATAGCAACGTAAAGGGTAAAGTTTCGAAACATTTTCTTCTCAGAAGCTGTAAGAAGCTGTCAGGCGGATGAAGCTGAAACTTTGCATACATGCGTATGATATTAGCCTCTACAAAGTTTGTGTTTTTTATTGTCCTTGTCCCGCTACTTTGGTTGCTATGGCAACTTAAAGTTTCCATTGACTTATAAGACGAAAAGCGGAAAATTGCAATTTCTGCCATTTCGCTTGAAATATTCGAGATTTGTTTTTACGTACAGTGTAAGTGTTTGTTGACTAGTCCTCCACAATTTTGGCAATTTTTGTCATAATTGCATAATTGTTTTGGTTGCTATAGCATAGAAATAAGGGTGAATTTATGAAAAGAAACCATTCATATTTGGATATGAAAGTTACCAATGAGGGTTGGGATTCAGCGCATGACTTTGGACCCCTGGGGCTATGCCCCAGGGCGGGGCTAGAGGTCAAGATCTAGGACACCTTTGACATTTTTATGTCCAATTTTGCAAATATCTACAAACGCAGCGTTTCTGCATTACTCAGGTGAGTTACGTGGCCGATAGGCCTCTGGTTTACATGTAACAGTTTTCCTTATTCATATGCATTCTAGACCAATTTTGACCTTGCCGTAAAATAGGTCAAGGTCATCACAGGGTAATGATTTATATATACATTTTAGTACTTTAGCCATCAATGCTTCATGCCAAGTTTCGTTGACATCGGTCAACCAGTTCCGAAGAAGAAGATTTTTAAGGGTTTTACCATATATGGGCATGGCGGCCATCTTAGTCATGTGATCTGGATTTTTTATATATACATTGGTTCCCCCTTCCTACAGATGCTTCATAGTAAACTTGGCTTAAATTGGCCAAGCAGTTTCAGAGATCTTTGAAATTGTGAACGGACGACGGACGGACGGACGACGGAGCGTGGCCTCAGGTGAGCTAAAAAGCGAAATTGCGAAAAGGCATACAATAAATGTTTTGTATTTCGTCGAAGAGAACTAGTTTTCAAGCCTAAAATATTTTTTCATTCAATTATTTCATCATCGATTTGGTATCTTGATCGTTTGTTCGCTGCATGACCTACATGACCAGTCATCCTACGGCAGTATGACGCAACCCATGCAATGGCATTTGCTTCAAACACTGCAAACGTTTCAAGAAGAATGAATCCGCTTTCCGAAATGGGTAAAGCCGTGTTCATGTGCAGTATTTTTGCACCCTGGTGCAAAAATACACCCGGGTGCAAATCTGTTCCCGGGTGCAAAGCTGCACCCCTTGTGTAGTGTTCATATGCAGCGAAATCATGTCCATGTTTACCTGGATTTGACATTAAACTTTGATTAAAATGCTCCTTATTAGCAGAGGTCATTTGCTGTATATAATTAAAAAGAATAAATAAAAATATCGAAAATTAAACGAAATAGAAATAAAATCAAAAATAAAATCAGAGCAGTGTTATGTTCATGATAGAAGCACAAGAATGGTGAAGAAGAGTATAATGCTTGACACTTGCATCAACAAGGCGTGGTTAATATAAAAGCGGTGTAGCAACGATAAGTGTCCATCAACGACTTCTGTTCACCATGGACAATAGTCGTTGCGGCCGCAACGACTTCTGTCCACTAGCTAAATGGACAATAGTCGTTGAGCATGTAGATATAAAAATTATTTTCAACGACTACTGTTCATTTTCATAGAGCACTGCGAAAAATGCTGATTACTGTTAAAACCGTTCTGTAAGTACATACCTTGACACCCATTTAGCAAACAACATTCACAGATGGACTGACTTGTGTGTTTTGACGGTAAGGATCGGTTGACCTACTTTCCATGGTTCAGTGATTTTGCCTTATATCTTGACACTCAATTAATATATTTTCTTACTTCTTTCAGATTATGAGTAAGTATGACCAGATCTTTGACCCCAATATACTTATAAGTCATTGTGACCTAATTTCACGGTTCAGTGATTTTGCCTTATATCTTGACACTCAATCAGTATATTTTCATACTTTTTTTAGATTATGAGTGTGTATGACCAGACCTTTGACCCCAATATACTTATAGGTCACTGTGACCTTATTTCACGGTTCAGTGATTTTGCCTTATATCTCGGCACTCAACTGGTATATGAACAAACTTCTTTCACAATATGTTTGCGTATGACCAGGCCTTTGAACCCAGTATACTTATAGGTCACTGTGACCTAATTTCATGGTTCAGTGATTTTGCCTTATATTTTGGCACTCAATCAGTATATTTTCATACTTTTTTCAGATTATGAGTGTGTATGACCAGACCTTTGACCCCAATATACTTATAGGTCACTGTGACCTTATTTCACGGTTCATTGATTTTGCTTTATATCTCGGCACTCAACTGGTATATGAACAAACTTCTTTCACACTATGTTTGCGTATGACAAGACCTTTGACCCTTAAGTAGTCATAGGTCATTATGACCTAATTTCACGGTTCAGTGATTTTGCCTTATATCTCGGCACTCAGGTGGTTTATGAACATACTGTTTTCATGGTATGTTTGCGTATGACAAGACCTTTGACCCATAAGTAGTGTTAGGTCATTATGACCTAATTTCACGGTTCAGTGATTTTCCCTTGTATCTCGGCACTCAATTGGTATATGAACATACTGTTTTCAGGATATGTTTGCGTATGACAAGACCTTTGACCCTGAAGTATTCCTTGGTCACTGTGACCTAATTTCATGGTTCAGTGATTTTGCCTTATATCTTGACACTCAATCAATATATTTTCTTACTTCTTTCAGATTATGAGTAAGTATGACCAGGCCTTTGAACCCAATATACTTATAGGTCACTGTGACCTAATTTCACGGTTCAGTGATTTTGCCTTATATCTTGACACTCAATTGGTTCATGACCAACTTCTTTCACACTTTGTTTGGGTATGACAAGACCTTTGACCCTAAAGTAGTCATAGGTCATTATGACCTAATTTCACGGTTCAGTGATTTTCCCTTATATCTCGGCACTCAATTGGTATATGAACATACTTCTTTCATGATATGTTTGCATATGACAAGACCTTTAACCGTTAAGTATTCCTGGGCCACTGTGACCTAATTTCATGGTTCAGTGACTTTGCCTTATATCTTGACACTCAGTTGATATCTTTTCATACTTCTTTCTGATTATGAATGAGTTTGACCAGACCTTTATTCAAAACATACTTATATGTCACTATGACCTTATTTCATGGTTCAGTGATTTTGCATTATATCTCAACACTCAATAGGTATATGATCATATTTCTTTTACATTATGAGAAAGTATGACTAGACCTTTGACCCTGAAGAACTTTTAGGTCATTGTGACCTTATTTCACAGTTCAGTGAGTTTGCCTTGTATCTTGGCACGCATTTGGTATATGAACACTCTTCTTTCACAATATGAGTGAGACCTTTAAATCTTAGGTAGTTATAGTTAACTTTCATGGTTGAGTGATTTTGCCTTGTTGAATCAAGGCAAAGAGATGTATGAGCATAATGCTTTGGGTTACAGGTCAGGTTTGGCCTTATGTTTGTCAATGGTCAGAAGCAGTCGAGCGCGCTGTCCTGCGACAGCTCTTATTTTTTTTTACAAAGAGTTCATATCTTGACAACAACTTATCATAAAACATTCATAGTTCATACACATTATGTTCCCTGAGTCGGAGTCAGGGGCGGGGCTAGAGGTCAAAATCTAGAACTGCCTAAATATTGTTTTTAGCTCGACTACACAAAGGGCATAGAGCTATGGTATTCACCGCGGTCGTCCACGTTCCCGTGCGCGTGCGCGTTACACTTGCGTTTAAGGTTTCTAGAATCTTGACAACAACTCATCAGAAAGCATTAATACTTAGACTATTGATACCCTGTATGGTTAGCTTTCATTTCATGGCATCGAGCCCCTAGGTCCAGTCCCGAGAGGGGGGGGGGTGTGCTGGAGGTTTAAAAATCTAACACACCATTATTGATGGCTTTTCTGTGATATAGTATTCTAGAAGTCTATATCTTTAAAATCTTTTATCAGTGGGCTTTCATACTTGAACCATAGGTACCTTGTAGGGTTGAGTTTAGATCCCTGGGTCCATGCCTGGGGGATGGAACAAGAGGTTAAAAACTAGAACACTGTAAAAATGGATGTACTGCTTTGTAACTTGTACGAAGAAAGATATCTTACTGCATACAATTTAGGTTCCATGACATCGGACCTCTGGGGTAAAAATTTAGAACTCGCTACAATATTTTTGGCGATTTATATCTAAATAGAAACAACTTACTGAGATGGTTGGTCATTCATCTTTCAACATTGTGACAATGGCTTGTGTGTCATGACGGTAAGATTGCGTTGACCTACTTTCCGTGGTACAGCGATTTTACATCTTGACACACAATTAGTATATTTTCTTACTTCTTTCAGATTATGAGTAAGAATGACCAGACCTTTGACCCAAAATATACTTATAGGTCAATGTGACCTAATTTCGCGGTTCAGTGATTTTGCCCAGTATCTTGACACTCAATTGACATATTTTCATATTACCTTCAGATTATGAGTGAGTATGACCCCAATAAACTTATTGATCACTGTGACCTAATTTCAACTGTGACCTAATTTCACAGTTCAGTGATTTTTCCTTATATCTAGACACTCAATTGATATATTTTCATATTTCCATCAGATGATGAGTGAGTATGACCAGACCTATGACCCCAATATACTTATAGGTCACTGTGACCTTATATCACGATTCAGTGCTTTTGCCTTATAATTCCGCACTAAATTGGTATTTTTTCATACTTCTTTCAGATTGTGAGTGAGAATGACCAGACCTTTGACCCAAATATACTTACAGGTAAAGGTCACTGTGATCAACGTAACGACTGCTATGAAAAGTTGTCGTTGAAAGCTCAACCGGTTCTGTCCATCATGTACAAAAACATTTGAACTTGTCTCATACTAGTTCCGAACGCCACGATTAATTGTTATAAGATTTTTTTAACAGGAACTCTTATTGTGTTACGATTGACTGATTTATATATGATTTTATCTGTCGAGAACAGAACTAGTTGAAAACGTAACGACTTCTGTCTACTGTGAACAGTTGTCGTTGAAGCTTCAACTGGTTCTGTCCATCATGTACAAAAGCCTTTGAACTTGCCTCATACCATTTCAGAACGCCACGATTCATTGTTTTAAGATATATTTCTGTATCAGGAACTTTAATTGTTAAAAGATTGACTGACTAATGTGATTTCAGCTGTCGTGAACAGAAGTCGTTGACAGCGTGACGACTTCTGTCTGCTGTGAACAGTTGTCGTAGAAACCTCAACCGGTTCTGTCCATAATGAACACAAATCTTTGAACATATCTCATACTAGTTAAGAAAGCCACAATTTATTGTTTTTAGATAGATTTGTGTATCAGCAACTTTAATTGATATTAGATTGACTGACTTATATGATTTCATCGTTCGTGAACAGAAGTCGTTGACAACGTAACGACTTCTGTCTGCTGTGAACAGTTGTCGTTGAAATCTCAACTGATTCTGTCCTGTCCATCATGAACAAAAATTTTTAAATTTGTCTCGTGCTTGTTCAGAAAGAACATGATTACTTGGTTTAAGATATATTCGTGTATCAAGAATTTTCATCGTTATAAGATTGACTGATTTCTATGATTTCATCTGTCGTGAACAGAAGTCGTTGACAACGTAACGACTTCTGTCTGCTGTGAACAGTTGTCGTTGAAAACTCAACCGGTTCTGTCCATCATGTACACAAACCTTTGACCTTGTCTCATACTCGTTCAGAAAGCCACGATTAGTTGTTTTAAGATAGATTTGTGTATCAGGAACTTTAATTGATAATAGATTGACTGGCTTATATGATTTCATCTTTCGTGAACAGAAGTCGTCGACAACGTAACGAATTCTGTCTGCTGTGAACAGTTATCGTTGAAAACTCAACTGGTTCTGTCCATCATGTACAAAAAACTTTAAATTTGTCTCATGCTTGTTCAGAAAGAACACGATTACTTAGTTTAAGATATATTCGTGTATGAAGAATTTTCCACGTTATAATTGTCGTTGAAAACTCAACCGGTTCTGTCCATCATGTACACAAACCTTTGAACTTGTCTCATACTAGTTCAGAAAGCCACGATTAGTTGTTTTAATATAGATTTGTGTATCATACTAGTTCAGAAAGCCACGATTTGTTGTTTTAGATAGATTTGTGTATTAGGATTCATCTGTCGTGAACAGAAGTCGTTGACAACGTAACGACTTCTGTCTGCTGTGAACAGTTGTCGTTGAAAACTCAACCGGTTCTGTCCATCATGTACACAAACCTTTGACCTTGTCTCATACTCGTTCAGAAAGCCACGATTAGTTGTTTTAAGATAGATTTGTGTATCAGGAACTTTAATTGATAATAGATTGACTGGCTTATATGATTTCATCTTTCGTGAACAGAAGTCGTCGACAACGTAACGAATTCTGTCTGCTGTGAACAGTTATCGTTGAAAACTCAACTGGTTCTGTCCATCATGTACAAAAAACTTTAAATTTGTCTCATGCTTGTTCAGAAAGAACACGATTACTTAGTTTAAGATATATATTCGTGTATGAAGAATTTTCCACGTTATAATTGTCGTTGAAAACTCAACCGGTTCTGTCCATCATGTACACAAACCTTTGAACTTGTCTCATACTAGTTCAGAAAGCCACGATTAGTTGTTTTAATATAGATTTGTGTATCAGGAACTTTAATTGATATTAGATTGACTGATTTCTATGATTTCATCTGTTGTGAATAGAAGTCGTTGACAACGTAACGACTTCTGTCTGCTGTGAACAGTTGTCGTTGAAAACTCAATCGGTTCTGTCCATCATGAACACAAAACTTTGAACATGTCTCATACTAGTTCAGAAAGCCACGATTTGTTGTTTTTAGATAGATTTGTGTATCAGGAACTTTAATTGTTATATGATTGACTTACTTTTGTGATTTCATCTGTCGTGAACAGAAGTCGTTGACAACGTAACGACTTCTGTCTGCTGTGAATAGTTGTCGTTGAAAACTCAACCGGTTCTGTCCATCATGTACAAAAACCTTTGAATATGTCTCATACTAGTTCAGAAAGCCACGATTTGTTGTTTTTAGAAAGATACTTGTTGAAAGATTGACTGACTAATATGATTTCATCTGTCGTGAACAGAAGTCGTTGACAACGTAACGACTTCTGTCTGCTGTGAACAGTTGTCGTTAAAACTCAACCGGTTCTGTCCATCATGTACTGAAAACCGTTGAACTTGTCTCATATCAGTTTAGAAAGCCACGACTAGTTGTTTTAAGATAGATTTTTGTATCAGGAACTTTAACTGTTATTAGATTGGCTGACTTATATGATTTCATCTGTCGTGCACAGAAGTCGTTGACAACGTAACGACTTCTGTCTGCTGTGAATAGTTGTCGTTGAAAACTCAACCGATTCTGTCCATCATGTACAAAAACCTTTGAACATGTCTCATACTAGTTCAGAAAGCCACGATTTGTTGTTTTTAGAAAGTTTTGTGTATCAGGAACTTAAGTTGTTAGAAGATTGACTGACTAATGTGATTTCATCTGTCGTGAACAGAAGTCGTTGACAACGTAACGACTTCTGTCTGCTGTGAACAGTTGTCGTTGAAAACTCAACCGGTTCTGTCTATCATGAACAAAAATCTTTGAACATGTCTCATACTAGTTCAGAATGCCACTATTTGTTGTTTTTAGATAGATTTGTGTATTAGGAACTTTAATTGTTATTAGATTCACTAACTAATGTGATTTCATCTGTCGTGTACAGAAGTCGTTGACAACGTAACGACTTCTGTCTGCTGTGAACAGTTCTCGTTGAAAACTCAACCGGTTCTGTCCATCATGGACAAAAACCTTTGAACTTGTCTCATACTCGTTCAGAAAGCCTCGATTAGTTGTTTTAAGAAAGCTTTGTGAATCAGGAACTTTAATTGATATTAGATTGACTGACTTATATGATGTCATCTTTCGTGAACAGAAGTCGTTGACAACGTAACGACTTATGTCTGCTGTGAACAGTTGTCGTTGAAAACTCAACTGGTTCTGTCCATCATGTACAAAAAAACTTTAAATTTGTCTCATGCTTGTTCAGAAAGAACACGATTACTTGGTTTATGATATATTCGTGTATCAAGAATGTTCATCGTTTTAAGACAGACTGATTTCTATGATTTTATCTGTCGTGAACAAAAGTCGATGACAACGTAACGACTTCTGTCTGCTGTGAACAGTTGTCGATGAAAACTCAACCGGTTCTGTCCATCATTTACAAAAACCCTTGGACTTGTCTATTACTAGTTCCGAAAGCCACGATTAGTTGATATAAGATAGATTTATGTATCAGGAACTTAAATTGTCATACTATTGATGGATTTATATGAATCTATCTGTCGTGAACAGAACTCGTTGACAACGTTACGACTTCTGTTTGCTGGGAACAGTTGTCGTTGAAAACTCAACCGGTTCTGTCCATTATGTACTAAAAACCTTTGAACTTGTCTAATACCAGTAAAGAAAGCTTAGATTAGTTGTTTTAAGATAGATTTTTGTATCAGGAACTTTAACTGTTATTAGATTGGCTGACTTATATGATTTCATCTGTCGTGAACAGAAGTCGTTGACAACGTTACGACTTCTGTCTGCTGTGAATAGTTGTCGTTGAAAACTCAACCGGTTCTGTCCATCATGTACAAAAAACATTTGAACATGTCTCATACTAGTTCAGAAAGCCACGATTTGTTGTTTTTAGAAAGATTTGTGTATCAGGAACTTAAGTTGTTAAAAGATTGACTGACTAATGTGATTTCGACTGTCGTGAACAGAAGTCGTTGACAACGTAACGACTTCTGTCTTCTGTGAACAGTTGTCGTTGGAAACTGAACTGGTTTTGTCCATCATGAACACAAATCTTTGAACATGTCTCATACTAGTTCATAAAGCCAAGATTTGTTGTTTTTAGATAGATTTGTGTATCAGGAACTTTAATTGTTATTAGATTGACTTACTTATGTGAATTCATCTGTATTGAACAGAAGTCGTTGACAACGTAACGACTTCTATCTGCTGTGAACAGTTGTCGTTGAAAACTCAACTGGTTCTGTCCATCATGTACTAAAGACCGTTGAAGTTGTATTATACCAGTCCAGAAAGCCACGATAAGTTGTTTTAAGATAGATTTTTGTATCAGGAACTTTATTTGTTATTAGATTGGCTGACTTATATGATTCCATCTGTCGTGAACAGAAGTCGTTGACGACGTTACGACTTCTGTCTGCTGTGAACAGTTGTCGTTGAAAACTCAACCGGTTCTGTCCATCATGTACAAAAGCCTTTGAAGTTGTCTCATACCAGTTCAAAAAGCCACGATTTGTTGTTTTAAGATAGATTTGTGTATCAGGAACTTTAATTGTTAAAAGATTTTCTGACTAATGTGATTTCATCTTTCGTGAACAGAAGTCGTGGACAACGTTACGACTTCTGTCTGCTGTGAACAGTTGTCGTTGAAAACTCAACCGGTTCTGTCCATCATGTACTAAAGACCGTTGAAGTTGTCTCATACCAGTTCAGAAAGCCACGATTAGTTGTTTTAAGATAGATTTTTGTATCAGGAACTTTAATTGTTATTACATTGGCTGACTTATATGATTTCATCTGTCGTGAACAGAAGTCGTTGACAACGTTACGACTTCTGTCTGCTGTGAACAGTTGTCTTTGAAAACTCAACCGGTTCTGTCCATCATGTACACAAACCTTTGAACTTGTCTCATAATAGTTCAGAAAGCCACGATTTTTTGTTTTAGATAGATTTGTGTATCAGGAACTTTAATTGTTAAAAGATTTTCTGACTAATGTGATTTCATCTTTCGTGAACAGAAGTCGTTGACAACGTAACGACTTGTGTCTTCTGTGAACAGTTGTCGTTGAAAACTCAATCGGTTCTGTCCATCATGAACACAAAACTTTGAACATGTCTCATACTAGTTCATAAAGCCAAGATTTGTTGTTTTTAGATAGATTTGTGTATCAGGAACTTTAATTGTTATTAGATTGACTTACTTATGAGATTTCATCTGTCGTGAACAGAAGTCGTTGACAACGTAACGACTTCTGTCTGCTGTGAACAGTTGTCGTTGAAAACTCAACCGGTTCTGTCCATCATGTATTAAAAACCGTTGAACTTGTCTCATACCAGTTTAGAAAGCCACGACTAGTTGTTTTAAGATATATTTTTGTATCAGGAACTTTAACTGTTATTAGATTGGCTGACTTATATGATTTCATCTGACGTGAACAGTAGTCGTTGACAACGTTACGACTTCTGTCTGTTGTGAATAGTTGTCGTTGAAAACTCAACCGGTTCTGACCATCATGTACAAAAACCTTTGAACATGTCTCATACTAGTTCAGAAAGCCACGATTTGTTGGTTTTAGAAAGATTTGTGTATCAGGAACGTATGTTGTTAAAAGATTGACTGACTTATATGATTTCATCTGTCGTGAACAGAAGTCGTTGACAACGTAACGACTTCTGTCTGCTGTGAACAGTTGTCGTTGAAAACTCAACCGGTTCTGTCTATCATGAACAAAAATCTTTGAACATGTCTCATACTAGTTCAGAAAGCCACGATTTGTTGTTTTAGATAGATTTGTGTATTAGGAACTTTAATTGTTATTAGATTCTTTTACTAATGTGATTTCATCTGTCGTGAACAGAAGTCGTTGACAACGTAACGACTTCTGTCTGCTGTGAACAGTTGTCGTTGAAAACTCAACCGGTTCTGTCCATCATGTACAAAAACCTTTGAACTTGTCTCATACTCGTTCAGAAAGCCACGATTAGTTGTTTTAAGATAGATTTGTGAATCAGGAACTTTAATTGATATTAGATTGACTGACTTATATGATGTCATCTTTCATAAACAGAAGTCGTTTACAACGTATGTCTGCTGTGAACAGTTGTCGTTGAAAACTCAACTGGTTCTGTCCATCATGTACAAAAAAACTTTAAATTTGTCTCATGCTTGTTCAGAAAGGACACGATTACTTGGTTTAAGATATATTCGTGTATCAAGAATATTCATCGTTATAAGATTGACTGATTTCTATGATTTTATCTGTCGTGAACAGAAGTCGTTGACAACGTAACGACTTCTGTCTGTTGTGAACAGTTGTCGATGAAAACTCAACCGGTTCTGTCCATCATTTACAAAAACCCTTGGACTTGTCTATTACTAGTTCCGAAAGCCACGATTAGTTGTTATAAGATAGATGTATGTATCAGGAACTTAAATTGTCATACTATTGATGGATTTATATGATTTCATCTGTCGTGAACAAAACTCGTTGACAACGTAACGACTTCTGTCTGCTGTGAACAGTTGTCGTTGAAAACTCAACTGGTTCTGTCCATCATGAACAAAAAAAAATAAATTTGTCTCATGCTTCAAAACTGCTCACAGCAGACAAAAGTCGTTACGTTGTCAACGACTTATGTTCACGACAGATGAAATTATATAAGTCAGTCAATCTAATATCAATTAAAGTTCCTGATTCACAAATCTATCTTAAAACAACTAATCGCGGCTTTCTGAACTAGTATGCGACAAGTTCAAAGGTTTGTATACATAATGGACAGAACCGGTTGAGTTTTCAACGACAACTGTTCACAGTAGACAGAAGTCGTTACGTTGTCAACGACTTCTGTTCACGTCAGATGAGATCACATTAGTCAGTCAATCTTTGAACAATTAAAGTTCCTGATACACAAATCTATCAAAAAACAACAAATCGTGGCTTTCTGAACTAGTATGAGACAAGTTCAAAGGTTTTTGTTCATGATGGACAAAACCGGTTGAGTTTTCAACGGCAACTATTCTCAGCAGACAAAGGTCGTTACGTTGTCAACGAGTTCTGTTTACGACAGATGAAATCATATAAATCCGTCAATCGTATAACAATTTAAGTTCCTGATACACAAATCTATCTTATAAGAACTAATCGTGGCTTTCGGAAATAGTAGGAGACATGTTCAAAGGTTTTTGTAAATGATGGACAGAACCGGTTGAGTTTTCAACGACAACTGTTCACAGCAGACAGAAGTCGTTACGTTGTCAACGACTTCTGTTCACGACAGATGAAATCATAGAAATCAGTCAATCTTATAACTATGAAAATTCTTGAAACACGAATATATCTTAAACCAAGTAATCGTGTTCTTTCTGAACAAGCATGAGACAAATTTAAAGTTTTTTTGTACATGATGGACAGAACCAGTTGAGTTTTCAACGACAACTGTTCACAGCAGACAGAAGTAGTTACGTTGTCAACGACTTCTGTTCACGACAGATGAAATCATATAAATCCATCAATAGTATGACAATTTATGTTCCTGATACATAAATCTATCTTATAACAACAAATCGTGGCTTTCGGAACTAGTAATAGACAAGTCCAAGGGTTTTTGTAAATGATGGACAGAACCGGTTGAGTTTTCAACGACAACTGTTCACAGCAGACAGAAGTAGTTACGTTGTCAACGACTTCTGTTCACGACAGATGAAATCATATAAATCAATCAATAGTATGACAATTTAAGTTCCTGATACACAAATCTATCTTAAAACTAATCGTGGCTTTCTAACCTAGTATGAGACAAGTTCAAAGGTTTGTGTACATGATGGACAGAACCGGCTGAGTTTTCAACAACAACTGTTCACAGCAGACAGAAGTCGTTACGGTGTCAACACGGTGGGTAGCCTTAACGGAATCTACGGGATCAAATCGCTTTTTCCGGCGCCTACGGGATCAGCAACGGAGTCTAGGGGAATTATTTTGATGAAGTTGGCAATGAACGCTACTTCAGCGGAAGATTTTTTTTGAGAAAAAAGTAACATTATTGTATATTCTTTTTCACGGGACCCGGAACATATCAGGCATACTACTTTTGTACAGAAAACTGCAGTTCGAGACACTGAACCTGTTTAAAAACGGTATTTATCCCCACCCTGCATGTCTACAGGCTAAAAGAAAGGGCCTTTAAAGAATCAATTTTATTGCTTTTATCAATCGAAGACGGGAAAATCGATCAGAACGTAGACTGTTGTTATATACTCTCCTTAAATAAAGGTAAATACTACATTCCTGTCCTTTATCTGACGCATATAGCACAAATTAGAGATCGTTCAAAAGAGTTTGTGGTGGAACGGATCCTACGGGATCCAGAAGAAACACGCGTTTTTATGGCACCGGCCATAAGGGGATCATTTGGCACCGGATCCTCAGGGTATTGTGTACAAAATGCAAATTAAAATTATAACCTTGCATTGGTATATGGCGACAAAACAATCTTATTTTTTGTATTTCTGTACAATATACAGGATTTGAAGGGGTATACTTTTGCTCAAAGATCCACATATTATGTGGATCTTTGAGCAAAAGTATACCCCTTCAAATTCCACAATTACTGATAAAAAGGTATTTACCCAGGTATCTATAATAGGCTTGCTACCCTTGCGGTTATGGTACCCATAGACCACTATTCCATTACAATATAGGCCTATCCTTTCCGGGTCCCAAAAAGAAAAAAATGCTTTGGCTTTCGCCCCAAAGAGGAGAACACTTGAACACCTGAACATCATGATCCAACAACGCTCATTTGTTCTCCCATACTAACTATCAAGCCGACCTACAGTAAACTAAGACACGCACCAAAAAAGGGGAAAACCACCCTTGAGAAGAGCAGAAAAGGGAGTTCGGAGTTACGTAACTGTCCTTTAGCATTTGAAAACAAATCTCCATATACTTATAATGGAAAAAATCCCCTAGGCTGTGGTGCCAGATTCCCCTAGGTGCCGGTCCTTCTTTGATTAGATTTTTGGGCAAATTCTTTTATTTTTACCACAAACTATTGTGTCAGTACATAAAGAAATTGAACTAGGAATCATTCTATTCAAAATAAAGGCGAACTTACTAGGAAGCCAGAATATAGAAGATCAGCAGAATGCAATTTAGGGGCGGTCCGTCATTTTACACCACGATCGCAGCAAATAAATTGTCACGCACGCAAACGCATCATACTGCACTAAATCACAATGCTGATCAAAATTTTGTGTGATCTTTTATAAGTTCCGTGCAATACTTACTCTATGTCTTTCCTGATTATTTTTGTGTGAAACTACCTCGGAAAGAAAGCAACCTTTTGTAAAAATAAATAGAATTCCCGTAGACTCCGTTGCTGATCCCGTAGACGCCGGAAAAGGCGATTTGATCCCGTAGATTCCGTTAAGGCTACCCACCGTGGTCAACGACTTCTGTTCACGACAGATGAAATCATAGAAAACAATCAATCTTATAACGATGAAAATTCTTGATTACACGAATATATCTTAAACCAAGTAATCGTGTTTTTTCTGAACAAGCATGAGACAAATTTAAAGTTTTTGTACATGACGGACAGAACCAGTTGAGTTTTCAACGACAACTGTTCACAGCAGACAGAAGTCGTTACGTTGTCAACGACTTCTGTTCACGAAAGATGAAATCATATAAGTCAGTCAATCAAATATCAATTAAAGTTCCTGATATACAAATCTATCTTAAAACAACTAATCGTGGCTTTCTGAACTAGTATGAGACACGTTCAAAGGTTTGTGTACATGATGGACAGAACCGGTTGAGTTTTCAACGGCAACTGTTCACAGCAGACAGAATTCATTACGTTGTCAACGACTTCTGTTCACGACAGATGAAATCACATTAGTCAGTCAATCTTTTAACAACTAAAGTTCCTGATACACAAATCTATCTAAAAACAACACATCGTGGCTTTCTGAACTAGTATGAGACAAGTTCAAAGGATTTTGTACATGATGGACAGAACCGGTTGAGTTTTAAGTTTAAACTTTATTTATTTTACTTCAATTACACAGAAAGCTCATTGAACTTATATACGCGTTCTTGAAGGCGCGGATGTTGGCGTTATGTGGTCCAACGTGGTGGAGGAAACCGGAGAACCCGGGGAAAACCACCGAACCTGGACGGGCGACCACTACCCTGCCACATGCATTGACCCGGATTCGAACCCGGATCGCCGTGGTGACAAGCGAGTGCGTTATCCACTACGCTATCCAGGCCCCCGTTTTCAACGACAACTGTTCACAGCAGACAGAAGTCGTTACGTTGTCAACGACTTCTGTTCACGAAAGATGAAATCATATAAGTAAGTCAATCTAATATCATTTAAAGTTCCTGATACACAAACCTATCATAAAACAACTAATCGTGGCTTTCTAACCTAGTATGAGACAACTTCAAAGGTTTTTAGTACATGATGGACAGAACCGGTTGAATTTTCAACGACAACTGTTCACAGCAGTCAAAAGTCGTTACGCTGTCAACGAGTTCTGTTCACGACAGACGAAATCATATCAATCCGTAAATCTAATATCAATTTAAGTTCCTGATACATAAATCTATCTTATAACAACTAATCGTGGATTTCGGAACTAGTTAGAGACAAGTTCAAAGGTTTTTGTAAATGATGGACAGAACCGGATGAGTTTTCAACGAGAACTGTTCACAGCAGACAGAAGTCGTTACGTTGTCAACGACTTCTGTCCACGACAGATGAAATCATAGAAATCAGTCAATCTTATAACGATGAAAATTTTTTATACACGAATATATCTTAAACCAAGTAATCGTGTTCTTTTTGAACAAGCATGAGACAAATTTAAAGTTTTTGTACATGATGGACAGAACCAGTTGAGTTTTTATCGACAACTGTTCACAGCAAACAGAAGTAGTTACGTTGTCAACGACTTCTGTTCACGAAAGATGAAATCATATAAGTCAGTCAATCTAATATCAATTAAAGTTCCTGATACACACATCTATCTTAAAACAACTAATCGCAGCTTTCTGAACTAGTATGAGACAAGTTCAAAGGTATGTGTACATGATGGACAGAACCGGTTGAGTTTTCAACGACAACTGTTCACAGCAGACAGAAGTCGTTACGTTGTCAACGACTTCTGTTCACGACAGATGAAATCATATATGTAAGTCAATCTAATAACAATTAAAATTCCTGATACATAAATCTATATAAAAACAACAAATCGTGGCTTTCTGAGCTAGTATGAGACATGTTCAAAGATTTGTGTTCATGATGGACAGAACCGGTTGAGTTTTCAACGACAACTGTTCACAGCAGACAGAAGTCGTTACGTTGTCAACGACTTCTGTTCACGACAGATGAAATCACATTAGTCAGTCAATCTTTTAACAACTAAAGTTCCTGATACGCAAATCTATCTAAAAACAACAAATCGTGGCTTTCTGAACTAGTATGAGACAAGTTCAAATGTTTTTGTACATGATGGACAGAACCGGTTGAGTTTTCAACGACAACTGTTCACAGCAGACAGAAGTCGTTACGTTGTCAACGACTTCTGTTCACGAAAGATGAAATCATATAAGTAAGTCAATCTAATATCATTTAAAGTTCCTGATACACAGATCTATCTTAACTAATCGTGGCTTTCTAGCCTAGTATGAGACAAGTTCAAAGGTTTTTAGTACATGACGGACAGAACCAGTTGAGTTTTCAACGACAACTGTTCTGAGCAGACAGAAGTCGTTACGGTGTAAACGACTTCTGTTCACGAAAGATGAAATCATATAAGTCAGTCAATCTAATATCAATTAAAGTTCCTGATACACAAATCTATCTTAAAACAACTAATCGTGGCTTTCTGAACTAGTATGAGACACGTTCAAAGGTTTGTGTACATGATGGACAGAACCGGTTGAGTTTTCAACGACAACTGTTCACAGCAGACAGAAGTCGTTACGTTGTCAACGACTTCTGTTCACGACAGATGAAATCACATTAGTCAGTCAATCTTTTAACAACTAAAGTTCCTGATACACAAATCTATCTAAAAACAACAAATCGTGGCTTTCTGAACTAGTATGAGACAAGTTCAAAGGTATTTGTACATGATGGACAGAACCGGTTGAGTTTTCAACGACAACTGTTCACAGCAGACAGAAGTCGTTACGTTGTCAACGACGTCTGTTCACGAAAGATGAAATCATATAAGTAAGTCAATCTAATATCATTTAAAGTTCCTGATACACAAATCTATCATAAAACAACTAATCGTGGCTTTCTAACCTAGTATGAGACAAGTTCAAAGGTTTTTAGTACATGATGGACAGAACCGGTTGAATTTTCAATGACAACTGGTCACAGCAGTCAAAAGTCGTTACGCTGTCAACGAGTTCTGTTCACGACAGACGAAATCATATCAATCCGTAAATCTAATATCAATTTAAGTTCTGATACGTAAATCTATCTTATAACAACTAATCGTGGCTTTCGGAACTAGTTAGAGACAAGTTCAAAGGTTTTTGTAAATGATGGACAGAACCGGTTGAGTTTTCAACGAGAACTGTTCACAGCAGACAGTAAATCGTTTCGTTGTCAACGACTTCTGTTCACGACAGATGAAATCATAGAAATCAGTCAATCTTATAACGATGAAAAGGTACAAGAATATATCTTAAACCAAGTAATCGTGTTCTTTCTGAACAAGCATGAGACAAATTTAAAGTTTTTGTACATGATGGACAGAACCAGTTGATTTTTCAACGACAACTGTTCACAGCAGACAGAAGTAGTTACGTTGTCAACGACTTCTGTTCACGAAAGATGAAATCATATAAGTCAGTCAATCTAATATCAATTAAAGTTCCTGATACACACATCTATCTTAAAATAACTAATCGTGGATTTCGGAACTAGTTAGAGACAAGTTCAAAGGTATGTGTACATGATGGACGGAACCGGTTGAGTTTTCAACGACAACTGTTCACAGCAGACAGAAGTCGTTACGTTGTCAACGACTTCTGTTAACGACAGATGAAATCATATAAGTAAGTCAATCTAATAACAATTAAAATTCCTGATACATAAATCTATCTAAAACAACAAATCGTGGCATTCTGAGCTAGTATGAGACATGTTCAAAGATTTGTGTTCATGATGGACAGAACCGGTTGAGTTTTCAACGACAACTGTTCACAGCAGACAGAAGTCGTTACGTTGTCAACGACTTCTGTTCACGACAGATGAAATCACATTAGTCAGTCAATCTTTTAACAACTAAAGTTCCTGATACACAAATCCATCTAAAAACAACAAATCGTGGCTTTCTGAACTTGTATGAGACAAGTTCAAATGTTTTTGTACATGATGGACAGAACCGGTTGAGTTTTCAACGACAACTGTTCACAGCAGACAGAAGTCGTTACGTTGTCAACGACTTCTGTTCACGTCAGATGAAATCATATAAGTAAGTCAATCTAATATCATTTAAAGTTCCTGATACACAAATCTATCTTAACTAATCGTGGCTTTCTAGCCTAGTATGAGACAAGTTCAAAGGTTTTTAGTACATGATGGACAGAACCGGTTGAGTTTTCAACGACAACTGTTCACAACAGTCAAAAGTCATTACGCTGTCAACGAGTTCTGTTCACGACAGATGAAATCATATCAATCCGTAAATCTAATATCAATTTACGTTCCTGATACATAAATCTATCTTATAACAACTAATCGTGGCTTTCGGAACTAGTTAGAGACAAGTTCAAAGGTATTTGTAAATGATGGACAGAACCGATTGAGTTTTCAACGAGAACTGTTCACAGCAGACAGAAGTCGTTACGTTGTCAACGACTTCTGTTCACGTCAGATGAAATCATATAAGTAAGTCAATCTAATATCATTTAAAGTTCCTGATACACAAATCTATCTTAACTAATCGTGGCTTTCTAGCCTAGTATGAGACAAGTTCAAAGGTTTTTAGTACATGATGGACAGAACCGGTTGAGTTTTCAACGACAACTGTTCACAACAGTCAAAAGTCATTACGCTGTCAACGAGTTCTGTTCACGACAGATGAAATCATATCAATCCGTAAATCTAATATCAATTTACGTTCCTGATACATAAATCTATCTTATAACAACTAATCGTGGCTTTCGGAACTAGTTAGAGACAAGTTCAAAGGTATTTGTAAATGATGGACAGAACCGATTGAGTTTTCAACGAGAACTGTTCACATCAGACAGAAGTCGTTACGTTGTCAACGACTTCTGTTCACGACAGATGAAATCATAGAAATCAGTCAATCTTATAACGATGAAAATTCTTTATACACGAATATATCTTAAACCAAGTAATCGTGTTCTTTCTGAACAAGCATGAGGCAAATGTAAAGTTTTTGTACATGATGGACAGAACCAGTTCAGTTTTCAACGACAACTGTTCACAGCAGACAGAAGTCGTTACGTTGTCAACGACTTCTGTTCACGAAAGATGAAATCATAAAAGTCAGTCAATCTAATATCAATTAACGTTCCTGATACACAAATCTATCGTAGAACATCTAATCCTGGCTTTCTGAACTTGTATGAGACAAGTTCAAAGGTTTGTGTACATGATGGACAGAACCGGTTGATTTTTCAACGATAACTGTTCACAGCAGACAGGAGTCGTTACGTTGTCAACGACTTCTGTTCACGACAAGTAAGTCAATCTAATAACAATTAAAGTTCTTGATACACAAATCTATCCAAAAACAACAAATCGGGGCTTTCTGAACTAGTATGAGACATGTTCAAAGATTTGTGTTCATGATTGAAAGAACCGGTTGAGTTTTCAACGACAACTGTTCACAGCAGACAGAAGTCGTTACGTTGTCAACGACTTCTGTTCACGACAGATGAAATCATATAAATCCGTCAATCATATAACAATTAAAGTTCCTGATACAAAAATCTTTCTTGAAACAACTAATGGTGGCTTTCGGAACTAGAATGAGACAAGTTCAAATGTTTTTGCATATGATGGACAGAACCGGTTGAGCTTTCAACGACAACTGTTCACAGCAGACAGAAGTCGTTACGTTGTCAACGACTTCTGTTCACGACAGATGAAATCATAGAAATCAGTCAATCTTATAACGATGAAAATTCTTGATACACAAATCTATCTTAAACCAAGTAATCGTGTTCTTTCTGAACAAGCATGAGACAAATTTAAATTTTTTTGAACATGATGGACAGAACCAGTTGAGTTTTCAACGACAACTGTTCACAGCAGACAGAAGTCGTTACGTTGTCAACGACTTCTGTTCACGAAAGATGAAATCATATAAGTTAGTCATTCTTATATCAATTTAAGTTCCTGATACAAAAATATATCTTAAAACAACAAATCGTGGCTTTCTGAACTAGTATGAGACAAGTTCAAAGGTTTTTGTACATGATGGACAGAACCGGTTGTGTTTTCAACGACAAGTGTTCACATCAGATAGAAGTCGTTACGTTGTCAACGACTTCTGTTCACGACAGATGAAATCATATAAATCCGTCAATCGTATAACAATTAAAGTTCCTGATACAAAAATCTTTCTTAAAACAACTAATCGTGGCTTTCGGAACTAGTATGAGACAAGTTCAAAGGTTTTTGCACATGATGGACAGAACCGGTTGAGCTTTCAACGACAACTGTTCATAGCAGACAGAAGTCGTTATGTTGTCAACGACTTCTGTTCACGGCAGATGAAATCATAGAAATCAGTCAATCTTATAATAATTAAAGTTCTAGATAAACGAATCTATCTTAAAACAAGTAATCGTGTTCTTTATGAACTAATATGAGACAAAGTTAAAGTTTTTTGTACATGATGGACAGAACCGGTAGAGTTTTCAACGATAACTGTTGACAGCAGACAGAAGTCGTAAATTGTCAACGATACCAGTTTGTGACAGATGAAATCCGTTAAACTTTTACAATTTAAGTTCCTGATACACAAAGCTAATTTTCTTTTTATTTTATACAACACACGGAGATTTTCCAAATCACAAGGCAGGCGGTGAAAATGCAAAAACCAAAAATTGTTGAAAACACAAAAAATTTTGGTACCACATTGTTCTTCACTTTCTAACTAAGAAAATGAGAACCCACACTTTATGTTTTCGTTAATAAATTACGGAGTTATAGGCGATTGAATTTCTGAAGTGAAACACATTTAATGACGTCAAGTAAATGGAAACGTCAGAAGTAATCCAAACTCTACAGTGAAGATATAGGCTGATACCAGTCACTAGTAACTTTTGATATCAGTGAGATTTGATATCAGTGAAATTTCATATCAATGAAAATACCAATTTTATCAAGTTTTGATATACACTGGTTTTCATTGTAATGTATAAAATAAAAATCAGAATTACTGAAACATGAAATAAGGTTATAGTGACCTTTACGTACTTTTTGTTCAAAGCTTTGGTAACACTCATTCATAATCTGAAAGAAGTCTGAAAATTTACTGATAGCATGTGAAGATATAAGACAAAATCACTTTACCATGAAATTAGGTCACAGGGACGTAAGACTAGTTTGTTGTCAAATGTCGGGTCATACTTACTCATATTGTGAAAGATGTATGCCCATATACTAATTGAGTGGTGTGATATAAGGCAAAATCACTGAATCATGAAATTAAGTCACAGTGACGTAGGATTACTTGTAGGTCAAAGGTCTGGTCATACGCCAACATATTGTGAAAGGAAAAAAGTATAGCTGCTCATTCGGCTTACGATGTTTTCATCGTATAAGTACCTGATTATTAATTTAGTTTTTTCCCACCTCGGTTTTTGGAGTGGGAATCTTTTTCTGACTGCGCTTTTTCCTGATCTTTACCTACTTGTACTCTATCATATACCAGTTGAGTGCCGAGATACAAGGCAAAATCACTGAACCGTGAAAAAAGGTCACAGTGACCTATAAGTAATTTAGGGCCAAATGTCTGGTCATACTCACTCATAATCTGAATATCGACTGCTCTGACCTTTATCAAACATAGGGCCAAACTCGACCTGTAACCCAAAGCAATATGCTCATACATCTTTTTGCCTTGATGTTATACAGAACAAAATCACTCAACCATTACAGTTAACTATAACTTATAACTACTGAAGGTTTAAACGTCTCAATCATATTGTACATCAAGTATGTTAATACACCAACTGAGTGCCGAAATACAAGGCAAAATCACTGAACCGTGAAATAAGCTCACACTGACCTATAAGTACTTTAGGGTCAAAGGTCTTATCATACTAACTCATACTGATAAAGACGTATGAAAATATATCGAGTGTCCAGATATAAGGCAAAGTCACCGAAGCATCAAATTAGGTCACAATGACCCAGAAATACTTTAGGGTCAAAGGTCTTGTCATATGCAAACATAATATGAAAGAAATATGTTCATATACCAAAAGAAAACCGAGATAAAATGGAAAATCACTGAACCATGTAATCAGGTCACAATGACCTAGGACTACTTTAGGGTCAAAGGTCTTGTCATACACAAACATAGTGTGAAAGAATTATGTTCATAAACCAATTGAGTGCAAAGATATAAGGCAAAATCACTGAACCATGAAATTAGGTCACAGTGACCTATAAGTATATTGTGGTCAAAGGTCTGTTCATACTCACTCATAATCTGAAGAAAGCATGAAAATATCATAATTGAGTGTCAAGAAGTAAGGCAAAATCACTGAAACATGAAATTAGGTCACACTGACCTATAAGTAGAATGGGGTCAAAGGTCTAGTCATACTAACTCATAATCTGAAAGAAGTACGAAAATATACTAATTGAGTGTCAAGACATAAGGTAAAATTACTGAACCGTGCCATTAGGTTACAGTGACCTGTAAGTATATTGGGGTCAAAGCTCTGCTAATACTCACTCATAATCTGAAAGAAGTATGAAAATATACTAATTGAGTGTCAAAATATAAGGCAAAATCGCTGAACCGTGAAATTAGGTCACAGTGACCTATAAGTTTATTGGGGTCAAGGGTCAGGTCATACACACTCATAATCTGACAGAAGTATGAAAATATACTTATTGAGTGTCAAGATATAAGGCAAAATTACTCAACCGTGAAATTAGGTCACTGTGACCTATAAGTTTATTGGGATCAAAGGTAAGGTCATACTCACTCATAATCTGAAAGAAGTATGAAAATATACTGATTCAATGTCAAGATATAAGGCAAAACCACTGAACCGTAAAATTAGGTCACAGTGACCTATAAGTGTATTGGGGGGTCAAAGGTCTGGTCATACATACTCATAATCTGAAAGAAGTATGAAAATATACTAATTGAGTGTCAAGATATAAGGCAAAATCACTGAACCGTGAAATTAGGTCAGTGACCTATAAGTTTATTGGGGTCAAAGGTCAGGTCATACATACTCATAATCTAAAAGAAGTATGAAAATATACTAATTGAGTGTCAAGATATAAGGCAAAATCACTGAACCGTGAGATTAGGTCACAGTGACCTATAAGTATATTAGGGGTCAAAGCTCTTGCCATACTCCCTCATAATCTGAAAGAAGTATAAAAATATACTATTTGATTGTCAAGATATAGGGCAAAATCACTGAACCGTGAAATTAGATCACACTGACCTATAAGTTTATTGGGGTCAAAGGTAAGGTCATACTCACTCATAATCTGAAAGAAGTATGAAAATATACTAATTCAGTGTCAAGATATAAGGCAATTTCACTGAACCGTGAAATTAGGTCACAGTGACCTATAAGTTTATTGGGGTCAAAGGTAAGGTCATACTCACTCATAATCTGAAAGAAGTATGAAAATATACTAATTGAGTGTCAAGATATAAGGCGAAATCACTGAACCATGAAATTAGGTCACAGTGACCTATAGGTATATTGGGGGTCAAAGCTCTGGTCATACTCGCTCATAATCTGAAATAAGTATGAAAATATACTAATTGAGTGTCAAGATATAAGGCAAAATCACTGAACCGTGAAATTAGGTCACAGTGACATATAAGTATATTGGAGGTCAAAGCTCTGGTCACACTCACTCATAATCTGAAAGAAGTATTAACATATACTGACTGAGTGTCAAGATATAAGGCAAAATCACTGAACCGTGAAATTAGGTCACAGTGACCTATAAGTTTATTGGGGTCAAAGGCCAGGTCATACATACTCATAATCTGAAAGAAGTATGAAAATATACTAATTATGTGTCAAGATATAAGGCAAAATCACTGCATCTTACTCAAGTTTCTGGATTTTTCAGAAATGGACAGTTATCGTTGACACTGCACATCATATCTACCACAGCAACGACTTCTGTCTACAATAGACAGAAACGGTTGAAAAATCAACGATTACTGTCTAGTGGACAGAAGTCGTTGCGGCCGCAACGACTTTTGTTCATGGTGAACAGAAGTCGTTGATGGACACTTATCGTTGCTACAAAGCGGGGAGTCCCGTTCTCTACCCCTAGATCACCCGTTCTCTACATCTAACTCTCCTAACAGTGGCCGGGTGGGAAAATGGGCCCCGCCCATTGGGGCCTAAAGAAATAGATGGGCTGCTTGTGCTTCCAGGCAAAGCTACTACGCTACTGACTGTCCATCTGATGACTGTTTAACTGCTTAGGCTGCTCAGGTCTGAGCCTGCCCAGGACAAATGGTTCAAGTCAAACCATCTATACATATAAGAAGCCTTATTGGCTAAGTTAGGTGGCTATATTTGAAGCTGGATGTCATGACGTCCTGGTTTTGGGTACAAGTCCCATAATCAGATGTCATAAAATACACCCGGATGCAAATTTGCACCCGGGATGCAAAATACACCCGGGTGCAAATGTTGCTCATTAACACGGCTTAAAACGATATACTTGAGTTGTCAAATCATGTGCTCCTCTATTGAATGTTTCAGTTCATTGCATTGTGATTAGGCAGCTAGCAGTTTTTTTTTTTTTTTTCTTCTTAAATGTCAAGTCTTTAGTCAGCTTCATTGGCTCTATCGCCAAATTTCAAAACACGCATTCTAATATTTTACAATAGAATCATGTCTGCTTTGTTTTCAACCAGGGCCGACACAAACTAGATCGAACAGTCACAGAAGAAGGTCTAAAGCTTATTTCCGATGATCATCTATTGTAAAATATTAGAATGCATGTTTTGAAATTTGGCGATAGATTGTACTAGGCGTGAACCGTATCGTGAGAAAACTCACCTTTTAAAGACGCGAAAACAAATGCACAGACCGACTATATTGTAAACCATCGTTTTTATTTTCATTTCACGGACAGTGAAATTCCAATTTTTCTTAAATTTCAAACGTTTTGTGATCGTACTGGCTGGTTTATATGGGACATGTTCGGAAACCTCATAAGTGTGTTTCTCGTGGCGCGGCTAATTACGAGAACCATGTCCCTATGTGGCCGTCCAGTACACGTGTATCAGCAACAATATTAAACCGTTGCATCAGCCAGCTTTATTTTGTTGCCACTTTGAGGTTACGCAGAAGTCAAGGTATGACCAAAGGTCAGAAAAGGCAGGATTAATATTGTCACGCCGCATCAGGTGCGGTAGCTTGTCCGGGGTTGTACTGTTTTGCATATGGTACGTGAGCCTGATAAAGCTTTACGGCCCCATATTAAACAAGGGTTACGAGACTCTATAAAAAAACATTGCATTATGATCAAATGTTACAGTGTTACAACGTAACTGGACCCAGAGGATAGAAAATGACTTGTTTTTGCCGTTCGTCTCTCATTAATGAGAAAGACCATCATTATTTCTTGTATAGGTTCGTGTGTGTTGATGTGTTCTTTGATGGCTGACTAGGCCAATTCTAGCTCTAAACTATCGGTTGCAAGTAGAGCAAGTCAATGTCATGGAATCAGCGGATGGCCCATTGGTATTGGCTTTGCGTTCTCTGCGCTTTTTTCAGCTTCACAGATATTCTTTATTTCATAGAGAGCTGCTCCTTTGTTGATGTGATCTCGCCACTTTGATCGCTCCTGTGCAGTCTGTTCCCAAGACCCAACTGGTATGTCGAAATCCTTCAGAGAGGCTTTGGGGGTGTCTTTGTAGAGTTTCTTCTGGTCACTTTGAGAGCGCTTTCCCTCCTGTAGTTCTCCATAGAAAACGTTCTTTGGAAGTCGCTCATCGGGCATTCTTATAACATGGCCAGTCCACCTTAGCTGTGCTAGCTTTAAGACAGTATGCATGCTTTGCATCCCTGCTTTCTTCAGGACTTCTGTGTCTGGAATCTTGCCCTGCTACTTGATTTCTAACAGCTTTCTCAAACAGCTTAAGTGAAAATGGTTAAGTCTCTTTGCATGACACTGGTATACTGTCCAGGTCTCACGTGCATACAAGAGGGTTGGCAGTACCACAGCCTTTTAGACTTTCAGCTTGGTGTCAAGCTTGATTCCATTTCGCTCCCAGACATTTGCACGGAGTCTTCCAAAAGCCACACTGACTTTTGCAATTCTGGCAGTGACCTCATCATTAATATGCACTGCTCTGGAAAGAGTGCTTCCCAGGTAGGTGAATTTATCAGCAACTTTCAGTTTTTGTCCATTCACAGTGATGTTTGGTTCATTGTACGGTTTTCCAGTTGCTGGTTGGTGTACAACCTTTGTCTTTTTTGTGCTGATTGTGAAATAATAGTTTTCACATGACTGTGAGACTTGATCCATGGCTCTTTGCATTTTTGCCTCTGAGCTCGCATTCTTATCCATATTATCTGCATAGAGGAGCTCATCTAGCACACCAGTCTGCATCTTAGTTTTAGCTTGCGACCTTCTAAGGTTGAATATATTGCCATCAAAACGGTACCTGGTTGGAAAACCAAGATCGCTGTCCTGAAACGCATCCATGAGCATGGCAGAAAACATTATGCTGAACAGTGTTGGTGCCATAATACAACCCTGTTTGACCCCATTCGTAACCTCAAAGGGTTCAGAGAACTCTCCATCATTTTGCACACGCGCTTGCATGCCATCATGAAATTGCCGCACCATTGCTATGAATCTGGGTGGACAGCCAAACTTGGCCATAATTTTCCAGAGTCCATCACGACTTATTGTGTTAAAAGCTTTGGTGAGGTCGACAAACGTCATGTATAAATCTTCGTTCTGTTCTTGGCATTTCTCCTGAAGCTGTCTTGCTGTGAAGATCATGTCTATTGTCCCTCTGTCTTTTCTGAATTCACATTGACTTTCTGGGATAAGTCACTTCTGATCAAGATGAACATTCAGGCGGTTCAGAAGGTTTGCCAGTATCTTCCCAGCAACGGATAGGAGGGAGATGCCTCTGTGGTTGCAATGCATAAGAGGTTGTCACAGACTTGTGGATTTCCGTTCCGCTTGTATAGGTGGATTATGGATGCATCATTAAATTCTTGTGGGATACCCTACTTTCTCCACTTACAGTGAAACAACTCTGTCAGTTTCTCTACCATGGGTAGCCCCTGGCCTTACAGTTGTTGAACTGTTTTTCTCATGTCATGTATAGATCTTCGTTCTGTTCTTGGCATTTCTCCTGAAGCTGTCTTGCTGTGAAGATCATGTCTATTGTCCCTCTGTCTTTTCTGAATTCACATTGACTTTCTGGAATAAGTCACTTCTGATCAAGATGAACATTCAGGCGGTTCAATAGAAGTTTTTCCAGTATCTTCCCAGCAACGCATAGGAGGGAGATGCCTCTGTGGTTGTCACAGACTTGTGGATTTCCTCTCAGCTTGTATTGGTGGATTATGGATGCGTCATTAAATTCTTGTGGGATACCCTACTTTCTCCACATACAGTGAAACAACTGTCAGTTTCTCTACCATGGGTAGCCCCTGGCCTTACAGTTGTTGAACTGCTTTTCTTGTTTCCATTACGGTTGGAAATTCATCTAACAGAACATTGCACTCTATATGTGGAAGTCTGTCGATGGCATCCTCATCGATGCTTAATGGTCGATTCCGCACACTTTTGAAATGTTCTGCCCACCTTTTCAAGATAGCCTCTTTATCTGTGAGAAGAGTTCTTCCATCTACACTGAGTAATGTGGTGGCTGCAGAACTCATTGGGCCATAAATGGTTTTCAGTGCATCGTGAAATTTCTTCATGTCCTTTCTGTCCGCAAAAGACTGAATTCTTCTGTTTTCTTCCTCAGCCAGGAATCTTGCATGTCGTTAAGCTTGGTCTGGACTGTCTTACAAATGTTGCTGTAGGCTGCTTTCTTGGATACTGAGCTAGTATCATTTTGATGTGCCTTGGATACTGAGCTAGTGTCATTTTGATGTGCCTTGTACAACCGGTGTTTTCTTCAAGAAGCCTCAAACCAGTCTTGATGTTTGTGAGATGGATGACCTAAAGTAGTAGCAGCTGAAGAATGAGCTGTTTTATTGAAAACTGCCCAGTTTTCTTCGGGGTTCTCTGAACTTAGATTGATTGCATCCAGTTGGTTGCAGATGTCCGTTAAGAAAGCTTGTCTCATGCTGACTTGATTCAGCTTTGAGACATCCAATCTTGTAGGAGCTTTCTTGCCTTAAGGTCGCCTCGCAGGCTGGATTCTTTTGCTGACAACCAGTCTATGATCTGTCCAGCACTCTGCACCACACATAGTATTTGTCACTCTGACATCCTGCCTGTATGTTCTCCGCACTATGACATAGTCTATGAGATGCCAGTGTTTGGAGCGGGATGCATCCAGGATGTTTTATTTCTGTTTGGTAGACGAAAGACTGTGTTGATGATTAGAAGATCATGTTCAGCACAGTTCTTTAGAAGCAAAAGACCATTGCCCTTGCGCTTTCCAACACCTTCTGAACCTATAACTCCTTCCAAGGTCTGGTGGTCTGTACCGCCTCTGGCATTAAATAAAAATAAACAGATCCTTTAAGAGCAGTGGTCATATTAATGAGAAAGTCGCCAAGAAGGATAAGCTTGTCTGTACGGGGTGTTGCAGAAGTAACGTCGTCTAAGTCATTATAGAACTTGTCCTTAACCTCATCTGGATTGGTCATCGTGGGTGCATAGGCACTGACAATAGTTACATGTTATTGCCTGACAGAGGAAGTCTCAATGTCATTAGGCGGTCATTGGTGCCTTTTGGCAATCCTGGAAGCTTACCAACAAGTTCTGTTGTAATGGCAATGCCAACTCTTGCTTCACGCCTCTCTTCACTTTTGCGTCCACTCCAGAAGACTGTGTATCCAGCACCAACTTCTTTGATCTCCCCAACATCTGCAAACCGAGTCTCACTCAGTGCAGGTATCTGAATTCCTCCAAAGTTCTCTGCCCACAAGGGCCGTTCGTCGCTGATGTCTATCTGACCTAGCACTGTCCATCAATGTTCGCACATTCCATGCGCCAATCCCCAAAGGATTATCTTTGTTTTGTTTTTTCTTATTGTCGCGGTTAACTACCCAGGGGGTTTGAAGCAGGCAATTGTTTAGGGCACCTTTTCTAGCCCTTTCCCCAAGCTACGGGGGTGAGCAGTGCGGTCCTAAATAGGTCTGCTAAGTGGCTCAGCCGACTGCCGAATCCCGCTTCCTGCTTCTCCTCACGGAAAACGACCAAATAGAACTGAGCCACCTGCGTGCAGGTCTGCAACTACAGCTCCCAGTGTATCCTACACCTGCTGCTTCGCCACTCGCCCATCGCCACATGACTTTTGTAAGTATGTAGGTGTATGTGTTATGAAATTGTTGTGTATGCAAGTTCTTGTGTGCTGAGAAATAAGATGACGTGCGCTATGAAATTGGATTATAGTGAGGAAGAGGTGCGCAACGTCAACCTCACTCGCTCGTCCTCAACAAACTGTGCCCAGAGGCAAGACACAGGTCAAGACGTCTGGTGTTGGGTTTGGATGCAGTGGATGACCGTAACATCTTTTGTGCCTTGTCACGCTCTGCATGATCCATAACATGTTGCTGTATCGCTTTTTGAACCGTTGAATCAGATTATTTCTTCCGCTCCGTCTACCGAAACAGTCTTTGAATATCTGGACTAGGCATTTCCAGACATACAGGTTTTATTTTGGAATAACCTTTTCCTAGATGAATTGCTGGCCACAGCTGAAGAGCTTCATCTACCCTTTCTCTTTCTTAGGTTTTGTTTAGAGACCTGAAAACTCGTAGGAGGACTGTCAACCAAACTAATGAGTTCCCCCTGCCCAGCTAGATTTTGTGCAGAGAACTAGCAAACTCCTAGATGGGTTGCCGTCCAAGGCTATTGAGCCCCATCCGCACCGCATGACAACAGGTAGTACTGATTACATGGTACAGTAGCAGAAAATAACTTATAGTTTATCAACAAAACATCCATGTACGGTCATGTTTCGGTATGGTTACATTAAAGCTACAAGGGTTACGAGACTCAAATGTTACGGTGTTACACCGTAACTGGACCAGGAGGAGAGAATATAACTTACATTTTATCGTCAAAACATTCAGTTACGGCTTTGTTTCGGTGTGGTTACATCCGAGTTACAAGGGTTACGAGACTCTGGAAAAGTATTGCATTATGATCAAATGTTACGGTTTTACACCGTAACTGGACCCAGAGGAGAGAAAATAACTTATATTTTATTATAAAAAACGTTCAAATACGGCCATGTTTCAGCCTGGAAAAAATATTACATTATCATGATCAAATGTCACGGTGTTACGCCGTAACTGGCTCAAGAGGAGAGAAAATAACTTATATTATATCGTCAAGGACATGTTTCGATATGGTTACATTAAAGTTACAAGGAATACGAGACCCGTGAAAATATTGCATTATGATCAAATGTTACGGTGGCACACCGTAACTGGACCCAGATGATAGAAAATAACTTATAGTTTATCATCAAAACATCCATGTACGGACATGTTTCGGTATGGTTAAATTAAAGTTACAGTGTTACGAGACTCTATAAATATTGCATTATGATCAAATGTTACGGTGTCACACCGTAACTGGCTCAAGAGGAAAGAAAATAACTTATCATCCGCTCATGATTCGGTATGGTTACATTAAAGTTACTAGGGTTATGAGACTGTGGAAAAATATTGCATTATGATCAATGTTACGATTTTACACCGTAACTGAACCCAGAGGATAGAAAATAACTTATATTTTATCGTCAAAACATCCATGTACGGACATGTTTCGGTATGGTTAAATTAAAGTTACAGTGTTACGAGACTCTATAAAATTTGCATTATGATCAAATGTTACGGTGTCACACCGCAACTGGCTCAAGAGGAAAGAAAATAACCTATACGAGTAGTTTATCATCCAAACATCCATGTACGGTCATGATTCGGTAAGGTTACATTAAAGTTACCAGGGTTACGAGGCTGTGGAAAAATACTGCATTATGATCAATGTTACGATGTTACACCGTAACTGAACCCAGATGATAGAAAATAACTTATATGTTATCGTCAAAACATCCTTGTACGGACATGTTTCGGTATAGTTACATTAAAGGGTTACGAGACTCTGGACAAATATCGCATTATGATCAAATGTTATGGTGTTACACCGTAACTGGAACCAGAGGATAGAAAATAACTTAAAGTTTATCGTCAATGTACGGTGCAACACCGTAACAGGCTCTAGAGGATAGAACATAACTGATAGTTTACCAATAAAACAACAATGTACGGTCATGTTTCGGTATGGTTACAATAAAGTTACGATGGTTTCTGGACTATGGAAAATGGCTGTATTATTGCCAAATGTTACGGTGTTACACAGTAACTGGTGCTAGAGAATAGAAAATAACTTCTTTACGTCCGTATACGGCCATGTTTCGGTATTGTTACATTTATAGAGTTACAATGGTTACAAGACTCTGGACACTTAATTTCCTCATAGGCAAGTTTCTTTTAAACGTCTGTGAACTAATAAGCCATTTCAATAGTGTTACAAATGCTACTGTGATAGTTACAAACGTTATTCTAGAAACATTTATTAACACACTGAATATTTTGGACCATTATTTTGCCCTATCTCAGGCCTTTTGTCATGATTATGACGTGATAAAAATAAAACAAATGCTTTTGCATGAGAAAACAAACAATTTGGGTTTCCGACCAAGCCAGACATAAATCGACCTGTAATGTCACAGGAGCAGGCTATAAGCTTGACAGTTAGGATTTAAGAAGACGAAGGATTGTACTACAAATGTATCTGAGTAGCGAAAACAAAGGCGTTGATCTGCGCCTTTGTATTCGCATATGCATGTTGTTGCTTTTCTCATGCGACGGCTCACATGTAATTTACAGGATCAGCCTTAATTTCTAGTCGGCTTTGTGCATTTCAGACAAACAAAATGAAATTTATCCGAAAATTGGAGAATTTATTTGGGCTCCTTGGTGCCTTTATATTCGACAATAAATGGTCGGTAGTAATAGTGTCGTTTCTGGTGAACGGATTGTTTGGTCTTGGACTGCTGTCTTTATCCTTAAATAACGACACTACAATTCTGTTTCTGAGCAGAAACACCGAAACAAACAAACTGGGCGAAAAACTGTCGGACCTATATGCTGATAATGGGGACAACCAGTTTACGCTTCATTCTTCCATTAAACTGCCGGTTTTTGTAGAACTTATAGTGAATGAAAAGGGAAATAAAAACTTGCTGAACCCTGTATTCGTAAATGAAACGAACTCAATTTTAGAACAAATACAAAATCTAAGCATTATTTCAGATTACGAAGGACACATTTCTTACAAACAGTTGTGTGAAAAGAGATCTGATAAATGTGTTATTGAAGGTTATGAGATCATCGAAACACTTAGTAAGCGCTCTGTTTATAATTACTTCTTAAATATAAGTAGACTTGAAGAACAATATTCAAAGGAGACATATAATTCTATTATAGAAAGCATTGGAGACTACACAGAAATGAATGGAACAATAACTGAGGTGAAATATTTTAAATTTAGATTGTATTTGCGGCAAAATACTGCTGGGGTTTTGGAAGATTCCAAACTGTGGCAACATCAGTTTATTCAGGAAATGTCTAGAATGACAAATGATTATCTGAATATTGTTTACGCACACTCACAATCACTACTGGAAGAAATAGGCGAAGAAACATATCCCGACATTCGTTATTTTGGACTAGCATTTACGATTTTCCTCACTTATTGTGGGTCCTATGTGTCTGGTGGAGACTGTGTTTCGAAGAGGGTCAATATTGGAAGGATGGGAACCATCGTGGGACCGCTCGGCGTATTAGGAGCTTGGGGTCTAACATGTGGAACCGGCTGGCAGTTCACAAATACAACAGGATTGATGCCATACATCGCAATGTGTAAGCATACTCAAACGCTAAATTATCGAGTCTTTTTAACGATTTTCCTTGAAGCCAAATCTCAAAATGTTAATGGAAATAGCATAAGCTTGGTAAGTAAGGTGTAACCTTATATGGTCTTTACACGAACATACATGAAAAACCCATACCTGAAAACGAGTTCCAGAAAGAACTATTATTCCGGAACTACTACTTTGGAACGGTCAATTTTGAATTTTTATAGCTTCATATAAATGCGTCAACCTCAGCCTCCGTTCTTGGACCGTTTTAAACATTTAGCCAGTTGAAATATATCCTGCTTTAACAGATTGTGAGTCAAACAGAAACATGACTTAAAGAATATCCTGATTTGGCTAATCCCCTTTCTCATTATCATTTTCACTCATATTTGATGTTTTTAACACCAGATTATGAACTCAACAACGTTCTGGTAACATTAAACAATGTAATAGACCGTGGATCGACTGACAACGCCCGAGCCCGGGTATCCAAAGCCCTTCGAGATTCAGGTGTTCCTATCTCTGTTACAACAATATCCTATATTGCCGTCTTTACTGTGGGGACACAATCAGAATATTTAGGAGTGCAACTAGTCTCGATATACACAGGTAAAAAAGAATGTTCAAGTCATTTCCTTCACGAAAAGATAAAAATGGGAATCCAGCCATAAGTTCACTGTATATAAGCAATAATGCGACCCATTACTCACCCTAAATAGCCTGAATTATATAAACCATAATGACTGAATATTTAGGGGTAACATGTCGTCATATAAAGTAAACTAATGGCTTAAATCACATTTGGTTTCTCTCTAGGGGAGAAAATGCCTTGGATAATTTTTGGCAAAGATGTTATAAGAAGTTGAAAAATAAACTTAGAAGGACAAAACACTATTGTTTTTTGAAGAGATATTCACAATAACCTTTATTTCTACAAGCAAAACATAACAGTTGGTCATGGAGAAAAAGACATATTTTAGTCTTTACAAGCAATCATAGGCAGTCATTATGATAAGCACAAACCGAATGCTTTTTCGACGTAGCGTAGTATTTCTAAATCATGATGACCATTGCTTATTCTGTTAAGTATAAAACGCCAACTTTAGGATGTAGCTTTATAAACATGAGAATTTGCTGATGACAGAAATATTTTTCATTACATTGGTTTATTTCCAGTGTCAACAATATGCTTCATCTACATTAACCACCTGACATTCTTCACGGCGTGTCTGGCCATACACGAACAAAGAATTGACCAGAATCGACATTGCTGCACGTGCAAGGAAATCCAGCCGAGGTCGGAAGTGACCACAGACAGGTCTTACTGTTTCCTCTGTTGCTGTACTGGAGACCGTTCCAAGGCTGCGGTGAACACTTCCAGTACCATGGAGAGCCTGTCCCGTAAACTCGTCTCTTATTGGGTCTTACGATCGTGGTTTAAAATGCTTGTCTTAGCATTATTTTTAATTTTCACCGGCTTCTCAATATGGCAATTGTTTTCATTTAAAATTGGCGATTATAAACCCGAGCTTCTGACAAGAAGTTCATATTACAGAAAATTCGCAGAAATTAATGATCGCGTTTTTACGTCTGACGTTTACGTTACGTTCGTCATTCCTGGGTCTATTTTGTATAAAGATAGGTCAAGACCATCAACGGATATTTCAGTTTTAAAGGATAATCTTGCTGCAAATGACAACATCGACTCGGAATCTTTTACTTCATGGATTGAGGTGTATGAAAAACATCTAAATACGTCCGGTCCTGTTAACGGTACATTTGACAGTCAAATAACCTCTTTCTTGTCGTCACATCCTCATTTCAAAAATGATTTTGCGTTTGACAAAAGCGGAAACATTATCAGTACTAGGGTTTATATGAAAAGTCGTAATGTTCGCAACTTTGAAGATATTCGATTGTTGAAGGAGTCTTTGCTTAAAGACCATTTTATATCGGAAACCACCTCTGAACTGGACAGGTACATTACAATATACAGTCCGACGTTTAGTTTTGTTGACAAACATACAAGACCCCTGACAGAAAGCCTCATCCAGATTGGTATCCTCATAGCAACCAATATAATCCTTACAACCTTAGCTTGTCCAAACATTCGCTTTGTCATCATTCAACTGTGTTCACTCGTTACCACAGTGATTGGAATATTTGGTTTGATGTCAGTCTTTTTTATAGAGTTGTTATCGTTTAGCATGATCATTGTTGTCTTTGGAATGTGCTACATAGCCAGCATAAACGCACACATGATTTATACATTTTATAACACAGTAGGAATAGATAGGCAGTCACGTGCGCATACTGTTCTGACAACAACATCTGTTTCATCCTTTAACCTTATAATCGCGTCGTTACTCGGGTTACTCGCACTTCTGTTGATAAAGTCTTACATATTTGTGACGGTGATGCACATTTTGATGATTGCCTTAGCCCTAAGTTTTGTCCAGGCAGCCCTGATTTATCCAATTTCTCTCTCCATCTTTGGACCTGATATTCCACAAGACAATCTTATCGTCAAGAAACTAGACGTTGTCTTGAATGACATAAAAAGCAATGATCCAAAACCCTATGGAGCTTATGAAAATTCCAACTTTAGCAAAGAAGATAAATGATCTCATAGAAAACGATCGTAATATCATGTGGTGGTCACCTGTTCATACAGTTCTTGATTGCGCTGGCGATTTCAGTAAATAACGATTATGTATATTTAATTATAGGCCGGTTATAGCAGTAAGTTTCAGTGATATTAAAGTATGTCAGGATGACTTGGCTGAATATGCTAAAGGAACGAAACGCCATCCAAAATGTCATTTGCAGCGAGAATGGTCCTTTCCGAAAAATTGAGAATATGTCATAGTATAAACTTGTTTTTGAAAGTTGTTGGGTAGAGAAATGTGATTATGAATGTCTGATGCAAAAGCGACAGTGAATTTCTGACTATTTCATACGACTATCTGTGAGTTTCATTTTAGCTCACCTGGGCCAAGAATTACAATCCTCCCTTAAAGTTAAGGAAGACCTTAGTAAAGGTGGCGAATTTCAGCATCTAAACAGATGCATCTAAAACGTTCTGAAATCAATCTTATCGGTTTAATTGTACGAGGGTCATTCAGGAATTAATGACAATGATTCCATTAAACTTTATTCTTAACACTTGTGTGCTTCTCATATACTTATAACCAAATTTGAAGATGTATGCTATTCAATGATTCCTCCAAAAGTTCGCTAAGATGTCAGTTCTGTGGTTGCTAGGCAACCAAAGAATACAAGGTAAATGAGCTTGGACACGACATACTATTGTTTATAAAAGCTAGTACTTGCCTGGATGGAAGACCAGTATCTTGGATATGTTAACAACATTTCATTAGGATTAAATATGTGGTTGTTGTAAGCATGACTGTCAATGGTATTGATCACAGTGGCACTGTACACAGAGTTTCAAAATGAATCAGCACCGTCTCCAGTTAAAATTTAACTAGTCTTTTTAAAATCTAATACTTGTTCCATAACTGTCTCAGTTTTTTTTATTTTTTGTTTTTGTTAAGAAGCCATAGGAATACCTTTAAGATTAAACACATCACTAGCTGTTGTAATTTATTTGATTGTTTCATTATTTGGTTTAAAACACGCTGTTAGGCTCAGAATGGGTTTATGTTGTCCTGTTCTGATGTTGCTTAGCAACCAGGCGTGTTGCGAATCAAGAAATTGACATAAATGTTATGGTTGCCCTTGTTGACCTCTAGTGCTTTCATTAATCATCAAAAATCACTGACAAGACTGTCCAAGCAAAAATCCTACACATTTTACTTACCCTACCCCCATACAAAAATAAGTAAAAATGGACTTTTTCGCGTCCATGGACACTTCAGGAGCCATATTCAAATTAGCATAGCGTCAAATCTAGACAAGATAAAAGCACAAAATTGTCAGCATGAATGCATAATATATGTGTCAACATGTAACATATCAAATAAAGCCGAGCTTAATTATTCTATCCGAGATATGGATCCATTGTCATTAATTCTTGAATGACCCCCGTACATCTGTATATGTTTTGTAAAAACAGATATTGATTTTAATGGTAAACTATCGAGTCAACATGTGTCACCTTAACTAAGGTCGTCCTTGACTTTAAGGGATGATTGTAATTCGGGGTCCTGAGCCGTAATGCTCACAAGGCGAGCTTATAATAACACATGATCCGGCGTCCATCCATCCGTCCAGATTTTCAAAGATCTTCTCTAAAACCGCTTGGCCGATCAAATCCAAATTTTATATGGCACAGCTATAAGAAGGGGAATTCAATGTGTATATAAATAATCCAGGTCACATTTACAAGATGGCCGCCCATGACATGTTGAAACCCCTTCAAAATCGTTTTCTCCACCACCGGAGGACCGATTTCAACGAAAATATGCGTGTAGCATCGACGACATATATACTGAACAAACAAAGAAACGCAACAATAGACCACGGATGATTTTCGAGTTTAAGGGTAAAACGTTGATAATTTCAGGTCTGTTAGTGTATGATTCCTACTGATGGGATATAAGGGTATATCATGCTAAAACTGATTTTCATTTCGACCAAAATTGAATGAGAAATTTTGTAGTCTTAAATAATGCAAATCGGGAAAGATTTGGTTTGCACAGGCGCACCCTTTTGAACCTCCAAATCATCAAGAAATAACGTCAGCTGTCCCCTAAGTAAAATTCATGAAAAAGATATAAAGTTCCACGACACACAAGCTCGTTATAAAAACCATCAAAATCCACATATGTTTAATTGAAAGGGGGATAATTTCAATTTTATTCATTTTATGTCTTTAACGTGTGAGTTATCTGCTAAGTGGTACATGATGATTTTAAATGGGGGTTTATAGCGGATTTAAATCGTATCATTATTTCAATAATTGCACATGCGCACTGTGTGGTTTACTACTTTCAGAATGCCCATGGTCCGTAACTCCGTAAATACTCATCAAAATGAAAATCGGTTTCTTGCATTCGGAAGCCTTATATCTAATGCAGAAGTAGAAAATGCAATGATTTCTGATTGTATCATACATGTAGTATGCTAAAAAATTTAGTGGAATATAATTGTTGAGTTTCGTTTTTTGTTTAGTATATAAAGTAATACAATTGTGTTTATAAATCATGACCATGTGATGACCTTAACCTATTTTACGGCAATGTCAACATATGTCGCCTATGCATTTGAATGGGGAAGACTGTAAAATTGTCATTTAAACTGGAAACATCGCAAGAAATGGGCAATTGGACCGAATATCTCTGATTCTGAGAGTAACAAAACAAAAACTGGGCCCTTGGGGTTTATATGCCCCCACTCCGGGGCAATATATATGAACAATACAATGATATTCAAACATATTCTCTACTGAATACCGTTTGGCTAATTCGTTACTGCCATTGTATATGAAACATCTATTGGAAGGGGGAATCAATGTGTATATAAAATTTCTCATACACGTTATTACGATCGATCATTCGCCATTCAGGGTGCAAAAGAATGGAACATGCTTCCTCTAGACATTCGCAAATTGCCATCTCTAACTAGTTTCAAACATAATGTCAAGAAACATCTTCTCCATCTTGAAGACTGATTTTGAAGTAAATGTCCTAACAATACGAAGGGCGATTGTAAAGTACGTAGCGTGGTCCATTATTTCAGTAACGGATCGGCAAACCAATTCATGTTTGGTATCATTTTAAACAACTATCTTTCCTCCACGTACTCACACTAGTTTCATGAAGGTGGCATCATGCAGTCAGAAAAAAAACATTGTTGTAAACATGGGTACTTTTTGTATACTGGAAATTTTAAAGTGAAATTTCAATGAAATAGACAATTTGTAATCATTTTTAGATTTAGCAGTGCATGAACACTATTCGATGGAATAAGATTATTTTGCACCATTTTGTAGCCCATCATAAAGGCAATTTATTATTCAAGTCTTGAATGAATTTGCAAATTATTACAACTTATAAACGAGACAGCAATATCTGCGTCTCTTGGAATTCTCTGCAATTTGTTCTTTTTCTATGTCAAAACGCGCCCGTCACAATGATTTTAATTTGAAAATATAAAAGCAGCATTTGTTTGAATTTATTTTAAGTTTAGTTTCATACCAAGCACAGTTTCCCTGCTTTGTAACAAGACAAACAAAAAATTATTCAGAGCATAACAAATGGTAGATAACTGTATAAATCTGTTCATGGGTATGGGCTATTGTAGCTAGGAGGAATAGTTTTGTTTGTATAAATTGGGAACTGTGGCAAATAGAATGGTAAGAAAGCTTTGTGAGTTAAAACCAATTACTAGAGTGATGACTGGCAAATTATCTTGAAGAAACTTTCTATAGTTTATAAAATATAAGGGGGTAAGTTACCCCACCCACTTCTTGAAAATAGGAGGTAGTGTCAATAAGATTCATTTTTATAGGAACCGAGTAAGATGAGACGACATATTTGCATGAAGAAAATCTCTTTGTGCCTTGTTCACAACAAATAACGCAGAAAATAAACTCAGATGTCACAAATCTTACTGCAGCATGAGCCTTAATCTCAAAACAAATAGGAAGAAAACATGCAAAAATGCTATTTTTTGAAACGGTACAACTTTAATATTAACCAATATTTTTCGCAACTAATTATGCTAGCCGTGCAAGCAATGACCGCAAAAGACATCTACAGAAATAGAATTCCGAGAGATATCGCTTATTTGTTATAATGTGATATCGAATTAGGTCACTGATTTTCTGTTGATTTTTTCTCAATATTTTTTTAGAAAATATCCGCCAGTATATAAACATGCCTTCATTTTGAGCGTGCGAGGCACATGTATGACTAGTCGTTTTACAAAAATCAATGCATCATCTTGAAGAGGAGAAATTCTAGTTTATATACATGTATTACTTTAATATATTTAGCAACGCATTAAGAAATTACGATACCATACTACGTACTTTCCAACTGCCCCTTGTAAATTATTGATAGACTTAAGTCGTCTATTAAATTTCTGCCTCATCACTTTTCATGCTTCCCCCCCCCCCCTCTCTCTCTCTCTCTCTTTCCCGGGATTGCACGTTTTACTCGAGGCACAAATGTACCTTGAGAAAACACCCGTTCTCGTGGGGTAAGGCTTATCCTAACACCCCGGTGAGCGCTCTAGGGCTTGTTGGTACCTAATAACTTGCTTAGAGCCGAGTGATTTGGGAACATGTCTTGTGGTCTGTGCACTCATCAAACATTTATATCAATTCCATTCAAACCTACTTAGACCAGGTCTGCAGTTATGCAAGTTGTACACATCTATTATATTTTAATTTTCTAATTCTAGTTAAAGAATTTCAATTTAATACAACATTTTATATGCGTGTCAGAAACGACCTAGGTAGGGAAAGCCCCATCACAGTTTTATGATACGCACATTCAGTTTAATTGTCGTTTTCATATGATTCACTCGCCTTAGCACCTTCAATATATTATATACACTTTTAACTCAATATTGCACTCTTTTATAAATATTTTCATCATGTTTTCATTTTAGAACATTTTATTAATTCAAGAAGTTTTTCTCATTTCTAAAGCTTAATTTTTAAAGCACACAAGAATCTGTCTTTCAGTTTCAGTTTAACTCATAACAAATATTTTAACTTTTAAGCTGAATGCCTTAAGCACATATGTATTATTCTATCACTCATACCCTGTTTCCTAGACTTATTTTAAAACGTATGTATATATTGTACAAATTGTTAATACTTTTTGTTCTATTGTTTTGTTTTAGTTGCAGAGGACCATGTGTTAGATAAGTAATTGTATTTGCTATATGTATCATCCTCTTAAAATAAAGAATTTATTATTATCATTATATTATTATGCTGTACACGTGTAATAAAACTTGATAATAATGAATAAATAACACACTACTTAACATACTTACGTTGTTTTGTTTCGTTGTTGGGTTTGCGAGAGGAGATGGATGTTAGCAGACAAATACAGTATAAGACACAGAGGATCTTACACGAGTGGTCATTTCATATGAAATGTATTAAACGAGTTTATGGCGAGTTTAAAAAATTTCATATGAAAAGACCACTCGTGTAAGATTCGTTTTATCATATGACTTTTAAAAAACGATTTTATCGCCCTCGAAGTGGACATATTTTCAATGAAAATTTACATTGTTGTTACGGACGTCGTCAATAACGTTACGTATTTCCCGCAAAAGTGTTAATATAGGGATCAACCATGGTTTTCAGTGTTCAAACATTCGATGGATCACGAGGAAGGTGTTTGAACACAAGGCCGCAGGCCGCGTGTTCAAACACCTTCCGAGTGATCCAGCGAATGTTTGAACACTGAAACAAACCATGGTTGATCGCTATTCTTGCATTTTCACTCCAATCCACTTAAAATCTCATGAAAATAACATTAACAACGTAAAAACTGACCGAAAACCGCGGAGCTTCTTCAATGTCGGCCATTTTGTTTCTACGAAACACATGACGTCACGTCGTATTGACCAATGACGTCGGCCAAAACCCATGTTCAAACGGCACGTGAATTTCATGATTTGAACATGGGTTTTGCTGTTTGAGCACGGCTTTCGACCAATCGAAAACGGCTTCAAACAGCTATGCGCATATATATCTATGCAAGAATACACGTGTGGTCATATGATTTTTGTGACATGACGTTATCCACTGGAAAACAGCGACGTCATAATATGCAAAGCAATTTTCTTCTTTATAAGAATTTATTGTGACAAGCTAAATGATTAAGAAAAACCAGAGGAAATTATTAAGCTCTGAAACTTCTATTCCGACGTTCATTCAATTTATCAACACGTAAAATCTGGCAAAGTACTATGTTTACAGCTCTCGTAAAACTTGTAATTTCTGTTTGAGGAAAATAACTTTTCACCTAGATGCGTTTGCAAGGCAATGGAGATCCCACATGTATAAAATAATAATTCTAACATTAATAATTCAAACATTATACTGTTGATTGGGAAAGGGTGAAGAAGGTATTTGCAGTGTCAAAAGGGTGCCCCTCTTTAGAGTCTTTGTTTGCTGTGATAAATTGCACCGTCCTAAAATTGTTGGGTGATTTCAATATCGCAAAGAACACATCTATAATTACCAAGTATTTTTGCTCTGGTACAGATGCTGGTTTAGGAGAAATTGAGTCGATGACATGAATTAAAGAACAACCCTCGTACAATAAAATTAATCACAGGTATGGGCATAGGTACTTGTGGTTATCTAGTTTACAAGCGAGCATATATCAGTTATTCCACAGGTCAATCAGATTGATTATTGGATTTTTAGGAGCTGCTGGAGATGTTAACCTTTTGGTGTCTAGACAAATACTGAGATAAGCTGCCTATTTTTTTTCATTTTACAGTCCACCTAGGCCTTTAAGCGAAACCACAAACTGACATCTCACCAGATCAGACTCACTTTGCAGTATTTTTATGTGAAATTTTCAAAAAAATACAAATAAACATAATAAGAATCAAAACATTTCAAACAGAACAGAGCAAACCTTTGCAGGTCCCCCCCGCTCCATGGATTTATTTAATTTTAAAACATTAAAACTGCTGATGCCTCTGAGATCTTGAGGGAAGGAGTTCCATATTTTGGCTGCAGTGGAGCGGAAGAACCTGGAACCGTGTTTAACTTCTCCCTTGTGGAACTTCAACTGTTCTCTGGTACTTTATAAAGAATAAGAATGATGTTGAAAAGTAATAGGTCATTCAAATATGCCGGAGCTTAATCATTTAAAATCTTAAAAAGATTCCAGAGCTGTCTCTAACGTGTGACTTGTAGTGATGGGAGTTTAGATTTTACCAACAGTGGCTCATAACTTGTGCTATAGTCACTGTAGATAAATCTCAACGCCCTTTCTTGAATTTCCTATTTTCTTAGTATTTGTTTCTCCACAAAAATAGCATGTAAGACGACAATAGCTGAATTCTGACATGATAAAAGAATGGTTAATATTTAATTTTCCACAATTTTCCAGTTTGCACAAGTGCTTGCCAATCCTCGTTAAAATATTTAACTGTCTTGATGCCTTTTTACGATCTTACTCTCCAGAACCGTTGAAACGATTTCAACAAAACTTGGTATGTCGCACCGGAAACTCTGATCCATCATCGTTTGTATGAATCATGGTCTTAGGCTGACCTTGACCTATTTTACAGCAAGGTGAAAATTGGTAACATCGTTTCAATGGAGAAAGTACAAACATTTGATATTTAGAAAGTTTTGTAGCCGGTGACCTGAAAGTTGGCAAATGCAGACACCAAGTTTTAAGTTAATGAGGTTAGCATGTGTGAGTATTCAATGAAATTGTAATTTCTTGAACTTGGTCAAAGAACATTCACATATTTAAATTCAAACTTATTTTTCTCAATATTTTTGGCCAATCAAAGCAAAAGTTTATGTAGAGCCTCCTTAGGAAGGGGGAATAAAGTTTAAAAAAATATCAAGGGCATCTAACAAAAATGACCGTCATGCCCATATATGGTATAAACCCTTCACAAATCTTCTTTCTATGGAGGTAAAAGCAGGCAACGATCTTGAAATGGCCCAGTCAGAAAGAAATTCCCACTCAAAAAACCGAGGTGGGAAAAGCTAAATTAACAATTAGGTACTTATACTAAGAAAACATATAGTAAACCGAGTAAGCAGCTATTTCCCTATAGACGCCACTCAGTTACCCAAACTTACCCAAACCCAAACTAAAAATATGAAAACGCACATAATAAAAATACAACTGAGATCCTTTAAGAGCAGTGAACATATTATAAGAAAAGGGATGGGCCATACCACGGTTTCTGCTACTTAAGCCTTTTCAGTGACCCTATAGATTTGACAACATGTACCCAGTGGCAAATAGAATTACTGAAATTTCGCATACTTCAACAGGGTAGTCGATACAAAGACTAGTATAATCCAAATAGGGCTATTACTGCAGCTGGTGTTGTGCCGTGTGGCGGCCCTTTAAGTCGCCCCGTACTCCATCCATAGTATAGACAATAGTTTCCTTTTTGTCCTTTGACATCAGCGAGGAAATCAGAAATTTGTTGTTGGTTTAGATTCAATTTCTAACCAAAGTTTAATATATTTGCCCTATTTGGATTATGCTCGTCTTTGTATCGACTACCCTGTTGAAGTATGCGAAATTTCAGTAATTCTATTTGGGTCCATGTTGCCAAATCTATAGGGTCACATATTTATATGTTCACTGATCTTAAAGGATCTCAGTTTGGCATATAGCATATTTTCAATTTAATCAAGTTCAGATAATTTCCCATCAGTTATTAAGATGTAAGAGTTATTCCCAACACGAGTTGTTTTCGGTGGTATCACTCCATTTCATCACCAGAAGGCTAGCAAGAAGTGAAAACTATAAAATGGAAATAAAACTGAGATCCTTTAAGAGCAGTGAACATATTAATGAGAAAGGGGATGTGCCATACCGCGGTTTCGGCTACTTAAGCCTCTTCAGTGACCTCCTATATATTTGGCAACATGAAGCCAAAAAGAATTACTGTAATTTTGCATACTTCAACTGGGTAAACAGCAAAGAGGCGCAAACAGCACAGAAATTCAACACCAAAACAGAAACAATAAGAACGACCACAGAAGAATCACCATGGAACGATGAGTAATATAATATTACTGGCGGGATTTCACTAGTTTTACTTGGCCATAAATAACCCCTCCCTCAGCTTCTTGAGTGGTTCACAACATTTAGTTAGTTTTTCGGTCCTCGTGGTGAATCTCTACAGGTCGCGGACATCAACATGACAGTGATGTCAGAAATTTACCGTTAGAAATATGAATGAAATAAATACATTTGGCCAATAGGAACAGACACACCATTCAGATTTCTAACGGAAAATTTCTGACGTCACTGTCATGTTGATGTCCGCGACCGATAACTAGTCAATGAATCGTCAAGGAAAAACAAATACATCATGATAACCACAACGATGAATTAAAAACGAGCACTCTTAGATTCAATAAGCTACCCGACGATGGAAAACCCTGGGCTCTCGAAAACTTACTAAAATCCGGAGCAAAAGAAAAACACCAGTTGAATCACGACGGGCCAAGCAACAGACAAGAAGATCCGGTCCCAACCGGTGGACCGATTTCAATGAATTTGGTATGTAACATCGGGGACATCAGCCCATTATAGTCTGAATAAATCATTACCTTGGGTTGACCTTTATCTTTTTACCTGCAAAGTCAAATTTAAACACATAGGCTTTGATTGACCAAGCGGTTTCAGAGAAGATGTGAGAATATTATGGTAATATACACGTATGTTGCCCTGGGGTGGGTGTAGATGAGCCCCTGGTGTCCATTTCTTTTACGGAACATTGATATTCAGTCCTACTACTCATTTCCTGCAAGATATTTCCTTTGAATGACATTTTAACAGTTTTACCCATTCAAATGCATTTGCAACCTATGTTGACCTTGCTGAAAAACAGGTCAAGGTCACAACAGGGTCATGATTTATACATATACATTGTAGTAAATGAGTCATTAAAAAGGTACAAGCAGGCAAAGATCAGGAAAAGGCGCAATCAGAAAGAGATTCCCACTCCAAAAACCGAGGTGGGAAAAAACCAAACTAACACTGAGGCACTTATACCATGAAACATATCGTAAGCCGAATGAGCAGCTATTTTCCCAATAGGTGGCCACTCAGTTACATTAACTTAATTAAAAATATGAAAACATACATAATTCGCAAACAGCACAAAAAAAATTTAAACACCAAGACATAAAACAAAAAGAACCACCACAGAAGTATCGCCTTGGAACGATCAGTAACACAAAGTTACTGGCGGGCTTAAACCGGTTTTACAGGATCCTAACCTCACCCTCAGCTTCTGCAGTGGTTCATAACATTTAGTAAGTTCTTCGGTCCTCGTGGTGAATCTCTAACTAGTCAATGAATCATCAAGAACAAACAAATAAATCATGATAAACATCCTGATGAATCAAAAACAAGGACTCACAGATAGAGTAAGCTGCCCGACGATGGAGATCCCTGGGCGCCGAATAACCTACTACGGAGCAAAAGAAAAAACACCAGTTGAACCCCGGTGTGCCAAGCAACGGACAAGAAGCTCTTGCCCCAACCAACTAAAATGAATAGCTTTCAGTCGGGGCCATCATAGAGTCTGACGCCCGACCCACCGGCGTGCAATTAAAGAAGGCAGCATAGTTATCAACCATGATTGGGTTAAAAACTAAGCATGCAGACTGTCGCATAACATTCAAGTTATAACCTATACGTCTGTAACGTGTTATGATTTTTCTGAATGCTTCATGTCAAGTTTCGTTGAAATCGGTCAACCACCTCCGGAGAAGAAGATTTTTGAAGGGTTTTAGCCGTATATGTGCATGGCGGCTATCTTGGTAATGTGACCTGGATTATTTATGTATACATCGGTTTCCCCTTCCTCTAGATCCTTCATTTAAACTTCACGTTTCAGAGAGGAGGATGTTTGAATAATTTTGTTATACACATATATATTGCCCAGGGGTTGGGGCAGATATGCCCCTAGGGTTCATTCTTTTCATAATCATTAATATTTAGTCCCACTGCTCAAAGTCCTCAAAGTGTTTCCCTTTTAACAGTTTTCCCCATTCAACAGCATAGGCCACCTATGTTGACTTTGCCTTAAAATAGGTCAATGTCCTCATAGGGTCATAATTTATATATGCATTGTAGTACTTCAGTCATCGATGCTTCATGGCAAGTTTCTTTGAAATAGGTCCACCTGTTCCTGAAACGAAGATTTTTGACATGTTTTTTGTCATATATGGGCATGGCTGTTATCTTGGTCATGCGACCTGAATTATTTATATACACAATGATTTCCCTTTCCTCTAGATACTTCATGTTAAATTTGGCTTTGACTGGCCAAGCAGTTTCAGAGAAGAAGATCTTTGAAATTGTGGACGGACGGACGTCGGAGCATGGGTATACTGTAAGTTCGCCTCGTGAGCTAAAAGGGTCGAGTGATCTAAAATGGACCCCAGGGGCTCATATGTCGCCAACCTGGGGCAATATACATGCTTATTACAATTATATTCAAACCTCTTCTCCCATGAAACCGCTTGGCCAATCAAAGCCAAATTTTAGTTGAAACATCTAAAGGAAGGGGCAACAAATGTATACAAACAATCCAGGTTACATGACAAAGATGGCTGTCTGTCCCATATAAAAACCAGAGGACCAATGTCCCTGTAAACGCTCACTTGAGATCTGCTGTATATACCAATAAACATGTTTGAATATTAAATAGCTCGAGTATAGGGTCAGATGAAGCCCTGGTGCCATTTTTTATTTCAGAATAATCAATATCCTGTCCATTTGCCAATTTCCTACAAGTTTTCCCTTAAAATGACATTTTAACAGTTTACCAATTCAAAAGCATAAGCCATCCATGTTGACATTGCCTTAAAATAGGTCAAGGTCACCATATGGTCATGATTTATATACAGTTTGTAGTACTTGAGTCATTGATGCTTCATGCCAAGTTTTTTTTTGTTGTTGTTTTTTTTTTTTTTTTTTTTTTTTTTTTTTTTTTTTTTTTTTTTTTTTTTTTTTTTTTTTTTTTGTTTTTTGTTTTTTTGAAATCGGTAAACCAGTTCCGGAGAAGAAGATTTTTGGAGGGTTTTTATCATATATGGGCATGACTGCCATCTTGTCCATGTGACCTGGATTATTTATATACACATTGGTTCCCATTTCCTATAGATGCTTCATATAAAATTTGGCTTTTATTGTCAAAGCGGTTTCGGAGAAGATGTATGAATATTATGGTAATATACATGTATGTCGCCCAGGGATGTGGGCAGTTGTGCCCCTAGTGTCCATTTCTTTTCAGAATCACTGATATTCAGTCCTACTGCCAATTTCCTGCAAGATTTTCCCGTTATACGACATTTTAACAGTTTTCCCATTCAAAGACATGGGCAACCTATGTTGACCTTGTCGTAAAATAGGTCAAGGTCACAACAGGGTCATGATTTATATATACATTGTAGTACCTTTGCCATCAATGCTTCATGCCAAATTTCTTTGAAATTAGTCCACCGGTCCCGGAGAAGACGATTTTTGAAGGGGTTTTACCATATATGGGCATGGCGGCCATATGACCTAAATTTTTATATACACATTGGTTACCCCATCGTATAGATGCTTCACATGAAATTTGGCTTTGATTGGCCAAGCGGTTTCGGAGGAAAAATATATTTCGAGTATTATGGAAATATACATGTATACTGCCCCGAGGTGGGGGCATATGAGCTCCTGGGGACCATTTTTTTTCCAGAATCATTAATATTCAGTCCTACTGCGCATTTCCTGCAAGACCTTCACTTTACATGACAAATTGATAAATTGATAAATTTAAAAGTTTTCCCCATTCAAATACATTGTCGACCTATGTTGACCCTGCCGTAAAATAGGTCAAGGTCATCACAGGGTCATGATTTATACATATACATTGTAGTAGTTGAGCCATCGATATTTCATGCCATGTTTCGTTGAAATCGCTCCACCGGTTCCGGAGAAGAAGATTTTTGAAGGGTTTTTACCATATATGGGCATGGCGGCCATCTTGGTCTTGTGATCTGGATTATTTATATATACATTGATTAACCCATCCTATAGATGTTTCACATAAAAAATTTCGCTTTGATTGGCCAAGTGTTTGAATATTATGGAGATATACATGTAGGCGGCATATGAGCCCCCGGGGTCCTTTTTTCAGAATCATTAATATTCAGTCCTACTGTCCATTTCCTGCAAGATTTTGACTTTGAATGACATTTTAAAAGTTTTCCACATTCAAATGCATTGGCGACCTATGTTGACCTTGCAGTGAAATAAGTCAAGGTCATCACAGGGTCATGATTTATATATACATTGTATTACTTTAGTCATCAATGCTTCATGCCAAGTTTCGTTGAAATCGGTTCACCGGTTCTGGAGAAGAAGATTTTTAAATGTTTTTACCATATATGGGCCTGGTGGCCGTCTTGGTTATGTGACCTGGATTATTTATATATACTTTCACAATCGACGTTGCTCATGACGTAAGGTTTCCGACGGTATAGTTCGGCAAATGGGTAACTGTATGGGCGGCAACTTTAAAATTCATATCTGGGCGTGGTCGGCTAGTCCATCTGTTCAAGTAGGGAGATAATAGAAAAGTCGAATTCAGTCAGCCTAGAGCGCTGTCACATATTTTACCGTTAAAGATCAGCTACCTATTTTGTCCAATCCAGTAAACTAGACAAACTCGGATTTTCATTCTAACGGACAACATGTGAGTTGAGTCTTTAAACTGTATACCTTGAGCTTTTACCTAGGTCAAAAGTAGACCATACCCAATAACGTATTCATAAGGTAACGCCCATACAGTGACCTATTTGTCGAGCTATATATAGTAGAATATACTCTCGCAAATGTTTAACATTATCCAATCAGACGTCGCCTTACATTCTTAAGTGCATTTTAGCAAGTATGTGTGTTTGATACAAGTTTTATCCATATAATAAAATAGAAATTGGTTGCATGCTCGTCCTTGTTGTTGGTTCCGAGTCGTCTCAAAATTGGGTCCGAGTTGTCTCAGGCTTTAATCCGATTCGTCTTGGGTCCGAAAAATACCAAGGGTCCGAGTTGTCTTGTGTCCGAGTTGTCCGGCTACCAGCATGACCATCCCTATAAGCTCACCTTGTGAGCCGAAGGCTCAGGTGAGCTAAAAACCCAACTACTTTTCTTTTGTCCAGTGACGGTTCTTCCTGACTCTCGGGTGAGCGATTGTTGCCTTTAGGCTACTTGTTTTATTTTTGGCTATCATCGTTGTAATTCTTTTTTTAAACATTGCATCATCGGATTATGTGCTATGCAGATTGAGTTGCATGAGGATGTTTGTCGTGTTACTTAGCACGATGAAAATACGTGTAAATAAATTCTAAAACGTGATTTTGATGTTGTTTATCCATTTGAAAGCCTTAAATCAATGAGTGTCATTAATTAGATTTAAAATATTATTTTTATCGCACCTGCTTATAGCAGGGTGCGATATAGGAGTCCAAATTTCCGTCCGTCCGTCCGTTCGTCCGTTCGTCCGTCCGTACGTCCGTCCGTCCGTCAACATTTACGTCGAAGTTTGGTTTTCTTGACATCAGAGATAGCTGCTAGTCTGAAACCTTGCATAGTAATTGTCCCTGACATACCCTTCAAGCACGCACCTTAACCCGGTGGCTTTGACCTATATTTCACGGTCTGTTGACTTTGAAAATTTTTACGTCGAAGTTTTGTCAGCATTACGTTTCTCGACATCAGAGATAGCTGTTTTCTTGACATCAGAGATAGCTGCGAGTCTGAAACCTTGCGTAGTAATTGTCCTTGATATACCCTTCAAGCACGCACCTTAACCCGGTGCCCTTGACCTATATTTCACGGTCCACTGACTTTGATAATTTTTACTTCGAAGTTTGGTTTGCTCAACATCAGAGATAGCTGCAAGTCTGAAACCTTGCATAGTAATTGTCCTTGACATACCCTTCAAGCCAGCACCTCAACCCAGTGCCCTTGACCTATATTTCACGGTCCACTGACTTTGAAACTTTTTATGTCGAAGTTTGGTTTTCTCGACATCAGAGATAGCTGCGTGTCTGAAACCTTGCATAGTAATTGTCCTTGACATGCCCTTCAAGCACGCACCTTGACCCGGTGCCCTTGAACTATATTTCACGGTTTGTTGACTTTGCCCGATGCAGGTGCGATATCGACCTCCGCGGAGTTCTTGTTTTCTAGTAATAATACGATTATGTCTAAATATTAAAAAGATTGGAAAAACCATTGACCATGTACCCGTGGTGTGATAACGTACTTTTACAACAAAAGCATCGAAAATCATTGTTTTATAACAAAGCAAAGGCATACAGTACATTGGTTTCGAGAAAGAGTAGTAAAAGCCTGATTTAAAAATGCATACTTTTTTTTTTTTTTTTGTTTTTTTTTTTTGTTTTTTTTTTTTGTTTTTTTTTTTTTTTGTTTTTTTTTTTTTTTTTTTTTTTTGTCATTGAACCCAGCGACCTTGTAGGCAATGAGTCACCATCGCAGTCAACTGAATGTCGCATGGGAATCTCGTGTGATTTTTCTCTTTTTTTTTTCGAAGATATGAACGGAAGGGCGACAGTGTTGACTTTTAAAACTGGGAAAGCGGAAACTTAATAGTCCATAATTCTCTAGATGACTCTGTCGGGTTTTTCTCTTGTAGTTCCATTTACAAGTCAGCGTTTAGGATAATAGGATTTTTTGTTTTGGTAACGTTGTTGCTGTACATATGCAATATAGTTTTGAAAATAGAGACAAGTAATTTGCAATACTTTAGTAATCTTATTGTTCTGTCTGTAATATTATTGATCTATGAAATACTCAATTCACACATCAACATGCAAGCTTTACAAAAGACAACGTATCAAGTTTCAGTCGCCAAGTATTATGAGGACTGGGAAGGGGGTTCCCACTATCCCATGTACCTTTAATTATTTGGGAAAATACCTCCTTGATTTTGGCAAATATCACCAAAATGTGTTTCCCCAACATCCCAAAATATTCTCACAGGGTCTCTTCAGCATCGCATATCCCTTTAATTATTTCACCAATATCCCTATATCTCTAAATACCCTTCCAGCATCTCTATCATATTATAAGGCTAATCCAAGAGATTTTTATCGGTACATAAATAGTCAGAAAAAAGATGTTCAAGGTATCCCCCCTTTGAAAAAGCGAAATGGAAGTGGTCTTGCTGAATCAGATTTTGAAAAGGCTGGTGAATTCAATGGTCAGTTTACGGATGTGTTCACCAAAACTGAACATAGCCAGGTCCCTCTTTTGAATAGAAAAGCCCCGTTCATGGAAGACATAGTGGTATCTAAGGTGTAACAAAACTTCTCAAAGGTTTGAACCCATCGAAAGCTTTAGGCCCTGATGAGCTTCATCCCAGAGTCCTTAAGGAATTGGCATCTGAGCTAGGTCCTGTTTTTGCACATCTTTTTCAACAGTCAATAGACTCGGGTGGAATCCCCAAAGAATGGTCTTTAGCAAACATTTGTCCCCTGTTCAAAAAGGCTGAAAGGTCTCTTGCTTGCAACTATCGTCCAGTTTCCTTGACCTACGTACCCTGCAAACTTTTAGAACATATAGTGTGTTCTAATACCATGTCTCATTTGGATCATCATAATCGTTTGTCAGACAGGCAACATGCATTCAGGAAATCCCATAGTTGTGAAACCCAGTTAGCTACAGTGATTGATAACTGGGCAAAAATCGTAGACAATCAAGGTCAGGTTGATACATTTATCTTGGATTTTGAAAAAACTTTTGACACTCCTCCGCATGAACTCCTTAAAAGCAAATTGTTCAGTTATGGAATTGGTGGAAAGACAATTAAATGGATTGACGCCTTCCTTTGCTATAGACAACAAAGAGTTGTGGTTAATAGCGTTAAATCAGACTGGGCTCCTGTTGTATCTGGTGTCCCACAGGGCACCGTTCTTGGCCCCTTGTTGTTTTCGTTGCATATAAATGATATCACCTCAGATATTGAATCGGAAATCAGACTCTTTGCTGATGATTGTGTCTGTTATCGTGAAATTAAGAATATGGAGGATACAGTGAAATGATCGATTAGGTAGTTGGGCCCGGAAATGGGGTATGAGATTCCAACCCGTCAAGTGCAACATGATGCAGCTGACGAATAAACGTACTAGTAAAATTCAGGCTTCTTACAAGCTTGAGGGTACTATGTTGGAAAATGTTGAAAGTATCAAATATGTTGGTGTAACAATAACTAAGGATTTAAAATGGAACACTCACATCAGCAATGTGTGCACCAAAGCCAATAAGACCCTTGGGGTTTTTTTAGACGAAATCTGTTTTCTTGCCCCCAGGATGTGAGAGAAGCTGCCTATAAATGTCTGGTGAGACCTATTCTTGAATATGGTAGCTCAGTTTGGGACCCTCATTATGAAGGTCTGATAGATGATTTGGAGAAAGTGCAAAAGCGTGCGGCTAGGTTTGTAACTAGGAACTATACATATGAAAAAGGTAGTATGACTGACATCCTTAAAAAACTAAAGTGGGAATCCCTGCAGAAAAGAAGGAAGGATAACAGAATTATATTGCTTTAGAAAGGTCTAAAAGGGAGAGCCAAAATACCCACGGATGACCTTATCCCCAAAAATAGGCGTTGTAGGAATCAACACTCCTTGGCATTTCAGATACCTTCAGCAAGTACAAATGCCTATTTACACAGTTTTTCCCCCAGACTATTAGAGATTGGAATGAACTCCCTGATTCTCTGATCTCCTCTGCTGAATTGCCAGATGATTGTGTGTCTAAATTTACTTCTCTTGTGAGAGCACGGGACTAATCCCCTCCGGTCAAGCCCCATCCCCCCTGGTGTGGTATTGTCAGTTTGACGTTTCACCAGTAAACTATTCTGATTCTGAATCTGATAAACAGAGGTATATTGATCGGTTGCTGGTACGCCTATTACGCAAAGGTTTACTTCCCGCTTGCAAGGATTTATTTGCGACTGGGTTTAGAAAGCTACTATTAATTTGCTATTGATGCATGTACCCGACTTGATAATCTTGCATTAAGGTAAGTGTTCTATTGTAACGTTCATTTAACTTTTATGCAGTTACCGTATTTTGATTACGCCTTGCCATAGTCCGAGGGAATATCTAACCATGGAGGTCGTGCCGCGCCACATCAAAAGTTCAATGTCTGGCACCGCGACACCTGTTAAAAAGTCAAGTACCATAACAAATTAGCACCAAGTTATGTACCCAGTTAGCCTGGGTCCACTGCAGTAGCTCACCAGAGCCAAAGGCTCACATACCCATGTGCTCCGGCGTCCGTCCGTCGTCCACAATTTCAAAGACATTCTTCTCTAAAACCGCTTGGCCCTCAGTTGAAATTTTATGTTGAGCCTCCTTAGGTAGGAGGAATGAAAGTTTGTTCATGGGATCTTGGTCACATAACCGAGATGGCCGCCACGCCCATATATGGTAAAACCCTTCAAGAATCTTCTTCTCCTGAACAGGTGGGCCGATTTCCACGAAACTTGATATATAGCATCGGGGACTCCAGCCCATCATAGTTTGTTCAAATGATGACCCTGGGATTATATTGACCTATTTTACGGCACGGTCAATTTTGGAAACATAGGCTTTTACATGGGAAAAGGTGAAAACAATGGGTATTTTGGAAACTATTGCAGCCAACCAACTAATAGAGTCAATGAAGGTTTGTAATTAATTAAGGTCAAGGTCGTTCCTTGACCTTGGCCCAAGGTCATTGAAATATCAAAATTAAGTCACAGTTTCAAAGATCTTCTTCTCTGAAACCGCTAGGCCGATCAAGTTGAAATTTTGTATGAAGCATCCTTGGATAGTAGGAATGAAGTTTGTTTGATAGCCGCTACACCCATATATGGTAAAACCCTTCAAAAATCTTCTTCTCCAGAACCGGTCGGCCGATATTCTTAAAACTTGGTATGTAGAATTGAGGACTCCAGTCCATCATAATTTGTTCAAATAATGACCCTAGGATGACCTTGACCTATTTTACGGCAGGGTCAATTTTGGAAACAGGCTCTTACATGGGAAAAGGCGAAAACAATGGATATTTTGGAAACTATTGCAACCTAATACTTGAAAGTTGCTAGATGGAGAGAACAAATGGAGTCAATGAAGGTATGTAATTAATTAAGGTCAAGGCAATTTCTTGACCTTGACCGAAGGTCATTGGAATATCAAAATTAAGTCACAAAGTCAAAGATCTTCTCTGACACCTAGGCCGATCAAGTTGAAACTCTATGTGCAGCCTCCTTGGAAAGTAGCATTGATATTTTGTTCATGATATCTTGGTCACATGACCAAGATTGCGCCACGCCCATTTATGGTAAAAACCTTTAAAAATCCTCTCCAGAACCGAAAGGCCGATTTCCATGAAACTTGGAATGTAGCAATAGGGACTCCAGCCCATTACAGTTTGATCAAATGATGACCCTGAAATGACCTCGACCTATTTTATGGCAAGTTCAAGTTTGGAAACATTGCTTTTTACATGGAAAAAGGCGAGAACAATGGATATTTTGGAAACTGTTGCAGCCTGGGACCTGAAATCTGCTAGATGCAGACAACTAATAGAGTCAGTAAAAGTATGTAATTAATTAAGGTCAAGGTCATTTCTTGACCTTCACCCAAGGTTAATTTAAATGTCAAAATAAAGATTATGGTTTTCTCAGAAATCACTGGCTTTGAAAACTATTGCAGCCTGAGACCTGAAACTTGGCAAATGCAGACAACTTATGAAGTCAATAAAGGTGTGTGAGTATTCAAGGTCAAGGTCATTTCATGATGACTTAATGCTCCAAGATCAGGCTTCAGGTGAGCGTTATCAGGTCCATTTTTATCAGGACCAATGGTCCTCTGGTTATGAGATCGTAATAAAAAAAATAACATCAAAGAAATCGGTAGCCGATATTGATTTAGGTAGATATGGACCAAAAAAAAAAAAAATAAAATAAAATAAAAACACAAAAAAATGATGACTGGAACCCAGGCTAGTACCCAGTATGAAATACGGTTCCATTGCCAGTAAATAATTGGAGTGAATTTTGGAGGCATTTATTGGATTGTTTATTTGTGATTAAAAATCACTTTAGAGATGATAAAAATAAACAAGTATTCTGAAAATTAAATATCGGAGTATAACCCAAACTTTTTATGAAGTATGGCACATGCATGATAAAATATTACAATTTCGTAGGACAGAGTTTTTATTTTATACTTTTTAGACCAATTACTTGACAAAACATTAACAAACTGAAAAAAGTAGTTCCTCTTCTACATAGCTACGTCTTAGTTGTTGAAAGGGACGTAAAGCAATAAATCAAACAAAACTCCCTTTTCGAAATAAAACGCAAGTCTACGCAAGTCTACATTGAGGGATTTTCGCTTATGTGTTACGAGGCCTTTATGACCGTGCGTTGGACAAGATACAAGATACAAGAATAAAATTACTTAACGTCGGTTTCTATATAACAAGCAACATTTGCTACATGAGCTGCTTATTATTGTAAAAGTAAATGATTTAACTGCCGCTACAAAAATCACTCTACTTAAGTTTCTTTTTCGCACACCGATGTTACATGCACACAAAGTACTATGGGACTGGGTGAGTAGCTTTAAGAAATATGTACTGCTCTTCAGAATAAACCTCAAAATTCACGTTCAAATATAAAATGCCGTAATATACGTCGATTTTGACATTACAAACAGGAAGGCGATTCCTGAGTTTCCGAAAACCACCTTGCCGAAAAGACATTTCGACGAATAGACACTTTGCCGAAAAAATATTTGTAGTGCGACACTTCGCCGAAATTTATTTCTTCAAAAATTTTGCAAAATAATGTCTTACCAGCATTTATAATAAATATGGTAAAGTGTTAGAAAGTATGATTCATTGTAACATTTACGTATCCTGTCCTATTTAGTGATTACAATAATTTGCATGAAAAGAAGTTTTACGGGAATAAAGATGAGTGAGACTGATCTATTTTCATCGGATAACATTGTTTGAGTTTTTAAAATAGTTTTATGTCACAACATGGGCAAATAGTTTAAGCATGGATATCGTTTGTGAATTTTAATATGCTTATCGTTTTAACACCTATTTTAGTATTTTAACAATTTTATTGACATTATGTTTTTAAATCATCAAAGGCAAAACCGAAACTGGCATATAATGGATTCTGTTATGTTCAGGACCAACCGAACGGAATTAAGGTATAGTGGAGATGTGATATTAGAGCTTGTTCCGGGAGAGTTACAACTGAAAGTAATATAGTTATTCGGGAGGCTGGACTTACAAAGCACGCAACCGATTCTTCTGGAGTCGAAATAAAAAAGTCGGTTGCACACATGAAAAAAGTTGCAACCCCAACGGGAATAATTAACAGAGAAATATCACAGAATCTCCCACAAGAATATCTGGGCTATGAACAGAAGCCAGATACCCTCGGGCGAACTTTCTGTTAAAGTGTTTTTTCGGCAAAGTGTCTTTTCGGCGGCGTGTCTTTTCGGCGAAGTGTCTTTTCGGGAATGTAGGAAAAAAATCGCAGGAAAAAAGTCACGGAAAAAAGGTCATAGATTTGGGTAGGAATAAAGAATTAATGTCAAAGAAAAAAGTCACAGAAATATATCATTTGCTTTTCTCAATGAACTTTGTAATATTCACTAATAATATTTTTATCAATATATTTTGTTTGGGTTTTACGTTCCGGACAACAATTTTCTGTCGTGCCGGGATGGAGCCAATTCTTTCTGTGTACTAAACCATTTCATTGACTACTTAAAGAAGCTTGCAGAATGCCCAAAGTGGTACTACTATGGCAACAGAGGTTTCAATCCCTGTACTCTAGCTCTATGGTCTGAAACTGTACCGCTGAGTCAACATGCTTCTCACATATGGTTGCTTTTGATGTGATTCATTGTTTTGAGTTATTTCGGATTTCAAGGGAATGTCTTGATTTCTTCTTAAAGCATTCCTCATTATTGCTTACTATAAAAACATAAAAAATCATATCATATGTATGAGAAGATTGTATGTATTATATATTTTAAGCTCACCTGAGCCGAAGGCTCACAAGGTGAGCTTATAGGATGGCCATGCTCCGGCGTCCGTCCGTCGTCCACAATTTCAAAGATCTTCTCCTCTGAAACCACTGGGCCAATGAAAGCCAAACTTCATGTAGATCATCCTTAGGAAGGGGGAACGAAAGTTTATATAAATGGTCTAGGACCAAGTGGCCGCCATGCCCATATATGGTAAAAACCATAAAAAAATCTTCTTCTCTGGAACCGGTGGACCGATTTCAATGAAACTTGTTATGTGGCATCGTGGACTCTGACCCATTATAATTTAAATAAAACATGACCTTGGGATGACATTGACTTATTTTATGGCAAGGTCAATTTTGGTTACATAGGCTTTTCAATGGAAAAAAGTAAAAACGTTGAATTTTTCAGGAAGTTTTGAAGCCTATGACCTGAAAGTTGGTAGATACAGACAACATGTTGAGCCAATGAAGTGTTGTGAGTATTGAAGGTCAATGTCATTTCTTGACCTAGGCCAAAGGTCACGTACAAATTAAATGTTCAACTTATTTTTCTCAGTAACCGCTTTACCAATCAAAGTTATATTTTGTATGTAGTATCCTTGGGATAAGGGAATGAAAATTCATATAAATGGTCAAGGTCACATGACCAAGATGACCGCCATGGCTATAAATAGCAAAAAACTTTAAAAATCTTCTTCTCCAGAACCAGAAAGCCTATGATTTTGAAACTTGGCATGAAGCATCAGGGGGAGGAGCTATACAAAGTTTTTATAAATCATGACCCTGTGATGACCTTGACCTATTTTAAGGCAAGGTCAACATACAGCTCGGTTTCAAAAATAACATACCCCTGCAATGTCGCAAAATAAATTGACCACTTCACCTTCTTTGCATCGACCATTGCTTGATGATTGTTGACGTGGTTCAAATGAAACTTCTTCATTGTATGTGTGTTAAAATGGTATTAAATTTATATTGATCAACAGCAGTCCGATCGGATAGGAAGCTACCTTTGGCCATGACTAAAATTCTGACAGATTTAAAGTCAAGTTTGCAAGTTTAGGCGATTGGTATGATGTACGTACTGTGAATATTGACACTTTCCGACCTGAGTGCCATTCATGGACACCTATTTTAGATACCTTAAAACTTGCACCAGATTCGCTTTACATTTTAAGTACTGAAATAATGAATAAATAGACGCTATTCCTTTCATTAAAGGCGTGTGTTCAGGAAGCAAAACTTTTCTTACTGTCCATTTACATCTTACTGTGTTCTCTTGCGCCTGATATTTGTTTGGTTAGAGTTTCTCTGGAATTATTTCTTATATAAACCGTCTTCATAATATCACCAGTCACAGTATTTCAATCAAATATATTCACATACCAATAAATGTCATTGATTAATATATAATGTATAAGAGGGTCATTTCATAACTTTAACATTGTCATAGGCATGTTCGCGTTGCATGAGAAACAATATATATAGAAAATATCTAAAATAATCATTTCAATTGTCACTGCTATTCTCAGATGCAAATTTATGAAATTGGATAAATTTGAAGAGAATTTTTGTGCTGAAAACATGCATTTGCAAGGTATTTATATACAAGGCAGTGGGTACATTAAATTCCCATTTTCTGATTCTATGCTTTTGCGAGTGTAGTGTCAGTTTTAAATAGGTGCCAATGCATAGCATGCTGGTCATAAAGTGGCAATATTCACAGTACAACCGCCTAAATTTGAAAACTTGACTTTTAATCTGTCTTTTAATCTGTCAGAATTTTGGTATACGCCAAAAGCAGCTTCCTGTCAGATCGGACTGCTCATGATCGATATAACATTTATACAATTTAAACACACTTATCCATATGCACAAAATGTAGAAGTTTCATTCGTACCAGATTAATAGTCATCAAGCAATGGTCGATGCAATGTAGGTGAAGAGGTCAATTTATTTTGCAAAATTGCAAGAGTATGTTATTTTTGAAACCGAGCTGTAGGTCGCCCATGCATTTGAATGGGCGAAATTGTCAAAATGTCATTTGAAGGGAAAAACTTTATGGAACTGAGCAAATGGACTGAAGATTTATGAATCTGAAAAAATATTGGACCCCAGGGGCAGGTCTACCCCGACCCCGGAGCAATATACATGTATTTTACCATACTATTAAAAGATCTTCTTCTCTGAAACCGCTTGGCCAATCAAAGCCAAGCTTCATGTGGAGCATTCTTAGGAAGGGAGAATGAAAGTTTATATAAATGATGAAGGTCACATGACCAAGACGGCCGCAATGGCTATAAATATTACAAACCTTTAAAAATCTTCTCCAGAACCAGAAGGCCTATGATTTTGAAACTTGGCATGAAGCATCAGGCAATGGAGCTCTACAAAGTTTTAATAAATCATGACCTTGGGATGACCTTGTTCTGTTTTATGGCAAGGTCAACATAGGTCGCCTATGCATTTGAATGGGGAAATTTAGTAAAATGTTATTTAATGGGAGGAAACTTGCTGGGAGTATGCAAATGGACAGAAGATTTATGGTTATGAAAAAATGTGTCCTCAGGGGGTTGTCTGCCCCTGTCCCGGGGCTATATACATGTATATAACCATAATATTCAAACATCTTCTTCTCTGAAACCGCTTCGCCAATCAAAGCCAAACATTAAGTGGAGCATCATTAGGAAACGGGAGTGAAAGTTAATATAAATGGTCCAGGTCACATAACCAAGATGGCCGCCATGGCTATAAATAGTGAAAACCACTATAAATCATCTTCTTCAGAACTAGTCAATAAAACATCAAGGACAAACAAATAAATCATGATAAACATCCTGATGAATCATAACCGAGAATTCAACAGATTCAGTAAACAGCTCGATGACGGAGAGTGAAAGTTAATATAAATGGTCCAGGTCACATAACCAAGATGGCCGCCATGGCGATAGATAGTGAAAACAATTATAAATCTTCTTCTTCAGAACCGTAAGAACTATGATTTTGAAACTTAGGAATACAGCTCTACAAAGTTTATATATATCATGATCCTGGGATTGTCTTGACCTATTTTACGGCAAGGTCAGCTTAGGTTGCATATCCCAGTTCTCAGGTGAGCGTTTATAGGACCATTGGTCCTCTTGTCAAATCTTTTTGTGACTTTTTTACCTGTGACATTTTTTTCCTGTGACTTTGTTTCCGTGATCTGGGCGCCGAATAACTTATTGAAACCCGGAGCAAAAGAAAAACACCAGTTGAACTCCAAGCAACAGACAAGAAGCTCCGGCCCCAACCAACTAAAATGAATAGCTTTAAGTCAGGGCCATCATAGAGTCTGACCCCCGACCCACCGGCGTACAATTAAAGGGCAGCATAGTTATCAACCACGATTGAGTAAAAACGAAGCATGCAGACTGTCGCATAACGTTCAAGTTATAACTTATACGTCTGTAACTTGTAATGATTTTTCTCAACTGAAAAGAAAAATCGTTACTTCTTGTAAGTTTCTTAAATATGTAAACCAAGTCACCATAAAATTCTGGTTCCGAAAGGCCCTCACGTAAAAGCGAAATGTATACACCATAAGAAGCACGACGAGGAAGGTCACCATCCAAAAACGGAAAATTCACTATATCAAAATCGAAGTCATCGCGCTTATCATAAAGTTTAGAAGAAACAAATCCATTAGCAACAGAAAGATGTAAATCAAAAAAGGGGGCTTCGGTATCTGAAATATAGGCTTTGTCCAACTGTAGTTCAGATGGATAAATTTGAATGACCATACCTTCACAATAAGGGTTGTCAATGTTCAAAGCGTCATCGAGGTACCTGGAAGTCGAATTAAAAGCCTCGATTTCATCAGCTTGATTATCATGGTAAAGAGAATCCACGAAATCTCTTTCGTAGCAGTGTAAAAAATAAATCAGCTACGAGAGGTGCGCAATTTGTACCCATCGGAATTCCAACAATTTGTCTGTATAACTTTGTACCAAATCTAATATAAATATTATCCAGGAGATAGGATAAGGCGTCGCACACATTCTGGCATGACCAAAGTGTATACCAACTTTGGTCGGAGGAAGTGAAAAAGCCTTTCTGTCATTACATGCCAAATAAAGTGAACCGTAGTTTTTAATGCCCTTTTGAAGATCCAATCTATCAAATCCAGAAGTTTTTCTTTAATAAGATTATGTGGCAATGTTGTATTCCGTCAGAGTAGAAACATCATATTATGTGGACAAGCTCGTCGCACGGAGTCCTCTACACTTCACTTTACTGAGCACCTCGCCAGAATTTTTTATTGGCCAAAACCAATTTTTATTTGAATTTTCATACACTATCTCACAGTATCTTATGACATGAGATTTGATAGCCGTAAGACAGGAAGTTAATAATTTAGAAAGTAACTGTATAGTTACATTATACAAAACTTAATTTATTTTATACTAAGCAATGAGATCAGTGAAATCTCCTGTCTCTTCAATGGGAAAATGTGCATGCATTTATCCATAGAGTCAACATATACACCGATCATGATTTTTATACATAATTGAGGCTCTATCTTTTCTTGTTGTGAAGTGTGAAACAATAAAGAAAAATGCAAAATAAACAATCTTTTAGACTTTGAAAGGTTTTATATGTTGAAAAAAATCTGGTATACAACACTTTAACTTTCCTTTAGAACTTTCATCTATAACCCAGGACGTACCCGTATACCAGTAAAACGACCACATTCGTCGTGGCAGTGAACGGTAAAAAGGATTGAGCCGTCGGTGGCAGAAAATATATTAAAATGACATTAAAATTATATTTTGGCTTTGTTTTCAGATCAAGATGGGATGTAACTGTAACAAAGTTTACAATGTTGTTGAAAGTAAGATCGGAAACGCGTTTGCTGCATATGGTCGGTTTCTGGCAAGGCACCCTTGGAAGTTTATTTTCTTTGGGATCTTGATCAACGGGCTTCTTGGGATTGGAATGATACGCCTAGATAGCGTCACAGATTCGGAGACCGTCTATACCCCTATCGGAAGTCAGTCTAGTGTAGACAAAGCAAAAGTCGAGCAGATATTTTCAGACCTTAGTGGTACTAATTTCATAGGCATCCAAATGCCAGATTTGGGAAGGTATGGGGAGGTCGTTGTCAAACCAAAACAGGGGGATATTTTTGACACTGATTTTCTGAATGAACTGAAAACATTCCATGCCACACTTCTGTCGATCTCTACCGAGGATGAGAATGGCAATACCGTTCCGCTTTCAGACATCTGCGCAAAAAGATATTCGAACTGCGCCATAGACGGGGATGTTTTTGTTGATAACGAGTTTTCAACAGCCGCTAGTTCAGGCCCTATATCATATCCCTATTTCATTCACTCAACACGCGGACCGATATACTATGAACAACTTGTTGGCGGTGTTACAGTATCGGGAGGCTCTATGCAATCTGCGACCATGCTTAAATTACGAATAAATTTACGAACGGACACAGAATATTATATCAACACAGCGAAAAACTGGCAAAACTCGTTCCTGATAAAAATGCAAGATAATAAAGCAACTCATTTCGACATCTCATATGCACATACCGACTCTTTAAGTGAGGAACTGGATAAAAACATCAGTGGCGATATTGTGTTTTTCTCTATAACCTTTACACTAATGATCACGTACGCGTGCGTGGCAACAATGACTGCCCGCTGTGACTGTGTTGGACAGAGAACCAACTTAGGATTCGGTGGTGTCCTAGCAGCTGGTTTAGCTATAGTGTCTTCATTTGGAATTGTGAGTGCCTGTGGTGTCAAGTTTGTCAGCATTGTTGGGGTGGTCCCCTTTCTGATAATAGGTAAGCATTAACATACATTTTGCTCTCCTTTATTTATATAGTTGGTTTTACGGATTCCCTTTGTGACGTTATTTTCGCACATGCGCCAAGCGCTGACCGTCAATGCAACGGCAAGTTCAATGTCCACTGTGTTAAGGATTTTGGAAGGTGTCATAGGTTTCCCGCCCAAAGTTTGAGTGATTCTGGCAGCTTCTGTGCTATGTGTTTAGAATACATGTTGTATTTTGATTTGATCAATGCAACAGCATGGTGTTACATACATGCAGCATAAATTTGTGTCAAAGGGGGATAGAGTCAGGTTTTTTCTTCTTCTTCTTCTTTCTTTTTTCAAAAATATTTTGTCAGAAAACATATTTTTTGCCAAAAATTATCAAGAAAATACCACAGTATGCTTATTGCAACCTAAAGTTTTGGGTAGAAACTATTTATGCACGAATAACAGATACATCGTCTTTATCATTTTTGTGACTTTAACTCATTTAAGCCTGGCGTCCCTTTTGTGGGACATAGGCAAACAGTATAGCCCCAGATGTGACGCCAAAGAACGCGGCGTCCCATCTGGGGCTATTCTGTTTGCTTGGAGGAATTTCATTCAAAAATAAGATAAAAATTAAAAATCACTCCTAACACCCCTAAAAATGAAAGTGGACTGACCCAACTGATAAAGATGGGAAAATCCATTCGTCAAATATGGGTTAAATAACACATGAAGTGGCATTAGATTTTAAGTCCACGTTGGTATATTTCAAATATACCATCAAATATTGATAAACATATTTTGCTCGCAATATAACACTTTGTGTATATCTGTTAAACTAGAAGTCTGTTCATTCAGGTAGAACATACATACACAGTATATTTCCATAGCCTCGCTGAATTACAAATAATGGAGCTGAGGCCATTTTTCGGTGGGGCTTTTTACAGCCTTCCCCCCCTTTGCCCAAACATGGCATTTTGATAAAATATGTCATTTACAAAAACACAATTGCGCTCAAAACATTTTGGATGTGCAAGGGGGGAACATGGTGTTATAAAAAGTTTCCTATTTCCTATATGATGCTATATTAAATTTAAAGATTTTGTCCAATTTTTAGCTCACCTGAGCCGTTAGGCTCACAATGTGACCTTATAGTATACACATGCTCCGTCGTCCGTCCATTGTCGTGGTAGTGGTCGTTGTCGTCGTTCACACTTTTCAAACATCTTCTTCTCTGAAACTGCATGGCCAATCAAATTCAAACTTCATGTGGAGCATCCTTAGGAAAGGGGAACAAAAGTTTGTATAAATGATCCAGGTCACATGACCAAGATGGCCACCAGGGCTATAAATAGCAAAATCCTTTAAAAATCTTCTTCTCCAGAACCAGAAGGCCTATGATTTTGAAACTTGGCATGAAGCATCAGGCAATAGAGTTCTACAGAGTTTGTATAAATCATGACCCTGGGATGACCTTGACATTTTTACGGCAAGGTCAACTTAAGTCGCCCATGCAGTTGAATGGGAAAAATAGGAAATGTCATTTAATGGCAGAAAACTTGCCAGGAATGAGCAAATGGACAGAAGATTTGTTTATGACAATATTTTGGGCCCAGGGGGTTGTCTGCCCCTGCCCTGGGGCTATATACATGTATATGACCAAAATATTCAAACATCATCTTCACTGAAACCGCTTGGCCAGTCAAAGCCAAACTTTATGTGGAGCATCCTTAGATAGGGAGAGGGAATGAAAGTTTGTATAAATGGTCAAGGTCATGACCATAAATACATCTTCTTAAAAATCTTCTTCAGAACCAGAAACTTGGTATGAAGCATCTGGGAATAGAGCTCTACAAAGTTTGTATAAATCACGACCCTGTGATGACCTAAACTTAGTTGGCCCATGCATTTGAATGGGGAAAATGTCATTTAATGGCAGAAAACTTGCTAGGAATGGGCAAATGGACAGAAGATTTATGCTTATAATAATATTTTAGGCCCAGGGGGTTTTCTGCCCCTGCCCCGGGTCTATATACATGTAAATGACCAAAATATTCGAACATCTTCTCTAAAACCGCTTGGCCAATCAAATCCAAACTTTATGTGGAGCAGGAAGAGCGAATTAAACTTTGCAAAAATAGTCATGGTCACATGACCAAAATGGCCACCGTGGCTATAAATAGCAAAACTCTTTAAAAATCTTCTTCTTCAGAACCAGGAGGCCCATGATTTTGAAACTTGGCATAAAGCATCAAGGAATAAAGGTCTACAAAGTTTTTATAAATCATGACCCTGGGATTACCTTGACCTATTATACGGCAAGGTCAACTTAGGTCCCCCTTGCATTTGAATTGGGAAAATGGTTAAAATGTCATTTGAATAGCAAAACTTGCAGTAAATTGACAAATGGACTGAATTTTCATGATTTGAAAAGACATTAACTCCAGGGGTCATTCTGACCCTGCCCTGGGGTTATATACATGCATATTACCATTGTAGTCAAACAAGCCTATTAGTATATTTCTCGGGTCTCAGGTGAGCGTTTATAGGACCATTGGTCCTCTTGTTAAGAAAGTCACTGCTTGAGTTACACAAAATATTACATGTCTGAATACAATAGAAACTTATTTTTGACTGCAATAAACTTCATTTCAGTGCCTGGAACTTTAGATTTTGAAAATTTCTTTGGCAATCTCACAAAAGAAATCTTCCGAAAACCTTCATTGTCAAAGTTGTGACGAAGGGGTAGCGTGCGGACTCCGAATCGAGAGGTCCTGGGATCGATCCCCACAAGCGGCACCGTGTTGTGTCCTTGAGCAAGGCACATTAACTCCCTATAGTTCTGGTTAAACCCAGAAAGCGTTGGCTCCGTCCCGAGATGACTGAAAAATTGTTGACTAGGACGTTAAGCCTCAAAACAAACAAACTAAGTTGTTTGTTCATTAATTGAAGTTTGTTTCTTCTTAAATGAAAGTATTTAGCTTTTCTTCCCGCTCGGTATTTAATGAGAGAGAGAGAGAGGGGGGAGGAGGGGTCGCATCTCAGCACGGATCAAAAAAAAAATGTTTATAGGATCCGAGATATCATTCAAAAGATGAAATATTGCAGAAACGCAATCTAAAATTGTCTTATTTGAATAAAAGTCATGTTCAAATCAGTAATTATCATTATATTTTGCACATATTTTTTAAATTCCGGACCAACTTGCATGGCTCATCCCTTTTTTTTTTTTTTTTTATTAATATGCTCATTGCTTTTAAAGGATCTCAGTTTTATTTTTATTTATTATTTAAATAAAAAATAATCATCAAACAAAGACCATTATTATATTGTGAAAATGTAAATGATGAATAAAACATAAATAAAATAAAAATCGGTAAAAATAAACAAGAATATTTATTTCGGTAAAAATAAACAAGAATATTTATTCATGTATTTATCTATTTATTTATTAATAATAATTTAAAGTCTGATTTTATAGAGATCCAAATGTTACTGCCTAAGTATTGATACTTACTTTTGTCTGGGTGGTTCGAACATCATTTTGGATAATAAAGAAGGTGTGATTAATTGATTTGTTTTAACAGAGCTAACATATCAATGTATGCCAACGCCAAAAATCATTTGTCATTGGTCTTTCTTACATTTAGGTCTAAATTATATTTTAAATCGAATTACTTTTCACATTTTCCCTTTAATCTCTTAACCAAGAATGTGTCATTTTCTTTGAAGTTATTGTTAATATACAGAATAATTAAGGATGCCGATTATGAGACCGTTATTTGAGATTTGTCATAAAGCTTTCTTCAATGGCCGAAACCGCAGGTTGATCCATTTTCTTTCAAATCAGTACTTATCTACATGATAGCAATTCATCACGAAAACATGTCAATGAAAAGTATACCCCCTTGAACCCCACTTTTATATAGAAAAACTTTGCAGGAATAGTCCCTATACCAGATTTTCTATTTTTGATCCAAAACATTGTAGGTTCGTGTTAGAACCGCCTCCTATAGGAGCTTTTTTCGTGACGTATTTCAGGTTCTATAAATTGAACTTGCGAAGTCGATGTTAAGAATTGCTATGTACGCATAGGAAAAATGTTAAGTTACTTCGATTTAACTAAATGCATGAAAAGATCTGATGACAAATGATGTTTGGCAATCCTATTCATTGATTTGATTGCTCTCTTAAAACAAATTAATTTATGACACCTTCTAAACTATCCCAAATGATGTTTGAACCGCGCGAACGTCGTTCATAATGTCACAGGTCAATCAATCGAGCGGTTTGGCCCGATTGGTCCTTTTGGTTAATACTTACTTGCCTTGAGCATACTTACCTTCTTAAGTTATATATCTCAGGTGAACCGTGCGGTCCATTTGAACCTCGTGTAATGGTTCAAACCCCATTCTATTTCTATACAATTCTCTATCTATTGATCTCTCTATAATAACAATGCATGTGCCGTTACTCTAACAATAATCTGCATGTTCGATTGCAAGCTTCGGTGCACTTTGCCACTGACAGCCGTGAAGTAAAGTTATATACTTTCGTCTTCTATTTGTAATCATGTAGATGTCATGAAAATATTTGTGTATTTTCAGGTATGAATTATTCTTATTTTTATCATGCATTGTTAATTAGTATCTTAATGTTTAATTAGTAAGAAGATAAGTTTTGAAGCTTCGCTTTTGTCCAGGTTAACATGTTTTGATTGTCTATGTTATTTGTTGTACTTTGATATTTCGTTCATGTCTCATTTTCCATCATATTGTTTTAATACATTGCTTTATAAGTCATGTTCTGAGTAGTGCACTTTGCCACTGACAGCCGTGAAGTAAAGTTATATACTTTCTTCTTCTTTTCTTATCATGTAGATGCCATGAAAATATTTGTATATTTTCAGCCACCATCTTGTGGTCTTTAGATCTGTCTACATGCGTCATCATTCAACATCATCATCAACTCATTTCATTAAAGATATGTATGTTGTACACGATGTCTTGTGTGTTTTCTCCGTAACCAGTGAAGAACCCGAACGGTGACAATGGTGGCCAGTGTGCAAGCTAAACTAAAACTCCGTACAGCGAACTAAACTGTAACGTATAGGAAATTAAAAAATGGCGGATTTTGTGGCTGAAAAGTGACATAAGTAGGACATGAAAGGTTATATTATTATTATTATTATTATTATTATTATTATTATTATTATTATTGCTTTTATAGGATAATTAACCAGCAGGCCAAAGTAACTAGGGCAGGCCATCAGCAACTCTGAGATAAAAGTGAAATTTTTGGATTGCACAAATTGGTAGATGATACAGAACGTCAAACGTAACTTGAAATGCATCATAAATGGTTTTAATGAGATTATGTTACCGAATTTAAAAAGTTTTAGTTGGTTCTTCGTTGTGTTGATTTAAGTGTCGAATACGTTGTAATGAAAAATTATCGATAACTTTACTGTCAAATGACACTTTACAAAACATTTGGTTGAAATCGTCTTGATTCATCAATGCCTATGTTCGCAATAAGAAATCAAACCATTAATTGTCGAATTTGAGCCTTAAAATAGGCATTGCTTCACGATGACCTACAAAAAGCTTGCTTTTGCAATCACCCGTCAAAGTTGTGTTCAGCATTAAAAGTAAATGCGGCGTTACCAATAGAAAGTATAGATCTAATCTAAAAATATTTTGTGTCGATAAACAAAAAGAGAAGATCATAATAAATAAACAAATCTTACGCACCGATTCGCTCCCAACAAAATCCGCCATTTTTTAAATTTCTTATACGTTACAATTTAGTTCGCTGTACGCAATTTTAGTTTACTGTTATGAACGACGGACCAGTGTGAAATCACGACTCAGATAATAATTATAAATAATTTACAATTTGAACCCAGCACGTCTCAGTATACAATCAGACTAAAATCATTCTTAACTAAAATAAATCCATTAATATAACACTGTAATTAAGGACTCTGGTAATCCCAGTTTTCCCTACATGTTAGTCTTATACTTTTGATAATACATGTAGTATATCTTATATGTGTACATATTGTATTGCCATTTATACAGTCCCGGATAGAGCCTAATGATCCCATAAACACTGTGATCAGAGAAGCATATGATGTGGTGTATTCTACCTGGACTGTTTATTAGAATGATCATGACAGGACACCTTACCTGTATAAAGAGTAAAATAGGTCTTTAGTTCCCCATTTCTTGCTGCAGGTATCGGAGTAGATGATATGTTCCTCCTGATGTCCGGTATTACCGAAACCAACTATTATGATGAGGTAGAAGACAGAATAGGGGAGACAATGAGAACCAGTGGGGTATCTATTACCATTACGTCCCTCACCAATCTTCTCGCATTCGCTGCTGGTGCTTCCTCGATTTTCTTGAGTGTCAGGAATTTCTGCATTTACTCGGGTATGGCTGTTTTTCTCTTCTCTTTTTCAGTCCTTTTGCTATGCAATATCACCTAGGAAAAGTTGTAACGTAACTTGTTACTGGATAGTTTAAATTGTAAATTAAGGCTTTGAAAATTACTTTAAAGCACATGAAACCGGTTAGTCGAAAATAAACAAGTAGATCAAGGGCAACGATCGCTCACCGAAGAGTCAAGAAGCACACTGGACAAAACAAAAGTAGTTTGGGTCTTTAGTCTAGTGGCTTGGATTTTTATATACACGTTTGGTTCCCCCTTCCTATAGATACTTCATATAGATTTTGGCTTTGATTTGGCCAAGTGGTTTCAGGGGAAATGTTTGTTTATGATGATAATATACATGTATATTGCCTCAGGGTGGCAGATGAGCCCCAGGGTCCAATTTTGTTCAGAATCATTAATATTCAGCCCAACTGCCATTTCCTGCAAGTTTTTCCCCTTTAAATGACATTTGAGCAGTTTTTACTATTCAGTGGCCATGGTGACCTATGTTGACCCATAAAATAGGTCAAGGTTATCACAGGGTCATGATGTATATATACATTGTAGTACTTTTAGTCATTAATGCTTCATGCCACGTTTCGTTGAAGTCGGTCCACCAGTTCTGGAGAAGAAGATTTTTGAATGTTTTTACCGTATATGGACATGGTGGCCATCTTCGTCATGTGACCTGAATTATTTATATATACATTGGTTCGTCCTTTCTACAGATGCTTCACATAAATTTGGCTCTGATTGGCAAAGCGGTTTCAGAGGAAAATATGATTGAATATTGGCGACCTATGTTGACCGTCCATAATATAGGTCAAGGTCATCATAAGGCCATGATTTATATATATATTGTAGCACTGAAGTCACCAATGCTTCATGTCGAGTTTCGTCGAAATCGGTCCACCGGTGTCGGAGATTATGAAGGGTTTTAACATATATGGGCATGACGGCCATCTTGGTCATGTGGCCTGGATTATTTATATATACTAGTATAGTGGTTCCCCCTTCCTATAGATGCTTCATATAAAATTTAGCTTTGATTGGTGAAGCGGTTTCAGAGAAGAAGGTCTTTGAATATGTGGACGTACGGCGGACGACGGACGGAAGACGACCACTAACGGACTCCGGATCATGACTATACTATAAGCACACCTTGTGAGCCTAACGGCTCAGGTTAGCTAAAATGTGGCCAATCATATAGAGTTCATATTTTTCAGTTGTTTTGAATCAAGCCGTTTATAATGACTGAAAAATAAAAAGTAAGTTTATACGTCATCATGGGATGATTCGAACAAAATGACACACCCATCAAAATAAAAAATAAAAGGAAACAACTAAGAGCTACATCTAGAAAGTATTTCTTGCTACATGATATTGCTAAACTTTAGCAAGCACCGATAAACATACTACTTTCAAATTTTTAATACTGGTGCAAATGACTCGAGCAATTTGGTTATATTTCGTAGGTATTGCAGTGATTTTCTGCTACATTAATCAAGCTACGATCTTCATGGCATGCATAGCGATAAATGAGTATCGTACCCACGATAATCGCCATTTTGTCACTTGCCTACGTGTGAAAACAACAGAAGAGCTACAAAACGAGAAAAAAGGTGCATGTTATATAAATTGCTGCACGGGAACAAAGCCAAAGAACCAGAGCGAAACGGAAAGCTACCTAGATAGGCTCCCTAGATGGCTGATTCCAAGGATCGTTTTGAAATGGCCATTGAAAATAATGATTGCTCTTATTTTTGTTGCCTATTTGGGCGTATCTATATACGGTGCCACACAACTCAAACAAGGCTTGGAACTGAAGAATTTAGTTACCAAAGATTCTTATTATTATCAGTATAGAGAATGGATAGATACAAACTTCCCACTTGGAACATCAGTCTCCTTTATTTTTGACACACAAATGGAATATTCAAAGTGGAATACACAATCAGCCATCCAGAGTTTTATAGCTGGTATAAGGGACGAGCCAACCATTCGGGACAGTTTTGAGATTAATTGGTTGACTGATTTTAAAGCTTATTCTGGTTATGATGATTCCTCTGAAGCAAACTTTGTTAGCAGTTTGCAGGCATTCTTGGCAGTCCCGGCTAACTCACGTTTCGAAAATGACGTAGTTATAAACTCTGCACAAGATTCCATCACAGCGAGTCGAATACATCTTATTTCCGAAAGCATAAAGGATAGTCAAGATCAAGGGAAACTCATGCTACATATGCGTGAACTTGCGACAGCGGGCTCGATGTCTGTATTTGCTTTTTCACCAGCGTTCATTTATTACGAGCAGTATGTTGTTATTCTGTCTCAAACGCTGCAAACTGTTGGAATTGCTGTTGCTATGGTTTTCTTTGTTACAATCATTTTCATGCCCCATCCTCTGCTTCTGGTATATGTAACAGTCACTGTTGCCATGATAATGACTGGCGTCTTTGGGTTTCTTTCTTTCGTTGATCTAACCCTCAGTTCCATTACTATGATACATGTTATCATGAGTATCGGCTTCTCAGTTGACTTTGCCGCCCATATCTGTCACGGATACATGATCTCCAAAGGCAAAACTAGAGATGAGAAAATGAAAGCCGGCATCATACGTTCGGGGGCGCCTGTGTTTCATGGTGCAATTTCCTCTTTGTTAGGTGTAGTTATGCTGGCGTTTGCAAAATCATATATATTCTATTCGTTTTTTCAAGTGATGAGCTTAGTCATTGCCTTTGGAATCTCGCATGCTTTGCTTCTGTTGCCTGTGATTTTGTCGGTGATAGGCCCTTCTCCTTCAGAGGATAATTTACCAGAATCCTCTGGAGTGTCTCCAGAAAAGGGTATACCTGCAAACTCCTTTGGAAAATCTCTAGAAATTGGTACTCGTAATACAGCTAGATGCAACACATCGCGTGGAAACATAATATTCATATATCGCGCATAGATTAAAAGAGAGCAATATCCCAGAAAAAGTTTGTTTTGACAGTGAGACCCTGGTCTGTCAAATGAGGAATACCAAGTTAAACCATCTTTTATAAGACAAATATGGGTCAGTGACTCAAAGTATTTTGGAAGCCAGAGACTATGGTGACTATCTAATATTTCAAGTAAAGTTTAAATAAGCATAATAGTGATGAAGAATCAAGACTGTCCAACTCTCTTCCTTCGCACTGAAGATACCTAGTCTTGGTTTATTCTTTTGTTTAAGTATTGATTTTATTGCTTTTGGAAATATGGATCCTATTTATGTTAATGTTACCCTCGTTATATTTTTATTTATAAATTTTTAAGACATTCAATGACTTGATATTTCAGAAAGTTTGTATTTATTGTTGTTGAGTGAGAAAATGCATAAAAATTAAGAAAATTCCCATTACTGTCTATAAAATCACGAATGTAAAAAATTTCTTTCTCTAGCCATGACTTGTAGAAAAGACTCTTGCCAGCGATTAGCAGATTTTTATTGTAAAAGACAGGTGTTTGGTAAGGATTGGATTCATCCCAATCAACTATTAGCTGTTGCTGAAACTTTGCTAAAGCTTTTAAAAACATAATTCCAAAAATATTTTTATGCTTTTCAAAGCTAATTCTGCTGTATATATGCCAAGCCGCAACAAAAAAAAATTCTATATTCACCTGCTTTTATGTAAGTAATTGCCTTTGGAGAATACGTCTCAACCATGTTATTTTTAATCATCAAATTTATCATTCTAAGACCACCTTCAAATTACTGCTTAGCTACTACATATTGTTTTATTTTAGCTGTTCAGTTCCACAGAAAATCACAGAAAATGCCACTATTACTTTTTAATGTCTCTGTGTCAGGATTAGGTAGAGCTGTCAATAAATGAGTTATTTTTGGCAACAAGAGGGATTTGATAACAGTTATTTACACCAAGGGGGAAAGATATCTTCTTCGCCATATTTTTATTTTATATATGTGCTATTTTATCAGCATAGTTTATTTTTAATCATTTTATCTAAGTCTACATCAAACATTATTCTCAGTAATTTAAATTGAGTTGCTCCCCATGAGAGTTTCCATCTTGTATTTATGGCACCAGTGCTGTATTTTTCGCTCCTATCCTTTATAAAAATTAGTTTTTAAACCTGGTATATTTGCAGAATTTTCAAGTTCTTGTTGTGTCTCCTCAAGAGAAGTGTTTCGTCTTTCTAAAAAGCTGAGGCATCGTCTGCATATTGTGAAAATTTAAGTTCTATGTTACCTATTTTAATACTTTTTTATATTTTTAGCTCACCTTAGCCGAAGACTCACAAGGTGAGATTATAGGATGGCCATGCCCCGTCGTCTGTCCGTCTTCTTCCGTCCACAATTTCAAAGATCTCCTCTGAAACCGCTGGGCCAATCAAAGCCAAACTTCATGTGGAGCATCCTTAGGAAGGGGAAACGAAAGTGTATATAAATGGTCCAGGTCACATGACCAAGATGGCCGCCATGCCCATATATGGTAAAAACCATAAAAATGGGGCTGTATGTTGTATTCTTGGGATGGGGGAACGAAAATTTATATAAATGGTCAAGGTCACATGACCAAGATGGCCGCAATGGCTATAAATAGCAAAAACCTTTAAACTCTTCTTCTCCAGAACCAGAAGGCCTACAATTTTGAAACTTGGCATAAAGCATCAGGGGGAGTAGCTATACAAAGTTCATATAAATCATGACCCTGGGATGACCTTGACATATTTTAAGGCAAGGTCAACATAGGTCGCCCTTTCATTTGAATGGGGAAAATTGTCAAAATGTCATTTGAAGGGAAAAACTTTATGGAAATGGGCAAATGGACTGATGATTTTTGATTCTGAAAAAAAATGGACCGCAGGGGCAGGTCTGCTCCCACCCCGGGGCAATATACATTTATATTACCATAATATTCTCTGAAACCGCTTGGCCAATATAAGCCAAACTTCATGTGAATGAAATTTTATATAAATGATCAAGGCCACATGACCAAGATGGCCACCATGGCTATAAATAGCAAAAACATTTAAAAATCTTATTCTCCAGAACCAGATGGCCTATGCTTTTGAAACTTGGCACGAGGCATCAGGCAATAGAGCTCAACAAAGTTTATATAAATCATGACCTTGGGATGACCTTGATCTATTTTACGGCACGGTCAACATAGGTTGCCTATGCATTTGAATGGGGAAATTTAGTAAAATGTTATTAAATGGGAGAAACTTGCTGGGAGTATTCAAATGGACAGAAGATTTATGGTTATTAAAGAAAATTGTCCTCATGGGGTTGTCTGCCCCTGTCCCGGGGCTATATACATGTATATGACCATAATATGCAAACATCTCTGAAACCGCTTGGCCAATCAAAGCCAAACATTAAGTGGAACATCGTTAGGAAGGAAAGGGGAGTGAAAGTTAATATAATGGTCCAGGTCACATAACCAAGATGGCTATAAATAGTAACAAGTAGCCCAAGGGCAACGATCGCTTACCTGAGAGTCAACAGGTACAGTCACCGGACAAAGTAATTGGGGTTTTTACCATATATGGGTATGGTGGCCATCTTGGTCATGTGACCTTGAAATCCTACTTACATCAGCAGAATAGCTCTTGTCTAAATTGTGTATCCTCTTGTCTGCCATTTTGGTTCGCTTGAAAAAATCATCTAACAAGGTCAGGGTCCTATAATGACCCCTGGGTGGTGCCATATTTGATCCCAGGGGCATGATTGGCAGGATTTATGTAGAGCTCCACATGACACTGTTGTATATCAGATATACAAGCTTTGTGAAGATTTTGTTCATGTATTTCCATTATAAGTCTATGGTAGATAATGACATGCATGGGGCGTGGCCTGTATGGACCCCAGGGGCACCGTTGGCAGCATTTATAAAGGAGAGTATTATATATTAGTCCACACAACATATGAAAGCTCTGGGCCATATGGTTTCGGAGAAGAAGATTTTTATGTATTTCCAATTGTAAGTCTAAGGGAGCTATTGACCCCCAGGGGTGGGGCCATTTCTGACCCTAGGGGCATGCTTGGCAGGATTTATGTAAAGCTCCACATACCAGTGCTGCATACCAAATATAGAAGCTTTGGCTGTTGTGGTTTCACAGAAGAAGATTTTTTCATGTATTTCCCATTGTAAGCCTATGGAAGATAATGATGCCCCCAGGGTGGGGCCTGTATGGACCCCTGGGCCACGGTTAGCAAGATTTATAAAGAGGACCACTATACATTGCTACATAAAAATATGAAAGCTCTGGGCTTGTGGTTTCGGAGAAGAAGATTTTTTATGTTTTTCCCCATGACGCCCACGGGGCAGGGCCCGTATGGACCCCAGGGGCACGGTTGGCAGGAATTATAAGGAGGACCACTATACATTAATACACACAAAATATATGAAAGCTCTGGGCCTTGTGGTTTCGGAGAAGAAGATTTTTTTATGTTTTTTCTCATTGTATGTCTATGGGAGCCAATGACCCCCGGGGCGGGGCCATTTTTGACTCAAGGGGCATGGTTGGCAGGATTTATAAAGAGGAGCACTACACATTGCTACATAAAAATATAAAAGCTCTGGGCCTTGTGGTTTTGGAGAAGAAGATTTTTTTATGTCTTTTTCTCATGACGCCCCCGGGGCGGGGCCTATATGGATCCCAGGGGCACGGTTGGCAGGATTTATAAAGAGGACCACTATACATTGCTACACAAAAACTATGAAAGCTCTGGGCCTTTTGGTTTCAGAGAAGAAGATTTTTTATGTTTTCCCATTGTATGTCTATGGGAGTTAATGACCCCCGGGGCGGGGCCATTTTTAACCCCAGGGGCATGGTTGGCAGGATATATAAAGAAGACCACTACACGCTGCTACACACAAAATATGAAAGCTCTGGGCCTTGTGGTTTCAGAGAAGAAGATTTTTTTATGTTTTTCCCATGACACCCCCGGGGTGGGGACCGTGTGGAACCCAGGGGCACGATTGGCAGGATTTATAAAGAGGACCATTATACATTGCTACACAAAAAATATGAAAGCTCGGGGCCTTGTGGTTTCGGAGAAGAAGATTGTTTTATGTTTTTCCCATTGTAAGTCTATGGGAGCTATCTGTTGCCATGGAAACCAGAGTTCTCAGACGACCTGGCCCAAAACCTAATACAACCTTTCCCACTCCTCAATGGTGCTTTAGATAAAATTTGATCACGATTGGCCTTGTTGTCTTAGAGATATTCAAGTTTGAAAATGTGGACGGACAGACGGACGGACGCACGGACGGACGCTGGCTCGACTACTATACTATAAGCTCACCTTGTGAGCCTTCGGCTCAGGTGAGCTAAAAACCATTATAAATCTTCTTCTTCAGAACCTGAAGACCTATGATTTTGAAACTTGGCCTGAAGCATCATTGAATACAGCTCTACAAAGTTTGTACAAATCATGACCCTGGGATGGCCCTCAAGGTCAGCTTAGGTTGCATATCCCAATTCTCAGGTGAGCGTTTACAAGACCATTGGTCCTCTTGTTATTATTTTTTAACCTAATTGAGAGGATTACTGCACACAAAGTGAGACTTGGTCGCCTTGTCGACAACCTAACTTAAAAGGGGAGATAAACGCCCTGAGTGACTGCAGAACAAGCACTTTTATTGAAAATGTTAATCCAACTTGTAATAGGTCCAAAATTAAAGAATTTTAGCACTTTGTTGATAAAAGATCATGACAATGAGTCAAATGCTTTTTCAAAATTTACGTATAAATAAACTCGTATTTTCCCTTGGAATAGTAAAAAAACTACTGATTAAACCATGTTGTTGAGTAACTGAAAGTTCCCCTTCTTGAAACCCAGAATTTGTGGCTCTAACTACAAATGTACCCAATTGTCTCCAGAAAACTTTGTAAAAATCTAGTTTCATCACAGTTTTTTTTTTATTTCCACCCCCCCCCCCCCACACACACACACACACTTCTATCTGAGTTTTATTTTCGGGATTTTAATCAAATTGCATCAAATTTCTGTTGCCCATGTGTTCTCTCATTGAGCACAATGTGATTTTTTTACCTGTATTTGTTTATCTCCAAAATCGAGGACGGACATTTTCGCCGTCTCGCCCTCTTTTTTCTCTAAACTTGCTGTAATCAGTATGCCTCTGATGAAGCCGAAAGGCGAAAGCTAGCTCAGGCACAAATAAACTTTTGCACCGTTAATGATAAAATCTCCACATATACTTATGGCATATCATTCAAGCATCCATTTATGGATCCGGTGCTACCGACAGGTTTGTCTGTTTGATGTATATTACCTAAATCTCATAATATATACACATGGAAATAAGTTAGGGAACACCTGTAATAATGTGACTACCACCTTTGGACTGTATATATCCTTCTTTATAAAAAATATGAAGACTGTTTTGAGAACTTGTCAGAATCTGTAATATCCAAAGTTGCTTTTATGTGAAAATGGTTAGCATCAAACATTATCTGTGGCGGACAGCGGCCATCTTTGAATCAGAATTTTTTTGCTAAATTTAAGAAACGCACTGCTGGTCGTTGCCATAACTTCATCATTTGAACTCGCATTGTCGTAATTTTTCGCAAGCATAAATCTGAGACATTGCTTGTTGAACACTGACCACAAATTCTTTATTTTCTGACCGACTGTCGGCGGTAGGTCCATACTTTCCCCTGGGTAGGTTTCTTGGTCACGTTTTGTTCTTTGGGTATACATTTTGCAGGTTGTAAATGTTGGGTCAGATATTCGATATGATGTTTATTGTTTGACATTTCATTTTTTGCTCATATGTAACAGTGTTACCTGAGCGTTCAATAAAAGGTTTGTTTGTTTGTTTTGTTTGTTTGATATGACCCTTTACCAATCCAAACATGAACGTTCTGGTTATAAAGCCCTAGCGGAATTATTCTTTTACGGCTTTATTTGCAAAATATCCAAGAATTTTGCTTTGCTTTCCATAGACATCAATGCAAACAGTAGATTTTGTATGATTAGCTGGTTTAGAGATGACGCATGAAGTTTTAGGTCCGAAGTCGTTTCTTCATTCAGAACAATCAGATTCAACATTTTATTCCTGTTTTGCTGTCAAAAATTGAGTTTTGCGGAGTGCAGAAGCAAAAAGGCAAACTTGTATTCCGTAAAAGTGAAGTTTTTCACATATGGCATATTGTATCCTCCGTAGTACAAAGACAAAATGTTGTGAATTTCCATAAATTGGTCTGTAGCTAGGCCAAGGTATGAAATATATGTGATAAAAATTTCAGTATCGCCAGAAAAAAGGAAAACGGATTTTTTTAAACTTTCCCCAAGAGCTAAAAGTGTTCCCTAACTTATTTCCATGTGTATATATAACAAACAGAATAAGCGTACAAAAATCGGTCGTTCCGCGACCAGGAATCGTCACCGTCCGTAGGTAATACACCCTCTGTACCCGTGATACAATCAATTACCTTACGTCGGAGACTGATACAACTAGACGCGGCGCGTGGCGGAAGATGGAGTCAGGTGAGTTGACCATTATTTTAATTTTACAGGCATTTATGCGGGGGAGTTTGGGTCAAGAGTTGGCAGAGAAATAAAGTGTACATACCTCTGTTTGTTTGCCATCAACAGTATTCTAAACAACATCTCCTTGCCACAGAAACAATAGTTTTATCGGCGGAAAATTCCACCATCGTCACGAAAAATGATTGCATTTGCTAATTTCTCCAATTTTTCGTCACCTATTGACATTTTTAACGTTTCAATATAGACCAAAAACATTCTTTGTTACATACACACAGAAAACAATAATGAAGTCAGGCTGGTTTGTTCACAATATGGTGTTGAACACACACAGGGTAGATCGATTAGGATACAACTAACCTATATGAGTCAATTACCTCGATACAACTCACGTATAAGACTTTTGGATAGAAAATGATGCTCCTTACGTCGGAGAATAGAGCAAAAAAATGATACTATTTACGTCAAAAGACTATTGTACATTGAAAAGCCCACGGACTAGCGAGCACGAGTGTGTCAGGCAGGGCAAGTTTGCATGTGTTCCTTATATCAACATGTTCCAAGGGCTCTTGTTTGTGCAATTTTAACAGTTGGTAATACGGAATGCTACTTATTTATTTTTTTATTACTTTAGTCACAACGCATCTTAGGTTGACCAACAGTTCACACATTTCCACCAACAAACACATAAATTGTATCTCAATCTCAATCTCAAAAAAAATAAATAAATAAATAAATAAATAAATAAAGAAAGAAAAAAAAGAAAAAAGGTAAATAACTGCATTGTTCGTTCGATTGACGTTCTTCACGTAGGCCCCCATACACCTCTAACGCGACACGATTTTTTTATTATTTATACTGGCATTCCGTTAGGCCCCTTTCTTGAATGGAACGAAGTACCGATACTAATTTCAAACATAGATTAAAAATACATGTTCATGATTCTATGCTCTCCACACACATAGACAGAGAAAGGAACTGTCAACTTGTTCAACTACGACATAGACCCCAATTTTACTATAAATTTTACCAACAGGTTATCCAGATGAGTTATATGTTATTAGAATTTTAAAAAGACGTCAAATATTGATTCAATAATAATAATAATAATAATAATAATAATAATAATAATAATAATAATAATTAAATTCATTAACAAAATTACTGGCAAACAGTCAGAAAAAAATCGTGACCAGTCAGAAAAATAAATAATTTAAAAACACACTAAGTAAAACTTCTTGAGCCCTTGGAACATGTTGATATAAGGAACACATGCAAACTTGCCCTGCCTGACACACTCGGGCTCGCTAGTCCGTGGGTAGACGGAATATTTCCATCGGTGTTCCGTTCAATAACTCCGCACCGACGGAAATGGGATATACTGAACCCTTGGTCAAAAATTAAAACCTAGCAAAATGCAAAGAAACGAAAAACTGTGTTATGTTAGATCGTTTTTGGCACATGTGACTTAAATCATATTCATTCTAGTTGTAAAAGTATGCATATTCATAAAATACTTCATGTTTTCTGTTGAATATATAGATATATATTAATTGATCAGAGGAGACTACTGTAGAATAAGCGACACAAAGAAAATCGTTCGATTTTTCCAAATTTATTTAAACTCTGTGGCAAGGAGATGTTGTTTAGAATACTGTTGATGGCAAACAAACAGAGGTATGTACATTTTATTTCTCTGCCAACTCATGACCCAAACTCCCCCGCATAAATGCCTGTAAAATTAAAATAATCGTCAACTCACCTGACTCCATCTTCTGCCACGCGCCGCGTCTAGTTGTATCAGTCTCCGACGTAAGGTAATTGATTGTATCACGGGTACAGAGGGTGTAATAAAAAGAACCGAAAATGATAGGGTCGCCTATGGCGGTAAATAATAGGCCGCTAAATAGCGTCAATGACGTAAAAGGTTTATAGATGCTAAAATTGGCGGAAGACCGCACGTCTGCCCGGAATGCAGGAGGTCCGTGGTTCGATTCCCGGTCGCGGAACGACCGATTTTTGTACGCTAATTCTGTTTGTTTATATAATTTCCTGTATCGTGCTGTTCTCTGTTTCTTATATCCTGTATTTAGGCTTTTTAATATTTTGAGATATTCTGAGTCGGTTAAAAGAGAATTATTATGTTTCCATAGGGATTTGCCATGTTCAAAATTATCGAATGCTAATATAAATGTTACCGTTGAATGATTAGATCTATACCCAGTTTCAATTTTTGATTTTATGACTGAGTTTACAATGCTTTCTGTATCTAAGAAAAAGTCAAGTCTTGATTGTTTAAGGGGGGGAGGGGTACGTCTCAAGGTGTATCGGTTTAGGGTGGGGTGAAGTTCCCAAAATGTATCAATTAGATTGTTTTCCTGTATCATATTAATTATAAAGTTTCTTGCTTTGGGATTGTTTAAATACGTGTAATTAAAACAGTCTATATTTGGATTCAGTGTAAGATAACTGTATTAAAGCCAACAAAACACTTGGATTCTTGAGGAGAAACTTATTTTCTTGCCCCCAAGATGTTAAAGAAGCAGCTTATAAAGGACTGGTGCACACAGTCGTAGAATATGGAAGTTCTGTTTGGGATCCTCATACTAAAGGCGTCCAAGGTACAGAATCGTGCCGCTAGATTGTAACAAGGAATTATACTTTCGAGGAAGGAAGTATGACTGGCATTCTTGAACAACTCAAATGGGAATCTCTCAAGAAAAGGAGGACAGATGATCGACATATATTGCTACACAAAGGTCTGAAGGGTAAAGCCAGGTTACCTACAGATGACCTTATCCCAAAGACTAGGCGTTGTAGAAATAGTCACTCCAAGGCATTTCAGCTTCCATCTGCTAGTACAGAGGCCTATAAATGTAATAAAGTAGTTTCTTTCCCCAGACTATCAGGGACTGGAATGACCTCCCTGACTCTCTGTTTTCTACTGCTGAAATGCCAGATGATTGTGTGTCCAAGTTTGCTTCACTCGTGCGTTCTAGGGACTTATTTCTCCCCCATCCGAACCCCTGGTGAAATAATCTCATTTGGCGTGTCACCAGTAAACTATTCAGATTGTATAATTCATTTCCACTATCTCCTATATTTTCGATTAAATTTTCATAAAAGGCTGGGTCATCTTTATTATGTCCATAGCTATTTATCTAGGAAAATATTTCATTGGAAATAGTTATATCTAAAATTAGTAAGTTACCATTGATGTCTTGTTTTTGACTATGAATTTTATAATCTAAGTTTTTTTCCAAAGAATTTTGCTCCTCCTCTAGCATTAGATTGAGGTGCTGCGCTGAAATAGCAGTCTCCAACCCATCTATTCCTAATATGTAGTTCTTGATCTTTTGTAAAATGGGTATCTTGCAGACATAAAATGTCAAAATTTTTATTTTGCAAATAGTTTAAAACATCTCTCTGCTTTTTTATTCAACCCAAACCTTGCACATTAAATGACAGTATTTTGAGTTCAGCTATTGAAAAATATAAACAGTTTTCAAGATAGACTTGACAGAGAGTTAGCCATCCGGCATGACAGATAAGGGAAGACAGGAAGTATAGATGAAATACAAGATAATACAACAACACATAGATTTACGCAGCAAATTGTATCGTACATTCTATAGTCAGAATTTGACTCCCAACATGAGGCATGAGGTATTGTTATTAAACAGATTACTAGAAGAGACTTCCCCTACGGTCTTTTACTAGGATACAGCTTTTAAGAGGGGAGGCAGGAGGGGGGTCTGGTCACAAATCACAGAGATTTCAAAACACAAAATCACAAATCACAGAGTTTTCAAATGAGTTTTCAAAATAAGAAAAATAGGCATACCCCTGCATACCCCAGTTTTGCTATATAAAAGTGGGGTTTAAGGGGGTAGTCATTACACGGACATGTTTTCTTGATGATGCACAGTAGATACTCTTGCCTACTTTCACAATGGGAATAATTTAAATTGTGCATACTGCCTAAAAGTATAACAACAACCTCTACTTAAACATTTAACATGATATGCATCAATGTTTTATTCTGATGTTGACCAGTGTAGCAATAGCTATAAAATGTAGTCCTTAATTCAAATGAAAACAGTAATTCTATGCACAATTTCTTTATTTCTGTTAGTAAACAGACCTGTCAACTGCAATTTTTACAGAAATTCATGAGCAAAAAATGCACAAAAGAATGAGATTTGGTAAGCTTATTGTAGTAAGGGGGGTTCGGGGAAAAATTATAATTCTGGAGGTCCGTAGACGCAATTTTAACACACTATTAAAGCCATTTGTTTTTACAATCACAAAGAATAATGATAATCACAATTCACAGACTTAAAAAGTAACAAATCACAGATCATAGGCATTTAACTTGAGTTTCACACATCACAGAGGATACCTCTGTCATAGATCACAGACTTAAATTTTGCATTTTCACAAATCACAGACTTTAATAAATGCCAATCACAAGTCACAGGAAAGGATCCTGCCCCCCCCCCCCCCTTCCCGCCCCTCATTACACTCTGCGACTACTACTGTATGGAGAGGAGCAATGCTTTTGATGTTCTGTAATTTAGTGTTATTAAAGTATTAATTGAGCCGCCTCATGAGAAAACCAACAATCTGCATATGCGAAAACAATGGCGCAGATCAGCTTCGCGGTAACCACGAAGCTGATCAGCGCCTATGTTATCGATACACGGATAGTACAATTCATCTACTTTCTAAATCCAAAATTTCCAGCATCTAGCCATCTGTGCTTGTACAGCCCGGTTTGTGTCGGGCCTGTTCGGAAACCACATTGTTGGTTTTCCCAGGAGGCGGCTCAATTGTTGTTGTTTTTTGTTTTTGGAAGTAACTATCTGAATATTTACCACAGGAATATACTTTATAGAATGTAAGATACAGTTACTTTAGCCCTAATTTGACATCTGAGTAAGAGACTCTAGAGGTCCAACTTGGGACACACAAACTGGTGACCAGGCCAATTTAAAGGGGGGGGGGGGCAGGACCCTTTTTTGTGACGTGTGATTCTCCTTTTTTCAAGTCTGTGATTTGTGAACAAAGCAAAATTTAAATCTGTGATTTGTGACAGAGATATTTTCTGTGATATGTGAAACACAAATCAAAATCCCTATGATCTGTGATTTGTAAATTTTCAAGTCTGTGAATTGCGATTACCATCATTCCTTGTGATTGTAAAACCAATGGTCTAAAAGTAACTTTTAGTAACTGAGAAGTTATATGCTGTGAGTCATTTAATACAGTGCAAAAACATTGGCCAAATTGCTGAATTCTCTGTGATTACGAAAATTCATTGTCTGTGATTTGTGAAATCATCACTTGAAAACTTTGTGATTTGTGATTTTGTGTTTTAAATCTTTGTGATCTGGGACCAGACCCCCATCCTGCCCCCCCCCCCCCCCCCTCTCATTAATATGTTTCGATGGATTAGAATCTCCAATATATTGCTTATTCGTGTCCAGGTAATGTGGTAAGAAAATCAATATTGGCAGAAATTAGTGGAAATTAGCCCTGAAAATACTTAAAACGTTCTGTTTGAAACACAACAATTACGATTTCTGTTCATAGGTTAACCCTGAAAATTAGTGCAGAATGTGCACAATTTAATTATGCTTTCCAACAGTCTGAATTTTATTGACATAATATTTTTTGAATCGATCTTCAACGCTTTCTGATCATTCTCAGACTTCCAGAATAAGTTTTAGGGTTTTTAACATTTCTATAACATTTTGCGTTGATCGTTGGCAACGCAAAATGTTATAAAAATGTTAAAACATTTTTTCGCCTAGCTTGATCTTAAATTATGACTATCAGGATACCTCAGATAATAAAATTTCAATTTTTTGGCATTTCGAGACCCTAGTTCTTCTACCTTTTGAACCGTCTGTGACTTATTTCAGCATTCTCGCAGACTTTCAAGATCCCGGTGCAAATGTACATAAACTCTTTTTTTACCTTTAAATACCGTCAAAAGGCCTTTTGGATCGTTCTGCGATACTATCTGACTATTCTCATAGTTAAGGAAGGAATTGAGAAACGTTAACAAGTACAGGTATTTTGTAAAGAAAAGGGTTTGACACTTGAATTAGGGGTAATTTGGTGTGCTGAATCCAAAAACCAATGTTGGCAAGTTGAGAAATGACGTCTCCATGCCCTTATTTGCATATTTTCAAAATGACCGCCAACATATCTAGACTTTGTTATATTGATGAAACGTTTATTTATTTTTTTATTTTTTTTTTTGCCATGATCTGAGCCTAAAATCACTTAAAATATATTGTTAGATGATTGCTTGACTAAATTACATAAATTTAAATGCAAAGAATTCCTGTCCTTAAAGATAAACTCATTTGCACTATGAAAAATGCATGGTTTCCATGTCAACTGTTAACGTGATTCGTAACCAGGGTTGTACCTACAAAATTGATCATAGACCGATTAGCCTGGTCTTGTTGTTAAGCTGAGACATATCCTTTATATCCAGTGGTAAGTAATGCAAATTATCTAATTCGCATATTCATTAATTTTAATGAAACTTTAAAGTGGTTTAAATTCCATATATAAACAAATTTCAGGCACAAACTATCATTAGGACAATGTTATTGCACTAGTAATGTATCACGTGACAAGTATATTGATGTCATGGCTCTATTTGAAAATTTTATCTCATTTGCATATTCATGAATTGTAATGAAAATGTCGAAAACCGGGGCGAAAACCAGGGAAAAACTATTACCATTGAAAGGTTTATGTTGGGTAATAAGATCTTTCTTGCATGTCGGATGCCAGTTTGGTAAGAGGGATCACTTAAATGCCTTGAAACATTGTCTTCAATAATGAACATATTTGCATGATGTAAAATCATATTGTCTCCGTGCCCATCCATTGTGTGATTCTAAAGAATGGGATGCACTTACACAAATACCCATATCCTACCAATACCATGCTCTAGAATCCTATGATTGATCTGATAGTAGTGCTTGGACATAACAATTTAACCGTTGTCGTAATATTCAAATAATTGACTTTGCATATCCATGAAAATTAAAGAAAATAGTAAGAAATGGGGGGAAAATCATGGAAAAAATATGGGGTATACATACAAAATAACTTGTACCTGGGCTGTTAATAAACCTAGGTCGTTGAAAAGGGTATCAAATAAAAGGTATCATATTATCCCTTTAAAATGTGATATTAGAAAAATTTGCTTTTCAATTTCATGTATCTTATTGAAAACTTTTGAAATTGGTAGTAAAAATGGAAAAAATTAAACAGACACATCTTCAAATACACTTGTATCTCGGCAACCAAATGGCCCAAAGGGCTGAAAATGGACTCAAATGTTTGCTAGGGCAATATCATACCATCCATACTATAATAGATAAGGTATTTTAGTTTCATTTTCACGAATATCAATAAAATCTTAAGGAATTGGGGTAAAATGCAGAACAAAATAAGGAGGTAAACATTTCAAAAACACATGTATCTTGGCTACTGTAAGACCTAAAGAGCTGAAGTTGAAATCAAATTATTGCTATGATTATGTTCTATTACCATATGATCTGAAATATAAGGCATCTAGATATTTTTGTTGTATGAATATTAATGAGATCTTTTAAATTAGAGAATTATCACCGAAAAGTAAAGGCGGTATACAGAAAATGCTTATATCTCTACTGCTTATACCCTTAGAGGAATGAAAATATGACCAATAGAATGTTTGGACGCTGTAGTCTGATAGATAAACAGTATCTGATTAAAAACCTTGTAATCTGATAGATAAACCAATTCTTAATAAAAGCCGTGAATGTTACGAAAAATACATGAAAAGAAGGTTGTGCTCAAACAAAATCGCTTGTATCTTGGTTACTAACAAATATGCTTTATAAATCTAAACGTATGGCACAATAGATTGAACATGTACTTGCTATAATTTAATGTCACATTGAGCTCCCTAAGTCTATTAGCAGTTCAGATATAAGCAATTGTTTGGAAAACCCCTTCATTTTTCAGGTGATTTTTCTCTTATTTATAAAGATCTTATTAACATTCATACAACAAATATATAAGATAAAGTAATAGCAGATTAAATGGTTATAGAACAATGTCAAAGCAATTATTTGATGCCAATTTCAGCTCTCTAGGTCTATCAATAATCATGATACGCGCGTTTTACGTGTATACTGGCTTATACTTTCGGCATTTTTACCCCAATTCCTAAAGATTTTTTTTAATATTCATGAAAATAAAAATCAAATGACTTATATATTGTAACACAGGATGACATAATATTGCCTAAACAACAATTTGATACATTTCTCAGCACTTTTGGGCTTTGGGTTGCCAAGATTCAAGCCTTCATATGTTCACTCCTTTAATTGTTTCCATTTTTTCTGTCCAGTTTTAAAAGATTTCATTAATATACATAAAATTACAAATCTGATTATTCTTATATCATATTTTAGAGTGATAGTACATTGCCACAGCATTCATTTGATGCCTCTTTTGGCATCCTAGGTTCATTAACAGCCCACAGGGCTTTTTCTGACCTTTTGGGGAAATTTTTAGTACCGATGAAATTGGGAAAAAAAAATTGTGATTTTGGGAAAAAATATGACAATTTTGGGAAAAAATAGTGCATTTTTTAACAAAATTGGGAAAGTTTACCTTTTAAATTGGGATTTTTCTGCTAATTGGGAATGTTCCACGTCAATTGGGAATTTTTTCAGCCAATTGGGAAAAAATTTGGTACCGGAAACCGGACCCAGTTTTGTATAGAGAAAAAGCCCTGGCCCAGGTTCAGGTGTTTTGAATGTATACCCCCTATTTTTCCACTATTTTTCTCCCATTATGATTTTTATTAATATTCATGAATATGCAAATTCAATGATTTCAATATTAGTTAGGAAGGTTAAAATGCTATGTCAATGCATTACTATCAGACCAATCATAGTATTATAATGTATACTATTGGTGGGAAATGGGTATTTTGTAGCTTCATCTCATTCTATAGAATCACACTTCGGTGGTTGTGGAAACAATGTGATGTTAACATCATGCAAATGTCCTCAGTGTTGAGGAAAAGTTTTTATGGCATTTAATTGGCCCATCTGACCAAACTGGCAACCATGAACATTTGTCCTTAAATGCAAGAACGATCATATAACGCGCCAAAAACCTTTCAATGGCAATAGTCTTTCCCTGGCTTTTGCCCTATTTTTCGAGATTTTTATCAATATTCATGAATATGTTAATGAGATGAGTTACATATTGACCCATGACATCAATACATTTGTCATATATGGTATAACTCTTGCAATATCAAGTTGCCATTATGATAGCTTAGGCCTGAAATTTGCCGGTTTATTTATGGATTTTTCAGTTTTTTATGTTTTCATTAAAATTCATGAATATGCAAATTCGATAATTTTGCATGACTATCCAAAGGATCAAAAGGCTATATCTATGCTTTATAGTGAGACCAGGTGAGTGGTCTAGGACTTGTTACAGTGAAAATATTATCACTTTTGTAGGTACAAGTAGAATAGCCCTCGCCACTGCCCCCTCCGCACCCCCACCGCAGCCTTTTAACTTTTTAGATTTTTTTATTCATTGAAGACCTTCTAATCATTATAAAATGTTGTTTTTATCATTTTGCAGCAGTTTGGAATCCTAAACATACTCCAATTAGCAGCAATTATTGTTTTTCTTAATTTTGGCGGCCATCTTGGAAATATGCAAATTAGATGGTGAATGAGCCATTTCTCAGCTTGCCAACATTGGTTTTTAGATTCAGAATACTAGTACCCAAATACTCCTAAAAAGATCTCAAACCCTTTTCCTCACAAAATGCCTGTACCTTCATAACGAAGCGTCTTACGGCCGTGTAAAATCGATTTAAACCCGCCAGTAACTTTGTGTTACTGATCGTTCCAAGTCGATACTTCTGTGGTGGTTCTTTTTGTTTTATGTCTTGGTGTTTAAAATATTTTTGTGCTGTTGGCGCCTTATGTATGTTTGCATATTATTAGTTAAGTTAAGGTAACTGAGCGGCCACCTGTTGGGAAAATAGCTGCTCATTCGGCTTACGAAATGTTTTCATGGTATAAGTACCTGATTGTTAGTTTGGTTCTTTCCCACCTTGGTTTTTGGAGAGGGAGTCTTTTTCTGATTGCGCCTTTTCCTGATCTTTGCCTACTTGTACTTTTTTTTTTCTCATTTTCTGTCTTAACTATCAGACTTCCAGAATAAGTTTAGGAGTTTTTTAACATTTTTATAACATTTTGCGTTGATCAATGGCAACGCAAAATGTTAAAAATGTTAAAACATTTTTTCGCCTAGCTTGATCTAAATTTATGACTATCAGGATACCTCAGATAAAAAAATATTAACATTTTGGCATTCCGAGACCCTAATTCTACCTTTTGAAGCCGTTTGTGCCTTATTTCAGCATTCACGCAGACTTTCAGGATTCCGGTGCCAATGTACAAAAACTCTGTTTTTACCTTTAAATACCCTCAAAAGACCTTTTGGATCGTTCTGCAATACTATCTGACCATTCTCAGACTTCCAGAATAAGTTTAGGAGTTTTTAACATTTTTATTATTATAACATTTTGCGTTGATCGCTGGCAACGCAAAATGTTAAAATGTTAAAACTTTTTTGCCTAACTGGATCTTTGACTATCTGGATACCTGAGATAATAAAATTTTAACTTTTTGGTATTCTGATATACCTTTTGGAGCCGTCTGTGACTTATTTTAGCATTCTCACAGACTTCCAGGATTCCGGTGCCAGTGTACGTAATCCATGTTTTCACCTCTTGATATTCTCAAAAGTATTTTTGAATCGATCTTCAACGCTTTCTGATCATTCTCAGACTTCCAGAATAAGTTTTAGAGTTTTTAACATTTTTATAACATTTTGCGTTGATCGCTGGCAACGCAAAATGTTAAAAATGTTAAAAAAAAATTTTCGCCTAGCTTGATCTAAATTTATGACTATCAGGATACCTCAGATAATAAAATTTCAACTTTTTGGCATTTCGCGACCCTAGTTCTACCTTTTGAACCGTCTGTGACTTATTTCAGCATTCTCGCAGACTTTCAGGATTCCGGTGCCAATGTACAAAAGCTCTACTTTTACCTTTAAATACCCTCAAAAGGACTTTTGAATCGTTCTGCAATACTATCTGACCATTCTCAGACTTCCAGAATAAGTTTAGGAGTTTTTAACATTTTATAACATTTTGCGTTGATCGCTGGCAACGCAAAATGTTAAAATGTTAAAACTATTTTTTTTTTTTTTTTGCCGAGCTGTATCTTTGACTATCAGGATACCTCAGATAATAAAATTTTAACTTTTTGGTATTGTGATACCCTAATTATACCTTTTGCGTTGCCAGCGATCGACGCAAAATGTTATAAAAATGTTAAAAACTCCTAAACTTATTCTGGAAGTTTGAGAATGGTCAGAAAGTATGGCAGAACGATCCAAAATGTCTTTTAAGGGTATTTAAGCGTAAAAACAGAGTTTATGTACATTTTCACCGGAATCCTGAAAGTCTGCGAGAATGCTAAAATAAGTCACAGACGGTACAAAAGGTAGAATTATGGTCTCGGAATGCCAACAAAGTCATAATTTTAGTATTTGAGGTATCCTGATGGTCATAAATTTAGATCAAACTAGGCAAAAAAAAAAAGTTTTAACATTTTAACATTTTGCGATGCCAGCGATCAACGCAAAATGTTATAAAATGTTAAAAATTCTAAAACTTATTCTGCAAGTCTGAAAATGATCAAAATGTGTCGACGATCGATTCAAAAATAGTTTTGAGAATATCAAGAGGTAAAAACATGGTTTACGTACACTGGCAACGAAATCCTGAAAGTCTGCGAGAATGGTAAAATAAGTCACAGACGGCCTCAAAAGGAAGAATTATGGTATTAGAACGCCAAAAAGTTAAATTTTTATTAACTCAGGTATCCAGATAGTCATAAAGATCCAGCTAGGCACAAAAAAGGGGTTTAAAATTTTAACATTTTGCGTTGCCAGCGATCGACGCAAAATGTTATAAAAATGTTAAAAACTTATTCTGGAAGACTGAAAATGGTCAGAAGGTATTGCAGAACGATCCAAAAGGTCTTTTAAGGGTATTTAAACGTAAAAACAGAGTTTATGTACATTGTCATCGGAATCCTGAAAGTTTGCGAGAATGCTAAAATACATCACATGCAGTTCCAAAAGGTAGAATTAGGGTCTCAGAATGCCAAAAAGTTAAAATTTTATTATCTCGGGTATCCTGATAGTCATAAATTTAGAACAGGCAAGGGGGAAAAAAAGTTTTCACATTTTTAACATTTTGCGTTGCCAGCGATCAACGGAAAATGTTATAAAAATGTTATAAACTCTCAAACTTATACTGGAAATCTGAGAATGGTCAGAAAGTATTGCAGAACGATCCAAAAATACTTATGAGAATATCAAGAGGTGAAAACATGGTTTACGTACACTTGCACCGGAACCCTGAAAGTCTGCGAGAATGATAAAATAAGTCACAGGCGGTTCCAAAAGGTAGAATTAGGGTATCAGAATGACAAAAATTTAAAATTTTATTATCTCAGGTATCCAGATAGTCATAAAGATCCAGCTAGGCAAAAAAAAAAGTTTTAACATTTTAACATTTTGCGTTGCCAGCGATCAACGCAAAATGTTATAAAAATATTAAAAACTCCTAAACTTATTCTGGAAGTCTGAGAATGGTCAGATAGTATTGCAGAAAGAACCAAAAGGTATTTTGAGGGTATTTAAAGTTAAAAGGAGAGTTTATGTACATTGGCACCGGAATCCTGAAAGTCTGAAATAAGGCACAAACGGCTTCAAAAGGTAGAGTAAGGGTCTCAGAATGCCAAAAAGATAATTTTTTTATTATCTTAGGTATCAGAAAATCAGGAAATGGTTCAGAGAGGTGTCAGTATTTCTGTATGGTCGAGCTTTGTCTCACTATAGTCAAAGATCGAGCATGTTTAACATATTGCGTTGTGACTGATCTACGCAAAATGTTAAAATGTTATTACTATAGGAGTATAAATCAGCACAACTCAGATTTTTCTAGCAAACTAGTATCGGATTTATTATTATCCTTCTTCAGTGCTCAAAATGGTTGTATACATAATGTTACTAGGAAGTGATACAACATTTTAACATTTTGCGTCTTGACACAGCCCCCCCCCCCCCCCCCCCCCCCCCCCCCCCCCCCGCCCCGGTGTTAAGTATGTCATTTCCGCCTTAATCTATATACTTTTTCAGGATATGCATAACTGTGTAATTTGTTTTTTTGTTTGAATTGATGCTTAGCATCCCAGTCAACAGCAATTGTCATGTCGAGATATTGCCTTCATTTAATTTTGACTTTTAAGGTGCTTTAAATATAAGCTGGGCAGTCTCAGATCTTAGCAGTAACCTTGAATTGGTTGAACTTCAAGATTGACACAAACCTTGCTGTACAGCAGAAGATAGAGGCTTGATATTTTGATCATTAATAATATGAAGTTGTGCCATTGTACTATCAATGTAGCAAAAACAAAGACATTGATAAGTTGCACAGTTCTGTGCATCAGTTGTGTGTTTGTTTTGGCATAGGCAAAAGACTGGTTTTCTCATGATGGGTCTCAAATGTAAGCATTTTTGCTTGGTAACAGTTATAATAAAGACAATCACTTTTATGCATATTAACTTTGGTACTTACTTCTATCATGCAGCTTGAGCCAGGGGTACATGTACTGTACATATGAGCCACCTCGTGGGAAAACCAACAATGTGGTTTTCGAACAGGTCAGACACAAACCAGCCTGTACAAGCACAGAAGTGAGCTAAAATCTTGGAATTTTGGATTTAAGTAGAAGAGGAATTGTACTATCAGGGTAGCGAAAACAAAGGCGCTGATCAGCTTCGCGGTTACCGCGAAGCTGATCTGCGTCTTTGTTTTCGCATATGCAGATTGTTGGTTTTCTCATGAGGTGGCTCATATATTACTTTGTTAACTTTGTAAATTTTGCTTCTTTTCTTAAATCTTGTGTTACTTTCATTGTATTATGCTACTCTTGGGCTTTCATGTTCGTTTGTATTTTCAAGTAAACTTTGAAACTTTGTATCGCATAAATAACACTTTGCCACCCAAAAACTTAACTTAAATCTGGATGGACTCATTATCTGAAAACAAGTGCTATCCTCGACCTCAACCCAAGATACAAAAACGTTAACAAAAATTTGTACATGTTGAAGTCCTGGGTCCAGAAATACAATTCTCCCTTAAAGTTAAGGAAGACCTTAGTTAAGGGGGCGAATTTCAGCATTCAAAAAGATGCACCTAAAACATTCTGAAATATAACTTATCGTTTTTATTAGAGCTCTATGTAAATGACTTTTTATTTAACACACCAGCATATTTTCGAAGTATTTATTAATTTTCTCCATAAACTATAGAGCCAAAATGTGTCACCTTAACTAAAATTTTCCTTAACTTTAAGGGAGGATTGTAACTCTGGACCCAGGTGATCTGCACTTGTGTTTTTTTGTATACCATTAACGAAGATTTTCGAATCTTTTGTATTGACTTCTAAAATTGAATTAATTTAAATTCATTTTCCTTACTCATTTATTTCATTTATTTGCATGTTGTTGTTTTATGAATAAAAGTCAGTGTGTATTAATGGTCATAGTGTTTATTGTCTTCTCCCCATGGCCTGCATTGTCCTAGTTCACAGAACTTACAGTCCCTTTCACTCGAGTTTGCCATTTGAGCATTTAGGTCAATCAAATTTATTCACTCGAGTTTGCCGTTTGTTTGTAAATCTAATAACTTTTTATTCTATTTTAGAACTGAAACAGTGTCCCGGGTGCCAGGTGTTCTTAAAACCTATTCAGCATTTATCTTTAGCTAATGATGTCACCTCTTCTGATAAAAACATTGTAATTGCTTGGTTAAAGCACATTTTATTTCAAAATTCTTTGCACAACATATACAATGCATATTATGAACACACATTTGTAACAGGATAGAGACAAAAGCAGAATTTTATCAATTTAAGCAGTTACCTGATTACCATGGTAAAAATTCCATGCAGGAAGTTAAAAATTTCACTCGAGTTTGCCGTTTTTAAAGGTCATTTAGTTTGAAGCTGTCACTCAAATTAGCAGATCAATCAATCCAGGTGTCTTTAAGGACAACATGAAATGAAACTCAGATCTTCGGAACACATGGTCTTCTTGTGTGATGCAAATGCTCAAACTGCAAACTCGAGTGAAAGGGGCTGTAAAGTGACCATTGACACGACATGTTTACAAAATCGAATTATACACAATTCATGCAGGTGAGTGAAAAGAATAAAGCCAGGTCATGGATTCAGCTTTTTTCTCTACGATTTTTATTGTTGAGCCCTGCTCTGGTAACGTGTGGGACAAGCCAAGTTTGCCTTGCAGGTGTGCCACGTGTTTTTTTTCTCTAATTTCTCCCGTTTTCGCCCCACCGACTGATTTGCTATCTAATATGGGCTGAAATAATCTTGAAAGAGATGTAAAACTGTATCTAAAACAAGAGGACCATTGGTCCTGTAAACGCTCACCTGAGATCTGCTGCATATACCAATAAACATGTTTGAATATTATGGTATTTAACCCCAGTGCAGGGGCAAATGAAGCCCTTGGGCCATTTTCTTTTTTCAGAATAATCGATATTCTGTCCATTTGCCCATTTCCTGCTGGTTTTCCCCTTCAAATGACGTTTTAACAATTTCCTCATTCAAATGCATAGGCAACCCATGTTGACCTTGCCAAAAACAGTGTCAAGGTCATCACAGGGTCACGATTTATAGTACTTGAGTCATCCATACTTCAGGCCAAGTTTCGTTGAAATCGGTCCACCGGTTCTAGACAAGAAGATTTTTTGAAGGGTTTTTACCATATATGGGCATGGCGGCCATCTTGGTCATTATTTATATACAAATTGGTTACCATTCCTATAGATGCTTCACATAAAAGTCGGCCTTGATTGGCCAAGTGGTTTCAAAGGAGAAGATGTTTGAATATTATGGAGATATACATGTATATTGCCCCGGGGTGGGAGCATATGAGCCCCTGGGGTCCCTTTTTTCAAAATCATTAATATTGTCCTACTGCCCGTTTCCTGCAAGACTTTCACTTTAAATGACATTTTAAAAGTTTTCCCCATACAAATGCATTGGCGACCTATGTTGACCTTGCTGTAAAATAGGTCAAGGTCATTACAGGGACATGCTTTGTATATACATTGTGGTACTTGAGTCATCCATACCTCAGGCCAAGTTTCGTTGAAATCGGGCCACCTGTTCCGGAGATAATGATTTTTGAAGGTTTTTTACCATATATGGGCATGGCGGCCATCTTGGTCATGTGACCTAGATTGTTTATAAATACATTGATTCCTTTATTCTGCAGATGCTTCACATAAAATTTGGCTTTGATTGGCCAAGTGGTTTCAGAGAAGAAGATGTTTGAATATTATGGTAATATACATGTATAATGCCCCGGGGTGGGGGCAGATGAGCCCCTGCGGTCCAACTTTTCAGAATCATTAATATTCAGTCTTATTGCCCATTTGCTGCAAGACTTTCACTTTAAATGACATTTTAAAAGTTTTCCCCATTCAAATGCATTGGCGACCTACATGTATGTTGACCTTGTCGTAAAATAAGTCAAGGTCATTACAGGATCATGATTTGCATATGCATTGTAGTACTTGAGTCATCCATACTTCAGGCCAAGTTTCGTTGAAATCGGTCCACCGGTTCTGGACAAGATTTTTTGAAGGGTTTTTACCATATATGGGCATGGCGGCCATCATGGTCATTATGATACCCCCCACCAAAACGAAGTTTTAAGGGGGTATACTGTTTTCACGTTGTCCGTCCGTCCGTCCGTGTGTGCGTCCGTAACGTTTTGTTTCTTTAATATCTTGGAGACCCATTGATGGAATTTCATGAAACTTTGCATGCATCTGCATATCTATGGGGCAAATATGTACATGCAAAGATAAAGGGCTAGGGGCCAAACCCTTTTGAGTTACTTCCCTTTATAGTTCTTGATGGCTTTTGTATACAGTGAAGTTAGTGCATTTAAGGGCCGATCAACTCCTACCACAGTTTTTGTTGAAACTTTTTGATATTAATTATGTCTACATGATGTAGATCTTTTGGACATTTGCATGAAGAAATATTATTGCCAAAAAATAATTTTTGACAAAATGACAGCTATGAGAACTTAGACAATTTTTCTTAGTTTTTTGCAGGTAAGGCCAGGCCTAGAAATTTTTCTGAGGACCTACTCGTCCTATGGGGCGAGTTGTAAACAATTTTCACTCGTCTTACTGCTGGTGCACTCGTCCTTAAAATCTGGATTTCTACTTTCGATATCAAAATGGAAATTCTCGATTATTTGACTTTTGGTGTAAGCCTTTTTATCTTATGATGATAAAACCCGGGACGTCTTAAGTCTCAATACTACGGCGCGCTGTGAATAAAATGACCAATGCTTTCCGGTATTTGGACCATGTACCAGATTGAATTTCATTTACTGCGGACTAGTGATATAGTGCAAATATTCGGTTGACAATCGGAAACGAAATCTTCAGCTGATTTTGCATTTATGGACATTTACTGCCTCGAGTCAGTCCTGAAAATGCCACTCGTCCTGTCGGGCAAGCCAGGGTAAATTTCCACTCGCCCGTATCGAACTTTCACTCGTAAATACGAGCGGACGTGTGGATTTTTCTAGGCCTGTAAGGGCTCCCACGGGCCGATCAACTCCTACCATAGTTTTGGGTGGAACTTTTTGATATTATGCCTACATGATGCAAAGCCATTGGACATTTGCATGAAGAAGTATTATTGCGAAAAAAATATTTTTTACAAAATGACAGCTATGAGAACTTAGACAATTTTTCTTACTTTTTTTACAGGTAAATTTATTCACATGCCGATCAACTCCTACTACAGTTTTTCATGGAACAATTTGATATCCTGCCTACATGATGTACACCAATTCGACATTTGCATGATGAAATTTTATTGTGAAAAAATAATTTTTGACAAAATGACAGCTATGAGAACATAGAGATTTTTTCTTATTTTCTTTTTTTTTTTTACAGGTAAGGGCATTCACGGGCCGATCAACTCCTACTACAGTTTTTTCATGGAGCAATTTGATATTATGCCTACATGATGTACACTCTTTGGACATTTGCATGAAGAAATTTTATTGCGAGAAAATAACTTTTGACAAAATGACAGCTATGAGTCATCCATACTTCATTCAAAGTTTCGTTGAAATCGGTTCACTGGTTCTGGAGAAGAAGATTTTTGAAGGGTTTTTACCGTATATGGCATGGCGGCCAACTTGGTCATGTGACCAGGATTATTTATATATACATTGCTTCCCACTTCCTATAGATGTTTCATATAAAATTTGGCTTTGAAAGGCCAAGTGGTTTCAGCGAAGATCTTTAAAAAGTGTGTATGGACGACAGACCGGCCAAGATCAAGTGATGACCTTGACCTGAATTAATCATATACCTTCATCTAATCCATTAGATGTTTGCATCTACCACTTTTCAGGTCTAAGGCTGCAATAGTTTTCAAAAAATCCATAGTTTTCACCTTTTCCCATGTAAAAGCCAATGTTTCCAAAATTGACCTTGCCGTAAACTTTTACTGATTAGTGATTTTTGGCAAAATTTTTTCTGGTTAGCAGAATATGCACTGCTAACCAGAAGACCAATGGTCCTGTAAACCCTCACCTGAGACCTGAGATGTATACATGTACCAATAAACTTGTTAGACTAGAATGATACAATGCATGTATATAACCCTAGGGCAGGATCAGAATAACTTCTGGATATAGGCCGGAGTCCATGTCTTTTTCAAATCATAAAAATTCAGTCCATTTGCCAATTAACTGCAAGTTTTGTCCTTCAAATGACATTTTAACAATTTTCTCCATTCAAATGCATGGGCGATCTAAGTTGACCTTGCCGTGAAATAGGTCAAGGTCATCCCAGTGTCATGATTTATACAAATTTTGTAGACCTCTGTTCCTTAATGCTTCATGCCAAGTTTCAAAATCATAGGCCTTCTGGTTCTGAAGAAGATTTTTAAAAACTTTTGCTATTCATAGCCATGGCGACCATCTTGGTCATGTGACCTTGACCATTTATATAAACTTTCATTTCCTCTTCCTAAGGATGCTCCACATAAAGTTTGGCTTTGGTTGGCTAAGCAGTTTCTGAGAAAAAGCTGTTTGAATATTATGATCATCTACATGTATATAGCTCCGGGGCAGGGGCAGACAACCCCTGCGCCTTAAATATTTTCATAAGCATAAATCTTCTGTCCATTTGCTCATTCCTAGCAAGTTTTCTGCCATTACATGACATTTTCCTATTTTTTCCCATTCAAATGCATTGGCGACCTAAGTTGACCTTGCCGTAAAATAGGTCAAGGTCATCCCAGGGTCATGATTTATATAAGCTTTGTAGAGCTCCATTCCCATGTGCTTCATACCAAGTTTCAAAATCATAGGCCTTCTGGTTCTGACGTAGGAGATTTTTAAACGTGTTTGCTATTTATAGCCATGGCGGCCATCTTGGTCATGTGACCTTGACCATTTATACAAACTTTCATTCCCTCTTCCTAAGGATGCTCCACAAAAAGTTTGGCTTTGATTGGCCTAGCGGTTTCAGAGAAGTTGTTTCAATATCATAGTCATATACATGTATATAGCCACGGGGCAGGGGCAGACAAACCCCTGGGCCCAAAATATTTTCTTAAACATAAATCTTCTGTCCATTTGCTCATTTCTAGCAAGTTTTTGCCATTTAATTACATTTTCCTATTTTTTGCCATTCCATTGCATGGGAAGACCTAAGTTGACCTTGCCGTAAAATAGGTCAAGGTCATTCCGGGGTCATGATTTATATAAACTTTGTAGAGCTCTATTCCCAGATGCTTCAAACCAAGTTTCAAAATCATAGGCCTTCTGATTCTGAAGAAGATTTTTAAACCTTTTTTGTTATTTATAGCCATGGCGGCCATCTTGGTCATGTGACCTTGACCATTTATATAAACTTTCATTCCCCCTTCCCAAGGAGTTTTACCAATTAAATAGCATTTTACCATTTTTTCCCATTCAAATGCATTGGCGACCTAAGTTGACCTTGCTGCAAAATAGGTCAAGGTCATCCTAGGGTCATGATTTATATAAACTGTGATGGGCCCGCGTTCCCAATGCTACATACTAAGTTTCGTGGAAATCGGCCCACTGGTTCTGGAGAAGAAGATTTTTTATAGGTTTTTGCTATTTATAGCCATGGCGGCCACCTTGGTCATGTGACCTGGACCATTTATATAAACTTTCGTTCCCCCTTCCTAAGGATGCTCCACATGAAGTTTGGCTTTGATTGGCCAAGCGGTTTCAGAGGAGAAGATCTTTGAAATTGTGGACGTCGACGGACAACGGAAGGACGCCGGAGCATGGGTATACTATAAACTCACCGGTGAGCCTTCGGCTCAGGTGAGCTAATAATTAGCGATTTCATAAAAAAAAAAAACATACACCCTATGGTAGATATGCTACGCTTTTCACCAAAGCCGAGAAATTTTCACCATAAATCTGCAATGCAGAGATAAAAATCGATGAAAATATGCAAACCAGAGAACCAATGGTCCTGTAAACTCTCACCTCAGATCGGAGATATATACCAATAATTTGTTTGACATGTATGGTCATAAACATGTACACCACAACCTCTTTATTATACTATTGTTTTGGTCCAGACCAATTGAATTTCCGTGTAAGCTATCCAATCCATGTTATAAAGAGATTAAATGACCAAATGGTGTCCAAAAGTGATCTGTTATATCCTAAACCGTGTTACAAAATATACAACTATTTCCTACCTTCCTGTGTGACAGTCAAAACTATCACCCCGAGGTGCTGTGGATGACCCGATGAACTGTTGCCCTCGGCCTTCGGCCTCGGGCAACAGTTCATCGGGTCATCCACAGCTCCGAGGGGTGATAGTTATGACTGTCACACAGGAAGGTTTGAAATAGTTGTTTTATTACCCAACTCAAACTTAATACCATACACATACTATATTATGACAAGACTGGTTGTAACATTAAATGTTAAAAGTGAAAATAAGGTTGAAACATGCTCATATCCTGGTTTTGTTGTACAGCTCATGTTTGCTTGTTTGATTCTGATTTGCTTGTTTGTTTACTTGCTTGAAAGTTTGGCACTTTTTATTTTACTGTTTTTGTTTTGTTTATTCTGTTTGTTTCTTTGGTTCATTTTTTGTTTGTATGATTGTTTGTTTGTTGTGTTTTATTCCATATTTGTTTGTTTTGCTTGTTTGTTTTTGTTTGTTTTGTTAGTTTTTTGTTTCTGTTTTCTTAGATTATTTCATGTGCTTATTTGTGATTAATGCTTGATTGAATTGTTTGTTTTATGTTTGTTTGTGTGCTTGTTTTTGTTTGTTTGGTCATATGTTTTGTTTGTTTGTTTGATTTATTTGTTTGTTGTTTGCTTTTGATTACTTTTTGTTTGACAATATTTGCAGGTATACAGGCAGTATAAAAGCATGCAGTATAAAAGCATGCAAAGCATGTCACTTGACTGGGAAACAGTAAAAACTGTTGCACATGAAACAGTTTGTCACATGACATGAAACAGTTCATTGAAACTGGTTTAAACTGGGTTTAACTAAAATTGTTTAAAAAACAGCCTGAAATGTTTTATTTCTCTTTATATAGTATGTTGGGTAATAACAAACTATGTTATAAAGAGGTACAGGTGTATGTAGCCCCAGTGTGGAGGCAGATGAACCTGTGGTCATTTTTTTTTCAGAATCATAAATATTCCTGCATGCATTTCCCTTCCATAACATTTTACAGTTTTTAGCTCACCTGAGCCGAAGGCTCATAAGGTGAGCTTATAGTAATCAGTCCGGCATCCGTCCGTCCGTCGTCGTCCATCCGTCCATTGTCCACAATATCAAAGATCTTCTTCTCTGAAACCGCTTGGCCGATGAAAGCCAAATTTTGTGTGGAGCATTCATGGGTAGGGGGAACAAACGTTTGTTCCCGGGATCTTGATCACATGACCAAGATGGCCGCCGAGCCCATATATGGTAAAAACCACTCAAAAATCTTCTTCTCCAGAACCGGCGGACCGATTTCCACGAAACTTGGTATGTAGCATCGGGTATTCCAGTCCATCATAGTTTGCGCAAATGATGACCCTGGGATGACCTTGACCTATTTTACGGCAAGGTCAATTTTGGAAAAATAGGCTTTTACGTGGGAAAAAGTGAAAATTATGGATTTTTTGAAAACTATTGCAGCCTGAAACCTGAAAAGTGGCAGATGCAAACAACTAATTGAGTAGATGAAGGTATGTGATTAAGATAGGTCAAGGTCATCTCCTGACATTGGCCGGTCTGTCGTCCATACACACTTTTCAAAGATCTTCTTATCTGAAACTGCTTGGCCATCAAAGTGAAATTTTATGTGCAGCATCCATTCAATGGTATGGGTGACGAAAGTTTGATCGCGAAATCCAGGTCACATGACCAAGATGGCCGCCACGCCAATATATATGATAAAAACCACTCAAAAATCTTCTTCTCCTGAACCCGCAGGCCGATTTTCACAAAACTTGGTATGTAGCATTTGGGACTACAGCCCATCATAGTTTGATAAAATGATGACCGTAGGATGACCTTGACCTGTTTTAAGGCAAGGTCAATTTAGGAAACATAGGCTTTTACATGGGGAAAAAGTGAAAATTATGGATTTTTGGAAAACTATTGCAGCCTGAGACCTGAAAAGTGATAGATGCAAAACAACTAATGAAAGTATGTGATTAATTTAGGTCAAGGTCATCTCTTGACCTTGACTGGTCTGTCGTCCATACACACTTTTCAAACATCTTCTTCTCTGAAACTGCATGGCCAATCAAACTGAAATTTTATGCGGAGCATCCATGGTTAGGGTTTACGAAAGTTTGAAGGCAAAATCCAGGTCACATGACCAAGATGGTGGCCACGCCCATATATGGTAAAAAACACTCAAAAATCTTCTTCTCCAGAACCGGCAGGCCGATTTTCACAAAACTTGGTATGTAGCATTTGGGACTACAGCCCATCATAGTTTGATAAAATGATGACCCTAGGATGACCTTGACCTTTTCTACAGCAAGGTCAATTTTGGAAACATAGGCTTTTACATGGGAAAAAAGTGAAAACTATGGATTTTTTGAAAAGTATTGCAGCCTGAGACCTGAAAAGTGGTAGATGCAAAACAACTAATGAAGTCAATGAAGGTATGTGATTAATTTAGGTCAAGGTCATCTCTTGACCTTGGCCTGTCTGTCATCCATACACACTTTTCAAAGATCTTCTTCTCTGAAACTGCTTGGCCATTCAGTGAAATTTTATGTGCAGCAGCCATGGATAGATGGAATGAAAGTTTGATTGCAAAATCCAGGTCACATGACCAAGATGGCCACCACGCCCATATATGGTAATAACCATTAAAAAATCTTCTTCTCCTGAATTGGCAGGCCGATTTTCATGAAACATGGTATGTAGCATTTGGGACTCCAGCCCATCATAGTTTGATCAAATGATGACCCTAGGATGACCTTGACCTATTTTACGGCAAGGTCAATTTCAGAAACATAGGCTTTTACATGGGAAAAAGTGAAAACAATGGATATTTTGAAAACTATTGTAGCCTGAGACCTGAAAAGTGGTAGATGCAAACAAATAATAGAGTAGATGAAGGTATGTAATTAATTTAGGTCAAGGTCAATTTTGGAAACATAGGCAAACATGGAAACATGGGAAAAAGTGACAACTAAGTCTCAGGTAAGCGTTTACAGGACCAATGATCCTAAGGTAACTATTGCAGCCATAGATCTGAAACATGACCAAGATGGCCGTTATACCCATTTATGGTAAAGTAAATGAATAAATAAACCAGTGACCATACTTGTTGACTCTCAGGTGAGGGACCGTTGCCCTTGGGCTACTTGTTTGTTTATGTGAGTAATAATGTGACCGAAGTTGACCTGACTGTAAAATCTGTCAAGGTCATCACAGGGTCATGATTTATATACAAGTTGTAATACTCAAATCCCCAATGATACTCCTCAAGTTTCATTGCAGTAGGTGCAGCAGTTCCGAAGAAGATATTTGAAGGGTTATGGCTCACCTGAGCTGAATGCTAACAGGTGAGCTTATAGGATAGGCAGGCACCCGGCGTCCTCTATCTGTTGTTGTCCATCATTTTTATGCCCCCAACTTCGAAGAAGTTGAGGGGGCATATTGGTTTGGGTCTGTCCGTCCAGTCCAGTCCAGTGAGTCTGTGATGTGTGAGTAACACTTAGCACTCGGTCAGGAACCGTTAGAGCTAGGATCTTGAAATTCGGTATGTAGTTTGTATATGAAAATTAAGAGGACCCATCTTTTTTCTTTCAGGTAAATTCAAGGGGCTAGGGGCCCATTCTGTGAGAGTTATTTCCCTTTTTAATTCTTGATAAAGTGAATAGATAAAGGGAACCTTGTGTGCGCAACTCCTCCTACAGTTTTATTCAGATTCTCTTGAAACTTTACAGATGTTGTGACCATGCTTTGAAGATATGCATGTGGTTTGGATATAATCCTCAGATTAATTTTTGTCACTTTTTTCGCAATTTGAACTTAGCCATTTTTCGGGCATTTTGACAATGAAAATGAATGGGCAGTGGTTACCTTGTGTGCGCAACTCCTTCTACAGTTTCATGCCAATTCATTTAAAACTTCACGTGTTATGGGCATGGTCTGAAGATATGCATGTGGTTTGGATGTAATCCTTGGATTATTTTTCGTCATTTTTTTCACAGTTTGAACTTAGTCATTTCTTTGGGCATTTTAGTGAATGGATAGAGGGTACCTTGTGTGCGCAACTCTTCCTACAACTTAATACCGATACTTTTGAAACTTTGCAGACATTGTGACCATGCTTTGAAGATATGCATGTGGTTGGGATATACTCCTCAGATTAATTTTTGTCACTTTTTATTACAATTTGAACTTTTTGGACATTTTTACATCTTGAAAGTGACTTACCAGTTGGGGGCATAGTGTTTCATCAACACATTTTCTAGTTCAAATATCTTCTCTCAAACTGCTTGGCCAATCAAAGCCAAATTTTACAAGAAGCATCTATAGGAAGGGGGAACCAATGAGTTTATATACAAGTAGCCCAAGGGCAACGATCGCTCACCTGAGAGTCAACAAGTACAGTCACTGGACAAAAAGCTGTTGTTTTTTTTTTCCATATATGGGTATGACGGCCATCTTGGTCATGTTTCAGGTATTTGGCTGCAATAATTTCCATAGGATCGTTGGTCATGTAAACGCTTACCTGAGACCTAGTTGTCACTTTTTCCCATGTTTCCATGTTTGTCTATGTATGTTTCCAAAATTGACCTTGACCTACATTAATCACATACCTTCATCTACTCTATTAGTTGTTTGCATCTACCACTTTTCAGGTCTCAGGCTGCAATAGTTTTCAAAATATCCATTGTTTTCACTTTTTCCCATGTAAAAGCCTATGTTTCTGAAATTGACCTTATCGTAAAATAGGTCAAGGTCATCCTAGGGTCATAATTTGATCAAACTATGATGGGCTGGAGTCCCAAATGCTACATACCAAGTTTCGAGAAAATCGGCCTGCCGGTTCTGGAGAAGAAGATTTTTGAGTGGTTTTTACCATATATGGGCGTGGCACCATCTTGGTCATGTGACCCCGATTTCGTGATCACTTTTGTTCCTCCTATCCATGCATGCTGCACATAAAATTTCACTTTGATTGGCCAAGCGGTTTCAGAGAAGAAGATCTTTGAAAAGTGTGTATGGGTGACAGACGGGCCAAAATTAATCACATACCTTCATCGACTCCATTAGTTGTTTTGCATCTACCACTTTTCATGTCTCAGGCTGCAATTAGTTTTCAAAAAATCCATAGTTTTCACTTTTTCCCATGTAAAAGCCTATGTTTCCTAAATTGACCTTGCAGTAAAATAGGTCAGATTTTTGAGTGGTTTTAACCATATATGGGCATGGCAGCCATCTTGGTCATGTGACCCAGATTTCACAATCAAACTTTCGTTCCCCTTTACCAAGGATGCTCCACATAAAATTTCACTTTGATTGACCAAGCGGTTTCAGAGAAGATCTTTGAAAAGTGTGTATGGACGACAGACTGGCCAAGGTCAAGGGATGACCTTGACCTAAATTAATAACATACCTTCATATACTCCATTAGTTCTCTGCATCTACCACTTTTCAGGTCTCAGGCTGCAATAGTTTTAAAAAAATCCATAGTTTTCACTTTTTCCCATGTAAAAGCTTATGTTTCCAAAATTGTCCTTGCCGTAAAATAGGTCGTGGTCATCCCAGGGTCATCATTTGTTCAAACTATGATGGGCTGGAGTCCCGGATGCTACATACCAAGTTTCGTGGAAATCGGCCCGCTGGTTCTGGAGAAGATTTTTGAGTGGTTTTTACCATATATGGGCGTGGCGGCCATCTTGGTCATGTGATCAAGATTTCGCGAACAAACTTTTGTTCCCCCTATCCATGGATGCTCCACACTAAATTTGGTTTTCATTGGCCAAGCGGTTTCAGAGAAGATGTTTGAAAATGTGAACAGACGCACAGATGGCTGCACGGACGGACGGAGCACGCATGCCGGCTCGACAACTATACTATAAGCTCACCTTGTGAGCCTTCCGCTCAGATGAGCTAATAATCCAAGTCACATGACCAAGATGGCCGCCATATTATTATGGTAGAATTCCTTCAAAAATCTTCTTAGCAGGTGAGCATTTACAGGACCATTGGTCCTCTGGTTACCATATATGGACATGGCAGCCACCTTGGTCATGTGACCTGGATTATTTAGAAACACATTGCCGCCTACCATATTGATGCTTGGTATAAAGTTTGTCTTTGGTTGGCCATGCAGTTTCAGAGAAGTAGATCTTTGAAAATGGTGGATGACGGATGACGACAGACTGAAGCCAGGTACCTGCCTATCCTATAAAACTACAAGATCAACAAAAGTATTCTAACTTTGTTGCCCACAGTCATAGTCCAATAGAAGAGGTACAAGCATAAGACAACAAGTAAAATATAAATTTAGTTGTATTTACTAAATAAAGTTGAAAGAAATGGTGCAAAGAAATAATGGTGCATGATTGTAATTATTAGTTGGACATCTGTTAAGAGGCATAATGAAAACTTGCCCATACAAGATACAGTGACTTTTCTGCGGTAAATATTGATATATTCAATATTTTTGCTCAAAACATTGATAGTGGGTACACTTTAGAACCGCCTCAGCGAGGCAGTTCTAATTAGTACTCACAATCTATGTTTTGGATCAAAAATAAGAACCAGAGGACCAATGGTCCTGTAAACGCTCACCTGAGATCTGCTGCATATACCAATAAACATGTTTGAATATTATGGTATTTAATCCCAGTGCAGGGGCAGATGAAGCCCTTGGGCCATTTTCTTTTTCAGAATAATCGATATTTTGTCCATTTGCCAATTTCTTGCTGGCTTTTTCCTTCAAATGACATTTTAACAGTTATTCCCATTCAAATGCATTGGCAACCCATGTTGACTTTGCCATAAACTGGGTCAAGGTCATCACAGGGTCATGATTTATATATATACATTGTAGTACTTGAGCCATCGATGCTTCAAGCCACGTTTCCTTGAAATCGGTCCACTGGTTCCGGAGAAGAAGATTTTTGGGAGATTTTTACCATATATGAGCCTGGCAGCCATGTGACCTGGATTATTTATACACACATTGATTATCCCATCCTATAGATGCTTCACATAAAATTTGACATGTATATTGCCCCGGGGTGGAGGCATATGAGCCCCTGTGGTCCATTTTTTGTCAGAATCATTAATAGTCAGTCCTAATGCCCATTTCATGCAAAACTTTCACTTTAAATGACGTTTGAATATAGTGAAGATATACATGTATATTGCCCCGGGGTGGGGGCACATGAGCCCCTGGGGTCCATTTTTTTTTCAGAATCATTAATATTCAGTCCTACTGCCCATTTCCTGGAAGACTTTCACTTTAAATGACATTTTAAAAGTTTTCCCCATTCAAATGCATTGGTGACCTATGTTGACCTTGCCGTAAAATAGGTCAAGGTCATCACAGGGTCATGATTTATATATACATTGTAGTGCTTTAGCCATCGATGCTTCATGACAAGTTTCATTGAAATTGGTCCACCGGTTCCAGAGAAAAATTTTTTTGAAGGGTTTTTACCATATATGGGCATGGCGGCCATGTTGGTCATGTGACCTGGATTATTTATATATACATTGGTTATCCCTTCCTACTGATGCTTTACATAAAATTTGGCTTTGATTGGTCAAGCGGTTTCAGAGGAGAAGACGTTTGAATATAGTGAAGATATACATGTATATTGCCCCGTGGTGGGGGCACATGAGCCCCTGGGGTCCAATTTTTTTCAGAATCATTAATATTCAGTCCTACTGCCCATTTCCTGCAAGACTTTCACTTTAAATGACATTTTAAAAGTTTTCCCCATTCAAATGCATTGGTGACCTATGTTAACCTTGCTGTAAAATAGGTCAAGGTCATCACAGGGTCATAATTTATATACACATTGTAGTGCTTGAGCCATTGATGCTTCATGCCAAGTTTCATTGAAATCGGTCCACTGGTTCGGGAGAAGAAGATTTTTGAAGGGTTTTTACCATATATGGGCATGGCGGCCATCTTGGTCATGTGACCTGGATTTCTTATATACACATTGGTTCCCCCTTCCTATAAATGCTTCATATAAAATTTGGCTTTGATTGGCCAAGCGGTTTCAGAGGAGAAGATCTTTGAAATTGTGGACGGACGACGGACGGACGGACGGACGCCGGATCATGGCCATCCTATAAGCTCACCTTGTGAGCCTAACGGCTCAGGTGAGCTAAAAATAGGTATCCACCTGTAAATGCGATTTTTACAATAGTTGGGTATGGGGGTATTCATTTCGTGGACGTTTTCCTCATGGCTACACCAGTATACAGAATCTTTTCAGCACTTTATGGATAAAAAAGCTCTTATTCAACACTAATCTAAGACTAGGCATCAACAAATTAATTTTCATGCTAATATAAGTTGAGAATGAAATTCATTATAACAATATTTTACCATCTTAATTGTAAACATTCAATTAACTATGGGTTCTTCTGTATCTGTGAGCAGATGAAATTTCAAGCTAAGCCGAGCTGAGCATGACAAAAAGTTTGACACCATAGAGCTGATGAAACTTAATGCCCCAATGCAACCAGTCTGACCTGCTGATATGTTTTATGGCCTTTTCCACTGAGATTATTTCCCTTGAATGGTCACACATTACGAAAACATGCCCATGCAATATACAGAGACTTTTTTCAGCAGTAAAAATTGAAAATTTCAAAAGGTAAAATTTTAAAATTTCAAAAGGAAAAAATTGATATTTGTAATATTTTTGGTCAAAACATTGATTGTGGGTACATGTTAGAACTGCCTTGCCAAGGCAGTTCTAACGAGTATCCACAATCTATGTTTTGGATCATAAATAAGACAAATAGGTATACCCCTGTATACCTAAGTTTCACTAAATAAAAGTGGGGTATAAGCGGGAATATGAGTCACGGACATGTTTTCCTGTCGAGTAATGCCTCCAGAAATTTATGACTATTTATAGATGACATATAGACAGATATAAATTGATATCCAAGTACATCCTCATAGGGACAATCATGTCATCAGATTTTCTCCGTTTTTTTATACAATTTCATTGGCTTTTCAAATGTTGGTCTTTCAACCCGCACAATTAATGGCCTCATTCTGGTGAGATTAACAATTTTGAATTGCAGAATGGTTAAAGCACTATTTTAGCGTCCAGAAATTTAGGACAATTTTAAGCTGACAGACAGATATAAATAGAAAACACCCATGAACACTTTCATAGGAACAATAGCGTCATCAACTTTTCTCCAGTTTCTTATACAATTTCATCCTCTTTTCAACGTCCTCCGCAACTTCCTTTGCCATCTTATTTTTGCCAAAGTAGTCTGTAACTTGACCTTTAGGATTTACTAGATATGTGATGATGGAGTGATCAACCTGTAGTACAAAAGAAATAAATGAGCCCCGACGTGAGAAAACGGGTCTTCGGGGTTTCCGACCAGGTCCGACACAAACAGATCTGTGCAGCTACCGAAGAAAGCTAGAATCTTGAAATTTTGTATATAAGTAGAGGCGGAATTGTACTAACCATGTGGGGAAAACAAAGGCGCCTATCAGCTTCGCAGTTACACACACAGGCACAAATCCGGTTTTCTCATGACGCAGTTCAAATTACACCCCTTAAATAAGCCGTGACATGAGACAACCAACATTGTGGTTTCCAACAGGTCCGACACAAACCAGGCTGTACAGCCACAGAAGACAGCTAGAGGCTGGAAATTTGGGATTTAGAAAATAGAAGAATTGCACTAACCTAGTAGCAAAAACAAAGGTGCTGATCAGCTTCACTGTTACCGCGAAGCTGATCTGCGTCTTTGTTTTTGCATATGTAAAATGTTGGTTTCCTGATGCAGCTCAAATTATCTTATAACAAGTAGCCCAAGGGCAACAATCGCTCACCTGAGAATCAAGAAGTACAGTAACTGGATGAAAGAAAAGCAGTTTTCTGCTATAGTTTGTGGAGTTGAAAATTTAAATTCAGCTGATTTCAGAACTTTTCCAAAATTATCAAAAAGGCCTTGATTGATTTTAGATCCCTGTTTCATTAATGTTTCTTTCAGTTTCTGATTTGATGTCAATAGTTTATCTGTTATTCATATTTGTTTGTTTGTATGATGTTTTAACATCCCAGTCAACAATTTTTCACCATGGCGGGACAAAGCCACCTCTTTATGGGTATTTACCTGTGCTCTGGGAAAATAAAATTCAAATATCCCCAGTGAAACAACAGAAGTTGACAATTCCCACTTTTCCCCGTATAAGACAATGGAAACTTCAAGTTGCCAAAGCAACCAAAGTAGTTGGACAGGGACAATAAAAAACACAAACTTTGTAGAGGCTAATATCATAAGCATGCATGTAAAGTTTCAGCTCCATCCTCCTTACAGCCTTTGAGAAGAGTTTTAAATATTTTTTCATAAATTCACCCTTACGTTGCTATAGGAACCAAAATAATTATGCAATTATGACAAAAATTGCCAAAATTGTGGAGGACTAGTCAACAAACATTTATGTAAAAACAAAACTCAAATATTTCAAGCAAAATGGCAGAAATTGCAATTTTCCGCCTTTTGTCTTATAAGTCAATGGAAACTTTAAGTTGCCATAGCAACCAAAGTAGTGGGACAAGGACAATAAAAACACAAACTTTGTAGAGGCTAATATCATAAGCATGTATGCAAAGTTTCAGCTTCATCTGCTTTACAGCTTCTGAGAAGAAAATTTTTGAATATTTTTTCGAAAATTTACCCTTTACATTGCTATAGCAACCAAACGAATAAAGTGATTTTGACAAAAGTTGCCTAAAACGGGGAGGACTACTTAATATGATAATATCCTCAATGAAACGGCAGAAATTGCAAATTTCCAATTTTTGCCTTATAAGTCAATGGAAACTTCAAGTTACCATAGCAACCAAAGTAGTTGGACAAAGACAATAGAAAACACAAACTTTGTACAGGCTAATGTCATAAGCATGTATGCTAAATTTCAGCTTCATCCCCCATACAGCTTCTGAGAAGAAGATTTTTGAATATTTTTTTCGAAAATTTACCCTTTATGTTGCTATAGCAACCAAACGAATAAAGTGATTTTTACAAAAGTTGCCTTAAACGTGAAGGACTACTCAATAAACATTTATGTAAAAACAAAATTCAAATATCCCCAGCCTGACAACAGAAAATGCCAAATTCCACTTTTCTCCATACAAGTCAATAGAAACTTCAAGTTGCCATAGCAACCAGAGTTTTTATCCGATTGAAATAAAAAAAACACAAATATTCGTCCTCAACCACTATACTATACTATAAGCTCACCTGTGAGCCTTCAGCTCAGGTGAGCTAAAAACCATCTTTTTTGCAATTCACCTTTGTCAGAAACACATAAATGATTTTATCATGCTTTTGCATTCCAAAAGTCCTAAAATCTGTCATAGAAATATTGCAAATCAGTTCATGAATAGGAACTTAACAACCCAAAAAATCTTCAATAGAGCTTTTTCTAATGTATAAATGCAAGAAGGGAGGTGACTAATGTCTTGCCACCATATGAGCCGCATCAGGAGAAAACCAGATGTTTGCCTAAGCGAAAACAAAGGCGCAGATTAGCGCCTTTGTTTTCGCTACACGGATAGTACAATCTCTCTTCTTAAATCCGAAATTTCCAGCTTCTAGCCTGCTTCTTTGACTGTACCATCCGGTTTGTGACAGACTTGGTCGGAAACCACAAAGACCGGTTTTCTCGCATCGCAGCTCATATGGTGCTTATCTTTTTCTTGCAACTGTCCTTCATATTTTTACCACCACCGTACATTTCCCAGTCAACCATTTCCCAGCAAAAATAAGAAAAATATCAATTTTTTTTTTGACAGAATTTTTTCATTTCGCACTTACTATATAGTCATTATCTTCATCTTTCGGGCCGAGACTGTAGTATACTCTGTAACCTTTACACGCTGCGTCAATGTCTTCTTTAGACCCTGTCAGACCTAGGATCTTAGGTGAGAAGTCTGAAAATAGAAAATATGGCCGAGACTGTAATATACTCTGTAACCTTTACACGCTGCATCAATGTCTTCTCTAGACCCTGTCAGACCTAGGATCTTAGGTGAAAAATCTAGAAACATAAATTATTTACGATAAAAAAAATAATAATAATTATTATCAATATCTTTTGGGCCGAGACTGTAAAACAATCTGTACCCTTTACATGCTGCGGCAATGTCTTTTTTAGACCCAATCAGGAAAACATGTCCGTGAAATGTCTACCCCTGTAAACCCCACTTTTATATAGAAAAAAAAAAAACTGGGGTTTGCAGCCCTGGGTATACCTAATTTTCTTATTTAAGATCCAAAACATACACTGTGGGTACTAGTTAGGACCCCCTCGGCAAGATGATTCTAATGTGTACCCACAATGTATGTTTTGAGCAAAAATATTGAAAATATCAAAATATTTCTGGTGAAATTTTCAATTTTTACAGCTGAAAAAAATCTCTGTATATTGCATGGGTGTGTTTTCGTAATGTAGACCCGGGTGAGAAATTTAAACCCACTGCATCTAAACAATTCCAGTTGAGCAGTGACGTGAGAAACTGGTCTTCGGGGGTTCCGACCAGGCCCGACACAAACCGGCCTGTACAGTAACAGAAGAAGGCTAGAACATAGAAATTCTGGTTTGAAGAAGAAGAGGTATTGTACTATCCGTGTAGCGAATACAAAGGTGCTGATCAGCTTCGCAGTTACTGCGAAGCTGATCTGCGCCTTTGTTTTTGCCAAGGCAAAAATCAGGTTTAATCATGGCGCGGCTCAGTTGATGTCATGCTTTAACCCATCACTATCCCCCTGTGGGAAATAGCAAACATAATCTGACTGAAAGTTTCTGATCATTATGCTAAACCAATTCAGCTTACCATCCAGAGACCTCGCTAGGCTTTTGAAAATTGGAGTAAAAATGAGGTATTTACTAAAATGTTGGATTCTTCCTGTACTTTACTATTGGGGCTTTCCAGTGTAACAAACGAACAGCCGAGCCAAGCCACAGCAAACCCTGTCAGTGGAAAAGCATGCTCATCCACCAAGGGTGGTTTTTGCGCTATATACTCAACACTTACTCTATTCACAAAGTTTCGAGTTTGAAATTTGCATATTACAAGCACTCAATATGCTGCTAATATGTTGCACCAACATATTTTTCCAAGGGAGGCTATCCCGTCACACCAGAATCGCTGGAGTTTAAAACCCCAATAATGGAGTTAAGGACAACCCTGGGCATCCGTTTCTATTTGCTCAGCTTAATCTAATTAAAAAACTTAGATTAAAATTTAGGGGATAACTGTATTCAAATTTTTCATTTGGGGCGGTATATCGTCGGATATACGGTCGGAAATTTTGTTTTACGGCGACGCGTTAGCGGAGCCGTAAAACATGATTTCCGACCGTATATTCGACGATATACCACCCCAAATGAAAAATTTGAATATTGTTATCCCCATTCTAATGTACTTTTTAACTATAAACATCGAAAAATGCTTTGTTTTTCACGAAATGTGAGCGTGACGAGCGACGTATAACCACGACATTAACCAATCAGAAGCGACGTTGCTCATGACGTTAGGTTTCCGACGGTACATCGCAGAATATACTGTCGCAAATTTTTGACGTTATCCAATAAGACGTCGCGTAACATTCTCGAGTGCATTAGAATGAAAAATAACTCCCAATTTTCCTAAAACTGACTGGAATAATCAAAATGATGAAATTTATACTTGTATCATCAGCATAGTCCAATTCTCACAAATGGATTAAATCCTGTTCGTTTGGAAATAGTCACGATAACATATTTGTCAATTCATTTGCTTGTAAATTCAGAGTTCTCGCTAATAAAGACTTGCTATAAGGAGCTTATATTAGCTTTATAGACTGCACAAGTACTAGCTCATAAATTCAAGAACTCAAGTAAACATTTCTTTACTTACAAGTACTCACTTGTGCATTCAAAAACTTGCACAAGTATTTCTGAACTTTCAATAATTAACTGAGCCTTTGCGTGAGAAAACCAATGATTTGCATATGCGAAAACAAAGATGCAGATCAGCTGTGCAGTAACTGCACAACTGATCAGCGCCTTTGTTTTCGCCACACTGATAGTCCAATTCCTCTTATATCAAAAGTTTCAAGCTTCTAGCTTTATTCTGTGACTGTACAACCTGGTTTGTGTCAGACCTGTTCAGAAACCAAAACTTTTGATTTTCTCACACGAAGGCTCAACTGTAAATCTTACCGTCTATGTATCTCTGCATCACAGTTTCATTATCCCGGTCAGGGTCTACCGTTATAAACACAGGCTTCAGGTTGGGGATGGAGGGATTAGCGTCTGCAAGCGAAGTCAACATTTCGTGATTTTTACATGATAATGGCACCCAGATTCTTTAAACCTGTTTAGTACATCATTGTTCTATGGCTTGGTTTTGAATGCCCATTTCATCCAAATCATAGCTCTTTACTAAATTAGAACCTGAGTATCAATACCAGCACAGTTTTAAGATGACTTGTAATGATCTGGTGGGAAAAAATACATTTTATGTCCTTCAGTGCTAAACAAAAATATCTGGTTGTCACAGAGGGTGTGATTCTCTTTTGTACATATATAGCACATCAAGATAATGTTTGTCTAATCATGTATACCCTTACACCCCAAGTTTATATATAGTAAAACTGAGGTGCACATGGGTGTACAATTTCCTTATTTTTGCTCCGGGCACTCATTAGAACTGCCTCAGGGAGACAGGTGTAACCACAATAAATATTTAGAGCAAAAAGAACAACATAAAAAAATAGATAACCAGAATTTTTTAATTTTTACAGCAGAAAGAAAAATCTGTATTTTCTATATACATGTAGCATGTTTTGGTTATGATTCTACTGACCTATCATGTTAACAGCCATTACAACTTTATCCAACTCCTCTGGACAAATGTCGGGACAGTGAGTGAAACCAAAATATAATATCAGCCATTGGCCCAGCAGGTCTTTGTTTGTGACGGTTTTCCCGCTTGTGTCACGGAGTTTCCAGTTCCCGCCAAGAGCTGACTGGCCCAGGGACACAGCACGTCTTTTAGCTTTTTCTGAAAACATACAATTATATGTTACGAAAATGGTAAATAAAATATTTGATGCAAAAGTGATCCTTTTAACTACAGGCCACCTTCGCTATCTCGAAATCAAGGGGAATGGAGAAACCACTTCGAGTTTTGCGAAGTTTGAGATAGGCAAATTGAGACCAGCCAATGTTCTTAGAAAATCTCAACTCTTTCACATTCTCAGACTTAGTGGTTCTCCTTTCCACCATGTTTACCACATTGATAGTGATTTCAAACATATATTCCCCGACCTGACACACGATTTCAAAACGTTCTTTAACAATTTCAGTGATGAAAGGTTGTGTGTAGATATCAAAGACCGATTTTTGACTTGGAAAGTTTGACACAGGAAGGGTGAAACTAATGTTCTTTTTCTGTGGGGAGCGAATTATCACTTCGACACACCCGAGTTTTCGTCATAACCGTGTTCGACACAAGCAAGGTTGAAATACAATAACATATAGAGAGAGACGCTTGGGAGTGAGGGATCAATTCGACATAAGTGGGGTTTTCAAGACAACCAAGTTTGAGATAGCGCAGGTGGCCTGTATATATTTTATAAAGGGGGTGTTACAAATGTGCCCACGCATGGATTTTCTTTAAATTTTACACATAAGTAGGTCATCATATATGAGCTACGAAAATGTATATATTAAATTAAATAATTAATTATAGGACTCAGGAGACAACCTTGGCTCACTCCCACAATGACATGATACCTGCCCTCATCTTTGTGTGTCGTAAAATTTAAGTTTTATAATTTTCTAAGATTTGTCAAGTGGGTTGGCTCGAGAACATCCCAGGCATTAAACTTATACCATAAAATCATTTTACAGAAGTATTATATTGATTTCCTAATTAAATAATTATAAAATTTCTCAATTTTTTCTCGAAAATTTAGAAAAAATACCAAATTCTACTTAAAAGATAAGTATGTTCCAGTCTTTGTCAAGATACCATATTTGCATAAAAAGATGCCATATATATCCTCTTGATATGAGCAAAATTTCATGATAATTCAAAGCCGGTAACATTGTCATTTTTTACATTGTATACATGTAGGTCACTTTTCATAATTTTAAATAATATGTTGAAATTGCTCCAAAACATCGCAAAAAGGTTTTGGATTATGACCATAATGCACATTTATGACACACATTGTGCTAAGACAACCCTGAAATGGCATATGTATGTAGTTACATTTATGTAACTTAGTGGCCACCTGTTGGAAAATAGCCGTTCTGTTGGCAAACTGTACATTCTCTTTATACAAGTAACTATTTGTTATTTCATTGTTTGCCACATGGGATTTTAGGTTGTACCTTGGTTCTAATTGCAGTAGCTATTGGCCATTGCTTACTTTTGCCAAAAAGATGTTATTCATTATGGTTATCTCTTTTTCACACTTGACTGTTTTCTTTAGGTTTAGAACGATATAAAATGCAATTCTAAAATAGCAGTGAGACCAAATGGCTTACAGTTTGCCTTCAGTTGAATCAATGCTTAAAGTTCTGAATTATTCTTATGATAAAATAATAGAGGATGTTTAACTTTGTTTAACTGATTATCATATATATGCTTCTCATATAGGAGTGAGACAGGGAGGTCCATGTGGAATTGTCTCGTAGTGATAAACTGAATCTGATATTATTATTTCTTACTCTTGGACCAATAGTATTTTATTGTAAAAGACACAAGTGGAAATACAGACAAATGTTCAGTGTATATTACTTTAACATACCAATTCCATGTTTTATTCGCTTACTGTACCCAAATTTTATAACTTTGATTTTCAACATACAATCTGATTTTGATTTTTACATGAAACTAAAACAGACATAAATTATGTTAAGTCATATGCCATAAGTATTTTAAGCATTTAAAGCATTCAGTCAAATACAACATCACTGCATTACATACGTTACCCACATAAATGCTTGCAAAATAAACACCAAACCAAAATCTCTAATAAAATGTATGCATTTAGGCTGATTATGAAGTATGTTTTATCGTTAAAGCAAGTCCTCTTCCTTTATTCAGCCTATTTAAAACATATATATTGTACGTTACATACATTACATCAATCAAAACTGAATATTCAAGTTAATAATTTCTTGGTAAAAATTAGTTTTAATAAAGTACGTTCTGTAATATCATGACAAACATCTTGTAGACAAATTAGATTCCTTTCATACAAATACAAACATTTATCTTGCATAGCATGTGTTCTTATTGGTTACACAAGCCTGCAAAAGTACTAAGATAGGGTTTGCATAAATATAAAGCATTGAATGGTGAATGAATGTCAGAAAAACAGATTGGGTAATGAGCTTATAATCTTTTCTTGAGATTAATATCGCGGTACATGTATTGTGATGTTCAATGAAATGTAATTTCTTAATTTATAATTTTGTAAAATGCTAATTAAATAAGGATAAATTGAATGCAATTGAAGAGCCCCATGATTTAGCATGTGTATTAACTAATCACATTTAACATCCTTTTTAAATAAGAAGAAAAAGTTCAGCTCTTAAAGGTCGCATCATATGAAAATTGTTCACAGTACATGTTTGCCCTAAATGTAACATATGTAACAAATAAAAAGAGTACTGGCAGACAACTTCTGAATTCAGGAAGATCAATAATATTGCATTTTAAACCCTGCAGTTATACTTATGTGATGTTTAAACACAAAACTTTATTGAAATCTTTAAATTATTTTAAGTCTGTCCAAACGGTAACTTATGTAACAGGGTTTAAGGTGTGTGTGTTGGGTTTCATTAAAAACATGCTTTAATAATATTAATTGCTTATATTTAGCCTACAGTAAAACTCCTACAGTCATAAATCAATTACCAAAGTACTTTGTAATTATTAGTGAAAAGTAAACATTTGGATGAATAAGGGTCATGTGTAATGAATGTAACAAAACACCATGTTACCGGTCCACGATTTTCGTGAAATTTCAGGAATATATTTCTAACATATGTGGGCAGTTTTTATATTAAAATGGTGTCTTGACAAAGACTGGAACACAGAAAATTTTTAATTCAAATTCCACCTCTTTTAAAATAAGCAGGTGAAAATTGGGGTTACATGTACATGGAAATGACTGCTCCTCCACTATCTTGATACCAACAAAGTCATTTATAGTATCAGCAAACTTACCAATGACTACTTTATTTCTGGAAAGCTTCCAACATTTGCTTTATGAATCGTTGTTCACTATAGAAACGTTTAAAGTGGGGTGCCCTTAGCTGTCATAGTGACGTCATATATTACGTCATAATTTGCCAGTGGAATTGAATTTACAAGGGAATACACCATTATTATAGCAGTCATAACCAAGACAATTAATGTACATAATTTCATAAAATTCCATGCGTGGGCAAACTCCCATGTTAATTTCCCATACCCTGTAACAGGCCCTTTAAAAATCACATACCTTTTAGACTTAATTCTTTGTTAAATTTTTATGTTTTGTTTGCGCCTTATGTACGTTTTCATAATTTTATCTAAGTTTGGGTAACTGAGTGTCCACCTATTGGGAAAACAGCTGCTCACTCGGCTTACAATATGTTTTCTTAGTGTAAGTACCTGATTGTTAATGTTTTTTCCCATCTCAGTTTTTGGAGTGGGAATTTCTTTCTGATTGTGCCATTTCCTGATCATTGCCTGCTTTTACCTTTAAACTTAAAACATTATTCCAACTATGAATATCTACCTCAGGGATTACTTTCTGGGGAGATTGTGAGAGATTTGCTCATTTTTTTTTTGCCAAAATTCTCATTGAAATTGGCCAAATAAGGGGAAAATCTCACCTATTTCTGTGACTGAGTGATTTTCTCTCATCGGAGCCAGAACAGCCCCTGTATCTACATTATCAAATCAACATTTGAACCTCAGGCGAGCAATATTTGACCATTGGTCTCCTTACCAAGTTCAACTTTTTGTCTCTCATTCCTGATCCACAATATGATGATTCCCCCAATGGTGAACACAATGGCCACGTTCTTCCATGTAATCGTTACCTGGAACAGGACAGATCCAACATATAAATGGAGAAAAAGAACAATTTCACCTCCAACCAGGTCCCGAGGTTATAAAACATTTTTCATGCTCAGCTCAGCTGAGCTTGAAATTTCAATTCCTCATAAATACTGAAATAGTCCAAATATGTTGAAATTAAAGGTTTAGAAGTCCAAAGCCTGTAATTTATCCTTCTAATAAATGTTAAAATGCCAACAATTGTTAGCATTTTAACATTTATGAGCAGGATAAATTCTAGTCTCAACTAAGATGAGCATGAAAAAAAGTTTTATAGCCTCAGGGCCAGGTCTGACACAAACCCAGCTGTACAGTAATAGAAGAAGGCCAGAGACTTGACATTTTGGATTTAAAAAGAAGATGGATTGTACTGTGTAGCGAAAACAAAGGCGCTGATCAGCTTCGCAGTTACTGCAAAGCTGATCTGTGCCTTTGTTTTCGCCTATGCAGATTGTTGGTTTTCCCATGTGGTGGCTCAAATGGAGAAACAATTTGGGCTCCAACCAGGTCTGACACAAACCCAGCTGTACAGTCATATTTATGAAGGCCAGAGGCTTGACATTTTGGAAAATTGTACTATCTGTGTAGGGAAAACAAAGGCACTGAAAGGCTACTGCACAGCTCATCTGCGCCTTTGGTTTCGCATATGCAGATTGTTGGTTTTCGGATGTGGCGGCTTAATTATGAACAAGTTTTATCATTATCAAAACATGTCCATGCAATATACAAAATTTTTTAACAGCTGTAAATAAGCAAATCATTCACATGATTCTTTTATATTTGAGCCGCCTCGTGGGAAAACCAACAATCTGCATAGGTGAATACAAAGACGCAGATCAGCTTCGCGGTAACCGCGAAGCTGATCAACGCCTTTGTTTTCGCTACATGGATAGTACAATTCCTCTTCTTCCTAAATCCGAAATTTCGAGATTCTAGCCATCTCCTGTAGCTGTACAGGCCGGTTTATGTCGGACCTGTTCGGAAACCACATTGTTGGTTTTCCCACGAGGCGGCTCATTTTTCTCATTTTTGCACACATCAAAGATTGTGGATACATATCAGAACCATCTTTCGATGGCTATATGTACAAGAATGTGCTGTATCATCAATCAAGGTGTAGCTTCTTGGTTTATTCTGTCAGATACATGTCCGGCAAAATTTACAAGATTGCAGCGCTACTATAAAGGCACTGGCTCTCCTGCAATGTAACTGCGAGGAATGAATAAGACGGTGAGAGAGCAGAGGCCGTACAGCCAAAAGGCTTTAGCTATTGTTGATGTGAAACAGGACTGGCATTTTTTTTTTTTTTTTTTTTTTTTTTGTGAAGAACAGTTTTACATTACCCCTGATGATTTTTGTTCTTGATCTTGTTTGAGTTTCTTTATTCTTTCATCTATGCTGCTCTTAGGTTTACTCTGTTCCGCCAGCTTTGGGTCTTCGGGCTTCTGTTCAGCTGGCTTTTGGTCCCCAGGCTTCTGTTCTGTGCACATCTGTCGCACAAAGTTCTGACTAACAGCAGTCTGAGATGGGTGGAGTGTCAGTCGGGACAGATTTTTGACCTGTAATAAAATTGGCTGCATCACATTAAATTTTGTTGGCTAATTTTACTATAAAATATTAAAATGATTAATTAAGAGATTGATGATATTTGGTTTACTTATTTACTTTTGTAACGTTTGCAGATCCAAGCCACAGCTAAGCTCCTTCCATGGAAAAGCATGCTCACCTGCCAAGGGTGGTTTAATGTGATATATATGCAGCACAAACTTCACAAAATACTGAGTTGGAAATTTATGTATCTGTTTATAGCACACCATTGCACAACTTCCACCTCCGAGAAGACTTGCCCCGAGTCTTGGCCTGTGAACTACATGGGTAAGGCAACTCCGGTCGGCAGTTGTCATTATCCCATGTCTCACTCACTCACGCGGCCACCAAATGTAACGTTTGCCGACCCAAGCCACAGCTAAACCCTGTCTATGGAAAAGCATGCTCACCCACCAAGGGTGGTTTAGTGTGCTATATATGTGATACTTATTTAAACTTCACCAACTATCGAGTTCTATTAAATTTAATTATTTAATACATTGTTTCACTTCAAAAACTTCTTTCAGTTACCCAATTTTCCTGCTTACTGGTTTCCTTCTTTTGATTAAATTGTAGTTTATCGTTACAGAGCTAGTAAACATCATAACTTTTCTACCTGAATAATTTTTCTAATTTCCAGTATCACTTGTTATGACAATATCTATATTTATATATGACGACTGATTTTCATTAGTGTAGCTCCATACATGTGCAGGGTTTTCACTACGATTTTAAGTAGCTGGCAGAAATTACAGATAAACAGGCAAAATTGCCATTCATTATTGTTTAAACAGTTAAAAGTAGCCGGCTAAAATCTTGAAAAAATGAAAAGTACATGGCTATTTTTGCCGACTGCCGGCTCTTAATGACATCCCTGCATGTGATGAGTTGAAAAGGGGCTTCAGAGAGATTTTTCTTTCATTTCAGGGAGGTTTTTGAAAAATGTATAGAATATATAGGAAAATTCCTGATCCATTTCAGGGAGACTTTGAACTTTGTTCGAAAAATAGGTAAATTTTAGAAGAATTTCGTTAAATTTCATGGCTCATTTCCTGGAGTCTCCCTGATGATGAGGGAGGTATCACATGTACGTACTAAGCTCATTCACAGCTGATCTGAGTCTTTATTTTTTGAATATGCAAAATGCAGATTTTCTCATGATCTGGCTGAAATAAAAAAAAATATCGTGTCCCTTGCTTGGGAGAATTTATACTACAAACAACTGGCGCAACTGGGACGCCAACGCAGCCCTTGACCTATGCTACTGAAACCAACACTACAAATCATGTCATCATGGAGCTTTCAGGGCCGGTCCAAGAGCTATCAAGGTCGGTCTACGGTACTGAACAAGTTTGGTCCCTCAGGCCTCCTGTCTAATACCATTTATTTTAAGATATTGGACCATATTTCCTGTCCACATGATTTGAGACACAAAACCACAAAAAATCAAATTTGACCTATGAAAACAATGCCCCACCCACTTCACATACAATGCTTGGCTTATGCAACTTACGCTAGAAAGTCCTCTGTGAAGCATTCTGGCATGATTCACCCCTTGCTTCAAACAAAATGAACATATTCTTCTTGCAACAAAAGCTTCCATTCTTCTGACACTCTGTAACAACTTCAGGATAAGTCAAAATCAACAATGTTCTATTTGTTTGACATGAATTTCATGGGGGCAGCCATTAAAAACTGAACGTGATCAATGGGAAGTCACTCCAACAAACGCAATCCCAGATTGTTTCCCTTAGACCATGACTGCACTATTTGACCTAATAAGCACCCCACTTACTGTAAAAACTTGATTGTCATATTCAAGAATATTTAAGCTCATATGAAATGGACCTATCAGTATGTGCCACACAGTGTCACTGGGCTATTGGGACACAGAGGTTAAGTGTGGTAATTGTTTGATATAAGTCACAGTACTTTCTCTGTGAACGGCTGAGGTCATATTGGGACTATTCCTGTGCAAACAGGGATTGGGACAGAGGCAGATTACCATTACTCTTTTGCCATTGTTGTCATTTCTTAGAGTTACCCCGCTTGTTTATTCGTGTCTTTTGACGTTACATGTACTTGGGCAAGTTAAGAGCTCAATTTAATCAGGTTTGCGACTGGTGACTTATTATTTACAGCGCTATATACACAGTACTGTCTCTTGACAAATTATCCAATGTTCTTCAGAGCAGCGAACCCTCAATTATGAATATTAAACTCAAACTCTCTCATACAGATTTCTAGCGACCCCAAATGAATTTTTCTTTAGGCTGGAAAGCGCAGAAGCATCTACGGTGAGTTGTGTCAGGAATTCTAACGCTGTGGTTTCACTGAATCTCCTAGTCCATCAATTGCTAGTAACTTTCAATAATTTCTTTTATTACCTAATTCTGACAAATGCTTTGTTTGGTTTGATTTGTTGCTTAACTTCCCAATCAACAGCTTTGGTCATGTTGAGACACTGCCTCTATTTTATGCTGAAAATATCCATTGGGCCAAAAATAAGGCTGCATATTTATAAATTTGTTCATGAAAAGAAGTTAATTGTCAGTTGTAGCTGTTTCTTAATCCAGGTTCGGTACATGTTTGACCATGGATGCAAGAGGTAATGGTTGCACAATGGTTTTGTTTCCTAAATTAAAACTTTGTTTCTTGTGTGTGTGTGTGTGTGTGTGTGTGTGTGTGTGTGTGTGTGCACGCAGGTCCATGCGCATGTGTGTCTTTTAAATTCATGTCCACAATAAACAGCTGAGGTCATGTTGAGATCATGGCCACTTGGCCCTGCCAAATTTTTCCTTGGAAAGCCTCCCACCAGGTTTAATGGTGCTCAGTACATCTCTTTCGGTCCACACCACTTGAGCCGCATCGTGAGAAAACCGGATTTTTGCCTATGCGAAAACAAAGGTGCAGATCAGCTTCGCGGTAACCGCGAAGCTGATCAGCGCCTTTGTTTTCGCTACACGGATAGTACATTTCCTCTTCTTCTTATATCCAAAATTTCAAGCTTCTATCCCGCTTCTGTGACTGTACAGACCGATTTGTGTCGCACCTGGTCGGAAACCCCGAAGACCGGTTTTCTCACGATGCGGCTCACTTATTAATGGTCTTCTTTAATTGGCTGAAGAAATATTTTCATGTCCAAACCTTCATGAAAGATTGTGCTCAATCTTGCCCATGCAAAATACAGAGATTTTTTGAGCTTTCAAATTTGAAAATTTTCATCAGAAAATGTTTGATATTTTTCTTATTTTTGCTCAAAACATAGATTGTGGGTACACGTTAGAACCGCCTCGCCGAGGCGATTCTAACGAGTACCCACAATCTATGTTTTGGAGCAAAAATAAGAAAAATAGGTATACCCCCGCAAACCCCAGTTTTGCTGTATAAAAGTGGGGTTTAAAGGGGTATACATTTTACGGACATGTTTTCCTGATGCTGGATGTGAGGATCAATTGCAGATCTGCTTTGCAGAGAATCAGATATGCTACACATCCACACGGCTGTCTCCAACAGCAAGACACTTAAACTTCCCATTGTATGCATTACTGTATGAGTACATGCGAGCCTCATGTACACGAGAAATGTACACAAGAAAACCGGTCTTCAGGGTTTCTGACCAGCTCCGACACAAACCAACCTGTACAGCAACAGAAAAAGGCTAGAAGCTTGGAATTTTGAATTTATGAAGAAGAGAGATAGTACTATCCATGTAGCAAAAACAAAGGTGCTGATCAATCTGCGCCTTTGTTTTCACATAGGCAAAAGTCCGGTTTTCTCACCAGGCACCTCATAAGTAGTTATTTGACAGACATATTAAAATCGTTGGCAAAGATTTTGAGCCTCAATGAAACCAGCAAAAAGATAGGTAGGAAAATGAAACTCTAGCCCAGCCTAGGGGTAATTAAACAATTTAATATGAAAAGCTAAATGGTAATAAATTTGATGCAACAAAGCACAACAGAAATACATAACAAATCAGTCACCTCATGAGAAAACACACATTTTGCATATGCGAAAACAAAGGCGCAGATCAGCTTCCCAGTAACTGAAAAACTGATCAGGGCCTTTGTTTCCACTACACAGATACTACAATTCCTCTACTTTCTAAATCCAAAATTTCAAGCATCTAGCCAATTTCTGTGACTGTACAGGCCATTTTGTGTCGGACCTGGTCGGAAACCACATTGTTGGTTTTCCCATGACATGGCTCAAAATCAAAAACATGGTCTCTGAACCTCTATTAGAGAACTCCTTGCCATCTTACCATGATGTGTAGTCACATTATGAGAAAACCTAATTTGTAAACATGCGAAAAAAAAAGGCGTTGATCAGATGTGCAGTAACTGCACAGCTGATCAATGTGATCAGCGCCTTTGTTTTTAGCTGATCCATGTGATCAGCGCCTTTGTTTTTGTTTTGTGGATTATACAATTCCTCTTCTTTAATCTGAGCTTTCACGCCGCTAGCCTCCTGTGACTGTAGAGACTCACATAGGTTTGTGTTTGATCTAGCTGAAAACAGATTTCCTCATGACGCAGCTCACGTGTAGTCACAGTCTGACCAGGGCTTTTTCGTCAACTAAAACACCACTGTCACTTACACATCATTTTAATACGAGCTGACATCAGAGTACCAGGGTCTTTTGAGTTTCAATCTAGTTAAAAATATTCTCAAACTTCAGTTTTCTCATGATGAGGTTCAGTTGAAGATAAATGAACATCTTAATACAGCACCGGTTATCAAGAAACAACCAACATGACCGAAAACAACCAATGCAGATAGAATCAATAAGTAACTGCGAAGCTGATCAGTGCCTTTGTTTTCGCTACCCTGATTGTACAATCCTTCTTCTATTTAAATCCAAAACTTTGAGCTTCTAGCTCAGTGTCTTTTGTGCTTGTACAGCTCTATTTGTGTCGGACCTCTTCGAAAACCAAAGTGTTGGTTTTCTCATCCTGGCTCAAATACCTGTTAATCTGATCCATGCAAGATGGTTCACATATTCCCATTCTACAACCACATATTGATTTCATCTGTGCCGATTGTACTGTGTCACATTGGTTGTCTCGGGATAACCAGTGTAGGACAGTCGCATCATGATTTCACTTTATAACTAACATCGTTTAACATAAAAAACACATAATACAAACTGGAGCAACCAACATACATTTTAGACAGTTTATTTGTTTTTATGCTTTGCATCGTCTGTACAGTCAGTTTTCCTAGGACAAGTCTCCACCAGGCAGATTTCCAGTACTAAGTGCACATTTCTTTCACCAGTAACTTACATATCAGCAGAAAAGGAAGAATGACCACAGAAATATTTGCATGACTAAATGTGTTGGGGTTACATTGGGGTTACAGGTTTGTAAAGCATCAGACACCGTACTTGTATGCATGTACCTTCATATACATGAAAAGGGATCATTTCTGGTAAGCTTCGGTACAAATCATGCGTGCTACCAATCTAGCTATTGCACCAGTCATTCAGAAAAGGACTGGAATACAATGGTCAAGTTACATATCTTAAAAACAAGCACATTTATGCATGCTACAAATTCCAACAGAGCCTGTTACAAATGAATGAACAAAAACATAAAATGTTATAAGCATTTGCATAAAACAATGCACCAATAAGCCTTGGTTTTAAGCTTCACACTGTAATGCCCCATAAGGGGTTATTTGAGACGTGACACGAGAAAAACGGTCTTCGGTGTTTCCGACCAGATGTGATACAAATTGACCTGTACAGTCACAGAAGCAGGCTAGAGGCTTAAAATTAAGTAGAAGAGGAATTGTAATATCCGTGTCAGTTACTCCACAGCTGATCTGCAACTTTGTTTTTGCACAGGTAAAAATCTGGTTTTCTCATGTCATACGCGGCTCATTTTAAAACTTTTAATGACAAAAACAAATATTCTTCATGAAACCCAATTTTACATATGAACCGTGACACAGAAAACCTGTCTTCGGGGTTTCTGACCGGGTCTGACACAAACCTGTCTGTGCAGTCACTAAAGACAAGCTTGAAGTTTCAGATTTAAGAAGAAGAAGGATTAGACTATTACCTGTGTAGCGAATACAAAGGCGCTGATCAGCTCTGCAGTAACTACCCAGCTGATCTGTGTCTTTATTTTCTCATAAGCAGAAACAGTATTTCTTCTATATGAGCCCTGTCTTTTTCAACCTGCTCCTGAGGTTATAAAACATGCTCAATTCAGCTGAGAATGATATTTATCCTGCTCATAAATGTTAAAATGCCAACAATTGTTGACATTTCAGCATATATTAGCAGGATAAATTACATGTTTTGGTGAGCTTAACCTGTAATTCCAATGTGTTTCGGCTATTTCAGTATGTACGAGCATTTTAAATTTCATGCTCAGCTGAGTAGAGCATAAAAAAGTTTTATTACCTCAGGACCAGGTCTGACTCAAATGAAGTATTTAGAGGCCTGAATTTTTAAATTGGACTGAAAGCAGAGTCACTGACCCATGGCAGGTTGCATGTCTTGGGTATATGGCATTGGTATATATGCATAACCTTTTCCAAATACAAAAACAGGTTTTCTCAAGATGGCTCATATGGGTATTGTTCATATGTAGAAAAAGATCATCTCAAAATGATGGGATTATTTTCTGGCGAGATTTTACGCTGAAAGGCCCTGCACTGTACAGCAGCAGTTGAGATTTACTCATATTTTTTTTTGCCAAAAATCTCAATGAGATTTTTGGAGAAAAAAAAAATGAGTAAATCTCTCATGATATTTCTGAGCCAGAATAACCCCTGAAATGTAGCACATTTGATGCTTGAAATTAATTTAAATGAATGATGTATTGAGATCATTTTCTGCATTATAAATACCGATTTGCAATAAATTTCCTTAACATTTAGACACTCTGCGAAGATTTTGGCTTATATTCTTCTCGTAAAATCTCTTTCTCGTCTGCATTGTTTCATATCCTAGTCAACAATTTTCAGTTATATCGGGACATAATCATTAAGCCCTAGGTACTTAAACAATACTATGGGAATTTAACTGAACTTAAGAAGAAAACCAACAACTTGCGTATGCCAAAACAAAGGCGCAGATCAGCTGTGAAGTAATTGCACATCTAATCAGCAGCTTTGATTTCGCTACACAGAAAGCGCAATCCATCGTCTTCTTACAAACGAAATAACAAGCTTCTGGCCTTCTTCTGTGACTGTACAGGCCAGTTTGTATCAGACCTGGTCAGAACCCCAGGTTGTTGTTTTCTCATGCGAAGGCTTTATATCTGTAATGTGGGATACAATTTGGCATCTTTGGGATTAAAATCCGATACAATTTGGCATCGTTGGGATTAAAATCCTAAATCATATGCTATAACTCTAAATCACTGCCATACCCAAGGTAAATTCTGTTCAAATTTTAGACTGAGTATTCAATAAGTTAACTCAATTTATGTGTCTAAAAGTTAAGGAAATTACAAATCTCACTAAACATTTAACCATCTTCATCATTTTTGTCATTGATTATTTCTATATCATTCTGTCTCTCATTCTGTTCATCATTTACTGATTCTCCATTCAAGTTATCTAGTGGATCCTCAATTTCTGTCTGCTGTTGAAGAGGAGTATCATTACTTTCTTCATTGTCCTCAGCTGCTGCATAAACATCGTCAAATGAAACAGTTCTTGGTTTCTTAAATACTGGTTCACCTTCAGGGCTTTCCTCATGTCCATCGGTTTTGTTAGGAGATGATTTTTGTGGCGAGATCTGCACAACAATTTGACACAAATCGGAACTGCTCGCGACAGGGGAGACAAATTTTGATGATGACCTAGACTCGCTCGGGGAAATCAGTTCATCATCAGATGAGCTGCCGTCGCATGTTGAACAATAACTTGAGGAGCTTGATGATGATGAATCATGGGAGTCCTCATCCATTAAATGTTCACCAACGTTTGATGTAGCACTATGACTTGGCGTGGCACTATAACTTGACTGAGCGAGGCTCTCTCCACTACTAGATACCATAGTATTATGATCAGCAGCTTCCCCTTCCAACACAGATGCATCAGTGACGGTGGTGGTTCGTAGCAGGCAAGGCTCACTCTGACTAATGTGTAGATGACCATATGAGATGTCTGGGTATGGACTGTTTTGGACCGTGTCGGACTTGGTGAACAGCTGAATCGGCCTTCGGAAACCTGTAATTAGAATAATGCTAGATATTTTAACAAAATAACACGAATGAATATAAAAATGATGTTTTTGTTTCCATATGAGTAGTCTTGTTAACTCTATTTTTTAAAGTCGAAGCATTTACACTAAAAAGGGGCCTGGAAATAATTCATGAGACAAAGTGCTATAAATAAAGTAATATTTTTATATGCAGTTTATAAAATGTTAGGCTTTGCCCTCAGATAAAAAATGACCCTGATATGGCACTTGCGAAAATGTCATTTATCATTACGAAAACTTGCCCATGCAATATACAGAGATTTTTTTTTCAGCCATAAAAATTGAAAATTTCATCAAAGAAACATTGATATTTTTCTTATTTCTGCTCAAAACATAGATTGTGGGTACACGTTAGAACCACCTCGCCGAGGCAGTTCTAATGAGTACCCACAATCTATGTTTTGGAGCAAAAATAAGAAAAATAGATACATGTATACCCCTACATACCCCAGTTTTGCTATATAAAAGTGGGGTATTCATTGCAAGGACATGTTTTCCTGATGTGTTGTCTCTGCCTGATTTTCTTTGCTTTTAAAATGCACAATGATCATCTAAAATGAGTTGAGGTGACAACTTTAGTTGTTACAAGAAGTTTTTATCATGTTTGGTCAAAATTAATATTAAATTTCTATGAATGATGTTGGAGTTTTCCCTTCATTTTTACCCAAATCTGGTGATTTTCTATCAAAAATGCTTAAAATACTTAATAGTGGATTTTGATGACTAAGTTTCTAGACAATTTAAGCTGAAAATGGTGAATTCTCCAGAAATACTTGAAGTTAATTGCACCACCATCCATCATCATTTTCTTCAATGTTTTGAGCAAAAATATTAAAAATCTTTTTTCTAATGAAATTTTCAATTTTTACACATACTGCATGGGCGTGTTTTCGTAATGTTAAGACGTACCTTTGGAAGCGTTGAATGGCACATCAATCACACTACAGGTACTGAAACCCACGGCCTTGGACAGCAGATAGTCATTGAACTGGTCAGGCTTCAACTTAATACTCTGGAAATTCTCATGGATCTTCTCCTGGAATAGGAAATTAATCAAATTATTGAAGGTTTAAAAATATTTATTATTGAAATAGGATAAAATATTAAGTTTCAACAAAGGTTTACCCAAATTTGGTATTGTGGGCATGAGAAAAAGTGCCACTAGCCTACGAAACGAGCTTTTCTCATCAGCTGTGCAGTCAATAAACAGTAGATGCATCCCTTTGATTACGCTACATAGATGCTAGAATCTGTTCTGAATAATAAAAGTTAAAACTCTTCGTCCGTTTATGTACATTCCTGTGACAATTGGTGAGAAACTCAGACTTTTTGTTTAAATCTATACATACTGTCAACTTCTTTTTCTTCTTGTACGACGACCATGGCTGTGGTTCCAGCACCAGTTTCCCACCAGGTTTCAGCTGCCTGAAGATTCTCTTGAAGAACCGCTTGAGCCCGTCATCGCCCCAGTTAAAGTGGATCCACTTGGTTACGCTGAGAGCCAGTATAACGTCATATTCCTCTTTCTGTAGGTCGAGCAACTCGTCACACTCCAGAACAAAGTTGCCCTGAAACAAATCAAAGTACATGAGCTGCGGCAAAGGTCCAAAACCAACTGGGCTGTACAGATGAAGGCTAGATATTTTATATTTCTGTTTTATACGGTAGACTAAATGGAGGGAATAGGACAGTTCTATCTGGATAGTAGTTGTGAAAGCACTGAACAGCTGTATGCAGTCTGACAAGTCAGCTGTGAAAATCAAAGTATCATACCCAACAGTTCAAAATGATAAACATGAATCAGGTATCAAAAAATCACTTTGATGGCCGACCCATAAGACTGAGCTGTGCGTACATGTATCTGCAAATAATAATAATAAATATTCTGTGCCATCATTGGTTTTGCATATGCAAAATACAGGTTTTTTCATGATGAGGCTCATTTTAATGTATGTACTGATTTTAATGTCCACATTTTGGGCATTCTCATACATTGGTTGGTGCAGTTGTTTACCTACTGCATCAAAATCAACATTTTTTAAGTTATGTTGGGACAACCCCAACACTTTCTAGCCACTATGGGGCCTAAAGTGTCTTGCACAAGGACATGATTGATGGCAGCGGTAGAAAAACTTGCACCATGACTAGGGGTGTAACGATATACCGATATATCGGTATACTGCGGTACGGTGCTCGCGGTATGGTATACCGGTACGCCCATACAAGGATTCCGGTATATCGTAACACAGTCCGGGTTTTATACTAACACCCAAAATAATCCAAACGAGTACAACCACAGACTGTGTATTTACAATCGGTCCTGCTATCGAATTTTTACAGGTAATTAGCGTGAAACCAGTCCAATACATGTGCGTATTTGCCTCCCCTGTTGAGCTGTCAATCATGTGGTTATTTTTGGAACATACATCTATTTCGGCACTTTAAAACAACCTGACGTCGCATAAAAATTTTGCATGTTGTTTACAATAATATCAGTCATAGATGTACTACAAATGTTGTAAAATTGATTCCCATTCTAGTGCAACAAATTTTGGCTTCGATAAGAAATTGAAAATTGACTTTCCTGTTTGTACGATATATTCAATACGCATTGCGATATGCATTTCCCGTACCGCGATATATCGCGATGCGGTTTTAGTGGGCGATACTCAGCCCTAACCATGACCCTAAAAAGATTGTTATAATCATATTAAACTTAATTAAAATTCACTTTACTAAATCAAACTGACACAAATTTTCAGACAGGTTGCCCATTCATTATCTGTCATCAGCTAAACAATTTCTATGCCTAGTCATTTGATGTCAAAATAATGTGACTTTCATCAAGCATCAAATTACCTGCATAAAGAGAACTGGATTTTTGCCTAAGCAAAAATAAAGGCGCAGATCTGCTTCAGAACTGCGAAGCTGATCAGCGCCTTTGTTTTCGCTACACAGCGGATAGTACAATTCCTCTTCTTTCTAAATCCAAAATTTCCAACCTCTAGCCATCTTTTGTAGCTGCACAGGCCGGTTTGTGTCAGACCTGGTCAGAAACCCCAACAATGGGCTTTCTTGCATCACGGCCCAAATTACCTGCATAAAGAGAACATTGTGGGGAAATTTACAATCCTTAGCGGCTACAGGTGGTGCTTCAATGGGTCCATATGTACGAGCATGTGAGATTGGAAACTTTGATGTATCCGTGACATTTGATGATAAATAGTATCTGATATTCTTTCTAGCTGCTGCAATTAATTTTTGATCTATATCCATGCCTACAATTTTCTTCGGCTCAAAGTCTCTGGCTATAGAAAGAGTTAAATGCCCTACATTGCATCCAATGTCCAACACTGACTTTCCCTCAAACCACTCAGATTTGAAACAGTCCAGTCTATAATCATGATCCAAGGTAGGATTTCTGTAGCCATAATATTTGTTATAGTTGCCATAGATAAACTTTGGTTGGTTCTTTTTTGATGATGATGTTGATGGTTTATTCTGTGATGACTTTTGAACTTGGCTTGTCTGGCGACCATATGGTTTTGGCGATATGAACTTTTTATTTGCATCTAATGACTTGTTGGTTGGAGAAATGAGAAGTGCCCTTGCAATGGATGATGATACTTCAGGTTTGCCCCCACTGTTTGTCCGTCGCCTCTTTTTAGGACTTATCTGCCTAATGACTGGTGAAACTATTTTGTCACTAACTTTTCTCTGTCTAGGAGGATCATTCTGTGTGGCCGTGTTTGATGGAAGAGGCTCAATGTCTATCTTTAATGCTTCCATGAGATCTTTCCTCATTTCTGGGTTAGGTTTACCTGGAGCACTACTAAAACTACCATCTTTTTTCTTATGTCTGTTCTTGTGTCTTTTTTTCGTTTTCTTGCACAATTTTGTAAGGTCTGTTTCACTGTCCCCTGAATTAAGATTTAGTGGATCCGAGATATTCGTTGGGAATCTAACTTCGACAGTCTTCCTGTGTGTTGGTGTACGTAATGGTGACGATTGTGGTGTTTTGTCATTCAATATCTTCCCAGCTTCACTTGTGTACAAACCATTCAGGTTCAACGGATCCTCAATGTTACCGCCTAAGAGGAATTTGCTTGGTAGTACAGGTTTTTCTAACGCCAACGACCTTATTCTTTTTCTTCTTATTGTAACTTCTTCACGGCGGTATGTTTGGCTATACCGCCTTTTCCGATTCCATGGTTGCGAGAACTTTGAATCAATCCTCAAATTCAAGTCATCCTTTGAAGTCATTGCTTCTGGCGATGAAAATTTATGCTCAAATTGAGTCTTTGTAGGTGTTTTCACTTGAACACTCATTTTAAATTGTATGTCAATGTTTGGACATTGCTTTCTTCAAAACGTTTCTCTAACGATTGTTTTGACAGTTCCCACGTGGGTCTGTTTACATATTCTACTTCCGGTATTTAGCGCCCCCTAGTGTTCATTTCCAGCGGCCCAGAATTCGGTCAGTAAACAAGAAGCAAAAAATGTTTGTCAGCAGTTTCTGAGCGCATTGCAGCACAATGGGTAACTAACAAATCCTGATTTTTAACAATATGATCCACGAAAACTAACAAAACAAATGAACAAACACTCTGGAACAAAGAATTCCTGGATTTTGGGAGCTGAGCTCAGCTGCTTGCCCCGCGAAGAAGCACACAGTGCGCATGCGCTTGGCCATGGGCTGCTGGGACGGAGTGTTTACGGAAGTGACTTCTGTCGTCTGTCAAAGTCGCAAGTTTGCAGGTTTTTAGCAATTTTGCTAACAAATAAAGTATTTCTCTAACTATAAGTGAATGATCTAGAAACCATGTTGTGAGAATAGATGAAACAAGATAGGAAAGTAAGGAGGTGCAAGTGAACAAACATGCCTTGTGACTTGTCACATTGCACATTCACATTGTCACATTTCTTTACTGTTTTGTTTTGTTTTCAACCAACCTGTTACTCCCATGATCCATCAATCAATTTCTGATTATTCTTGGGAGGTGTACATTGTACACTCCGGTGTGTTTGCAGGATGAGCCTACATGCATGAGGATAGAACCTGTGTAGGGATCTTTAACCTGCACAGGGGATGACTGTCCCTGCACAGGGGGCCTCCAGTTAACGTCCCGATACAAAGGACGGCGCACTGTATCATGTCATTCCTGCAAATGACACGAAGGGAAGCGTGTTCGAACCAACAAATTTTCCTCGCCGCCGGCGGGGATCGAACTCAAGACCTCTAGCACAAGAAGCCAGTGCGCTAACCACTCGGCTACCTCGCTTCCTTTGAAGCTTACTGAAATATCAACAGATTGCCTTCTTTGAATTACACCAGGATCAAGGGCTGTTTCACATTTCAATGTTCATCTCTTTATCAATTGGTCCTGCCTGCTACCATAGTGCTATGTATCCTAGTGTAAGCAATAATCACGCACATAACACTTCCCGGCTCATTTAAAATACAAGCATAGACCAAACAATTAATTTATCTCCATTCTTACATTCATTCACGTAAGTCCTTGCTTCATGTCCAGTGACAAATCTAAAAAGCACCTTTTTACATGCTATATCTGACTTTGGAAAATCCCAAACAAATATGATGGCTTGTTGTCTACGTCATCAAAAGTCACTCACTTCAAAAATAATCTAATCTATGAGCAGACAAACATACAATAAGTCTGAACTAGATGGCAATTTAAATTTAAGTATTTTGGCCAAACAGGAACCAAATTTCAAGCTTGCAACTGCTAAATCTTCTAAGTAACTGGCCTTTCAACAAAGACATAGCAAATACACAGTGAAAAACCAAGGTCAAGACTCATAAAGGAATATGACTGCTCATTTCATCACTATCGTGAAGTATTTATCTGACTAAAATCAAATATTTTGGCTGCAATTGAAAATAAAGCTTTTCAGGAAAGTTCCCATGCCTGATTTATTGATCATGCCTGTTTCTTGATAAATATTATTTGCCATGAACTCGCTGACAGTGGTCAACGGAAATTATCATTATTTTTATTGATTACATATAAGAGATAAGGTAAGTTTGGCTGCCCATACATTCTTAAGTAGGGCAAGTAATTATAAAATGTTGACATGATTCTGTAGTCTGGATGTTAACAAACACAGCAGACCAACTGTCAAAATTTTAGGGTGATTGAAAAAAGTATTATTGTTTTGTGTTGAGTTTTTAAATTTTGGGTATAAGAAAAATGTAACAAAAATGACACTGTGTACATGATTTGACCATGAACTAATCAAAAGATTTGATAATTTCCACATAATAACCCTGAGTGAAAGTAGAGAACATGTGGTCTCTAAAAATAAATGTGTCACATCATCACCTTTTGTCTAAACAGCAGGAGAGGCTTGAGAACAAAGATGCGTGATTATTGTGTAGCGTGAAAAAGCATACTCGTAGGATACACTTTCTTTGAGATATCACTGCAGTGTTAGAAATAAGACCGATACAGTTACTTGTCCGAGGGGCAACCTAGGAGTGTTTTGAACTTGCCCCATGGGATTCGAACTTGCCCATACTAAAACGCTAATTTTCATGAACAAAGCTATATTTTGTTTTTTAGTTTTGTATAAGTTAAATAGCTGTTTCAAGATAATTACATTGCTATCAAGAGATAAAAAAAATGTTTTAATAAGTAAAACTACTTAAAATTATTTTTCTGGAATTTTAGGTTGTCCAGGGGGCAACCTTACAAGTCAATCAACTTGCCCCCAGCAATTTCAACCCGTGGGGGGCAAGTGGGCAATTGCTTATTTCTAACACTGCACTGCATCTTAAACATGGCAGCACAGTAAGATTGAAAGTGGAGCAGCATGCGCGGATCCAGAAATTTTCATGAGAGGGGGTCCAACGAAAATGGTAATTTTTGGTCGCAGACGAGGGAGGGTCCAACCCCCAAAAAATCCCGAAATTACCTTTTTTTTAGGTAAAATTGTCAAATTCCAAGGGGGGGGGTCCAGACCCCCGGTCCCCCCCCTCTGGATCCGCGCATGAGCAGACTGGCACAGGTTAGAGTGGTTGACTCCGGTCCCAGAGGTCCTGGGTTCAATCCTCAGCCGGCATGCCTTTCGTTGTGGCCTTGAGCAAGTCACATTTCCACAGCTCCTGAGGTAATGGTTAGAAATTGATCGACTCAGTATACAGGCAAAAAAAGTGTGCAGTGGTGCATAGATGATGCAAGGTGTGCATGTGAGTGGTAAAAACGCGGAGAAAGTGTCATGAGACTTGCAGCAAGGAGAATCGTCGCTCACATTTTAACTAACTTGCTAGATGACGCATGACATGGACCACTGCTGAATACTTAGAATGTTGCATGAATTACTGATACAGATCTATGCAAGTTAAAAATTAATTTAAAAAAAAAATCGGGCCTTATTTGAAAATATTTTATACACCTCAACCGCTTTATAACACTATTGTTGGGGTCCAGTACAATTTCCGTGTTAGCTATCCAATCTGTGTTATAACGGGAGTAAAACATATAGATACATAGCAGGGCTTTTTCTCTATACAAAACTGGGTCCGGTTTCCGGTACCAAATTTTTTCCCAATTGGCTGAAAAAATTCCCAATTGACCTGGAACATTCCCAATTAGCAGAAAAATCTGAATTTAAAAGGTAAACTTTCCCAATTTTGATAAAAATTGCACTATTTTTTCCAAAAATTGTTGTATTTTTTTCCCTAAATCACACAATTTTTTCCCAATTTCATCGGTACCAAAAATTTCCCCAAAAGGTCAGAAAAAGCTCTGCATAGCATAATTAGACCATTTGGGGTCCATGAATGTTCCGTGTTATATCCAAAACCATGCTGTAACGAACCGTGTTATAAAGAGGTCCAGGTGTAGCTGAAAATAATTTACAAGAAACAGAAACCACTCTGTTTCTTGGCTAAGTTTTTGACTGTCTTTCAGGAGTACAAGTTACAGCCTTAAAGCTATAGAACTACAATGTCAAAGAAACCTTCATTTAAGTGTCCAACGTTTGCAGGTATGCACACAGGAGAGCAGAAGTAACTAATCAATTCCTATCCAAAAGTTACAGTAATGCCACAATCACTTGTAACCAGTGCTCCCCCACCTGGGAAGGGGGGGGGGGGACCAGTGATTTTTTTCAGCATTTTGGGAACGGTTCCAGTACCGGTTCAATTTGGAAAAAAGCCTAATTTTACCATCAATGCGGAAAATCAGTGACATTTATCTAATGAACAGTAAAAAGTGGTAAAAACATCATGATAAGTGTTACAGTGATATGTAAACAAGTCAACATATGACTGGGAAGCATGAAAATTAGTGTTATTCCTTGCCACAAGGCCAACCTTAAAAAATTCTCTGTTTGCCGTCACCCGACCGACCCACCAAAATTGCCCCTACCCAAAAAATTTTATTGACATTCTCAAAGAAGATTTTTTTTTTATTTGAATATCTTAAATTTCAGTCTCTGAATTACTTATTTTTTGATTATAATAATAGTCTAAATGCAATATTGTGCAGTCTTACAGTATGAAGAGTAACTGCCTATATGGTTCTGAACAGAAATTTAAACCTATCCTCTGTAAAAGTCAAACAAAAATATTATCTTTCGGTTCTGTCAAAAAAAAAAAAAAAAAAAAAAAAAAAAAAAAAAAAAAAGCCTACCGACCGACCCAATCCTAAAACCATGGGTCGGGTGATAGCAAACAAACTATTTATTAAGGATGGCCCAAATATTAGATTAATTGACTATTTAAATGGAGCATGTACATCTATAAATTAAGGTTGCAATTGTGAATGGAAAACTTTCTCAGATTGGGAATTTTGAACCATGCATTTGGGAAAAAAAGATACTTTTTGCCATTGGGAACGACTCCTAAAACCGAAAAAAAGGTGAGGGGGTGGGGGGAAGGGCAGTGGTTACAAATGACTGGTGCATAATTTATAGTCTGATTTTGTTACATTGTATAGTTTAAATTTAATCAAGTCTTATTTAAGAAGAATTTTTAACTTTAGTATAGGGCTGCAACGATACAGTAACCTCACGATACAATACGTATCGCGATTTTTGTGTCACGATACAATACGTATCACGATACACTTTTATGGCATATGAAGAGAATGCTAAATTCCGAAATCCATCAAAATTAGCAGTAAGCAATAATCACCTCTTGGTATTTGGCATTATTTGACTGTTAATATGCATGGGAAGAGAAATAAATGAAAACATGGCCATACTCTTATGCCACAAATGTAAAATCAGCAGCAATTAACATTTCATCTTTATCAAATTATACTATTTTCTGTATCGTAAGCGTATCGTGAAATTACTACGATACGATACGCGTATCGTCAGCAGATGTATCACGATTTCGATATGATATGATGAATCGTTGCACCTCTACTTTAGTACATGTAGCTTCTATGCCACAGGCCTCATGAGTACTTAAGTTAAAACTTTGCACCGCAGTTCAGAATTCAGATATACATCTTTTAAAGCTGTTTCAATGTTTAAAGTATTTTTATTGCTGATACAGATAGTAGACTGAAAATCTGTTGTTTATGTTTTTGGTTCCCAGTGCCTTCCAAGAACAAGGATGTAACCCTCGAGAAAAGCACAGAAAAGGTAAAGTAACGTTCCATATTTATTACACATACTCTGTATTCTTTCAAGATAATTCATTTAAATCACCATTAGATATGAAGAGGTTCATCCCATTCATTTAACTTTATACTTTCCAGGCTAGTTAACACTTGATTTTCTATTTTTAAAAAATAAATCCAAAATTTCAATTATCATTTCCTGTTTCTGTTCAACTGATTTTTATACGAAATTTGGTTATAGACACCTCAAAGTCATGTTTTCTTATTCTTTAGCTCAAAAATGTTAAATATTTATGTAAGTTGCAGTGATGTAATGGATATTAGCATATTTGCTTAACAATCAAGAGGTTGTGGGTTCGATACGTGGCTGGTACATATGCCTGTCTTGGTGACAAATGTTTACCCTGATGTAGTAAAGGCAAACCGCCCATGGGGTGCAAATTGCAAGATATGCCACATACAATGCTTTAATTGCAAGAAAATTGCCAAGTATAAAATGCTTTATTTGCAAGAAGGCAGAGGATAAGAGTGCAGATTCAGGGAATAACAAAGTTGTGAAAGAACAAGTAACAGTTGATACAAGCCCAGATGTAACTAAGGATGCCAAGTCTGAGGTCACAGAAGATCCTAAGGCAGATGAAAGTGCTATCAAAGAAAAAAACAATGAGGTAGTTTTATTTGGGTGTCTGTGATTTAGACTTTAATACAGGAATAGACCTACAGTTTGTATGCTTTCTTGTTGGAATGAGTAATTTTTGCAGGTGTCATGAAAATGAGGCTCATAGTAAATCCTTGGTGTGTGATGACCTAGTGGTAGAGCCTAATGCAGGACCGCGATATCAAGAGATGTCTTGGACCCAAATTTGAATTATATTTTTCTCCTTCCCGAACAACATATACATGGTCTCAACTCTTATTTTTTCCAACATTTATTTTTCTATATAGCAAGACATTTTTTCATGTTTAAGGAAGATAAATTTATGGTAGCGCTTTAATTGTTATAATTCAATTATTCAGGGCTTTTTCTCTGGTCCTGTTTCTGGTGATAAACTTTTTCCCAATTGGCTGAAAAAATTCCCATTTGACTTGAAACATTCTCAAATGGCAGAAAAATCCAAACCTTGTAAAATTACAAACATTTCCGATACCAAAAATTTCCCCAAAAGGTCAGAAAAAGCCAGGTTTACTTTACCCTGTTATTTGTTTAATCAGTTTTAGTCAATTTTATGCAATAAAGTTTGATGGGTTTGAAATCTGTGAAATAATAGAAACTGTTCTTACAGACTGAGCAACGCATACCTGAGAAACAGGTTTTCGGTAAGGGGAAATGCGACTTTTTTCTGAAGATGGCCTTGGGTTCAAACTTTACTGGGTATGATCAAGATGGAGTATATCACTTGTACTCAATAAAATCTAGGACTTCTTAGTTTGTTAGACTCCAATGACACATAAGGGTTGATGAGTCGTTAAACATCAATCAATCAAACCTGGGACTAGGAAGCAGTTGCTTTGTGCTGACATTCTTGAAAAATTGTTGATTTGGATATATTATGTTAAAAATGAAATTATATTAACTCATTTAAGCCTGGCGTCCCTTTTATGGGACATAGGCAAACAGCATAGCCCCAGATGGGACGCCGCAGAACGCGGCGTCCCAGCTGGGGCTATTCTGTTTGCTTGGAGGAATTTCATTGAAAAATGAGATGAAAGTTAAAAATCACTCCTAACACCCCTAAAAATAAAAGTGGACCCATCCAATTGATACTGGTGGGAGAATCCATTCGTCAAATATGGATTAAACCTCTTTTTGCCTCAGGACACTGTAAAGGAGCAGAACCCTGATGTAATCAAAGAGAAAGTGACTGAGACTGGGACAGATGGTATGAATGAGTCTGGGGATGCTAAACCTAAACCAGAGGTACAGAAAAAGGTAAAGGTTATATGGAAATTTTCTGTATGTCTTTCTTTTAACAAATTTTCTATTTGTAAATGAATTTGCAAGTGATTACTCTTGCTGTGTATAAAGCCAGGGATTGGAGAGTGCGAGAGATTTGCTCTTTTTTTGGCAAAGAAAAGTCCCATTTATGATTAAAATTGACTAATTGATAGGACGATTTAGGCTGAATGAGCGATTTTCTCTCATCGTATTTTGGGGCCAGAGTAACCTTGTAAAACTGGTAATTTATTGTAAAAATGTAAAATCTTTTGCGTTAGCAAGTCGGCAAATCATGTAGATAAAAATCATGAGGCTAAACACATACAGACACATACCAGGCTGTACTACCTAAACACATATGGGCTGTACTACCTGAACATGTACCGGGCTGTACTACCACACCATGAAGATGATTAGAGGCTTGAAATTTAAGTGCTAGGAAGTATTGTATTTTGTACTTGGTGTTTATGATGTTTAAGAGTTAAAGATATAAGCTGTAATCAAGGATAACCATGTTTAAAATTGTCATTTGGGGAGGTGTATTGTTGGATATTCAGTCAGAAATGAGCCGCATCATGAGAAAACCAACTATGTGGTTTCTAAACAGGTTTGACACAAATCAAGCTGTATTTTTATAAGCACAGAAGATGGGTAGAGGCTGGAAATTTTAAATTAAGAAAGGAGAGGAATTTTACCATCCATGCAGCGAAAACAAAGGCACTGATCAGTGATCAGCTTCGCAGTTACTGCGAAGGTGATCTGCGCCTTTCTTTTCGCATATGTGAAATGTTGGTTTTCTCATGTCGTTCAAATAAGTATTTACAGCTTGATTTTGTTTTGATCTCTTTAGGTTGTGAAGAAGAAACCAGCATTTAGTGTGAAACAGAAAGATGGAGAGGCAAAGGTAAGATACTGATTGGTTCAACTTTCAGTAGGTAAATGGAAGGTCAAGGGAGTGCCACAAAAAATTCCATAGCCTATTGCATGCATCTGGAGGAATCTGACTTGGAACATACAACAAACATACATTCAATTTCAGTTCATGATTTTCATTACGAAAACATGTCCATGCAGTTACAGAGATTTTTTTCAGCTGAAAAAAATTGAAAATTCCATTGCGGGGACACTCAAATATTACCCTGCACTTTAGCCTGGCTTTCCCCCCACCCTTCCCCGTAGGTGAGGGTGGGGCATTGGTTACAAATGACTGGTGTATTACATGGACATGTTTTCCTGATGTTATGCTTATTTCTTCAGGCTTCGACACATTTGATTTATCACAAATATAATCAATCAAAGTGCACTAAAAATTTACTGTACACTTAACAGAGTATCCCTAATTGTATCTCTATTTTCTTACATTTTGTCAATGAATAGACGGCAGAGAAACCAGATCAAACAAAGAAAGAAAAGAAGTCAAAAGCCCCAGTAAGTTGACCACCATTTTTGCAGTTTGAAGGTTTTGACAGAATAGGTTATACTGATGTAATGACACTTAGTAATATATGCTTGTGAAGAATGTAAGAAAAGTAATTATTATGTATTTTCAAAATTAGGTTTTGCCATTTTTTCCCTAAAAAAAACTTGCATTTTAATACAGACAAAAGGGGCCGATACTTTAATAAGGCCCATTTTTCAGGATAATGTGTTCTATTTATTTTAGGAGGAGCCAAAAGATCCAGCTGAAAAGAAACATAAAGAGCATAAGGAACCTGTGAGTCTTGTTTGAATTCATATCAATTATATATACAGTATATGAGCCGCAATGCCAGAAAACCAGTCTTCAGTATTTCCGACCAGGTTTGACACAAACCGGCCTATGCACCCACAGAAGAAACTAGAATCTTGAAACTTTGGATATAAGTAGAGGAATTGTACTATCCGTGTAGCGAAAGCAAAGGCGTAGATCAACTGTGCAGTTACTGCACCACTGATCTTGTGCAGTTATGCACAGCTGATCTGTGCCTTTGTTTTCGCATCTATAAAGGCTAAAATATGGTTTTCTCATGACATGGCTCATATGGCTTAGTCTTCCTGGAAAGTGCGGGTCTGCTAGACCTAAAATTTCATTATGTGCTACAAAAAATTTATTCTGTCAGATGCATGCATGGCAAAAGTTGTTGAGATTTAATACAGTGTTATTTAAAGATGAAGACACTGCTCTGCAAAATAAGCCTTTGTCCAGCAAGAAATTGCAATCTGCTAGACAGCTGTTCTGTGACTGAAAAAGGATTTAGCTCAAAAGTCCTAGTTGACATCAAAATGCACATGTCCTCCTTAACTAAGACAAGGAATAGGCAAGACACAATGTAAGAACATACAGTAAACTGAGGGAACAGCTATTTCAGAAAAGGTTGCTTTTAATCTACTCTTAATAATCTGGTATGTATGCACATGATAAATTGGCAGTATGCAAAGTGAAATTTAGAACGAAACAAGAATCAGAATGAGCAACAATAGAACTACCATTTTGGAATAGTCAATAATAAATTTCTGGGGGCTTATCTCATATAAGCCTGATGTCCTTTTTATGGGACATAGGCAAACAGCATAGCCCCAGATGGGACGCCGCAGAATGCGGCGCCCCATCTGGGGCTATTCTGTTTGCTAAGAGAAATTTCATCGAAAAAATGAATGAAATTTCGAAATCACTCCTGACACCCCTAAAAATGAAAGTGGATTCGCCCAAATGATAATGATGGGAAAATCCATTCGTCAAATATGGGTTAAACAGTATACCTACCTCATCGTCTGATTCTGAAGAGGCCTAAAATTTTAAAACGTGTCGTTGCATGTTTCTGTTCTCAGTATTATCTCTAGATACGAGCCACATCGTGAGAAAACCGGAATTTTGCCTATGCGAAAAAAAGACGCAGATCAGCTTCGCAGTAACTGCGAAGCTGATCAGCGCCTTTGTTTCCGCTACACAGATAGTACAATTCCTCTTTTTCCTAAATTCAAAATTTCAAGCATCTAGCCATCTTCTGTAGCTGCACAGACCGGTTTGTGTCAAACCAGGTTGGAAACCCCGAAGACGGGTTTTCTCATGTCACGGTTTATACATAGTCAATGATTCACCTGCTTTTTGCAGAAAGTACCAAAAGAGAAGAAAGAAAAAACACCAAGAGTCCCTGTAAGTAGGCCAGAACTCAGGTAACATCAATAATGTGAAATGAAAATAAGAAATGGTTCTGTTAGCTCAGTGGTTAGTGTCTGCTTTGGGAGCAGGAGGTTGTGGGTTTGTGCCCAGGCTGCATGGTATCAAAGATGTTAAAGTGGTACCTCTGGCTACCTTGCATGGCATTCAGCATTATAACTCTTAACACTGGTGCATGCCTCTGATATTCAGAGTACTACGAAAACTTGCCCATGCAATAAACAGAGATTTTTTTAGCTTTAAAAATTGAAAATTTTCAGCTGAAAAATTTTTATATTTTATTTTTGCACCAAACATAGATTGTGGGTACATGTTAGAACCGCCTTGCGGAGGCGGTTCTAATGAGTACCTACAATCTATGTTTTGGAGCAAAAATAGGTATACCCCTGCATACCCCATTTTTGCTGTGTAAAAGTGGGGTTCAAGGGGGTATACATTACACAGACATGTTTTCCTGATATTGATGACTGATGTTCATCCTAAATAAAAGGCAAATCAACCGTATCGACCATGTCAATCGGCCTATCAATTGAGTCGTCATTATGAGCAAAAATATCTTGATAGGGTGGAACTGATTTTTTTTTAAGTTATCTATTGTTTATTTTGTCTTTATACAGAAAGAGCCAAAGGAGAAAAAAGAGAAACCACCAAAACAACCAGTATGTACTTTAATTGTAGTACTTTGTTTGATACTGTATTTCTGAAATGTTTGTGAAAAACTTAACTAAAGCAAATTTGTTGTCTTGTGAATTCAAGGATCTTGCTGATAAAGACTTATTGTAAGGATTGAAGACTACCAGTACACATCCGCCAGCAAATTTAAGCGCTAGATAAAAAATTCACGAAATTATCAGTGAGGAATTCATCGGAGTGCTTTAAAAATTTCAAATTACTTTTGCCCTAATCAATAAGTAAATGTATTTGTTTTGTTCCAATATGAATAGAAAGGTAAAAGAAGGCAATGATCAGGAAATGGCCGAATCAGAAAGAAATTCCTTTAAATTAGCTCACCTGAGCCAAAGGCTCATAGGTGAGCTTCTTGGATAGGCAGGCATCTGTCATTATCATCATCTGTCTGTCCACAGTTTCAAAGAAGAATATTTCTGAAACTAGTTGGCCGATCTAGACCATTTAATGTGAATCATTATTGGGTTGGGGGATTGATTGCATTATGTTTTGAAGCAGATTGTTTTTATATTGTGCTTTCCATGGCAACAGATATCTCCCATTGACCCACAATGAGTAACACTAAAAAATCTTCTCTGAAACCAGAAGACCCAGAGTCTATTATAATTTTGTATGTAGCCACGTTTGGTAGTCCCCATTAAAAATTATGCCAATCATGCCCCAATTATCGTTGAAATGTTTAACCTTTAAAGTGAGGTAATTTTTCAAACTTTGCAAAAATACTAATTTTGTGATGCTCCAGGGGTTGATAGTCTCCATAGACTTACTATAAGAAAACATTTAAACATTGCTCCAAAGCCACTAGGTGGAACTTGATCAAATTACACACACGTTATTACTGGAGAGTAGGAAAGGTTATGTATTGTTTATGGGCAGATCAGACTTGAAGTCTGGTTGCCATGGCAACTTAATTATACATTTTAATGGTGAAAATCAAAAATCTTTTTCTCTGAAACCACAAGGCCTACAGCTTTGATATTTAGTATGTGGCAATGGCTAATGGTCCTCTACATAAATTTTTACATTCATGCCCCTAGGGTCAGATTTGGCCACGCTGTGGGGGTCGGTATACGGACAAAACACCCCACGAACATAACCCCCCACGTCCATTTTGGTATACGTGGACAAAAACCACCACATGTTTTTTTCAAGGCTGACAAAACACCCCACAGTATAACGTGGACAAAACATACCATGCAGTTTTCAAAATTAGGACAAAACACCCCTCATGTTTTTCTTAGTTCCCCATATGACATGACTGAAAATTGATGGCTGGAATATTTAGCCCTAACCAAAACTTATCTGTTTCTTTATCAAAGATAATATTTAATGTCTTATAGCTCACCATGTAACATGACTGAAAATTGATGACTTGGACAAGAAACCATAACCAAATTTGATTTCAGTAAGAATGTCTTATGTTTTAGCTCCCCATATAACGTAACAGAATTGATGACGGACATAAAACCATGGCCAAATTTCTTTATCAAAGTTAATGAAGCGTATTTTAGATTTAAACTTTTTTTTTTCAGATCTGGTTGTGGTAATGTGTATATGGACTGTTACAAAAATAATAACACATTTCAAATCATTTTAATCAGACAAACAAGCAATTAACAATTTGACTTCAATGGAAAAACAACCATTTTAGTACAGACAGATTGAAAAGGAGTTTTAGTTAATTGAATGATTAGACAATTCAATTACCTTAATAGCACTCAATTAGCACAATATAATTTCTTAAACTATCAAAATTAAAATACATGCATTTGATCTTGTGATAATTGGAATGACATCAAAGAAAATGTCCATTCATCTACATAGAATTGAAAGAAGGAAAAAGAAGTGATACTACAAAATACCAGAAAATGCATGTTGTTTGCATTAGGATGCTTCTGTCTGCTTCCATCTGCTTATCTACACTGCAAAAACATGAGGGGGGTTTTGTCCTAATTTTAAAATCTGCATGGGGTGTTTTGTCCACGTTATACTATTGGGCGTGGGGTGTTTTGTCAGCCTTCCAAAAAACATGTGGTGGTTTTTGTCCACATATACCAAAATGGACGTGGGGTGTTTTGTCCGTGGGATGTTTTGTCCTAGTCAGAGTGTATGAATAGTCTTCATAGACTTGGATACCCGGTACTATAGGAAAACCTTCAAACTTCTCCATTGGCTCTTTGTTCTTATGCATGTAAAGCTGTACATATCTGGTGAGTGTTTACAGGACCAGTGGTCCTCTGGTTAATACTTTATTTTGCTTAATTTTCAGCCTTTACCAGTGAGGTCTCTCACAGATGAAGAATATGAAGCAATCTTTACAGCTGCTATGGAAACAGTTATGGCACTAGATATGAATGGTATGTATAATTTTGGGAAAATTTGGACATGTTAACTTGGGCGAATCACTCACAAACTGTCAGGGTTTAATTAGTTTGCGAGGCCTAAAGAAATAGATGAGCTGCTTGTGCCTCCAGGCAAAGCTTATGCGCTACTGACTGACTATCTGATTACTGGTTAACCACTCAGGTAGGAGCCTGCCCAAGAAAAGTGGTTCAAGTCTATCTATCCATACATATAAGCCTTAATGGCTTATGTGGTTATATTTGAAGCACTTTTTGGATGTCATGACGTCCTAATTTTGGATGAAAGTCCCATAAAATGGAGGCAACGTCCTGACATGACCATAGTTGTTGACTGGGACATAAAGCATCAATTCAAATTTCAAACAAACAAATTAATCAGTTTATGAGTAATTCACTGATATTGATAAAATCAACAAAAATGAATTTCATAATATACAGTATTTGTACCTGTCCAAGAGAAACAAAAATACTGTGTCAGATCTTATAATATCAGGGCTTTATAAAAGTCATTTTAGACAGGAATGTACCATAATGATAATGTACCTGATTGGAAGTGTGACCAAATTTTACGATCAATCCTCTTGCCCAGCACATTAAATGAAGATTGTGGTCATGAAACCATTTCTATGGTGCTTCTCTTCTGCTGATTCAAGAAGAGCATTTGTGAGTTAGTGGTGAAAGACATGTGCACTTAGTACTGGTAACATGCTTCTATGAGGCTTGCCTAAGAACAGTGTGGCAAGGATAAATGGCAATTTGACTTAAATGCTGACCATTGAATTCACACTTAACTAACCAACTCATATACTGAGGATGCTTTTACTCTCAGTATGGGAGCCCAAGCCTACCAGCCCAGTTATTGTGAAACAGAAGAAGTACAGTATAACAGTTGGTAAAAAGCCAGACCCAAACAAAACAGCAGCTTCCCAGGACTCACAACAATCTATGGGTGATGAGGAAAATATGGGAAGTCAGGAGGATAATTTGACAGAAAAAGAATGCAGTAAGGATTATGTTTTTGCTGTTTGTTTTATGTTCAAAAACTTATAATCTACTGCTTGTTGAGTCAGATCATACATAATTCACCTTAATCAAATTAATACAACATTATTTTGAGCTAGTTCATAAAAAAAATGACAGAAGCACATCACAGCTGCACAGTATGTAGAGCTCTCCATAGCGTCTTTGTTTTTGCTACATAGATAAGGTAGATAGAGGAGATGGTGGAGACATTCTACTTTATAAATCCAAACTTTTAGCTTCTTTCTTTCTGGTACACTGTAAGAGGGCATTCTCTTTTTGTTTGAACTTGTTGGAAACCCCAAAGACAGGTTTATATTCATATCTCCTGTCACAACTCATGTGAGCCGCATTATGAGAAAACAAACACTTGCATAGGCATGCAAAAACACGCACAGATCAGCGTTGCAGTTACTGCCAAGCTGATCAGCACCTTTTGTTTTTGCTGCACAGATAATGCAATAACTAAAATTTCAAGATTCTAGCTATCTTCTGTGACTGTACAGGCCGTTTGGTGTTGGACCTGGTCGGAAACCAAATTGTTGGTTTTCTCATGAGGCGGCTCATTTATAGGAGAAACAGATAAGGACACTACAGAAGTTCATGACACCCTGGACAGCGAGAATGAAACAGATGATGTAGGACATGCTGATGATGCTGAAGAAGTAGAAGGTGATGACAGAATGGAAGTGTATGAAAATAACAATGATGTGGAAGACCGACAAGAGGGGCAAGCAGAGCATGACAATGAAAAGTACACATAAAAACCAGGGGCCAGTTGTTCAAAATTAACGATGTCGTTAGTTAACGATTCATTTAAATTTCAAATGGCAATATTAGTTGTTTTTTTTTTGTTGAATTAATGTGAGAATCCTTTGCATTGCAAAGGATTCTCACATTTTTTCAACAAAAAATAACAGTGTATTTGTAATATTGCATTGCAAAGGATTCTCTTATTTTATCAACCAAAAATAACAGTGTATTTGCTCATGTAAGCAACATTTACTTAACAAGTTGAGGTCTTAACGATGACATTGTGCTAACAAGTTTTTGAACAACTGGGCCCTGGGATGGAAAACTTCCTGATTGATCAGGGCTCTCAGACTCTTTAACTGATAATGAAACCCAGGGTGCTCTGGACAGAAAGAAATCCAGTGTTCTAACCACTGGGCAAAGAAGACAACTCCAGACTGAAATTGAATATGCTGTGTGATTAAAATGCTATTTTTGAAGCAGTGTGGAGTCTGCTTTAGTAAATATTCAAAAGCAGCAGTGACCAGGCTATGACAATTCATACAACTTATAAGGAAGTGATTTTAGAGCAATGTTGATTTTTTTTTTTGATACAGAGAACAGAAAAGTGGTGTAATGATATATCAAATAAGATGATTTATGGGAAGTTTGTGACTTAATAGTAAAGCCTCAGACTCGGAATAGAGAGGTCCTGGCTTTGATCCCCACTGGCACCGCTGTCGAGATTGTGTCCTGGAGTAAGACACATTGATTCTCAATGTTACTGGTTAATATCCATGCTCTGTCTCAACATGACTGCAAAACTATTGACTGGGATGTTAAACTTCAATACAAATGAGGAAAATGAGTTTTCAGATTCATGCTGTTGATTTTTTTTTTATCTCTGTAGTGTTGACCTGGCACAGCAGCAGAACGAGACAACCCCGGAAGGCAGTGAAGCTGGCTACGGGACCACACCCGCACCAGTCCCCGCCCCAGCCTGTGCCTCACCCCCGGCCAAGAAAAAGAAAATAGCTGGAAAGAAAAAGAAGTTGGAACCAAAGTCTCTGTCATTTTCAGAAAAAGGTAATTTATCACACTGACTAACCTTGTTTACTAACACTAATATTCTGAAATATATTTAAAGACCACAAACCATGTATGAAAAGCAGTTATTTCCTTTGAAGGAATAATGATCTCCGCATCAGCAATATTTTCCATATCTGGTAATCTGCCTCTCAGGTTTGCTCCAGAAAATTGTTGTAATATGATAAACGACTGTCCACATCTAAGCTTGTGGCATTAAATCAAATACATGCAAACAATTTTATCTGAGATGTTAAAATCTCATTTTCTCTATTGATAAATGTAGATGTTGAAGCCAATAAGGGAGAATCTGCCTCCAAAGATGATGAGACAGAGCTGAAAAAGTCAGAAAAGAAAGAAAACTTGGGAGAAAAGAAGAAAACCCCCAAGAAATCATCTCTCTGGGAGCATAAACATAAAGGTATGTTGTCCCTATGTCAGAATGGTTCAGTAGCACTATTAATCATTTAATCATCTTTCTTCAATGTGCTTACCTGCTTACATGACATGTCATACAATTCAAGTTTTGCTGGTCACTTGAATTTTTCCCGGGTTGGCACATATGTCTGATTGATTCATGGCAATATGATTGGGATATTCTTGAAAGGAAGTAAATAAAAATAGAACTGCAGTGAACATATTAATGAGAAAGGAAGTAAAACTGAATATAAAATGAGCCACCCCATGGGAAAACCAACAATCTGCATAGGCAAAACCAAAGGCGCAGATCAGCTTCGCGGTAATCACGAAGCTGATCAGCGCCTTTGTTTTTGCTACTCGGATAGTACAATTCCTCCTCTACTTAACTCCAAAATTTCAAGCTTCTAGCCTGCTTCTGTAGCTGTACAGGCCGGTTTGTGTCAGACCTGTTTGGAAACCACATTGTTGGTTTTCACACGAGGCTGCTCAAATAAAACGTTGCTTATGGAGAATTTATTTTAATGTAGATCCTCTCAAACTGTTTTAGATTCTTACGGCTAAGGTGAGGGCATAAAAATGGAATTATTGATAATTGTTTAGGAACCCCAATAGAAGAACAGCTCAGAAAGTTAAAAGAGATGGTTCAGAAGCTAGAGCGAGAAAACAAGGAAACCAAAAAGAAGCCAACCAAAGATAATGAACACAAAACACAAACAAATGAAAAACAAACAAAACCGAAAAAGGACAAGAAAGTAAAAGAAAAGAAGGACAAGGAAATGGTACGAAAGGAAGACAAACACAAACCTGCTAAGAAGCAAAGCAAGAAAGTTTCTATGCAGAAACGCACTGTCAAAAATGAAGGTAATATTATTGATTCATGAGAAATACACAATTTGAAGTTGTTGTTGCACATTCTTCTGTCTGCAAAGTATACTAGATGCCAGGATTGGACTTCCATAAGTATCCCTCAACACTCAAAAGTTGTACCGCCAATTGATTAAGAATATTATCATGCAGTTACATGAATGTGAATAACCTTTTACATTTGAAGGGCTAACATAGTTACAACTAAAGACAGTCGTACTTGCACCTTTTTCAGGAGACTTGATGCACATTAGCGAATGCCGGATATGTTAAACTGTAATGAAATCTGTAAAGCTCACTCAGAGCACCGGTGGTGCAGAGCCGAAAAAAAAGTCAGACTGTACACATTTCTGATCAATAACTATTTCACTTGCTTATGTACAAAGCTTTCAATGTAGCTAGTTTATAAGCATTTAGTCTTTGTGTAGGTACCTGGGTTCAGTGCTGTAACTCTACGTGTCAGAAGTGGCGTCATCTACCAAACATCAATGATCCATCAGAGGTGCCAGAAAGATGGGTCTGTAAGATGAATACTAGTAAGTCAAAGTGTTTTCCCTTTAGGTCTGTGAGAAATAAATGGGCAGCTTGATAGCTTGCTAACATGATTTATTTTCAGAAACATTCCCAAGGTCTCCCTAAATGTGTTTAAACAGGGTTCGCACAGGCTTGAAAAGTACTTGAAAATGAAGGGCTGTCTTGAAAAGTACTTGAAAACCAAATTTGCCTTGAAAAGTGCTGGAAAATTAGCCATTGGCCTTGAAAAGCACTTGAATTTCACCTCTTCCCGTATTCCAGACAATAAGATTCGGTTTCAAAATCAAATGTGAGCATTTAAGAAGAAGTTCGGCACGTTTGAATACAAAAAGATCATCGAGAGCGCCATAATGAAGAAACAGGCCGAATGTGTATGGCGCGAATCGGTAACTGAGGTGCGTCCCTTGCGAAATGGTCGCAAAAATTTGGGCCGAAAATATATGGCGCGAATCGGTTCGTACCGTAATTGGGTTGCTTCCCTTGAGGAATGGTTCACGATTTATTGCATTTGTTTTATCTGCAATGAAAATCCATGATGAATACAAACTAAACGGAACCAAAATGACGTCAAAATGACATTTTTTCGAGCACAAATTTAATTTCAACATTTCTTATCAAAATGGGAAAGTGCGTGTACAGCAGGGACTGGCCGAAACGTTATCCTTTGGTCAAGGAAACGGACAATAAACACAAGGCACATTGTCGTGCATGTAATAAAGATATTGATGTGGCTCAAATGGGTGAAAGGACTTTGCGCTCACGCGAGTGGAGATCGACATAAGAAACATGAGCAGTCTTTATCTGGGACTTTCACAAACTTCTTTATCAAGAAGGAAACAAAAGTTAAGACAGAACCCCCTACTACAGCATCCACCCCAAGTCCTTGAAAATGGTAAGATTTGTCCTTGAAAAGTCATTGAATTTTACTTGGCCTTGCCTGTATGAACCCTGTTAAAAGAGAGGGAAAAGATTCAAGTTTAATACTTTCGACTGGACCTTGTGAATATTAATAAATGGAAAATATTGTTTGATCTCTCAATATTGCATATTTTGAATTGGGAAATGGTAGTGTGTACTGTATTTACATTTTACAACTTTATTACTTTTCGTACTTGAATAGGTTTGAAATTTGTTACCTAGAATTTTGCACATGCATTGCATGTCAGCTGGTTATGACTTGTGAGCATATATTAATAAAAGCCTTAAATAGCACTTGCACACTTGAATTCTATGATTAAAACATGGCTGTGAATATTGTATTACACTTGTTTTAATGCATCTCTGTTTCAGATGAGGATTTCAACAGCTGTGATAAACCAGAGGAAAACTATGACGAAAGTGAACATATCTACACCAAGTTTACAGAGGGATCGGTGGTCTGGGCTAGAATAGCTGGATGGCCATGGTAAATACCCCTGGAAATTCTTTTATACAATATTTTTCATTGTAACACAGTCTGGGATATAAAATAGATCATTGCGGGATCCCAAATGGTCATTTAATATTTGCCATTTTGTAATCTTGCAAGGCTAAACTTGTATATTTAGCTTGTCTGAGCTGTCGGATATATAGCATATACTTGTAGTATTATGAATTAGCCATCCTTTGTCCGTCCATTGTCATCCACCGTTTTTTATCATCTTCTCAGACACCAGCAATTTCATGGGGAGCATTCTTGGGATGTATAAGTGGTCTAGGTCACATGATCAAAATGGCCACCAAACCCAAATGAACCTCAACGCGACAAAATGTACCTTCGGACATTCTGACATTACTAGTAGAAAGCAGCAAAACGCGGGAAAATGATTTAATATGTGTTATAGAAATAAGACTGTATTTGTGATCTTTGAACACTGGGCTACCAAATGAATGAGTTTTAAAACATATTTATTGTCAATATTTTGAGTTATTTGCCCTTGTTTTAGCCCATAATACATACAATTTTCCTATATGTATCGTTTAACGGTAACCATAGCAAACATATCATCATAAAAATTGACAAAATAATTACAACAAATTGCCTGTAAGGATAGTATGCTTCTATCTTAGCAATAGGTTCTGACCAGTGCTTAAACAGTTTTAAGCAAATGCATCGAGTTTTGTAAGCTCTACGTACATGCAGAAATGCATTAACGCAAATTTGACGTCATTTTTCAGGACAATGACGTCTGTAGGGTTCATATAGTAAATAGGTCATAACTCACAAAATAAATGAAATACTCTGGTCAAATAAAGAGTAACAGACTCTAGAAACACCATACATTCAGCGTAACTTTGTTTTTCTAATGCTCAAATAATCGCCCAAAGGTACATTTTCTCACGTTGTGAGCCAAATATGAGCCGCGGCACAAGAAAACCAACAATCTGCATATGCGAAAACAAAGACGCAGATCAGCTTCGCAGTAACTGCGAAGCTGATCAGCGCATTTGTTTTTGCTTCTGGGAAAGTACAATCCCTCTTCTTCTTAAATTCGAAATTTCAAGCTTCTAGCTGTCTTCTGTGATTGTACAGCCCGGTTTGTGTCAGACCTGGTCGGAACCCAGATTTTTGGTTTTCTCACGCACAGGCTCAAAAATCCTATTATGTTGAAACTTTATATATTTCAGGTGGCCAGCTATGATAGAGATAGATCCTGATGCTGAAACTTTCTTTGACACAGCTGAGGAGCACTCTATGGTACCTGTAAGTATAGCATTAAAACTTTTTTCAAGCAACCCAGTGGCGTAGTGGTAGAGAAGAAGACTCTCAAGTGTATTGTCCTGGGTTTTGATACACTCCTACAATGTTTTGTAGCTTTGAGATAGCCCTGGAAAAGTTGACTTATCCATCTCAGGGTTGATACATTAAGCTTGATAAAATCTAGCTTTGCAGATTTCAGCAGTGTTGCTCTGGCCAATTTTAGGCAAGATCACTTGAACCATGACGTGAGAAAACCGGTCTTCGGGGTTCTGACCATGTCTGACACAAACCGAGCTGCACAAAAGCAGGCTTGAAGCTTGGAAATTTTGGATATAAGTAGAAGATGGATTGTACTATCCATGTAGCGAAAACAAAGGCGCTGATCAGCTTTGCAGTTACTGCAAAGCTGATCTGCGCCTTTGTTTTTGCAAAGGCAAAATTCCGGTTTTCTGATGACGCGGCTCACTTATAACTGCGCTTTAGCAAGATGACCTGTGGTATTCCGCGGGTTTCCTGGAACTGCTGGAGAAACACCTTGCTTCGGACAGGATTTCTGTCAATGACCAATAAAAATCAAGCTGTTCAGCTGCTGTAGGTAGCTAGAGGTGTTAAATTTCAAATGAAGTAAAAAGCGTGAATATAGTTCTGATGAAGCTAAAACTAAGTTGCTAATCGTCGACATGACAACTGGACAGCTGATTTTGTTTATTTCCCACATAGTGCAGCATATGCAAAAAAGCAGGTTTTCACCTGCAGTGGACTTCGCATGAGAAAAACAAAAATTTGCATATGCGAAACACAGACGCAGATCAGCTGTGCAGTAACTGCACAGCTGATCAGCGCCTTTGTTTTTGCTACACGGATATTACAATTCCTCTTCATCCTAAATCCGAAATTTCAAGTCTTGTGTAGCTACACAGGCCGTTTTTTTAGTGTTGTGGCTTGTTTATTTTCTCCTTTGAATTTTGCAGACCCACTATCATGTAGTGTTCTTTGATGACAAAGTCTCCAGGGCATGGGTTAAAACAGACGCTGTGAAACTCTTCACTGGCTCAGAAGAACAGGATAATATTATTAGAGCTGTAATTCTTATTTGCCTTTGTGTGAGAAAACCAACAATTTGGGTTTCTGACCAGGTGCAACACAAACCAGCCTGTACAGTCATAGAAGCAGACTAGAAGCTTGAAATGTTTTATTTAAGAAGATTAGGGACTGTACTATGTGTGTAGCGAAAACAAAGGCGCTGATCAGCTTCGCGGTTACTGCGAAGCTGGTCTGTGCCTTTGTTTTCGCATATGCAGTTGTTGCATATTCAGATTGTTGGTTTTCTCATGCGGCAGCTCATTTTTCTTTCTTATTGAAATTGTTGAATAGACTGAGTAAAAAATTTGCAATATACATGTATACTAGATTACTGCAAGTGCTTGTCCTGGAAAGGAATACATAGATTACAAGTTGGCTTGACATATCCAAAAGTTTACATCCCCCTTTTATATAGTAAAACTGGGGTATGCAGGGTATATCTAGTTTTCTTCTTTTTGATCCAAAACATAGAGGTGGTTCTAACGTGTACTCGCAATCATTGTTTTGAACAAACACATTAAAATGTCGAAGTTTTCAAGTTTTACAACTAAAAATGGGGAAGTTTTCTTAGTGTGTGTCAATTATCAATGATTCTAGTTTGAAACTGGATAAGCTCAATACTAAAGTAACATAAGTTACGAATTGCAAGCATGTCTTTTGTTCTTGACAAATTTTTCTGACATGGGATATTTGGGGTATCTGACCTTGTCGTACAAAAAATCACAAAAGATGGCTAGAAGTATGAAATTTTGGATTGAAGAAGATGACAGATTGTACTATCAATGTAGTGAAAACAAAGATGCTTATCAGATCAGCTGCACAGTAACTTTGCAGCTGAACTGTATCTTTGTTTTCCTATATGCAAAAAAGTTGGTTTTCTTTCCATGCATAACTACCATAAGAGCGTCCGCATCAGAAAACCAACAATATGCATATGCGAAAACAAAGGCGCAGATTAGCTGTGCAGTAACTGCACAGCTGATCAGCGCCTTTGCTTTTGCCACTCAGATAGTACAAGTTCTCTTCTTCCTGAATCCAAAATTTCAAGCTTCTAACCATCTTCTGAGACTATACAGGAGGGCTTGTGTCAAACCTGGTGGGAACCCCTGAAGACTGGTTTTCTCGCGTCGCTGCTCTTATTCTCTACTCTTTGCAGGTTGCCAAGAAAGGAACTTCACATACCAAGGAAATAAATCATGCAAAGAAACGTGCCATGGAGGCATTAGAGCATTCACTCCAGGCAAGGTTTCAAATAATTCTGTAGAGAGTGCTTGCATCTGTACATTTTCATCATGCCTTTACATTGTAGTTATTTCTATTAAAAGTATCAAAAAAAGTAAACAGACAAAAAATTCTTGAATAAAAACATGTTTTACCTGTAGTCTTTATTTAGAACCAAGGTTTTCAACAAGATAAATAGATTGAAAAAAAAGAGATTTTGAAATCTTGCAAGAACCAATTTTATACATGTAATTGGATAAACTTGGTTGTGACTCTTCAGTCTTTGTTTGATTGTCTACCTAATGTATCGTTTTTATCAGTATTTGTAAAAATGTGTCAGGACTCAGACTGCCTGAAGTTAAAAATGTGGATTAATTGTGAAAATAAATGATAAAAAGACTTTACTGATTTACTTTTACTTTTCTCCTATACTAAAACTATTTCTCTGTTATGAATTAGAGCTTTATAAATGTTTTTCGCATTTGCAGGAAAGGATAGAATTGTTTGGTTTTGCTACAAGGTACCATGGCAAGTGGGGAAATATTGATATCTATGATTTTGAAGGTGTGTATAATACTAGCAATTTTGATGTTTTTTAATTTTCAAGTACAATGAAAATTGATGTACAGTGCATATACTCATATAAGTTTTCATACAGAAATTTTACCACAAAGAAATACAGTAATGCAGAATAGATAATACACACAGACTCAGTCCAGTTTTGATTGATTAATGGAGGCAATTGTCCATGTGGATCAAATTTTGTCAGTTTCAGAAGTAAACTATATACAGTTTCTTTAATTATACATTTTTTCAGATTCAAAGAATGATTCAAAACCCAAGAAGAAACGAAAGGTGACATGCCGTGAAGACAAAGTGAAATGCTGTAAAGACAAGAAGCCGAAAACGAAACAGTCCACAACATATCTCCTAGATGATGATGATATTGAGAGTATTCTAGATAATACTGAGTCACTGCTAGACAATGTAGAAGAAGTCTTAGACTCCCTGGACAGTCAGCTGGACGATTCAGATGAAGGTTATTTATATGAGCCACTGCATAAGAAAACCAACAAAATGCTTGGGCGAAAACAAAGGCGCAGATCAGCTTCGCGGTAACCGCGAAGCTGATCAGCGCCTTTGTTTTCGCTACACAGATAGTGCAATCCCTCTTCTTCTTAAATCCAAAATTTCAAGCTTCTAGCCTGCTTCTGTGACTGTACAGGCTGGTTTGTGTCTGACCTGTACAGAAACCACATTGTTGGTTTTCCCACGAGGCAGCTCATTTGTAGATATTGTTATATACAAAATACAAAGTTAGGTGTCTGAAACTTGATGAAAAACAGTAAAATGGAAATGTTTGCTTTTCTTTGTCTTTTACAAATGCAGAAAATGAACCAAAAAAAAATTTTCTCATAATAGTTCTCCATTATAAAATGTTTCAATGGAGGTTCAGTTTTAATTTTAAAAGCTAATTTGAGCCGCCGCAACAGAAAACCATCAATCTGCATAATGTGAAAACAAAGATGCAGATCAGCTCTGCAGTAATTGCACATCTGATCAGTGCCTTTGTTTTTGCTCCATAGATAGTATGGTGCCTCTTCTTACTAAATCCAAAATTTCAAGCTTCTAAGTACATGTACATGTATCTTCTGTGGCTTTACAGCCTGGTTTGTATCAGACTTGGCTGGAAACCCAGATCATTGTTTTTTCATCCAAAGGCTCATTAGCTCACCTGAGCCGTCAGGCTCACAAGGTGAGCTTATAGTATACCCATGCTCCGTCGTCCGTCCGTCCGTCCGTCGTCCACCATTTTCAAAGATCTTCTTCTCTGAAACAGCTTGGCCAATCAAAGCCAAATTTTACATGAAGCATCTATGGGAAGGGGGAACCAATGTGTATATAAATAATCCAGGTCACATGACCAAGATGGCCGCCATGCCCATATATGGTAAAAACCCTTCAAAAATCTTCTTCTCCGGAACCACTGGACCGATTTCAACCAAACTTGGCATGAAGCATCGATGACTCAAGCACTACAATGTTTATATACATCAGGAAAACATGTCCGTGTAATGTATACCCCATCGAACCCCACTTTTGTTAAGCAAAACTGGGGTATGCCGGGGTATACCTATTTTTCTTATTTCTCCAAAACATAGATTGTGGATACTCGTTAGAACCGCCTCGGCAAGGCGGTTCTAACGTGTACCCGCAATCTATGTTTTGAGCAAAAATAAGAAAAATATCAACATTTTTTCTGATGAAATTTTTAATTTTTACAGCTGAAAAAATCTCTGTATATTACATGGGCAAGTTTTCGTAATGAATCATGACCTTGCGGTGACCTTGACCTATTTTACGGCAAGGTCAACATAGGTCGCCTTTGCATTTGAATGGGAAAAATTGTTAAATTGTCATTTAAAGGAAAAATCTTGCAGAAAATGAGCAGTAGGACTGAATATTAATGATTCTGAAAAAAATTGGGCACCAGGGGCTCATGTGCCCCCACCCCGGGGCAATATACATGTATATTAACATAATATTCAAACATCTTCTCCTCTGAAACCGCTTGGCCAATCAAAGCCAAATTTTACATGAAGCATCTATGGGAAGGGGGAACCAATGTATATATAAATAATCCAGGTCACATGACCAAGATGGCCGCCATGCCCATATATGGTAAAAACCCTTCAAAAATCTTCTTCTCCAGAACCGGTTGACCGATTTCAACGAAACTTGGCACGAAGCATTGATGGCTCAAGCACTACAATGTATATATAAATCATGACCCTCTGATGACCTTGACCTATTTTACGGGAAGGTCAACATAGGTCATCAATGCATTTGAATGGGGAAAACTTTTAAAATGTCATTTAAAGTGAAAGTCTTGCAGGAAATGGGCAGTAGGACTGGATATTAATGATTCTGAAAAAAATTGGACCCCAGGGGCTCATGTGCCCCCACCCCGGGGCAATATATTTCCATAATATTCAAACGTCTTCTCCTCTGAAACCGCGTGGCCAAACAAAGCCAAATTTTATGTGAAGCATCTATAGAATGGGGGAATCAATGTATATATAAATAATCTAGGTCACATGACTAAGATGGCCGCCATGCCCATATATGGTAAAAACCCATCAAAAATCATCTTCTCTGAAACCAATGGACTGATTTCAAGGAAACTTGGCGTGAGGCATCGATGGCTAAAGTACTCCAATGTTTATATAAATCATGACCCTGTGATGACCTTGACCAAGTTTATGGCAAGGTCAACATGGGTTGCCTATGCATCTGAATTGGGAAAACTGTTAAAATGTCATTTGAAGGAAAAAGCCAACAGGAAATTGGCAAATGGACAGAATATTGAAGATTCTATAAAAAGAAAATGGCCCAAGGGCTTCATCTGCCCCTGCACTGGAGTTAAATACCATAATATTCAAACATGTTTATTGGTATATGCAGCTGATCTCAGGTGAGCGTTTACAGGACCATTGGTCCTCTGGTATTTTATGAGCCGCCTCATGGGAAAACCAGCAATGTGGTTTCCGAAAAGGTCCGACACAAACCGACCTGTACTGTCACAGAAGAGAGCTAAAAGCTTGAAATTTCGGATTTAAGTAGAAGAGGAAAATGTGTTATCCAAATTGCAGTTACTGCGAAGCTGATCTGCGCCTTTGTTTTCGCCTATGCAGATTGTTGTTTTTTCTCATCCAAAGGCTCATATCTAATAAAGTGTCACTATATTGTTACAGATTCAGATTTTGGTCCAGAAGAGATTGCCCCTAAAAAGAAAAGAAAGTTTGAAGGTAAGTCCATGTCACAAAAGTTGTCTCTATTTAATTATTATTAAAGATCTTCAATGAACAATTCTTACCAGTGATCATGTTGTTCCAGAGTATGGTCATCATGCCATGTGAGTAATAAGTTTGTCAGCAAATAAACCACATCCTTTTTGTTGAAATTTGCTTGTGAAATTATTCTCTGGTCATGTGCTGATTAAAGAATGCTTTTGTTAGTTTGCATCGGGCAAAATATGACCACCTAGTCCTTGCTTAAACTGCTTGCTCAAGCACAGGAAATGATGGATGGTTATGATATCATAAAAAATTGCTTTTACCTGCAATGTGGACATTAATTGGTTGGAAAAACTGTTCATATATTTGATTAAGCTCTGAATTTTCAAAAGCAATAGTATTATGTTTTATAAATGTGTATTGCAGAATCAGAACCAGATGCTAACGAATCTGAACCCGGTGTCATCCCTAAACCTACAGTGGAATCTAAACCTCTAAAGCCTGAAACTGATACAGAAAAGGGGAATGAAAGAAGTCTGTCGGTAGACAAATCCAAATCACAGCCAGAGTCGAAGAAAAAAGATTCTCAAAAATCTATCTTTAGTATGAAATCTGATAAGAAGTCAAATGATGATGAAGACTGCAAAGAGGCTGTAACTGACAGTACTGACATAGAATCTCAGTCTAAGGATGATAGTGATGGACAGAAAATTGAAACTGAAACAAAGTCGGAAATCAAAGATAAACATGAAACAAAAGACAAGATGAAGTTTGACCCTGAAATTTTCACTATGGAAATTGATGGTGAATCTCAGATTGACAATATGCAAGAAACTATTGAAGATGTGACAGCAAACACTGAAATGAAAAGTAAGAAAATGAAAGGAAAATCCAAAGAATTTAAAGCTCCAGCCAGCAAGAAAAGTAAGAAAGTGAAGGAAGCCCTTAATGAGAACTTGCCATCAAAGCTGGAGCAGAAGTGGGATGAAGAAAATGATAAAAAGAATCAAGATATACAAAGCGAAGATGCTGAAAGAAATGAAAAGGAGGACATGGAAAGTTCGGTGATAAATAAGGATAAGAATAAGTCTGGGAATGTTGAGGATTGTGAACAGTTAGATGAAAAAGACAATGAGCAAAATCAGGATGATAAAAAATCACACAAAAACAAACATTGTGAAGAAGACACGAAACTAAATTTGGATGAAAAATCTACTGAAACAAGCAAGAATGACTGTAATGATAAAGAAATGGATTTATCTGGAGATGAGTTTGATTTAGCCACTGATATTTCTGAAATTAACCAACCTGAAGCACAGGGAAACAAACAAGCCCATGCAAAGCTCAACGCTGAAGAGTCTGATGATGATTTTGATCTTGTAGAGAAATCAATGTATGACAATGACCCTGTTCTTGACAAACCTCGTGAAATGCAGCATATTGATGTTACTGTTTATCATGCTCAGGATTCGGACTCAGATCCATTTGATATGATGCTAGAGGAATGAAACTTGGTGTAGAGTTAAAGCTTATAATCTAAGGTGATAATTTATGATAAAAATTTCAAACTCAGCCTTATCTTAAGACCTCTTGAAAAGAATGACCGCAACAGACACTTTTGCTATTGAGAATGTGCTGAAATAAAATATAACATAACTTCAAAATAATTCCAATCACCACAAATGTGTTCTTTTATTATTATTGTCTGTGATTTTCAGTGCAAAGCTACATGTGATTTCTTGAACAAAATTGTGATGTTATTTCAAGGAAAATTGTGTTGTTGATTTTTTCATGTAAATTTTTTAGCAAAAATGTGATAATATACCTTGTACATGTTGGCATTGCAAGCAGCTTAGAAAGCCAAGGGGGAGTTATATCTCAATATCTGTTGTCTTTAACTTGTATAAGCCTTGCATCCATTTTGTGGGGCATATGCAAACAGTATAGCCCCAGATGAGACGCCGCAAAATGTGGCGTCTCATCTGGGGCTATTCTGTTTGCTTAGAGAAAATTCATCGAAAAGTGAATAAAAATTTTGTGGGGCATATGCAAAAGGTATAACGCGGCGTCTCATATGGGGCTATTCTGTTTACTTAGAGAAAATTCATCGAAAAAAGTGAATAAAAATTGAAAATCACTCCTGATGCCCCTAAAAATGAAAGTTGACTTGTCCAGATGATAACAATAGGAAACTCCATTTGTCATTAATGGGTTAAGAGGGTAGTGTGATGGTCTAGTTGTTGAGTTCAGGACTGCAGCACGAGAGGTCCTTGGTTCGACACCTACCTCCATAATGCAATGTCATTTAGAAAGACTCTTTAAGGATGTTCGCTGCTAACATTTGACATTTTGGAACTTCCGGTTTTTCTTTTGTTGAATATCTCGAAAACGGTTGCAGATATTTTCCTAATATTTTATATTGGATACATATTGATGATATGCAATGAATGAGCCATGAAAATTGTCAATCTAAGGAACTTCATTTTTTCACCCCATTTTCTGCAACTTTTCAGAAAATTTTAGTTGTCAGTAAAATTTAGGGTAGATTAAACTTGAATATTATACATCTTCAAATAAATTGCATTAGTTTGATGCTTGTTTTCGCAGTAGTATATGCGTATATGGTCTTCTAAGTCGGTCTTTCTGTCTTTGGTGTGCTAGTTTTAAAATTTTGGGTGGTTTTATGAAATGGGCTTTAAGAAACAAAACAGACGAAAAAAGGCTTAAAATGGCGATTTTCAAGTTGTTGGTTCTCTCTTATATGCACACTACCCTATATATTTCTTTCTTTTATTCGAACAATATTACTAAGTTCTATCTTGTGTGAAAATACAAGAAAAAGTCTGAATCTACAAATATGGGTTTGGCACATTTCAAAATATTGATTTTTTCCGACTTTTCGAGTATGGGGGTAGGGTTGGAAAACGACTCGTAAAATTTTGTCATCCACTTCAAGTTGCAAATTTTTCTATGCTTTTGGTCCAAAATAGTCTGCATTATGTAAATATTATGACTTTTGAAAGCATTCTAGGTGTACTTTTGTTCAAGATAGGTATGTTTCAAAGAATTGAAAATTAAATTAATTTTACTCAAAAAAAAAACACATAGTGTTCAGAGGTCTCATTCACAGGCCTGTAGCTTGAAAAAATGCACACTACCCTATACTTATTTTGTTTTCAAATGTCTTGTGTTGTAATTTGAAATAAAAAAAGAGTGGTTAGAAAAAAAATTGAATACTTTTTCATTGGCAGCGAACATCCTTAAGCTCCCCATAGTACTGGTTTATAACCAGGAAGTGGTAGCTCTGTCCCAACATGACTGAAAACTTGTTGACTTGGAGGTTAACCAAATGAACATATTTAAGAATTATGGTGCAAGTGGATAGGTTTGTCAGATTGTACAGACACATATCTAGTCAGGTACTTACATGTATTTACTCATTACGAAAACACGCCCATGCAATATACTATAAAGATTTTTATGTAGTAAAAATTGAAAATTTTTCAGTAGAATATTTTTTATATTTTATTTTTTCTCAAAGCATAGATTGTGGGTACACGTTAGAACCGCTGAGGTGGTTCTAACAAGTACCCACAATCTATGTTTTTGAGCAATAATAAGAAAAATAGGTATACCCCGGCAAACCCCAGTTTTGCTATATAAAAGTGGGGTTCAAGGGGTTATACATGGCAGGGACATGTTTTCCTGATGTGCTATTCTGTTTCATTTACCTCTATTCTACAATCAATTGCAGAAAGGCGCGACGAAAGTCACTATGCAAACGTGAGAAAACACGACCTGTCAATGAAATATTTTTAGGTCTTGTACTTGAATGCGGGGTCAAAATTGATACATCAAACAAATAGGACAAGTGACCTAGCGATTTTCGAAAAACACGCTCACTGACCTTGGTTTTGATTCAAAATATTTTGGGTTGACGCAATAAGAATCGTCGCGGTGAAAAGATCACGATTGTATTTCTATTATTTAGAGGTGTCAAATGGTTGTTGTGCAGTCCCTTACAAAAAATGTGATAATTTTCCATATACTTGTATGAAAATTATTTGGTTATTGATTTACAGATCTATTTTGTTAAAATTGTTGGAAGTTCCTTATTTTATTATCTTGTTGAAATTAAAATATTTATTAACCTAGAATTTCAATTTATTTCTTACCAAAAGTGCATGCAAAAGTAAGGGAAAGGGGCAGCCTTGTGCCCGAGTCACGTGTTAGACAAGCCAAGTTTTGCTTGCAGGTGTACCTTTTTTTTGGGCCCTCTCGTTTTTTTTGCTCACAAGCCAAAGGCTCACTAGGTAAGGTTATAGGATGGGACTCAAGATGTGTAAACTGGTTGATTTACAAATCCATGCCTGCTTAATTTACACGGCAGTAGACCTCATGACCCTTGACTATATGAAAAGCATTGTTAAGATGAAATCATAATATTGGAGGGTGATATTCTTGGTATACAGTATTACTTATGAATATCATTGTACAACTTAATGACACTGGAAACTGACACTGTATGCTAATAACGATGACGTTAAGCTTAAAGTTTTGAACAACTGTCCCCGAAAATGTTGGATCAAGAATATGGTAGGGTGACAATCCAGGCTAAAAAATTGAGGTACCCGGTCATCCGGTATAACAAAACGTATCATATATCAAAATGTTCAGCAGGGACTGTAGTATGTGGAACTGCCGGCATAAATTGGCAAAAGTGATGGCGAGCTGAGAAATCCAAGATGGCGTCCAGCATGGCAGCCAAAGTGAAAAATCCAAATTTTAGGGTATACATGCATTTCACAGATTTCAGGTAAACAATATACACGATATTTTGAGATTTTCTAAAACTTTAAGTGTGTGAGGCATCAAAATATGCAAATTTGATAACATTTCAAGGCAAAATGGTGTTTAAAATTCAGCTTATAAGGCCTTGGGGGTCGTTTCTGAGGCCCACCAGAGACAAAAATAATTTTTAGCATGAAAATAAGTGATTTCTTTGGCTTTATTTCACTTTCATCAAAGACTAAGTTTGTCTTATACTAGAATCTGGCCATTTAAGCCACAGCTGTACATTATTTGCAAAGTTATTCAATATTTATTTACCCCACCCCCTTATTTTAGATTTTACATGTTTTCAGGTATTTCCCAAACTGCTGTTAGAAATCACATGTACTTTGTTCCTTACAGCATGCAGTCAACAAACTACACTCTGTTTGATTTTATTGCACTGGATTCAATACAAATATGCTGTTTAATGAACAATTATAAGATATTCAAAATGAACAACATCCAAGATGGCCGCCAAAACTTACAATTCTTTACAATACATCAACCAATATGCTTTAGATGACTTTGATGTATCAAAAGTGTTTGGTTATTGTTTCTGTGCTTTTTGAAACTTATTTGTACGTATAAAACTAAGCTTAAAGTCATTTATGATGGCATATAAGATGTTTTAGACAAAGATCCATATACAAGTCCATACATAGGTTTCAAAAATATCTGGAAGAACAAGAGTACCTTGTTTGTTTCTTAATTTAAGATGATGTGGGTTTTTAGCTCACCTGAGCCGAAGGCTCATAGGTGAGCTTATAGTATACCCATGCTCCGGCGTCCGTCCGTCCGTCGTCGTCCACAATTTCAAAGATCTTCTTCTCTGAAACCGCTGGGCCGATTGTTCTCATATTACACATACACCATCTACAGGTAGGGGGAAAGAATCATTGTGTTTTTTGTTTTGATCGGATAAGGACTCTGGTTGCTATGGCAACTTATGCTTCCCATAGACTTATAATGGAAAAAAGTGAAAATTGCTAGTTTGTGTTGTCTTGTTTGAGATATTTGAATTTTGCTTTTGCAGAAATGTTTATTGAGTAGTCCTCTACGTTTCATGTGACTTTTGTCCTAATCCTTCATTTTGATTGGTTGCAGGGGCCCCATATAGGGCAAAATTTCGAAAAACATTCAAAAATCTTCTTCTCAGAAACTGTCAAGGGGATGAAGCCTATACTTTGTATACATGTTCCTGACAGTGGCCTCTACATAATTTGTGTTTTTTATTCCAGGCGGATAAGAACTCTGGTTGCTATGGCAACTTAAAGTTTCCATAGACTTATAATGGGAAAAGTGGAAATCGGCTATTTTTCCGCTAAAATTGCAGACATTTGAATTTTGTTTTTGCAGAAATGTTTATTGAGTAGTGTTTGACTTTTCTTGCAAGTTTTGTCCTAATCCTTTATTTTGATTGGTTGCTGGGGCCCCACAAAGGGCAAAATTTTGAAAAAAAAAATCAAAAATCTTCTCCTCAGAAACTGTCAAGTGGATGAATCCTGTACTTTGTATACATGTTTCTGACAGTAGCCTCTACATAATTTGTGTTTTTTATTCCAGTCGGATAAGAACTCTGGTTGCTATGGTAACTTTAAGTTTCCATAGACTTATAATGGGATAAGTGGAAATTAGCTATTTTTTAAAAACTATTGCAGCCTGAGATCTGAAATGTGGTAGATGCAAACAACTAATGGATTAGATGAAGGTATATGATTAATTTAGGTCAAGGTCATCTCTTGACCTTGGCCGGTCTGTCGTCCATACAAACTTTTCAAAGATTTTTTTCTCTGAAACCGCTTGGCCAATCAAAGCCAAATTTTATATGAAGCATCTATAGGAAGTGGGAACCAATGTATATATAAATAATCCAGGTCACATGACCAAGATGGCCGCCATGCCCATATATGGTAAAAAACCTTAAAATATCTTCTTCTCCAGAACCGGTGAACCGATTTCAACGAAACTTTGCATGAAAAAAATGGATGACTCAAGTCCTACAATGTATATATAAAGCATGACCCTGTGGTGACCTTGACCTATTTTATGGCAAGGTCAACATAGGTCGTCAATGCATTTGAATGGGGAAAACTTTTAAAATGTCATTTTAAGTGAAAGTCTTGCAGGAAATGGGCAGTAGGACTGGAATTTAATGATTCTGAAAAAAAAATGGACCCCAGGGGCTCATCTGCTTTTAATATGTTATTTGAAGGGAAAAATCAGCAGGAAATTGGCAAATGGACAGAATATTGATTATTCTGAAAAAAGAAAATGGTCCAAGGGCTTCATCTGCCCCTGCACTGGGGTTAAATACCATAATATTCAAATATGTTTATTGGTATATGAAGCAGATCTCAGGTGAGCGTTTACAGGACCATTGGTCCTCTGGTTATTTATTTCTGAGAAATTTTCATAACTCCAATGAATAAAATAGTCTGATTGTATATATAACCGTGTCAATTTGAGAGGCAAATATGACATCAAAAATGGCTGTTGAGCAATAAAGTGACATTTATATACGGCTTTCTTCTTCCACATGACAACGATAATTACATTATCAGGTTTTCCATTTCTCACCATGCTTATTTTGTCCAGTCTCAAACCACTAGTGCATGCTTATAAATGATTAAATTACATTGAATGTCCATTCAAAAAACAATTGTAAATACAATATAATGTAACAGTTTGGTTGCTTTCAGGGCAAGAATCGTGTCGGCACTTGGATCTTTACTCCAACCACCAATCCTTTTTGGTCATTTCAGTACGAAACACAAAAACTTAATTCAGCCATTTGTTTTTAGACAACCCTCCCATACTGTATGATGCACCAGAGTTCTTATGAGGGAAATGGGGATGATTATATTTACAGTGTGTATACAGTTTTCCCCCCTTTGTTTATGTCCATGTTTAGATTTTGTCTAAGGTTGGTTAGCCAAGGTCTTAATACTCAACTATCACCATTATCATATTCTATTATATATTGAATAATTGGGTTCTCAACACCTATATCATGCCTACAGCATCAGATGGATAGCTTCATAGGCGTGATATGCAATTCTGGTTCTACAGCGTCTTTCATGTTCTACAGCGTCTTTAAACAGCGTCTTTCATGAAATAATATGTTTTACCTATAACTACCAGGTACTTTAGCAGCCCAGAACACTTTTAAGCAGCAACTGATGGTGATCTTTTATGTTGAGGTCAATACTTGTTAAGATAATCATGAAAGTGGCACAAACTGGAGTTTCCAGTCTGGAATCGATTCAAACTCCTAAATTTTTCAAAACTGCTCGCTGCTTGAAAAAGGTACAAGTAGGCAAAGATCAGGAAAAGGTGCAATCAGAAAAAGATTCCCACTCCAAAAACCGAGGTGGCAAAAAAAAAAAAAAAAAAAAAACAAAAAAAAAAAAACAAACAAACAAACAAATTAACAATCAGGCACTTATACCATGAAAACATTTCGTAAGCCGAAAGAGCAGCTATTTTCCCAATTAATGGCCACTCAGTTACCTTAACTAAACTAAAAATATGAAAACATACATCAGGCGCAACAGCACAAATATTTTAAACACCAAGACATAAAACAAAAAGAACCACCACAGAAGTATCGACTTGGAACGATCAGCTCAGCAACACTGGCGGGCTAAAATCGATTTTACATGAAACATAGATTATTTCGAAGCAATTTATGCATTATTTTACATGCAAATATGTAATAGCTCTGGCCCAAAGTTTTATGATAAATTCTTACAAGATGACCATGGCCGATGTTGCATAATAAGTATATAGACCTATCATGTTTTATCTAACAGGGCTACCTATCACCACAATTCAGTATAGCATACATGTGTAATCATTGGTTTAAAGTTCCAGTCAACATTTTCAGACATGGCCAGAAGGATACACCACTTCCTTGTACTATTAGAAGCAAACTATGTAGTTTACTAGATGACACAATCCACTGCTAGTGGGGTACGAACCAGGACCTCTCGATTCTGAGACCGATGCCTTGCATAATGATGCTGTGAAAATTTTAACTGATTGATTGAATTTATGCTTAACGTTCCAGTCAACAGCTATGGTCATGTCGGGACTTTGCCTCCATTTTATCGGACTTTATCCAAATTAGGGCGGCATGACATCCACAAAAGGCTTCAAATATAACCACCCTACTAAACCAATAAGATTATATATGTATGGTTGGTTTGACGAAAAACTTTCTCTGGGCAGGTTCAAACCTGAGTGGTTAAGCTGTAATCAGATGGTCAGTCAGCAGCGAAGAACCTTTGCTAGGAGGCATCAGCAGCCCTTTTATTTCTTTGGGCTCCAATGAGTAGGGCCCAAAGTCCCACCCGACCACCCTTGGAAATCTATCTTGTTGCTATTTGTTAGTGTTGAACTGAAAACCTGTCATCGTGACTGAGGAATAAGTATTTATTAAACAAACATAGATAACAAATATGTAGGTACAAGGGCGTGAATATATCAAGGGTGTATTTGCACAGTATGTTTCCGAAATATTGTAACAAATGTAGCTGAAATCATTTGTGGCTGTAACCAAATTATGAAAATTGGTTTTGCAGCATTTTGATGGAAAATATACTCCAATTGGCTGCGTAATATAATAGTCTTTTTATCGTATCTGAATATATTATATGAATAAATCACTTTAAATTAAAAAATGTAGTGGTCTGTTTGGTTCTAAAACACGTTTGCATATCCTATTGGCTTTGTTTTTTGATACTTTCTTATTATATCAGATATGCTCATTAAACAGGTTCAGTAAGAGGCTTAAATAGCCAAAACCATGGTATGGCCCATCCCTTCTCTCATTTATATGCTCACTGCTCTTAAAGGATCTCAGTTCTATTTTTATTCATTACTACAGTTATTCTCTTTGGCTCCATGTTGCCAAATCTGTATAAATATTTCGATCGTTTCATCGACTAGATCGAAATAATTGTCTATGCGACACGAGAGCGCGACTAATTCGCTGTAGTATACTTGAGGTTATGCACGGGCGATTCAGTGAGTAAGCGGTTTACTGTGATTCTAGGGCACTCTCTCGAAGTGAACAGCTTTGTACAAAAATTTGTATAGATATGATGATCTTAAGGTGTTAGATTGCCACCTTCCCTCTAGGAATATACTGCAAGGCACGTAATCTACAGCTTTTTTAACCGAAACGCTAGCAAAAAAATAAGGGCTGGTTGAGGTATGTTTTTGCTGGGCGGCGGGTATTCTGTACGGGGTCGAGATCATCCACAGTAGACCTCTGAAAGTGACCCAGCGATTGTCCGATACTTAAGCTCGTCACACTTGATTTGGTTTTTCAAATTTATCCTTCAAGCGCATAAAACCGCATATTTATTTTACGTAACAAACAATCCGTCAGTGCTGTCACTTTCTCATGTTCACTGTTCACTTCACAATAAAGTACGCCACATTGCTAAAGTGCGCCACATTGCATCAAATGTGTTGTTTTGATTTGTTGCCGAAGTGAAGAATAGACGGGTCACTGATGAGTCTTAAGTAGCTGAAACCATGGTATGGTCCATCCAATTTCTCATTTATTTGCTCACTGCTCTTAAAGTATCTCACTTTTAATTTTTATTTTGTAATTAATCATTAAACAGGTTCAATCAAAGAACTGTTTAGCAGGAACCTCTGTACATAAGAAATGATCTGTTTGATACATCCTAGTACCATGTTAGAACTACATATACATCTCTTTCATAGACCTGTTAGTTGTAGGTAAAAACATGAAAGACACTGTTTAAAGCTGAATCAGTATTGCAAATCACTCCTATGAGGCTATCCATCTGATGATATAGGTATGATATAGGCATTGAGAACCCAATTTATCAATATAAAATAGAATATGATAATGATGCGTGTTGAGCATTAAGACCTTGACATGAATCGTAGCCAACCGTAGACAAAATCTAAACATGAACATAAACAAAGGGGAAAAACTGTATACACAAGATAAATAAAATTATTAGTCCAGTTGCCAAACATGGATTTGGCCTGTGACCTTGAAATGTGTGCCGCATAAAATGTTTTTATGGATTTCACTTCTTGATACCTTTCAGATGAAGAATCCGAGTGATGCCACCTTGGCATCATTGAGCATTTTGAAATATTCAAAAATTCAAAATGGCCGTCAAATGGCAGAAAATAGTGCAAAAATCAACATAATACATGTATGTGAAGCTAAAAGCTCACTTCTCTTATTGTCCTTACTGTCTTCTTCTGGTTCATCAGACCATGCCAGTTCAAAAACGGCATCATGAATTGTTTGAAAAATCAAAAATCAAGATGACGTTCAAAATGGTTGGCATAAACAAGAAAACAGCATCCCAGAGTTGCACATACTCATTGCTTTGTATTTAAAATGCTCATTTTATGTTCTTATTAACAAAAACACCATAATTTAGTTTTGTTTATGTTTTTTTACGCTCCAGTCATAACAAAAAAGCAAGATGATTTTCACGCCGAAATAATTATATGGAGAACTTACTGTCTTAACTGTCTTTTTTTTGAACGGCTTTATTTTGTTAGCAGTTCAAGTTCGAGTTTAGTTCTGACCCAACATCATAACAATGATGCAAGATCTTGGTCAAATAACCGTCTTAATCTTAGTATAAGGGAAAATGGTCTCTGATTAAAAAAGCTTATCTAAATAGGTTAATTTATTTGTTAAGTTTTAAGTAAGCAGAGTAACAGAGGGATGCAAATCAACATCATTTATAATAGATTTCTTTTATGCGCGACGTTTCCTGTTGCGTCAATCCAAAATATTTGAAACAAAACCAAGGTCAGTGAAAATGGAAAGGTCACTTGTCCTACTAGTACAGAGCTGCGTCATACGAAAAGATGTTGGTTTGCCAATAACCGTTTTTGACTAGGCAGTTTATCTCATTCAGTCGCAATTTTCTATAATAAATCCACCCTATAATTGATCGTCATCTAATTGATTGCTTCTAAGCTTATGATAATGATGTAAATCAAGATAAAACATTGATAAATTCAATTGATATATTTTCCTTTTCTCTGGGCATAGCCATTTAACTGCATCAGTGTGCGGAAGTATAGAATGAACTTCAATCAGTAGAATTTGTTTGATGTATTTTGACCCCGCATTCAAGTACAATTAGATCTTCTGACCTAAAAATATTTCATTGACAGTCATGTTTTCTCACGTAAGCAAATCGGCTTTCGTCGCGCCCGTCTGAAATCCAGTGTAATGAAATTTAGAGTAGGTATTTTATTCTAAAACTGAGATTAGGTATTCGCCTGTGTCATTACCATTGTAATAATTAGCAAAATCATCAGCTATTTTGTTCAACTATTCTTTAATTCAGTTGCATTTGCAAAACGCTGTACATACTACTAGTACTTGATTTATGAAGCGCCTGTATTTTGATGATGTGCATGGTTGTTCAGAAGCATACCCACAGCAAATCATTCTACTTGAAGTATATTATCTATTGCTGGAGCCAGACTGTCTACTGTTGTAACTGGGGCAAGCGCTCAGAACCCTTCAACATTATTTCGACCACCTGACTTAAGTTGGATATTAGACCACGCACCCTTGATCAAGCATGGATTATCAAATGGATGTCTGGACATGTGTTGGTTTCACATTGTTTTGGTAAACAACTGTGTATATGGCGATTATATGCATTAAGCTTGTGAGCGTTTGTTAGCCTTTGCTTACCAGTTTTACATTCAACCATATATTTTACAGAAATAATTCTACGTTGCTGCGATAACATCATCCAAATGCGATGATTCCCCCGATATAATCTGGTAAAGGCTTACTCAGTTTAAGCTTGTCAGATATCAAACCCAATATTTAGCGTCCTTAAAATGTCCCTTTTATATGGTCCATCCCCTTTCGCACTAATGCTTTCTCTGCTCTTAAAGGGACTTGGTTTTACTTTTTTATTCTTTTCGGTTTACATTGATTGTAGATATTTAATCTTGAGCAATACATTGATGTTCGTGTATAATGCTTACACATTTTCCTCAATGGTTCGCAATCATCTCACTTCTTTCCACTGTTACACTATGTCTCACCTGAACAGCGTTAGCGTTATGTCCGAACACAATCAGCGAGTATACTTTTAACCAGTCTGTGATATAACAAGCCCTTCTTCAATGTGAGATGGTCAAAGTTGCATGCACAATCATGAAATACATACCTAAATCATTGTATCTTTTCAACAGTGGTTTTAAAGCTGTCATCTGCTGAGAAGATCGAAAAGAGTTGAGAGAATGCTAGTGTTTTTTTGTTAAACCTCTTGTCTTGCGCGAGAAGTTTTGGTTATGTTGTCATGCTACAGTCAAAGTAACAATGGGTCGTCCACAGAATAGCACATCCAATCGGTGATGACTGTATTAGGCCAGCGCAGTGTATGTGGATTTCTCAACTAGTACATTTCCAAACATATTTTGTGTTTGTAATCCTTTTGTCCCCGCTGTCCCCCAACATTGAAGAATGCTGGGAGCCAACTACTGAGGGTATACCATGGCAAGGTAAATCAACCTGGAAGTGTTTTGAATAAATAATTTTTGCTTCAAGTGTTTGTGGCTTTTACTTAAATGAGTTTTGCGTACCGCCATTGTAATAGCCATAGAAATGATCAAGCGATCATTGTTTGGAAACTTTCCAGCCAACTTTTTCAAATTCATCCGTCAAGTTAAATCCATGCACTAAAAAATAAAAATAAAACTGAGATCCTGTAAGAGCAGGGAACACATTAATGAGAAAGGGGATGGGCAAAGGTTTACACATGTATTTATTTGAAATAAGAAAACAACAATATTGTATATAAAGTTGTGATATTGTATATCCCAATATTCAGAGTTTCTATGCACGTTTTAAACTTTTCTGTTCTTAGCATTAGCGTCAGTTCAACTTTTCCTTTCTTTTTTGTGAACCAGCTTTATCTGCGTTTGTAGTCTGTTACATCCTTTCCAAATATGCTGCAGACCAAGCGTCTAGCGTTTTATAGCTCTATTGAAGAATTCACTAAATTATCTTTTTAAGAAAAAATGCAGTTCCCTTTTCTTCTTTATATATTTAAGATGTAAATGTTACGAATACTTCCATTTAGTGGTGTAGATTGATTTGCTTCCCTCCTTTTATTCTGCAAAATCAATTAAATTGGTGTTTTGGTCAGTATAGAAGATCTTCGTAATATAATTTCGTAGGACACATACGCCCCAGTATCATTTTGCGGTGTCAAAAAAAGCAAAACATGAACATTAAATTGCGATGTTTACAACTTAAAATGATCATTTCAAATACAAGTCATTCGGTATTTTTAGCAATGGAATGCTGCTGCAGCCAGAGAACATTAAAGTATGAATATTGTGGCCCTCTTGGTCACCATCTTGTTTTATTGTTATCATGTTGGGGCTCAAATATAATACAGAAACACTTCATTTGTCAACATTAATTGAGCATTTGAATTACAAAACAAATGCAGCACTGGAATGCTGATTCAATCAAAAATTATGTACTCATATATTATAATTATGGCGGCCATCTTGGCCACCATCTTGGCTCATTTTTATAATATGGGAATAAACAATAAACCATGCTGCTCACAACATAATATGAGCATTTCAAACGCATTACATTTAGTATATTCAGCACAGGAATGGTGTTTTAATCAGAGAACACAATCTTTTAAATTTTAATTATGGTGGCCATTTTGGTCGCTATCTTTTTTCGTTGTTATAATGTGGGGTCATAATTGAAAACGAAACACTTAAGTATAATGTGTACAACACAAATGGACTTTCAAGCACAATACACTGTTATATGCAGCACTTCAATGCCGTTTTATTTCGAAACATTGCTTTTAGTATGGTTGTGGCAGCCATTTTGTCCGCCATCTTGCCTCATAATAATAACATAGGGATCAAAACATAGAATTATCTTTTTAATATTCTTTACAGCATAAACTGAGCATTTTTTCGCAGAAAAATTAGTATATTAAACCCTGGGGTGCTGTTTTCTTGTTTAAGACGACCATTTTGGACGCCATCTTGATTTTTCCAAAACGCTCAATGATGCCAAGGTGGCATCATGCAGTTTCTGAACTAGCATGGCCCAGTGAACTGGAAACCACAATAAAATTTCATGCGGCACCATCTTCCAGGTTAGGCTGATGGCTACTGGACTATATCCCCATTTCCCTCATAAGAACTCTGGTGCATCATACATTACAAACAGTATGCCAGGGTTGTCTAAAAACGAATGGATGAATGAAGTTTTTGTACTGGAAATGACAAAAGAGATTAGTGGTTGGAGTAAACATCCAAGTGTCGACACCATTCTTGCCCTGAAAGCAACCAAAATGTTACAATAAAAATGTCACTTAACTGCTCAGCAGCCATTTTTGATGTCATATATTTGCCTCTCAAATAGACACGGTAAAATATACAACTGCAGTCAGACTATTTTATTCTATTTATTGGAGTTAATGTAAATTTCTCAGAAATTGATAAGAACCCACATCATCTGAAATTAAAAAATGAACAAGGTTCTCTTGTTCTTCCAGATATTTTGGAAACCTATCTATAGAGTTTTATATGAGCCTTTGTCTAAAACATCTTATATGCCATCATAAATGACTTTAAGCTTTGTTTTATATGTACAAATAAGTTTCAAGTAGCACAGAAACAATAACCAAACATTTTTTATACATCAAAGTCATCTAAAGCATATTGGTGAATGTAATGTAAAGAATTGTAAGTTTTGGCGGCCATCTTGGATGTTGTTCATTTTGAATATCTTATAATTGTTCATTAAACAGCATATTTGTATTGAATCTAGTGCAATAAAATCAAACAGAGTGTAGTTTGTTGATTGCATGCTGTAAGGAACACAGTATATGTGATTTCTAACAGCAGTTTGGGAAATACCTGAAAATATGTAAAATCTAAAATAAGAGGGTGGGGTAAATAAATATTGAATAACTTTGCAAATAATGTACAGTTGTGGCTTAAATGCCCAGATTCTAGTACAAAACAAACTTATTCTTTCATGAAAGTGAAATAAAGCCAAAGAAATCACTTATTTTCATGCTAAAAATTATTTTTGTTTCTGGTGGGCCTCAGAAACGACCCCCCAAGGCCTTATAAGCTGAATTTTAAACACCATTTTGCCTTGAAATGTTATCAAATTTGCATATTTTGATGCCTCACACACTTAAAGTTTTAGAAAATCTCAAAATATTGTGTATATTGTTTACCGGAAATCTGTGAAATGCATGTATACCCTAAAATTCGGATTTTTCACTTTGGCGGCCATGTTGGACGCCATCTTGGATTTCTCAGCTCGCCACCACATTTGCCAATTTATGCCGGCAGTTCCATATACTACAGTCCCTGCTGAACATTTTGATATATGATACGTTTTGTTATACCGGATGACCGGGTACCCCCTAGAAATAGTGGCCTTTATGGCCCATTGTCACCCTACCAATAAGTTTGCCCCTTGTTACTGGAAGTTTAATCGTATCTATTGCCTTTTAAATATGTGCTTTCAGCAAAGCCTGGGACTTATTGTGGTTACAAACCGTGTACAATCAGAAATTGATTGATGGGAGTAACGAGAAAACAAAACAGAATATGTTTTATCATTGCCCAAGTCAGCAGGAGCTGTGGAGCCTGAATTGGCTGGATCCTTTCAACCAACCAACCATTTCCAGCCCCTTTCACTCGAGCTTGCCATTTGAGCATTTAAGTCAATCAAGTTAAGTTGTCCAAGTTCGCATCTCTTGTGAGTGCCAGGGACTAATTTCCCTCCTGGCGCACCCCCTGGTGAAGTATCATCAGTGTGGCGTATCACCAGTTAACCATTCAGATACAGTGTAAATCGGGTAACTTTTTATTCTATTTTAGAACAAAGAGTGCCAGGTGTTCTAAAAATATATTCAGCATTTATCTTTAGGTGATGTCACCTCTTCTGATAAAAAAATTGTCATTTCAAAATCCTTTGCACAACATATACAATGCATATTCAGAACACGCATTTGAAACAGGATAGGGACAAAAGCAGAATTCCATCATACCTGTTGGTATCTACATGGCCAAAATTCCACACAGTAAGATAAATATTTCACTTGAGCTTGCCGTTTTAAAGGTCTTTTAGTTTGAAACTGTCACATAAATCAGCAGATCAATCAATCCAGGTGTCTTTGTGGATAACATGAAAAGAAACTCAGATCTGCAGAACACATGGTCTTCTTGTGTAATGCAAATGCTCAAATGGCAAACTCGAGTGAAAGGGGCTGTATTTTGTAATATTTAAAGATCTTTAAACTGGGGTATTTTTAAAAATAATTGCACCTCATTTAAATTTAGACACTGCATACTTGTTTTGCTTGATTTTAGTAAGTGCATGCTAACTAGGAAGAAATTATGGCTAAAGTATAGCATTTTGAGGCAACATTTAGTGCGCTAAATAGAACGAATAATGTATTTCGGTAAGTAGTAGTACCCCGTAAGAACGGCTTATAACCAATACAATTAAGCAAGTCGCCCAATTATTGACCCTGGAAAAATCAACATTTACAGCTGAAAGAAAACTATCGAATTAGAAGTTATTTAGTTGAGGAGGCTACAATTATTTTTCATGTAAGAAAAAGCCAACGATATTGTGTAATTTCTACCGTTTACAGATTGAAAATCCGTCTAGGCGAGCTTGTAAAAGTTGGAAATGAAACTTGAGTTGCTGATGCAGAACTGTCAAAAAGTAAATAAATGATTATGGTGTGACAGTGAGTCAGAACGCTTTAGCATTTCTGTCAGTTTGCTTATTTTATTTTGTCCTATGCACCAGTTACAACAAGAATCACTCTGGAGAATGCTTGCTCATTATTTCTATGGTACATTTAGTTAAAAATACCAGGGTGAAACAAACCCGTAAACAGGTATTGAGGTAAATAAAAACTTCCAAATCAGATGCACCAAGCTGGGTGCAAACCTGCCATTGTCTGGTTTGAAATAAAGCATCAGTGTTTTCCCTGGCGCATAATAATGCGCGTTTTGACGCAATTTTGGACTGAATATCCCCAAAAATATACCCAGGCGCGCCATGCATGGTCCAATTTTTGTCGGATCAAAACATCCTCTTAATTTCGGTCTGGTTTTCTTGTCATGGTTTTGTTTTGTTTTCCTGTTACTCCCATCAATCAATTTCTGATTATTCTTGGGAGGTGTACAGTGTACACTCCGGTGTGTTTGCAGGATGAGCCTACATGCATGAGGATAGAACCTGTGTAGGGATCTTTAACCTGCACAGGGGATGACTGTCCCTGCACAGGGGGCCTCCAGTTAACGTCCCGATCCGAAGGACGGTTACCCATTTTAGTTACACCTGTTGGACACTTGTTTTTCTTTTTAGTTTCTCTACTTGGTCTTGTACAAAGCGTCTTATTGACTTTCTGACTGGTTTGCTCTACTACGAAGATGTTTATATATCGTAATTGCAATAAATCCAGTCCACTTTTCTTCAACATGGCGGCTCACTCGAGACCGATGACAGATTTTTTTAACTCAGACTGAAACTCTGACAGAAAATAGCAAGTCAGCGGCTTCTGAGCGGCCAGAAAAGTGGATTCCGCTGTCCTCGGACGCAGGGAAACAGGACCATGAAAAGGTTATCCTCTATAAAGAAGTTTCTGACAGGAATGGCTTGTTCAATTTTTCTGGCTTCGTTTTGATGAAAACTGGCAACATGCATTGTTAACTGGTCAGGACAACCCCAATTATTGATACATGTATGTTGTGAAAATAAGGATATGTACCTTATTTGACTTTTAAACAAGGAAGAAAGTTTTTAAATCAAATGCAATTTTTTGCGGCTAATATACAATTTTGTCCCCTAAAATCATCCAGGTGTCCACCATTTTGCCAAAGCAGGGGGACATGTGTCCCCTAAAAATAAATCACGAGGAAAAACACTGAAGCATCATTACCAGTCTTCACGAAATCTTTTTTTCCGCTGCAGGACAGCTGTCTGGCAGTATGCATTTTTTTTTTTTTTTTTTTTTTTTCATTTACAGGACAAAAGCCAAATTTTATAGGACAGTTCTAATTATGTTATCATTGTAATTTTGGTAATTCTCGCCGGATGTGTGTCTGACAGAATAAAATATTTTGTCAGACAATGAAATTTTGCTAGTTTTGACCGACAGACTGGCTTTTTTTTGTGAAGACTGCATTACCGCCAGATAAATCTGACCGGTCAGCCCTTAAAAAAAAGTATGATACCCTATGGTTTATTGTTTATTAAACAGAATTCCTAATAAATTTTAATGATTTAATCATTTCCAAACAATCCATGAGACATTATTGGATCTATGATATTTTTGTTTTGACGACTGGTCCGACAGCTAGACTACAGTAGGTCCGAGCCAGTAAGACTGTTCATTTTTGCACCTTACACACACTGCCTAGGCAATCATCAAAGAGACAGAATACCAGTACATAGTGAACATTTCATAAAACACTAACTTTTTGAATCAATGGAAGTGGGAGAGCACCCTGTGCTACTCTACTTTTAGAAAAAAGCTTGGAAATTTGCTAATTTAAATCTGCATGGCCAAGCACCAGTGCTGCAAACCCAATTTAAACATCAATGAAAACATGAAAAAATAAAAATCAGCCTCGTTCTTTTCAGTCTGTCTTTTTCAGTCTGTCTTGAATACCCCTTTAAGCCTAGAGCCTGAAAATAGGTCTCTAAAATCCTCTATCGAAACTGAAATATTCGAATGAAACAACATTTCCATTTATCAGAGTTTATATAAATAATCCAAATCACATGACCAAGATGGTTAAAACCCTTCAAAACTCTGACTTCTTCTGCAGAACTGATGGACCAATTTTAACGAAACTTGGCATGAAGCATTAATGATTTAAGTACATGTACTACAATGTATATAAATGATGACCCTGTGATGACCTTAACATATTTTATGGCAAGGTCAACATAAGTCACCTATGCATTTGAATGGGGAAAACTTAAAATGTCATGTAAAGGGAAAATCTTGCAGTAAATGGGCAGTAGGACTGGATGTTAATGATTCTGAGAAAAAACAATGGACCCCCAGAAGCACTTCAGCCCGTACCTCGGGACAATATACAGGTATACTATCATAATATTCAAACATCTCTGATACCACTTGACCAATCAAAGCCAAATTTTATATGAAGCTTCTTTTGGAAAAGGGAACCAGTGTGCTTATCAGAAATCCAGGTCACATGACCAAGATGGCCACCATGCCCATATAATGTTAAAACCCCAACTACTTTTCTTTTGGCCATTGACTTAACTTCTTGACTCTCAGATGAGGGATTGTTGCCCTTTGGGCTACTTGTTTTTTAGCTCACCTGAGCCGTTAGGCTCACAAGGTGAGCTTATAGGATGGCCATGATCCGGCGTCCGTCCGTCCGTCGTCCGTCCGTCCGTCGTCCGTCCGTCCACAATTTCAAAGATCTTCTTCTCTGAAACCGCTTGGCCAACCAAAGCCAAATTTTATGTGAAGCATCTATAGGAAGGGGGAACCAATGTGTACATAAATAATCCAGGTCACATGACCAAGATGGCCGCCATGCCCATATATGGTAAAAACCCTTCAAAAATCTTCTTCTCCAGAACCGGTGGACTGATTTCAACGAAACTTGGCATGAAGCATTGATGGCTCAAGCACTACAATGTGTATATAAATAATGACCCTGTGATGACCTTGACTTATTTTACGGCAAGGTCAACATAGGTCGCCAATGCATTTGAATGGGGAAAACTTTTAAAATGTCATTTAAAGTCATTTAAAGTGAAAGTCTTGCAGGAAATGGGCTGTAGGACTGAATATTAATTAATGATTCTGAAAAAAATTGGACCCCAGGGCCTCATATGCCCCCACCCCGGGGCAATATACATGTATATTACCATAATATTCAAACATCATCTCCTCTGAAACCACTTGGCCAATCAAAGCCAAATTTTATGTGAAGCATCAGTAGGAAGGGGTTATCAGTGTGTATATAAATAATCCAGGTCACATGACCAAGATGGCAGCGATGCCCATATATGGTAAAAACCCTTCATAAATCTTCTTCTCCAGAACAGGTGGGTCGATTTCAAAGAAACTTGGCATGAAGCATCGATGGCTCAAGCACTACAATGTATATATAAATCATGACCCTGTGATGACCTTGACTTATTGTACGGCAAGGTCAACAGAGGTCGCCAATGCATTTGAATGGGGAAAACTTTTAAAATGTCATTTAAAGTCATTTAAAGTGAAAGTCTTGCATGAAATGGGCAGTAGGACTGAATATTAATGAGTCTGAAAAAAATTGGACCCCAGGGGCTCATATGCCCCCACCCCGGGGCAATATGCATGTATATTACCATAATATTCAAACATCATCTCCTCTGAAACCGCTTGGCCAATCAAAGCCAAGTTTTATGTGAAGCATCAATAGGAAGGGTTAATCAATGTGTATATAAATAATCCAGGTCACATGACCAAGATGGCCGCGATGCCCATATATGGTAAAAACCATTCAAAAGTCTTCTTCTCCAGAACAGGTGGATCGATTTCAAAGAAACTTGGCATGAAGCATCGATGGATGAAGTACTACAATGTGCATATAAATCATGACCCTGTGATGACCTTGACCTTTTTTTACGGCAAGGTCAACATAGGTCGCCAATGCATTTGAATAGGGAAAACTTTTAAAATGTCATTTAAAGTGAAAGTCTTGCAGGAAATGGGCAATAGGACTGAATATTAATGATTCTTAAAAAAATTGGACCCCAGGGGCTCATCTGCCCCCACCCCGGGGCAATATACATGTATATTACCATAATATTCAAACATCTTCTCCTCTGAAACCGCTTGGCGAATCAAAGCCAAATTGTATGTAAAGCATCTATGGAATGGGGGAATTAATGTGTATATAAATTATCTAGTTCATATAACCAAGATGGCTGCCATGCCCATATATGGTAAAAACCCTTCAAAAATCTTCTTCTCCGAATTTTGTGGACCGATTTCAAAGAAACTTGGTATGAAGCACCAATGGCTGAAGTACTACAATGTATATATAAATCATGACCCTGTGGTGACCTTGACCTATTTTACGACAAGGTCAACATAGGTCCCCAATGCATTGGGATGGGGAAAACTTTTAAAAAGTCATTTAAGGTGAAAATCTTGCAGGAAATGGGTAGTAGGACTAAATATCAATGATTCTGAAAAAAAATGGACCTAAGGGCTCATATGTCCACACCCCGGGGCAATATACATGTATATTACCATTATATTCAAACATCTTCTATAGGATGGGGGAACCAATGTGTATATTAATAATCTAAGTCACATGACCAAGATGGCCACCATGCCCATATATGGTAAAAACCCTTCAAATATCTTCTTCTCTGAAACCAATAGATTGATTTTAATGAAACTTGGCGTGAAACATCCATGGACAGAATATTGATTAGTCTGAAAAAAGAAAACGGCCCAAGGGCTTCATCTGCCCCTGCACTGGGGTTAAATACCATAATATTCAAACATGTTTATTGGTATATGCAGCAGACTCAGGTGAGCGTTTACAGGACCATTGGTCCTCTGGTTTTTATCCCCAAAATTTGTCATGTACCCCCAAAATTTCAGGGATTCTATATATCCTGCTGTAATACATTGAGAGTACAAAAATAAAGAAAAGGTCAGATTTACCCTCTTCAAAATGCAGTGGGAACTTTTTAAAAAGAAAAATCTGTGTCTGTTGGGTGCTACTGTTTTCCACTGGCATCAATTTGCTGGAGAATATTTGTCCCAACCCTGCTCCCATCAGGACCTAGGGACCGTTAATAAATCGTGTTTGGTCCCTGTATTATAGACCTATTTTCAGACTTTAAGTTGATTAGAGAATCATATAAGCTTGCATATGCGAAAACAAAGGCGCAGATCAGCTTCGCAGTAACTGCGAAGCTGATCAGCGCCTTTGTTTTCGCTACACGGATATTAAAATTTCTCTTCTTCTTAAGTCCGAAATTTCAAGCTTCTATCCTGCTTCTGTGACTGTACAGGTCGGTTTGTGTCAGACCTGGTCGGAAATCCCGAAGACCGGTTTTCTCGCGTCACGGCTCATCTGTCAGGGGAGTGTGGTTGACTGGTTATAGAGCATCAGATTGAAAGGTGGAGGTCAAACTGTACTGGCACCGAGTGCCGTTGTATGAGATGCACACCCTAGCCCTTTCTTCGTAATTAAGCAGCGCAATTTCCTAAGTGACATGCTGTATATTGTATAATTCTCCCAATGCTTTTAATGCGTCTTCATAGAAAATCTGGTACATTTATATAAAAGAATTGTGGAATATTGCGGAGCATCTGTATTGATTATCTGACTGCTTAACTCATTTAAGCCTGGTGTCTTTTTTATTGGACACAGGCAATCATTATAGCCCCAGACATGACATGTCAGAATGTGGTGTCCAGTCTGGGGCTTAGCATTCTGTTTTCTTAGAGCAATTTCATCAAAAAAGTAATAAAAATTCAAAATCACTCCTGATGCCCCTAATAATGACAGTGGACTCACCCAAATGATAACAATGAGAAAGTCCATTCATTATGCATGGGTTAAGTAGCAGTTCTTAGCATTGATGAATAAGGCATTGCTATAATAACTTGATATGAGCCGCCTCGTGGGAAAACCAACAATGTGGTTTCCAAACAGGGTCGACACAAACCGGCCTGTACAAGCACAGAAAAGAGCTAGAAGCTTGAAATTTCGGATTTAAGTAGAAGAGGAATTGTACTATCCGAGTAGCGAAAACAAAGGCGCTGATCAGCTTCGCGGTTACCGCTAAGCTGATCTGCGTCTTTGTTTTTGCCTATGCAGATTGTTGGTTTTCCCATGAGGCGGCTCATATCTAAGAGCCTTTGCATGAGAAAACCAACAATTTGCGTTTCCCACCAGACCTGACACAAACTGGCATGTACAGTCACAGACGCAGGTTAAAAGCTTGATATTTCGGATTTAAGAAGAAGCATTGTACTATGTGTGTAGCGATAATAATGATGCTGATCAGCTGTTCAGTTACTGCACAGCTGATCTGTGCCTTTGTTTTTGCCTATGCATGCTGTTGCTTTTCTTATGGGGTGGCTCCTAATGCATAAAGCAGAAAAATAAATCAACATATCAATTTTCAAACATGCTATACTGTCACTGTGTTCAAAGAATGTGGCGCAAACCGAACCAGAAATTTACATTTTGCAAAATTAGCTTTCTTTTAGCTAACTGCATGTATGCTTTCACTGTATCGAAAATAATCGAACCGAGATCATATCACATCGAATCATGGCTTCTTTGAATCATTTCAACCCTATGAACCAGGTCAACTAAGCATTATAAAACTTTTTTTATGCTCTGCTCAGCTGAGACTAAAATTTATCCTGCTCATAAATGTTAAAATGCCATTTTAACATTTATTAGCAGGATAAATTACAGGCTTTGGAGTTCTAAACCTTCAATTTGAATATATTTAGACTATTTCAGTATTTATGAGGATTTGAAATTTTAAGCTCAGCTGAGCTGAGCATGAAAATAAGTTTTATAACCTCGGGGCCAGGTCAGGTAGGCATTATTCAATTTATTGTCATTTGCATTATTCAATTTATTGTCATTTGCATTATTCAATTTATTGTCATTTGCATTATTCAATTTATTGTCATTTGCATTATTCAATTTATTGTCATTTGCATTATTCAATTTATTGTCATTTGAATACTGTAGGTTTGGAAATTTTTGTCAGACTTTTTCTTTTCACAATTTTTCTATATCAGAATTATCAGCGATTTATTGAATTCACGAATGAGTACTCTTGTAGTCTGTAAAGCTTATAGTAACCGTTTATTAGTGAGAATTTGAAATCGCAAGACAACAGATTCGCGAATACTAGCGAAAATTAAGTTCTCACGAAGATTTAATTTACAGTAGCTGTTTAATATGGTGGTTGTATGTACCAACATGTTTTAAGATCCCATCAGGAGAACATGTCCATGTAAAGTATACCCCCTTAAAAAACCACTTTTATATAGTGAAACTGGGGTATAAAGGGGTATACAATTTTACTAATTGATCCAAAACATAGATTGTGGGTACTCATTAGAATGAGTACTCTAAATATATGTTATGAGCAAAAATGTTGAAATTATCAAGATTTTTCCAGTGAAAATTTTCATCATTTTTGAAGGTGCAAAAATTGCTGTATGAGCCGCATCATGAGAAAACCGGATTTTTGCCTAGGCGAAAACAAAGGCGCAGATCAGCTTCGCGGTAACCGCGAAGCTGATCAGCGCCTTTGTTTTCGCTACTCGGATAGTACAATTCCTCTTCTACTTAAATCCGAAATTTCAAGCTTCTAGCTCTTTTCTGAGCTTGTACAGGCCGGTTTGTGTCGGACCTGGTCGGAAACCCCGAAGACCGGTTTTCTTGCGTCGCGGCTCGTATATTGGGGCAAGTTTTTGTTATGGTGATGTCTCAAGATGACCATAGCTGTTGACTGATGTAAAGCCACAAAACAAACAAATTACATGTACCAAGTGAAGCTCTTTCCCAATGGGTGATAGTTTATCTACCTTCACAAAAGGTGAAAAATGAATCCAAAGTTTAGGTCAACCACCCAAAAAGCCACAATTTGAAGTACCACCTTGAATTGGCCAGTTATTTACTGCGGCGAGGTAGTCTTGTTTTGTACCACCTACTTTTTTGTGGGGGACGGGTTGGGGCAGGTGGCTGGGGTAGGTTACATCTACACTTCTCATGACTTCTTGGCTTTTTTTTTTTTTTTTTTTTTTTTTTTTTTTTTTTTTCTTTTTCCTGGGCGAGACCAGTACTATAGGAGGTTGTTTTGTGGGTTTGTTGTTCCGGGAGCACCCGAAGGCTCAACCGGGAGGAGGCTTTTCTTTGAGCTCGACTTGATGTTTGAATGTGATTCTAATAATTGATGGGCAAGCCTCTTCTATTGATTTTTACTTTACTTTCTCATTCAGCAATAAAACCTATGTCATTCTGGGCATGAGCAGCCTCATGGGAAAACCAACAATCTGCATAAGCGAAAACAAAGACGCAGATCAGCTTCGCGGTAACCGCGAAGCTGATCAGCGTCTTTGTTTTTGCTACACGGATAGTTCACTTCCTCTTCTTCTTAAATCCGAAATTTCAAGTCTCTAGCCATCTTCTGTGCTTGTACAGCCCGGTTTGTGTCGGACCTGTTCGGAGACCACATTGTTGGTTTTCCCACGAGGTGGCTCAAATATTTTCACTGGTGTCAGTAATTGAAGGACATCAGTTGAAAGTATTGCATTTTGATCTTAGATAATATTAATTGAGCTGCGACATGAGAAAACCGGTCTTCAGGACTTCCGACCAGGTCTGACACAAACCGGCCTGTGCTACAGGAGATGTCTAGAAGCTTGAACAAACAGGTTTAGGAAGGAGAGGAAGTGTACTATCTGTATAGCGAAAACAAAGGCGCTGATCAGCTTCGCAGTTACTGCAAAGCTGATCTGCGCCTTTGTTTTCGCATAGGCAAAATTCCAGTTTTCTCATGATGGGGCTCAATTATTGGTGATATATAGGGTACTTTTGTACTGTTGCTTGAAATTAGCACCTGATGCATTGGCATTTTTTTTGCAAAGTTTATAATTTCTGGTAGCAATATGTACTTTATGGCATGTTTTTAAGTCTGAGAGAGATTGATTTTTGCTGTGAAATCTCTAATATCTAGTCTGTATGATGCATACTGATTGCGAAAACTCAAACTTAAAGTATCTTAAGTTGGTTATTGATCATAAAAGCAGCAAAATTAAGAATTTTGAAATCTTAAATCCACATAATGTACAGATCTAGAAATTTTTAAATTTTGACCAACTCCAGTTAGGGGGGTTGGGAGCGTCCATACCAGTGGTCTGCCTGCAAAGAAATACATATGAGCCGCATCGTGAGAAAACCGGATTTTTGCCTAGGCGAAAACAAAGGCGCAGATCAGCTTCGCGGTAACCGCGAAGCTGATCAGCGCCTTTGTTTTCGCTACACAGATAGTACAATTTCTCTTCTACTTAAATCCGAAATTTCAAGCTTCTAGCTTTTTTCTGAGCTTGTACAGGCCGGTTTGTGTCGGACCTGGTCGGAAACCCCGAAGACCGGTTTTCTCGCGTCGCGGCTCATATATAAGTAAACCTCATTGCGTCCACAGAATCAGACCATGTTTTAAGTAAACAATGTTATAATGAGGTTCCTTACAATAGACATATGAGCCGCCTTGTGGGAAAACCAACAATATGGTTTCCGAACAGGTCTGACACAAACCCGACTGTACAAGCACAGAAGATGGCTAGAGACAGGAAATTTTGGATTTAGAAAGTAGAGGAATTGTACTATCCATGTAGCGAAAACAAAGTCGCTGATCAGCTTCTCAGTTACTGCGAATCTGATCTGTGCATTTGTTTTCGCATATGCAGATTGTTGGTTTTCTCATGAGGTGGCTCATATAATAAATTAATCATTTTGATTTTCTGGATCCATAACAGTTGGTCGTGTTATATTGAAAACTGCATTATATAATGGGTCCGTTATAATGAGGTTGAACTGTATATAGTTAGGAAAAGCCTTTAGTGTAACTGACCATTCTGACGTGAATTCATCTGTTTTCTATCTATGGCATGCGCGGATCCAGGGGGGGGGGGACCGGGGGTCTGGACCCCCCCTGGAATTTGAAAATTTTACCTAAAAAAAGGTAATTTCGGGATTTTTTGGGGGTTGGACCCCCCCCTCGTCTGTAACCAAAAATTACCATTTTCGTTGGACCCCCTTTCATGAAAATTTCTGGATCCGCGCATGTATGTAAAGCAAAAATTATTGTAATTCTTCTGATCCAGAATTTAGCATTACCAAGGAACTAAGCTGCCTTGTATTTATGGAAATCTGATTTGTGCCTTTGCATGAGAAAACCAACAAACTGAGTTGCCGACCAGGTCAGACACAAACCGGTCTGTACAGTCACAGAAGCTGGCTAGAGGCCTTGAAATTTTGGATTTAAGAGGAGTTGTACTATCCGCATAGTGTAAACAAAGGCGCTGATCAGCTGTGCAGTTACTGCACAGCTGATCTGCGCCTTTGGTTTCGCATGTCCAGATTGTTGGTTTTCTGATGCAGCAGCTCATTTCTTGGGTTCATAGTTTATATGCCTTCCCAATAGGTTAAGAAATGTATCAGCATCTTAAAGACTCTGTAATTCAATAAGACATCATTTTGTAGTGAATTATACAAAATTAATGCAGTAACAACCGGGCAATCAATAACATGTAGGGATATTATGAAGAACAATTTGATCTGAATTCCTAATATCAACCATGGTTTTCGGTGTTCAAACATTTGATGGATCACAAGGAAGGTGTTTGAACACAAGGCTGCAGGCCGCATGTTCAAACTCCGTCCGAGTGATCCAGCGAATGTTTGAACACTGGAACAAACCATGGTTGATTGCTATTCTTGCATTTTCGCTCTAATCCACTTAAAATCTCTTGAAAATAACACTAACAATGTAAAAACTCACCGAAAACCTTGGTGCTTCTGAAACGTTGGCCATTTTGTTTCTACTGTTTCTACGAAACGCATGAGGTCACATATTGACCAATGACGTCGGCCAAAACCCTTGTTCAAACGGCATGTGAATTTCATGATTTGAACATGGGTTTTGCTGTTTGAACACGGCTTTCAAACAGCTAATTACATAGATATCTATGCAAGAATACTGGTTTATTTAGAAGCCTTTGTGGCATGGTGGGAAAGTCTCTGGCCTTCTAAAGCAGGTTTGTTGGTTTGATTCCAGGCTTTTTGGGTCTATGGGAAGAGACTTTAAGCCAAGGTAATGTCTCAGTATCACTTTAGCTGTTGGTTTGAACTTGAACGCAACAACTTATACACAAATACATGCACTAGGCATAAACAAGTGAGCCGCCTCGTGGGAAAACCAACAATTTGGTTTCCGAACAGGTCCGACACAAACCGGCCTGTACAAGCACAGAAGATGGCTACAATCTTGAAATTTTGGATTTAAGTAGAAGAGGAACTGTACTATCCGAGTAGCGAAAACAAAGGCGCTGATCAGCTTCGCGGTTACCGCGAAGCTGATCTGCGCCTTTGTTTTCGCCTATGCAGATTGTTGGTTTTCCCATGGGGCGGCTCAAGTTTTATTGAAGCCCCAACTTTTGTTTGTATCACCCCAAACTTCAAATTGCTGCTACATTTTCCATTTTCCAACCACAGTATGAGACTTGTAGCAGGAATTTGGACAAAAGTCAGTCCCTACTTTTTCCCATGGCTGATGAGCAGTGAGGATGTTACATGCTGAAATCCTAGTTTTGCTTATTTACAAAAAGCTCTTGTCTTGTAGCCTTGTCTATATTTTGCTTGAAAAATGAATTTTCAGCTCTCTCAATCAGTTATAGGAGAAACAGCATCAAATTACAATAAACTTCAATTTGCGGATGACAAATTTAGACATAGGCGATACCAAAATAGACCTGTTTGCATCATTGAGCAAATGGTTCCAATCTAATTTGTATACAAGAGAAAGAAGCTCGTGTCACTCTTACGACATAGGATTAAATGGAGGTCCCAGAAGTAACATTAGTCTTATGCCATTTTTTTCCTATCGTCTGGTGTGTGATTTTCTAAACATAAATAAATGGAAACTTTGTTCTTTTTTTGTGTTTATGTTGTTCTTTCAGTTTGGTAGATATGCAATGTATATGACTTGGTTAAATGTAGAACCTACATGTATATATTAAGTCATATGAAGTTCCATCAAGCAACTTAAGGAATTTAATGGCTGATTGGCAGGATATCAGACTGCAAACCAGACCATGAGAAGTTTGAAACCTACAACTGCCATGCTCTGCCCATGAGCAAACACTTTACTCTCAATATGTACTGAGCTCCACAGCCAACACAACTTTATTTTTTCTTCTCTTCTTTCAAATTGCTAAATTATATGAAATCTTTTGTGCCCTATCATCATTAAAATGACTCTAAATCTTTGTGTGTTATAAAATCTGAGATTTTAGTGTGCATGTGCAGGAACACGCCCCAGGGTACAAAAATGCATTTTCCATGCCTGGCATGCGCTGGCTCAACATTTTCTAAACAATTCACACGATTCAAATCTTGGAAGGTCGCCCGATATGAGTGTATGGCAATATCAATGTTGAAACCCACGGCTCCACACTAGAAATTGGCATTGATTTTCAGAACCCGAAAAATGCTTGTTTTTTAGGCGTTCAACGTCACTTGGTCACATAGTCGACGTCAATGCAGACGTCAACCATATGCTTTATTTTGTGTTGCCAACCTATCCTTATTGAATAAAGTGTATTGCAGCTATGGCCAGGGAAAGTCGTTTTACATTGTGTTTCATTACTTTAGGGTGGTTTGCACAGTTTAGCAAGAAATTCATAAAAATCGCTGATTTCCTTAATTTTAGAGAAGTGACTCCTTCGCCAGTTTTTGTGCAATTGTACAAAAAATGTCCGATGGCTGATTTTTACAGGTCGTCTTTAAAAATGGTTTGACTGCATATATTCGAAATTTGGGATGAATCGACTGAAACTACAAAAAGTTATTTAAAATTTATTGACGAGTTGCGTTGGTAGTGGAACTGGGCATAGTACTGGTTAAGTTTCCAGAAAGCAGTGGCTTTAGTCTTATTCTAAATTGTGAGAGCCCTTTTGAGAGCTTGGGTTAAATCCCCTCCGGTGAAGCCCCATCCCCCTAGTTTATTTTTTATCTCCCGCTTAACAGCTAAGGTCACATGGGGATGGGACCTGAATTTAAAGTTGAAAGACTTGAAAAAACAATGTGCGAAATTCACGACCCAAGGTTTACCAGTGTAAGGTGAATGCTTGGCTTAACTTCTATGTCATGCAGGCCTCCTTAACATGTTAGGCCATGAAAAATAACACAACCTATGACATTAAAATTGCATCAAATGAATGAAAAGCTGTGTGTCACTTTTTATGGCACGCCAGAAAGTCTGTCAATATTTTCTGCTCATATCAGATTGATAATCCTATTGATTACTAATTTTCTGCTTTCCATGATCTTCCGTAGGAATTGATTTATCTGTTCTGGAATGATTGAGTCTGTTCATGGGAAGGCCTGTAATGCAACAAATAAAAATAAATATAGATTTGTTGGTACTCCAAGAGGGGGATGGACTTTCAGAATCACAATAACATATCTGTGTGATGTATACCCCCTTGAACCCCACTTTTATATAGAAAAACTGGGATTTGCAGGGGTATACCTATTTTTCTTATTTTTGCTCCAAAACATAGATTGTGGGTACTCGTTAGAACCGCCTTGCCTCGCCGAGGCGGTTCTAACGTGTACCCACAATCTATGTTTTGAGTAAAAATAAGAAAAAATATCAAAACATTTCTACTGAAAATGTTCCTTTTTTACAACTTAAAAAATCTCTGTATATTGCATGGGCGTGTTTTCGTAATGTTAGCTGATTAGGACAATAGGTGATCATGTCCGACATTTGCCAGAATGTTGAAATTGTTGATTTTAAGAATATTTTGAACACCTTTTTAATGCCAGTGGTAGAAGCTTGTTTTTTTGTTTTTCTTACGTCCCTTTCAATATTGTTTCAGCTCATATGAGACGGGCCAATCAGTAGGTGGGCGAAAAAGGGAGAACCCCAAGAAAAACCACCTGGCACACCCGCAAGCAGAACTTGGCTTGTCTCACATGTGACCAGTGCGGGGCTCGAACCCACACCAGACACAGCGGTGAGATGATCTAGTGATTAAGAAACAGCGTTCTTAACCGCTTGGCCACTGGGGCCGTGGTCGAAGCTTGGTTGGTTACTGTGTGTTTGATTTGTATCGAAGCAGTCCTGAGATGGAAACCCATGTCTGCCTTCTTGTTGCCAAGGAACATTATTCTATGGATAACTGACAGTCTCGACATGACCATAGCTAGTATTGGCCAAGGACGTAAAGCATCAAATGAGCCGCGACGCGAGAAAACCGGTCTTCGGGATTTCCGACCAGGTCCGACACAAACCGGGCTGTACAAGCTCAGAAGCAGCCTAGAAGCTTGAAATTTCGGATTTAAGAAGAAGAGGAAATATACTATCCGTGTAGCGAAAACAAAGGCGCTGATCAGCTTTGCGGCTACCGCGAAGCTGATCTGCGCCTTTGTTTTCGCCTAGGCAAAAATCCGGTTTTCTCACGATGCGGCTCAAATCAGAAACAGACACACAAACTAACATATATTTTATGTTTCATTTTTCAGTCAAATTACCTCCCTTTCACCAGTTTCTGAAGTCGGGACTAATGTATTCTGCAATAATTATGATGAGCACCGAAGCCTATTGATTCACTGGGCTGCTTACTCCTACCGGTTATCAATATTGGATTCCGAGACACAACTTTAGCCAGGACTTTTACTAAGGTTAGACTTTCAAATTTTATACGAACATAGCAATTTTTAATCTTTTTAATGGTAATTGTGAGGAGATATTTTTGTTTTAATTGTGTCTTGTGCTATTAGTGAGATTGATTTTTTTTTTTATTCTTTATGATCTCTGGGATTTGTCAGGTCTTTAGGAACCAATTGATTTTTGAATGAATCATCAAAATGTTTAATGCATAGCAATATTTGTACTCTCCGGAAGGAATTTACGAATATTCCATAAAATGGACTACCGATAGAAAGTTTTGTGAATTTTATTTAAAGAAAAAAAAACAAAACATTGTTCATCAATGATCGGAATCATCATTATGCAAATTAGGTACAAACGTTAGCAGCTTTATGGCCTACCCACTGCGATGACGTTATCCTGCTTATCATAAGAATACATTAGACTGGAGGAATTACTTAGAAAATTCTAGGAGTTACACAGATTTTAGTCAGAAATTATTGTTTAAAACTTACAAATATTTGTGAAAAGGCTAAATTCTGTGTGAATGGAATCTTTTTAATACTTTATGGTAAAACCAGAGATTGTTTTTATCTTTGCAGAAAAAAAACAGACAACTAAAAATGGCTTGATGAAATGGGACAATTATGCACGATGATCCTACGGGATTAATTTTTTTCAAGACAACCAGTATTGGAATTAAGACTTAAGAATAAGACATAAAAAGGATATAACCACGACTGTGAGATTTTGAAATACAGGTATGTATGTTCGTTTGAATTAATGATTTATGTCCAATGTCAACAGATGAGGTCATGTTGGGACAGACAATCCCAGCCACATTGTCTGTGTGCAAGCAAGCGTACGAGGAGCAGATAACCAGTACATGTACTTAGTGCATATTTCTTTCAATATTAACTGACTGCTTTTCTTGCTACAAAGGAATATGAAGTATGCCATAGAAATATTTTCATGACCAAAATGATTTATGCAAAAGAAATGTGCGGGGTGTGTGTGTGTTGGTGGTGGGTGGTTGTGGTTGATGTTGGTGGTGGGTGGTTGTGGTTGATGGTGGTTGTGGTGTGTGTGTGTGGGTGGGGGGGGGGGGGGGGGGTTCTGAATCAATTTGATCAAATCTTGGTCAAGGTTTGTGGCACATGGTTACTACCCTTCCAACGTTGATGGATCCCTGGATTTTCTGTTTTCATCCACTACATATGACCACTTTACACCACCATCCACACAGTCAGAATGTGTAAGTGAGTTCCACTATCACTCTTTTGTAATAGAAGGAAAAAAATGAGGCCATTCAGTTTACCGGTACAAGAAAACTTAGAATCCCACATCAAGCATGATAATTGATAGAAATTGCTGCTAAATAAAAATTAGCAGTAATACAAAAATGGACAAAACAGCAATTCTGAATGTGATTGTTTGTCAAAAGAATGATAATGTTTTTAATGTAGGAGTAAGTTAAGGCTTACACAGGTGAAGCTGAACAATGATCTCAGGGTCAGACTAGATGGATGCTGCATCTTTTCCAAATTTGTTCATATACGAATAACATGAGCATTAACATAAGACATTTTAATGGTGACTGATAAAGAAGGCAATGGAAGATACAGATCGAGTAAGAAGGAAAGATGAGGTTTTTTAACAAGTGCGCTGGTTTTGGGGAGAATTTGATTTTCTTGTGTTGCATAAAAACTGGGATTTTCAACTTTTTTCATGTCTTGCTAATTCTGTCTTGCATAAAAACTAGGATTTTGTGTATTGCTTAAAAACTGTGATTTTCTTGTGTTACATGAAGACTAGGACCTTCTTGGGTTACATAAAAGTGGGATTTTAGTGTGTTGCATAAAAATTGGATTTTCATATATTGCTTAAAACTGCAATGTTCTTATGTTCCATAAAAACTAGGAGTTTCACGTGTTACCAAAAAATTTGGGATATTTATGTTTTACATATAAAGAGGGATTTTCATGTGTCACATAAAAACTGGGATTTTCGTGTGTCACTTAAAACTGGGATTTTTTTAGTCAAATAAAAACTGGGATTTTCTTAAAAACTGGGATTTTTGTGTGTTGCATAAAAGCTGTTTACATAAAAACTTGGATTGAAAGCTGTCTGATACAGCGTTATAGATAGGGATTTCTTCTTAACAAGTGAAAAATGACAGAAATCCTCAATTGGTACTCAAGAACACATACTTAAAATTTTTTTCTCACTATATGAGCCGCCTCGTGGGAAAACCAACAATGTGGTTTTTGAAAAGGTCCGACACAAACCAGGCTCTACAAGCACAGAAGATAGCTAGAGACTAGAAATTTTGGATTTAGAAAGTAGAGGAATTGTACTATCCGTGTAGCGAAAACAAAGGCGCTGATCAGCTTCGCGGTTACCGCGAAGCTGATCTGCGTCATTGTTTTCGCATATGCAGATTGTTGGTTTTCTCATGAGGTGGCTCATATATATGCAGAATATGATTGCTTTTTGTATGCTTTTATTCCTCATGGGAAGGTTTAGGTTGAGAGAATCTGTCTGATTTAGTGTATTACATGTATTATCCTGATGCTATTGTCTGCAGCAATGTCAGTAAAAGGATTGCCCCAATATGGCCAGTCTGAGCACATATTGAAGTCTTGGGTTGTGTAAACACATTAACCTCTTTATAACACAGTTTGTTGTAGCGCAGTTTTCATTACGAAAACTTGCCCATGCAGTAAACAGAGATTTTTAAAGTTGTAAAAAATGAAAATTTTCAGTAAAAAAATATTCATATTTTTCTTATTTTTTCTCAAAACATAGATTGTGGGTACACGTTAGAACCACCTCGTTGAGGTGGTTCTAAGGAGTACCCACAATCTATGTTTTGGAGCAAAAATAAGAAAAATAGGTAAACCCCTGCAAACCCCAGTTTTGCTATATAAAAGTGGGGTTCAAGGGGGTATACATTACACGGACATGTTTTCCTGATGGTATACAAAATGGACCCCAAAATGGCCATTCTGGACCAATTTTGTAATAATACACATGTATCTATATAAATTTACTCTCATTATAACATGGATTGGAATGCTAACACAGGAATTTGCTTGGCTTGGATCCCAACAATAGTGTTATAGAGGTTGTGGTGTACTTTTGTTATTCCAATCAGTTTTAAAATGAAATGCATTTGAATTATGTACTTTGTCAAAAAGAAATAATTCATTATTGACAAGTTCAAGTCATTACAAAATATCCAAATGGCATAGCATTCTCAGTCAATATCCAGCCACCCGTACTAGATTTTCCACCTGAACCTAAACAAATATTTAATGAAACAAAATTCCAATTAACCCAGATATCGGATCTAAAATAAATGATTGCGGACTCTCAGCAGTGCTAGCAATCAATGCATTTACTCATGGACGATTCTGAAATCAATATAAATAATGTCTGTAAATGGAAATTGTACCAATTAAGAATTCAGCTGACAAATTTGAAGCCTAACGATATGACTAATGACCATAGCATAATGTTCTCACGGCCAACAGTTGGTTATCTTATTTCTACCTGTTGAGTGTTGCACAGAATGGCGTAAGGATTTGAAAACATACATTTCAATATTTTGCTCTGCCTATGTGTAGGAAGCAGGTTTTTTAGCTCACCTTAGCTCTCAGGTGAGCTTATAGGATACCCATGCTCCGTCGTCCGTGGTCATTGTCATCATTATTCACACTTTTCAAACATCTCCTCTGAAACAACTTGGCCAAACTTCATGTGGAGCATTCTTAGGGAGGGGGAATGAAAGTTTGTATAATCATAAAATGGTCAAGGTCACATGACCAAGATGGCCGCCATGGCTATAGATAGCAAAAACTATTAAAAATCTTCTTCTCCAGAACCAGTAGGCCTATGATTTTGAAACTTTGCATAAAGCATCAAGCAATGGAGCTCTACAAATTTTGTATAAATCATGACCCTGGGATGACCTTGACTTATTTTACGGCAAGGTCAACATAGGTCGCCCATGCATTTGAATGGGGAAAATTGTTAAAATATGATTTGAAGGGCAAAACTTGCAGGAAATGGACAAATGGACAGAATATTATGTTTGTGAAAAATTTTTGCCCCCAGGGGTCTGCTCTTGCCCCGGGGCTATATACATGTATATGACCATAATATTCAATCAAAGCCAAACTTTATGTGAAGCATCGTTAGGAGGACACAGACCACAATTAATTTTATTATATAGTTTAATCATTTGTTTTGCCTCCCATCTTCTGCACTGACATTGCTGGCTCTCTTTTGAAACTTTTCTTCAAGTCTACACTGTTTGGCAGTACTTTTAATCAATATTAAAATATGGGTTGACCTGCTCGTTTGGGAGATATCTGCCAATTTTAGTACCTACCAGTGTTTTCGTCAACTATCCGCCTGTATAGGAGCAACCGCATAAGGAGTGGTTCGCTTGGCCTGATATGACAAGATATCTCCACTAATTTAACATTTCCTGTAAGCTAGGACAATATTCTAATCAGAATGATATAAATAACAGCAATTATGTCCCCCCAACCGAAGGTGGGGGACATATTGTTTTTGGTGCGGATACCGTCGGCGTCCGTGTCCGCGTTGGCGTACGCATCCGCGTAGCTTCTTTCCGACGCGATATCTTTTGAACCAGTGGATGGATTTTGACCAAACTTGCATAGATACATGGTTGGGAGGGGGTTCAGAGTTGATTAGATTTTGGTGACCTTGACCTCATTTTCAAGGTCACCAGCCTATGAAAACTGATCAAATTAGGTTTTCCGACGCAATATCTTCTGAATGAATGGATTTTGACCAAACTTGCACAAGAGCATTGTTTGGAGGAGGCTCAGAGTTGATTAGATTTTGGTGACCATGACCTAATTTTCAAGGTCACGAGTCCATAAAAACTGTTGAAATTAGTCTTTCCAACGCAATATCTTGTAAACCAATAGATGGATTTTGACCAAACTTGCACAGAAGCATTGTTGGGAGGAGGCTCAGAGTTTGTTAGATTTTGATGACCTTGACCTAATTTTCAAGGTCACAAGTCCATAAAAACTGTTGAAATTAGTTTTTCCGATACGATATCTTGTAAACTAATCGATGGATTTTGACCAAACTTGCACAGAAGCATTGTTGGGAAGAGGCTCAGAGTTGATAAGATTTTGGTGATCTTGACCTAATTTCCAAGGTCACTAGTCAAAAACTGTTGAAATTAGTCTTTCTGACGCAATATCTTGTAAACTAATTGATGGATTTTGACCAAACTTGCACAGAAGCATTGTTGGGAGGAGGCTCAGAGTTGATAAGATTTTGGTGACCTTGACCTAATTACCAAGGTCACTAGTTCATAACTGTAGAAATTAGTCTTTTGGACGCGATATCTTGTAAACCAATTGATGGATTTTAACCAAACTTGCACAGAAGCATTGTTGTGAGGAGGTTCAGAGTTTATAAGAATTTGGTGATCGTGACCTAATTTGAGACAGGGTCCAAAACAAGTTTAAATTACCACACCATACAGAACAAGATGGGCATGATGTCTTCCATAGAAAAACTTCATATCACAAGGTAACTACACTTCAATTACTAAATGGTTGGGGGACATAGTTTTCCTCAGAAAACACTGTTTTAATTTAACATGATCTGTCAACTTTATACCCCAGTAAATATGGGAACTATTTCGTGTGCAAGTATATCCGTATCGTGTACAACGAACTAGGGGAAGTAATTGTGGTTTGATTCCAGGAAGGGCCAATGAAAGTTGTATAAATGGTCAAGGTCACATGACCAAGATGGCCGCCATGGCTATAAATAGCAAAAACCTTTAAAAATCTTCTTCTCCAGAACCAGAAGACCTATGATTTTGAAACTTGGCATGAAGCATCAGGCAATGGAGCTCTACAAAGTTTTTATAAATCATGACCCTTGGATGACCTTGACCTATTTAACGGCAAGGCCAACATAGGTCGCCCATGCATTTGAATGGGGAAAATTGTTAAAATATGATTTGGAGCGCAAAACTTGCAGGAAATGGGCAAAGAGACAGAATATTTATGTTTATGAAAAAATTTGTCCCCAGGGGGTTGTATGCCCCTGCCTAGGGCTATATACATGTATATGACCATAATATTCAAACATCATCTGCTTTGAAACCGCTTTGCCAATCAAAGCCAAATTTTATGTGGAGCATCATTAGGAAGGGGCAATGAAAATTTGTAAAAATGGTGGAGGTCACATGACCAAGATGGCCGCCATGGCTATAAATAGCAAAGCCTTTAAAAATCTTCTTCTCCAGAAGACCTATGATTTTGAAACTTGGCATGAAGCATCAGGCAATGAAGCTCTACAAAGTTTATATAAATCATGACCCTTGGATGACCTTGACCTATTTTACGGCAAGGTCAACTTAGGTCACCCGTGCATTTGAATGGGAAAAATTGTTAAATGTGATTTGAAGGGTAAAACTTGCAGTAAATTGGCAAATGGACTGAATTTTTAGCTCACCTGAGCCGAAGACTCACAGGTGAGCTTATAGGATAGGCAGGCATCCGTCGTCCGGCGTCGTCCGGCGTCCGTCCACAATTTCAAAGAAGAATATTTCTGAAGCTAGTAGGCCGATCTTGATCAAATTTAATGTGAACCATAATTGGGTTGGGGGATTGATGGCATTAGGTTTTGGAGCAGATTGTATCAAAATTGTGGTTTCCATGGCAACAGATAGGTCCCATAGACTTAAAATGGGAAAAACTAAAAAAATCTTCTTCTCTGAAACCACTAGGCCCACAGCTTTGATATTTGGTATGTAGCAATGGCTAGTGGTCCTCTACATAAATTGTGCCATTCATGCCCCTGGGGTCAAATTTGGCCACGCCCCGGGGGGGTCGATAGTCTCCATAGACTTACTATGGGAAATAAATTCAAAAATCTTCTTCTCTGAAACCACAGGGCCCACAGCTTTGATATTTGGTATGTGGCAATGGCTTATGGTCCTCTACATAAATTGTGCCAGCCATGCCCCTGGGGTCAAATTTGGCCACGCCCCGGGGGTTGATAGTCTCCATAGACTTACTATGGGAAAAAAATTCAAAAATCTTCTTCTCTGAAACCACAGGGCCCACAGCTTTGATATTTTGTACGTGGCAATGGCTAATGGTCCTCTACATAAATTGTGCCAATCATGCCCCTGGGATCAAATTGGGCCATGCCCCGGGGGTCGATAGTCTCCATAGACCTACAATAGGAAAAAAACTAAAAAATCTTCTTCTCTGAAACCACTAGGCCCACAGCTTTGATATTTGGTATGTAGCAATTGCTAATGGTCCTCTACATAAATTATGCCATTCATGCCCCTGGGGTCAAATTTGGCCACGCCCCGGGGGTTGATAGTCTCCATAGACTTACTATGGGAAAAAAATTCAAAAATCTTCTTCTCTGAAACCACAGGGCCCATAGCTTTGATATTTTGTACGTGGCAATGGCTAATGGTCCTTTACATAAATTGTGCCAATCATGCCCCTGGGATTAAATTTGGCCATGCCCCGGGGGTCGATAGTCTCCATAGACCTACAATAGGAAAAAAACAAAAAAAAATCTTCTTCTCTGAAACCACTAGGCCAACAGCTTTGATATTTGGTATGTAGCAATGGCTAATGGTCCTCTACATAAATTGTGCCATTTATGCCCCTGGGGTCAAATTTGGCCACGCCCCGGGGGTTGATAGTCTCCATAGACTTACTATGGGAAAAAAATTCAAAAATCTTCTTCTCTGAAACCACAGGGCCCACAGCTTTGATATTTTGTATGTGGCAATGGCTAATGGTCCTCTACATAAATTGTGCCAATCATGTCCCCGGGGTCAAATTTGGCCACGCCCCGGGGGTCGATAGTCTCCATAGACCTACAATAGGAAAAACTAAAAAAATCTTCTTCTCTGAAACCACTAGGCCCACAGCTTTGATATTTGGTATGTAGCAATGGCTAATGGTCCTCTACATAAAATTATGCCATTCATGCCCCTTGGGTCAAATTTGGCCAGGTCCCGGAGGTTGATATTCTCCATAGACTTACTATAGGAAAAAAATTCAAAAATCTTCTTCTCTGAAACCACAGGGCCCACAGCTTTGATATTTTGTATGTGGCAATGGCTAATGGTCCTCTACATAAATTGTGCCAATCATGTCCCCGGGGTCAAATTTGGCCACGCCCCGGGGGTCGATAGTCTCCATAGACCTACAATAGGAAAAACTAAAAAAATCTTCTTCTCTGAAACCACTAGGCCCACAGCTTTGATATTTGGTATGTAGCAATGGCTAATGGTCCTCTACATAAATTGTGCCATTCATGCCCCTGGGGTCAAATTTGGCCAGGTCCCGGAGGTTGATAGTCTCAATAAACTTGCCATGGGAAAAAAATTCAAAAATCTTCTTCTCTGAAACCATAGGGCACACAGCTTTGATATTTTGTACGTGGCAATGGCTAATGGTCCTCTACATAAATTGTGCCAGCCATGCCCCTGGGGTCAAATTTGGCCACGCCCCGGGGGTAGATAGTCTCCATAGACTTACAATGGGAAAAACTAAAAAAAACTTCTTCTCTGAAACCAAAAGGCCCAGAGCTTCTATATTTTGTATGTAGCAATGTTTGGTAGTCCCCATTATAAATTGTGCCAGTCATGCCCCTTGGTCAAATTTGGCCATGCCCCGGGGATCAATAGTGTCCATGCATAGACTTTCATTGGTCGATTCTCAATTAATTTAAATCTCATGAACTTATGTAATGTGATAATCTCTCAGGTGAGCTACAGGACCAATGGTCCTCTAGTTTATGATTTGAATAAGAAATTGACTCCAGGGGTTGTTCTCACTTTTCCCTGGGGTTATATACATGTATATTACCATTCTAGTCAAACAAGTTTATTGGTACATATCTCGGGTCTCAGGTGAGCGTTTACAGGACCATTGGTCCTCTGGTTCTCCTTGAATTGCTTTTTGTTTATATATTTTATCTAACAAAAAAATAGGATATTCACAAAAAGCAATTAGCATTGAAAGATAATTCTTTTGACATTTAAGCACCCTTAACAGTTTTTCTAAACCCAGCATAGTGGCTGAGCTGTAAAGGGAAGGGCCCCACATTCAGCCAAGCATATATACTCCCTATAGTGCTTGTATTTCCAAAGAAACGTTTGCTCTGTCTGAACAGTACTGAAAAATTAATGACGGACAGCAAAATCAAATCAAGCATTATGATATACAGAGATTTTTTCAGCTTTAAAAATTGAAAATTACATTCAAAAATTTTGATATTTTCAAAATTTTTGTTCTAAACATTGATTGTGGGTACACTGTAGAACCGCTCTGCGAGAAATTGGACTGTTAGAATTAAGAAAAATTACATACCCCTGTACACCCCAGTTTCACTATATAAAAATGGGGTGTGAGGAGGTACTAGTCTGACTGGTCAGCCGTCAAAATGAAGTATCATACCCAGTGGTTCATTTTGCCGTCTGACTCCAGCACATTATCAAAAAGCCAAGCTGTTAGCCACTTTTGGGTGAAAGCCATTATTTACAGAATAACAAGTTTTAATGCAAAACAAATGGTGTTAAACACTGTAAAACAAAATAATAAACAAACCTCCATTTGAAAATTCATAAAATATATCCAAGTTTTGTTTATTTTGATGATTTCTTAAAAGAATCCATTCATCATGGCTGACCTGGTTTTCTTCAAAAAGTCACCTTGAGAGGGGAGACAATTCTAACTGCGAGCTTCTGATTGGCTCTCAGAGAGTGAATGACCTCAGTACCCAGCCATCAACCAATCAGATTAGGAATTCCCATAAAATCAATGTCTAAAAACAGCTTGCAGAGATATTAATAGAACTTGGGAAATTTTGAAAGTGCTGGAGCCAGACGTCAAAATGATAAATCAGTTAACAAAAATTAATTTTGACGGCTGACCCGCCAGACTAAGGAGGTACATGTATTCATTTCATGGACATGTTATCCTGGACCCAGTTGTTCAAAGCATCGTTAGCTTAACGATATCGTTAAGACATAAATTTGTTAAGCAAATATCAGCTAAAGTAACAAATACACTGTTATTTTTTGTTGAAAAAATGTGAGAATCCTTTGCAGTGCAAAGGATTCTCACATTTTTTCAACAAAAAATAACAGTGTATTTGTAATATTAATGTTTGAAATTTTAACGAAACGTTAACTAACGACGTCATTAGTTTTGAACAACTGGCTCCTGATGTTTATTTCAGAATACAACCATGTCTTCAGTGAAGGTAGCAGTGAGGGTGCGGCCATTCAACAACCGGGAGATATCCAGGAACTCAGAATGTGTCATAGGAATGTCAGGAAACACTACAAGTAAGATTTCATATTACCAAACAGGTTATCCAGAGACAACCAAAAATTTTTATATATTTTTTTTTTTTTAATTCAGTTTACGTCCCTTTCAAGATTATTTCAGCTCATATGAGAAGAGACAGACAGTAGGTGGGCTGAAAATGGGAGAAACCACGTGGCACACCTGCAAGCAGAACTTGGCTTGTCTCACATGACTGTGTCCTATGTGGGGCTCAAACCCACAACAGACCCAGCGGTGAAATGATCGAATGGTTAAGTGCGGTAATATCAGCTCTCTTAACCACTGGGCCACAGGGAATGCCCAACCAAAAATGACTAAAAACAACCAATACAGGTGAAATCAATAAACTACAATATTGAGAAAAAATACCTGTTTGGAAACAACTTGCCATGGACCAGTCAGTATTTGCCCCATACAGTCTTAGATTGATTTCACCTGCAATTGTTTGGTACATTCTTTTTCGTTGTCTGGATAACAAGCGTGATTTTTCATACCATTATGCCCCAATATGTTTTCTAAACAATGTGTGCATATGTGCTTACTGGCTGGCAAATGCATATTTTGCAAGTCTTTGTCACCTGTTCTAAATTCTAGCAATGAGGTATACAATGCTTATACACCAGTCATTGTAAACCCCCCCCCCCCCCACCTACAGGACATAGTGTGCCTCTCGGTTTTCAGTACCATGCATAGCCTCACCCCATGGGGACAAATTGATGGTCAAAACCATATTCATTGCCCCCACCCTTCATAATACTGTGTGTGTAGGAAGGAATGGGTAATGAAAAAGTAATAGTCCTGCTGTCCTCACCCTACCCCATAGGTCAAGGTGGGCATGGTTACAAATGACTGTTCTTTCGGTTGAGACTTTGCAGGGTGGTAATGTCTTCTTGTGACCTTAGCTGTCGAGGGGGACTTAGAACACTGATTTGAGCTTTCACATGATAAAACCAACAATTTGCATATGTGAAAACAAAGACGCAGATCAGCTTTGTAGTAACTGCGAAGCTCATCAGCGCCTTTTTGCTACACGGATAGTACAATCTCTCTTCTTCCTAAATCCAAAATTTCAAGCTTCTAGTCTGCTTCTGTGACTGTACATCCTAGTTTGTGTCGGACCTATTCGGAAACCCAAATTGTTGGTTTTCTCACGCACAGGCTCATTTTATTTCTTTATTTCTAGCATTAAGAATATGAAGGCATTAGAAACTAAAGACGCTACAAAGAATTTATTTTACTTTTTGCTTATTTGTAGCTATAAAGAACACAAAGGCGTTAGGACCTAAAGAAGCCAAAGAACAATTCAAAAGCTTTAATTTTGACTATTCCTACTGGTCTCACACCACGGTAAGTCTTATCATCTCTGTGTGTTGTGATACTGTGTTCTACTATGCATGTGACTATTGATTCTTTAAAAAATGAATCTTTCAAATCAATTCTTAGCGGCCCCCGTGGCCAAGCGGCTAAGAGCACTGTTTCTTAATCACTCGATCATTCCGCTGTGTCTGGTGTAGGTTTGAGCCCCGCACTGGCCACGTGAGACAAGTCAAGCTCTGCTTGTGGGTGTGCCAGGGGGTTTTTCTCGGTGTTCTCTTGTTTTCCCCCACCTACTGATTGGCCCGTCTCATATGATCTGAAATAATCTTGAAAGGGATGCAAAACTGAATTAAAAAAATATAAAAATCAATTCTTATTCTTGTCGGCCTAATCAGGGCCTACAGGAGCTTTGTAAATACTGTAAATATGTTTTATGTTCTCAGAATTATCATATTGAATTGAAAAAATATCCATGAGAAAACTGGATTTTTAGCTCACCTGAGCCGAAGGCTCACAGGTGAGCTTATAGTATACCCATGCTCCGGCGTCCGTCGTCCGTCGTCGTCCGTCGTCGTCCGTCGTCGTCCGTCGTTCACAATTTCAAAGATCTTCTCCTCTGAAACCGCTTGGCCAATCAAAGCCAAACTTCATGTGGAGCATCCTTAGAGAGGGGGAACTAAAGTTTATATAAATGGTCCAGGTCACATGACCAAGATGGCCACCATGGCTATAAATAGCAAAAACCTTTAAAAATCTTCTTCTCCAGAACCAGTGGGCAGATTTCCATGAAACTTGGTATGTAGCATTAGGGACGCGGGTCCATCATAGTTTATATAAATCATGACCCTGTGATGACCTTGACCTATTTTACGGCAAGGTCAACTTAGGTCGCCAATGCATTTGAATGGGAAAAAATGGTAAAATGCTATTTAATGGGTAAAACTTACTGGGAATAGGCAAATGGACAGAAGATTAATGTTAATAGAAAATTTTAGCCCCTGGGGGGTTGTCTGCCCCTGCCCCTGGGCTATATACATGTATATTTCCATAATAATGAAACATCTTCTCCCCTGAAACCACTTGGCCATTCAAAGCCAAACTTCATATGGAGCATCCTTGGGAAGGGGGAAAGAAAGTTTATATAAATGGTCAAGGTCACATGACCAAGATGGCCGACATGGCTATAAATAGAAAAAACCTTTAAAAATCTTCTTCTTCAGAACCAGAAGGCCAATGATTTTGAAACTTGGTGTGAAGCATCAGTGACTGGAGCTCTACAAAGTTTATATAAATCATGACCCTTGGATGACCTTGACCTATTTTACGGCAAGGTCAACATAGGTCGCTCATGCATTTGAATGGGGAAAAGTGTTAAAATGTCATTTGTAGGGAAAAACTTGCAGGAAATGGGCAAATGGACTTAAGATTGATGATTCTGAAAAAATTTGGACCCCAGGGGTATGTCAGCCCCTTCCCCGGGGCAATATACATGTATATTACAGTGGTATTCAAAGATCTTCTTCTCTGAAACTGCTTGGCCAATCAAAGCCAAACTTTATGAGGAGCATTGTTAGGAAGTGGGAATGAAAGTGTATATAAATGGTCATGGTCACATGACCAAGATGGCTGTCAGGGCTATAAATAGCAAAAACCTTTAAAAATCTTTTCCTCCAGAACCAGAAGGCCTATGATTTTGAAACTTGGCATGAAGCATCAGGCAATGGAGCTCTAAAAAGTTATATAAATGGTGACCCTTTGATGACCTTGACCTGTTTTACGGCAAGGTCAACTTAGGTTGCCCATGCATTTGAATGGGGAAAATTGTTAAAATGTCATTTGAAGGGCAAAACTTTCAGTAAATTGGCAAATGGACTGCAGTTTTATGTTTTCAAAAAGAAATTGACTCCAGGGGTTGCTCTGACCAAGCCCTGGGGTTATATACATGGATATTACCATTCTAGTCAAACAAGTTTATTGGTATATATCTCGGGTTTCAGGTGAGCGTTTACAGGACCATTGGTCCTCTGGTTGCATTTGCGAAGACAAAGACGCAGATCAGCTTCGCAGTAACTGCGAAGCTGATCAGCGCCTTTGTTTTCCCTACTTGGATAGTACAATTCCTCTACTTTCTAAATCGAAAAATTTCCAGCCTCTAACCATCTTCTATGACTGTGCAGGCCGGTAAAATTGTGTCAGACCTGGTCGAAAACCCAAATTTTTGGTTTTCTCATACACAGGCTCAATTAACACATCTTAATTTTACACAAGGATCAATTAAGATGAAATCTGTGGTAGTTTGGCTCCTAGAAGTCCTAGAAGCTTGGTTAGCATGCTATGAGCCGCCTCATGGGAAAACCAACAATCCGCATAGGCGAAAACAAAGACGCAGATCAGCTTCGCGGTAACCGCGAAGCTGATCAGCGCCTTTGTTTTCGCTACTCGGATAGTACAATTCCTCTTCTACTTAAATCCGAAATTTCAAGCTTCTAGCCTGCTTCTGTAGCTGTACAGGCCGGTTTGTATCGGACCTGTTCGGAAACCACATTGTTGGTTTTCCCACGAGGCGGCTCATATGTTTTTAAAGTTTTATAGCTCTATTGTGACTCATATCATGCAAGAAAGAACTTAACGACTTTCATGTTATTCCAAAAGCATTGCCATACACTTAACAGATCCAATGTCAAGGGACAAGAATTGAGAAAATTGGTCTTCGGCCTTTCTGACCAGGTCTAACACAAACCGGCCTGTTCAGTCTCAGAAAAAGGCAGGAGGCTTTGGATTTTACAAGGGAAGTGATTGCACTATCCATGTAGGAAAACAAAGGTGCTGATCAGCTGTGCACTTAAGCTGTGCACTTACTGCACGGCTGATCTGCGTCTTTGTTATCGTACAGACAAAAAGCTGGTTTTCTTATGACATGACTCATTTTGTCATAGCAGTTTCTCCTGAAGCAATAAAACAAAATCATATAATTTTACACCTAAGTTGGAACCTTTATAATCATATGAGTCTGTGCATGAGAAAACCAACAATTTGGGTTCCTACCAGGTCTGACACAAACTTGGCTGTACAGTCACTGAAGCAGGCTAGAAGCTTGAAATTTTGAATTTAAGTAGTAGAGGGATTCTACTATCTCTGTAGCGAAAACAAAGGCGCTGACCAGCTTCGCGGTTACCGCGAAGCTGGTCTGCGCCTTTGTTTTTGCCTATGCAAATTGTTGGTTTTCCAATGCAGCGGCTCATATTTGATGACATTGCCTTATGTGACTCACTCCGATGTTTTCCTTCTGAATGTAGCATTGATTTCTCTCTGCTGTAATTCATTTGTATTCTTATTTGCTGGAGGATTGGATCAGCATTCTCGGGGTGAAATTATCGATGTCTTTGTATACTGGCATGTAACTCTGTGTATCTCTGAGAATTCTCATGCATTTGAATGAATAGAGGGACCTGGAATCAGTACAATGAAATTTGAGCGGCCGCATGGGAAAACCAACAATCTGCATAGGCAAAAACAAAGGCACAGATCAGCTTCGCAGTAACTGTGAAGCTGATCAGCGCCTTTGTTTTCACTTCACGGATAGTACATTTCCTCTACTTTCTAAATCAAAAATTTCAAGCTTCTAACCATCTTTTGTGACTGTACAGCCCTGTCTGTGTCAGACCTGGTTGGAACCCCAAAATGTTTGTTTTCTCATGCACAGGCTCAATTAAAATACCAGGTGGGAAGAAAGGACAAAAACAAAGAGCACACACAAAGAGCAACATGCCTCGCTCTTTCCCAATGTTATAGTCATCTGCAAAGTGAGCTGCGATGCGAGAAAACTGGTCTTCAGGGTTTCCGACAAGGTCCGACACCATTCTATACAGTCACAGAAGATGACTAGAAGCTTGAAATTTCGGATTTAGGAAGAAGAGGAGCGGTACAATCCGAGTAGTGAAAACAAAGGCGCTGATCAGCTTCGCAGTGACAGACCGAAGCTGATCCGCGGTCTTTGTTTTCGCATAGGATAAAATTCGGTTTTCTCATGACATGGCTCAAGTTAGTTTTACATTTAGCCAGTGTAAGCGAAAAAGATGTAGCCAGATCATTCTTGGTACAACATTTAATTTAGACTGGTCAACACCAGATGATGTTCCAAATTTAGACTGGTCAACACCAGTTGATGTTCCAAATTTAGACTGGTCAACACCAGTTGATGTTCCAAATTTAGACTGGTCAACACCAGTTGATGTTCCAAATTTAGACTGGTCAACACCAGTTGATGTTCCAAATTTAGACTGGTCAACACCAGTTGATGTTCCAAATTTAGACTGTTCAACACCAGTTGATGATCCAAATTTAGACTGGTCAACACCAGTTGATGTTTCAAATTTAGACTGGTCAACACCAGTTGATGTTTCAAATTTAGACTGGTCAACACCAGCTGATGTTCCAAATTTAGACTGGTCAACACTAGCTGATGTTCCAAATTAAGACTGGTCAACACCAGTTGATGTTCCAAATTTAGACTGGTCAACACCAGTTGATGTTCCAAATTTAGACTGGTCAACACCAGTTGATGTTCCAAATTTAGACTGGTCAACACAAGTTTGATCAACTTATGACATTAGAAAGCTTTGACACATTGATTTTGGCCTTCACCTTGAAAGTATGTAGAGCATTCTGTAGCACCCAAAAGGGCAAAAGGCCACAGCTAGCATGATTTGAGTAACCACTTTTCCTGGGCAAGCTCAGACCTTCTAAGTGGCTAAGCATTACTCGAGTAATTTAGCAACTCTGGAAGCATCAAGTAGCCCAGCCATCTCTGACAGCGCCATTGACAGTCATTTTATCTGAAACTTATTTCTTTTTCATAAATATTCATCAAAATGGCTGTTAGTAATTTGAGATATTATCTCTGAATTTTTCCATCAAGCATGATTTGTCTTATTAGCTTTTCGAAGCAATGAAATCCTTTGGGAGCTATTTATAAGTAGATTAACATTTTACTTTGTTGCTTAGCATTGTCTGCAAGGATTCTGTATTAAAATTGTTTTTGCCTGAAAAGGGAATCTTTTGTAGTGGACAAATGGTACACAAGTCTCCTGACATTTTGGTTACTGTGCAATTGATCAGGGCCTCTGTCCTTGCTTCCTAGGTTGTACATATGAGCTGCGACGCGAGAAAACCGGTCTTCGGGGTTTCCGACCAGGTCCAACACAAACCGGCCTGTACAAGCTCAGAAAAGAGCTAGAAGCTTGAAAGGATCTTTGGGATTTAAGTAGAAGAGGAATTGTACTATCCGAGTAGCGAAAACAAAGGCGCTGATCAGCTTCGCGGTTACCGCGAAGCTGATCTGCGTCTTTGTTTTCGCCTATGCAGATTGTTGGTTTTCCCATGAGGCGGCTCATATATAAATTTTTCTATATTCTGAAGCATTACGAAAACTTGCCCATGCAATGTACAGAGATTTTTATAAGTTGTAAAAATTCAAAATCTTCGGAAGAAAATTTGTGTTATTTTTCTTATTTTTGCTTAAAACATAGATGGTGGGTACAGGTTAGAACCGCCTCGGTTTCTTACGAGTACCCACTATGTTTTGGAGCAAAAATAAGAAAAATAGGTATACCACTGCATACCCCAGTTTTACTGTATAAAAGTGGGGTTGGGTTTAAGGGGGTATTCATTGCATGGACATGTTTTCCTGATGGCTCTTTAAACTATTCTTTAGGTGTACAGCCTTAAGGATGTTCGCTGCTAACATTTGTCATTTCGGAACTTACGGTTTTTCTTTTGTTGAATATCTCGTAAACGGTTGCAGATATTTTCCCAATATTTTATATTTGGATACATAATGATGATATGCATTGAACAAGCCATGAAAATTGTCAATCTAAGAAACTTCATTTTTTCACCCCATTTTCTGCAACTTTTCAGAAAAATTTAGTTGTCAGTGAAATTTAGGGGATAGGGTAGATGAAAGTTGAATATTACACATTTTAAAATTAATTGCACTATTTCTTTGTTTATTTTTGCTGCAGTATATGTGTACATGGTCTTCTAAGTCAGTCTTTGTGTCTTTGGTGTGCTAGTTTTAAAATTTTAGGTGGTTTTATGAAATGGGCTTAAAGAAACAAAACAGCTAGAAAAAGGCTGAAAATGGTGATTTTCAAGTTGTTGGTTCTCTCTTATATGCACACTACCCTATATATTTCTTTCTTTTATTCGAACAATATTAAAAAGTTCTATGTTGTGTGAAAATACAAGAAAAAGTTTGAATAAACAAATATGGGTTTGGCACATTTCAAAATATTGATTTTTTCCGACTTTTCAAGTATGGGGGTAGGGTTGGAAAAATTCTCGTAAAATTTTGTCAGCCACTTCCAGTTGCAAATTTTTCTTTGCGTTTGGTCCAAAATAGTCCGCGTTACGTAAATATTATGACTGTTGAAAGCATTCTAGGTGTATTTTTGTTCAAGACAGGTTTGTTTTAAAGAATTAAAAATTAAATGAAATTTACTAAATTTTAAACATGATGCTCAGAGGTCTCATTCAGAGGCCCGTAGCTTGAAAAAATGCACACTACCCTATATTTATTTTGCTTTCAAATGTCTTATGTTGTATTTTGGAATCAAAAAAGAGTGGTTAGAAAAAAAGTTTGAATACTTTTTCATTGGCAGCGAACATCCTTAAGTTTGTTTTCTGTCCTTTTAAGAATTATTCATTCACTTGGTTTGGCCAGAGCTTTCTTGTCCTTAAGTTTTTTCTAACCGGCAGCTCCTATAGCTAAGACTGTTGATTTGTGTGTTGTATGGTCATAAGATCAGAGGATAGGTTTACTTACGAAGGCACATAATATACTATAGCTGACACGATTGAATCAATGTTGCGCAGAACTTTATGAGATTTTGAGATGAGTCACAATAGAATGAGCCGCATCGTGAGAAAACCGGATTTTTGCCTATGCGAAAACAAAGGCGCAGATCAGCTGTTACCGCGAAGCTGATCAGCACCTTTGTTTTCGCTACACGGATAGTACAATTCCTCTTCTTCTTAAATCCGAAATTTAAGTCTCTAGCCTGCTTCTGTGACTGTACAGGCTGGTTTGTGTCAGACCTTGTCGGAAACCCCGAAGACCGGTTTTCTCGCGTCGCGGCTCGAATAATATCCCAGTCCCATGATAAATCAGTCAAGGCTACCAAGCAATTCTGTTAGTAATATTTGAGCGGCATCGTGAGAAAACCAACAATGTGGTATTTGAACAGGTCTGATACAAACCGAGCTGTACAAGCACAGAAGATGGCTAGAGGCTGGAAATTTTGGATTTACAAAGTAGAGGAATTGTTCTATCTATGAAGAGAAAACAAAGGTGCTTATCAGCTTTGCAGTTACTGAGAAGCTGATCTGCGCCTTTGTTTTTGCACATGCAAAATGTTGGTTGTCTCATGAAGCAGTTCATATTTTGGAGAGATTTGCTATTCAGACATAACCAATGACAAGTCAGTCATATATTGATTTTTGAATGCTCGTTTTTGGCTGCTTTGGCGAGACAGTGAATGTTTTTCTCAACAAGTCTATGTCAGGGATTGCCGTTTCCAAAATCAAGTTACAGAAGCTTCGGTGGTGTAGTGGTCAAGCCAAATGTCTTGTAAAGCATGGAGTCGTGGGTTCGATCCTGTGCTTCTCCAGTCTTTCAAATGAGACTTTAAACCACAGTCGCTTCTCCATGTGACATTAGCTCTTGAATTAGAGGGAGCGTGGTGGCGTAGTGGTAGAGCGTCGGGCTCCAAATTGAGAGGTCCTGGCTTTGATCCCCACAGGCGTCATCGTGTTGTGTCCTTGAGCAAGACACATTAACTCCCTACAGTACTGGTTAAACCCAGGAAGCATTGGCTCCACCCTGACATAATTGAAAAATTGTTGACTGGGACGTTAAGCCTCAACACAAACAAACAAACAAACAAAACCAGCCAACCAATCACATTTTCATTTGAATTAAATAGGTCACTTTGCATATGTTTTCTAGCCAGAAGATCCCGAATTTGCTGACCAGAAGAAAGTCTATAATGACATCGGACTAGAAATGTTGGACCATGCTTTCGAAGGTTACAATGTGTGTATCTTTGCCTATGGCCAAACTGGTAGCGGGAAGAGTTACACAATGATGGGGAAAAATGAGCCTGGACAACAGGGAATCATTCCACAGGTGAGCCAGTCATGTGACAGGAAGTGATTAGGTCATGTGATATTCACACAGAATCTCATCAGATATAACAATATACACTGTATATACCTTTGATGCAACTGAATTTGTTACTGCGCAGATTGATGCAACATCTCTCATCACATGAAGAAGTGGTGTCTGGTGATAGGAAACCAGATCAGTTTGTCAACAGCCTACAGCCAGGCAATGAACTCTTTGCTGTCGATTGCCCAACAATCTGGCTTCCAATTACCCCAATCCCTTTCACAAGGTGACCTGCAATGTTGCATCAATCTGCGCAGTAACAAATTTTGTTGCATCACAGGTATGTAGAGTGATATAGCAGTCAGATATTTGATAGAATTGGGAACTTATAATATGTCCTTGATTAAAATGGTAAAACAACATGTACTCTTACTTCATGATGCTCCAAAACAACAGATCTAATGTATGAATTTCTTATAAGATCGATTTCAGGTCTGCTTTATTCTTGGATAAATGAGCCATGTCAGAAGAAAACCAACAATATGCTTATGCGAAAACAAAGGTGCAGGTTAGCTTCACAGTAACTGTGAAGCTGATCAGCGCCTTTGTTTTTGCTACACAGATAGTACAGTTCCCATACTTTCTAAATCTGAAATTTCCAGTCTCTAGCCATCTTCTGTGCTTGCACTGAGCTCGGTTGGTGTCGGACCTGTTTTGACACCACATTGTTGGTTTTCTCATTACATGGCTCAAATGTAGTAATAGCAGTACCTTAAAATTTATTTTGATTCTAATGCATCTTTGTTGTTACTAATTTTATAAAGGCAGCATAGGCTAAAAAAGGTAAAAGTAGGCAATGATCAGGAAATGGATAAATCAGAAAGAAATTTCCACTCCAAAAAACCAGGTGGGAAAAACTAAATCGACAATCAGGTTCCTATACTAAGAGAACATATCATAAGCCAAATGAGTAGCTTTTTCCCAATAGGCGGCCACTCAGTTACCCGAACTTAACTAAAAATATGAAAATGTACATAATATGCAAACAGCACAAAAATTCAACACCAAAACATAAAACAATTAGAACCATAACAGAAACCTAAATCTGTATTGTTGGCTCATGTTTCTTTCTTATATGTTTTTCAGCTCTGTGAAGATCTGTTCAATCGAGTCCATAACTCAGATATGAGTGAAGTCACTTATTCAGTTGAGGTTAGTTTTTTTTTTATTATTATTATTTTTTTTATTAGTTTTACATCACTTTCAAGATTATTTCGGCTCATTTGAGACGGGCCAATCAGTAGTTGGGGTGAAAATAGAAGAACCCTGAGAAAAAAACACATGGCACACCCGCAAGCAGAGCTTGGCTTGTCTCACATGTGTCCCATGTGGGGCTCCAATCACAGCGGTGAGATGATCGAATGGTTAAGCGTGGTAATGAAATATCAGCGCTGTTAACCACTCGGCCTGGGGGGCATCCAAGGTTAGTTTACATGAACGTTGGTTGGTTGGTTGATTGGGGTTTAACGTCCCACCAACAGCTAAGGTCATATGGAGACGGGACCTCGGTTTATAGTCCCATCGGACGGACTGGAGAAGCCCGGGATCGAATCTGCGACCCCTTTACATGAACGTATACACCACACAACCTCATAGCAAAATCAGTCTAAAATACCCATTTTGGTCCTGCAATGTTTCTTAAATACCCATTTTGGTCCTGCAATGATTCTTCTTAACACCTAAAACCATATTACAGATACAGTCAGCCCCCTGGTTTCAGACAAGACAAGTTGAGCTGCTGCATCAGAAAACCAAAAATCTGCATATGCGAAAACAAAGGCGCAGATCAGCTGTGCAGTAAACTGCACAGCTGATCAGCGCCATTGTTTTCGCTATGCATATAGTACAATCCCTCTTCTTCTTACATCTGAAATTTCAAGCTTCTAGCCTTCTTCTGTGACTGTACAGGCCAGTTTGTGTTGGACCTGGTTCGAACCCCAAATTGTTGTTTTTCTCATGCATCGGCTCAGCTGTTAAGTAGGTTTCCAACCACATCCGGCAACACCATGACTACAACCACCCAGATACTTAAAGAATTTGCCATTCTGCTGATAGTATGAGTGACCTTTAAGAAAGTAAAGACAAGTCGTAAACTGTCTTTACAGGAAACAGGGCCAGTTCATTTATAGATCTTTATCGGCTGTGCGGATGCTATATGAGCCGCCTCGTGGGAAAACCAACAATCTGCATAGGCGAAAACAAAGACGCAGATCAGCTTCGCGGTAACCGCGTAGCTGATCTGCGCCTTTGTTTTCGCTACTCGGATAATACACTTCCTCTTCTACTTAAATCCGAAATTTTAAGCTTCTAGCTCTTCTCTGTGCTTGTACAGGTCTGTTTGTGTCAGACCTGTTCGGAAACCACATTGTTGGTTTTCCCACGAGGTGGCTCATATGATAGACAGTGGGGAAAGTTAACATAGTCATCTGATTTATGTATTAAATGTTCAAAAGTACTGGTCAGTCTCATTATAATGCTGTCTTTGGGGTCCATAGAAGCAGACTATGTTATAAGTGAACTGTGTCATAACAAGGTTACTCACTATAGACATATAGCAAAATAATCGATTTGGGAGCCATGATATGGCTGTGAATATGGAGTCACATTATAATGAGGTGTGTTATAATGAGGTTGAAGTGTTCTCTTCTAATAGAATGATTGATAGGTTAATTTATTGAAATAGAAATGCTGTTTATATGACCTTTGACAATATAGGTCTGTCAAAAAGTACAAACTAAGATGTAACAAGCAGTTTATGATGGTTGTCAAGATCTGGATTGTTTGCAACTTAAATGCATAAGATTATGAAAAAGGCCCTTTGCTTAAGTTTTGGAGCAGCTCTATTAAATTTTATTAATTATGAAGTTCTAATATAAATCAAAGATGAAAACAGCCAAAAGTAGCATTAACCATGTTTTCTTTCCTGGTTACTGATGCCATAATGTCAGAAATGGTCCTCATAGGTATCATAAAATCAACAATCTGCATATGTATAAACAAAGGTGCAGATAAGCTAAGCAGTAACTGGTAGGAAACCACAAAGACCAGGTTTCTTGCGTCATAGCTCATATGGTAAATCAAAGATGAAAACAACCAAAAGCAGCATTAGCGATGTTTTCGTTCTTGATTACTGATGTCATAGAGTCTGAAATATCTGTTTTTAAGATGTCACTGGGCAGTGATTAGTGTCCCATGAAAATATCAGTCGCTAAATCTGGTAACAAAAATAACAACTTAACAAGAACGGCCTATGATTCAAGTGTCAATATGTCAGCCTCCTTTTGAGAAAAACTTGTTTCTGCATTATGACCAGGTAATAATCATGCCAGCTAGCAGAGTAGCGCAGACTAGTCGGTGTTGGTAATTCATTATTAAGCTAGTGAGCTGTTCTAACTTGACAGCGATTATCAGAGATTCCAGTGCAGATGTGCAGGCTGATCTTATTAGACTTACTGTCTTCTTACAGTTCAACCTCATCATAAAGTGCCTCACTATAGTGCAGTTTTCAAAAATGATTGTTTTACTATAAAATTGCCAGTGGCAGATCCAGGATTTCTGAAGAGGGGGTTCAAAAGTAGAAAAGGGGGTTCGTTTTCCTAATTCAACACCCAAATACTTGAAATTTCCCATGAAAATGAAATTTGGCTCCAGATGGGGGTTGGAGCAAACCCCTTGAACCACCTCTAAATCCGCCACTGATTGCTATATGCCTATTGTAAACAACCTCATTATAACAAGGTTTCACTTATAATATAGTCTGTTTCCATGGACCCCAAAGATAGCGTTATAATGAGGTGGGCCTGTACTAAGATGTTGCTCAGATTTTCATTGCGATGTGTTATGGTATCTTGTCTTTTATTTGCGTGATATTTGTTTCCTAAATCATGAGAATTTATTTTTTCACATTTTCTGTAATATGTCTCAGGTGGTTTCTTTTGTATGTGATTGAAAATATGAAAACTAAATTATACTTATATTGGGAAATAAATTATTTTTTGAAACTGAGAAAGAGAAAAAATGATCCTACTGTTTTCAAGCAGTATCTTTGAATTAAACACAAAACACATAATTAAGTCATAGGAGGCATTTTTTAGCACATTTCTTCCACTTCTACATCAGGAAAAGGTGTCCGTGCAATGATAACCCCCTTAAACCCCACTTTTATGTAATAAAACTGGGGTATGCAGGGGTATACATAATTTTCTTGTTTTTGGTCCAAAACATAGATACCATTTTAACCAATCAGCTTTCACCACTCATCGACAGAATGATTCTTTTCCAGTCTTGAAACAAATACAGATACTATTTTGTTGTCTGCTTTCTTAGCCTTTTAAAGGTCATAGATCAAAAACTGAGAAAAAAAAACAGGAAAGTCTAATGTAGACACAAATGATTGGAAAATTACTCGTAAGAGGACAGCTTAAGTGGTAGTTGCCGACCATAATGCTGCTGTAAATAGTGGAACGACAGGCAATCTTGGCATTAATTAGGCTGGTCAACCGAATCCTGTAGCTTTAGAATAACTTTTTTGTTTAGTAGAAGTCCCAGTTAATCAATATGAGACTGGTTGCTAAAGTTTGTTTCTAAATTAGGCTACTTTAAATGGAAAAATGGTACAAAGAGGCTGAACGCATCATAAAATTGGATTAAGTAGAAGGGTTGTACTAATTATATTGCTAAAACAAACCATGTAGCTGATCTGTCCCTTAGTCTTTGCAAATGCAAAAACGTTTAGAAATGCTTTGTGACAAAAGCCTCTTGTTAGAATGATTCTCTTCATAAAGGCAGGTCTAAACAGCACCACCGGCAATATTTTGTTCAACGAGGATAAAATGCCTGCCTACAAACTTGGTCATTTTTACACCCGGTTTTCGTTTGCATGCATTCACTCAGTATTCCTCAGTCAATTATTAATAGTCTGACGTTCCAGATTAGGAAAAGATGTATCTTTTGTAGTACATGATTGTATTAATTTGAGCATCATTATAAGAAAAACTACTATTTACGAAAGGAAAGATGCAGATAAGCTGTTAGGTTGAGAAGTTGCACAGCGAATCAATATGTTTGACAGATACTTATACATGTAGTTTGATCCTTCTTAAGTTTTTTAAATCAGAAATTTCAAGCTTCTAGCCATCTTCTGTGGTATTGTGGGCCCATTCATGTCAGACATGGTCGAATTCTCATGACCAGCTCATATTGTCTGGGATAAAGACTCTTCTTTAAGGAATAATTAATTAGGATCTGTCTGTATTGACAGACCTGGGCATTAGAAACTCTGTCTTGGTTCCATTTGGGTGCATTTTTTGGGCAGGTTCTTAGCTTTTCTCCCTCATAAACCCTGAAAATGGCATCCAAACCTCTTGGAAAGGTTTTCGTAATCATAGTTATATTTTTGTTGTGTATCATTCTGGACAGAACAGAGTCAGTGTAGATGTTTTCACCCAACTAGGCTAACTTCTTGTAGGACAAGATCAATATGGGATGTCTTTGACAATAATCTGGTGTCCTCTGATGATCTTAGGACATGCAAGTAGTATAGGGGTACCTATGGGTGCAACTTTGACTAACCATGTGTCACATCAAAATTTTGACCAACATATTAATATATTTGGTCTAATGGGGTGTTTTTGACTTTAATTTTTATTTCCGAATTAGCTTACATGGTCATGAAGTGCAGAACTGCTTTTAAAAGATGCAGACAAAAAAGTCTGGCAAAATGGGCAGACCTTAATCAGGCTGGGCTTTTACCACAGTTTTTGCCAACAACTAACCTCCAATGAGCCAATGGACTAACTTTGATTGTAGCCACAAGTTTTGTTGTTTTTTTCTATAAGTTTAGATTATTTTTTTAAACGATAAAATAATAGTATATTTACTTGAAATACCATGCTCGAAAACTGCTGCAGCACTACAGAACTAAACAAATTACAGGATAGAATTATGGCATGCTGAAGAACAAATTGGAATTTTTCTCTCAAATTTCAGTCTCAGTTTAGAATTCTGACAAATAAATACAAATTGCCAATTACATAGCAGTCACTGAGTCTATTTTAAAGCTATTTATACCATATGGAGAAAATTACCACAAAAATGTATTGCTGGCATGATTCGTTTTAACATATGAGCCTGTGCGTGAGAAAACCAACAATTTGGGTTCCCACCAGGTCTGACACGAACCGGGCTGTACAGTCACAGAAGTACAGAAGATGGTTAGAGGCTGGAAATTTTGGATTTAGGAAGTAGAGAAATTGTACTATCGGTATAGCGAAAACAAAGGCGCTGATCAGCTTCGCAGTTACTGCAAAGCTGATCTTCGCCTTTGTTTTCGCCTATGCAGATTGTTTGTTTTCCCATAGGTTCTTTAAGTAGGTTTTAGATCTTTCATATGGTCAGATCAAACAAGGGAATATCCATAAGCTTTAACACCCTTCAGACATAAAAGGAATTGTCGCTGATACATGTACTTGGGGCATGTCATCCAGGGACAAGCAACAAGACTCAGAACATAAAATCTTATAAAATCAGTAAACAACAATAGGGAGTAAAAACCTGTTTTGGAACTACGACTGATTGGTGGTAGTTTTTTTCCACAGAGGTACTTCAATCTGAGAGCCTTATATTGATTTCATCTGTGTGGGCTCTTCTCTTTCGCATCTCTGGATAACATTTGTTGAATCTTTCCATACTTGTCTGAATTAATTGTTGGAATTTGATTTTGGCTGCATGAAAGCATCCTCAATACAATCATGAGCCGCCTCATGAGAAAACCAACAATTTGCACAGGCAAAAACAAAGAGGCAGATCAGCTTTGCGGTAAACGCGAAGCTGATCAGCGCCTTTGTTTTCCGCTACATGGATAGTACAATTCCTCTACTTTCTGAGTCTAAAATTTCCAGCCTCTAGGCATTGTCTGTGCTTGTGCAGCTCCGTTTGTGTCGAACCTGTTCGAAAACCACATTATTGGTTTTCTCACGAGACGGCTCACATCCTCAATACATCCCTGTCTGCTTTGCTATTCAGTCCTATTGATTCTGTCCAAGCAGAGTTGAGCTGTGATGTGAGAAAGCTGGTATTCTTCTTGATATTCGACCTGGTCTGAAACAAATCAGCCTGTACAGTCACTAAAGAAGGCAAGAAAGTTGAAATTTCAGATTTAAAAAGAAGAGGGATTGTGCTATCTGTGAAGCAGATACAAAGGTGCTGAACTGCGCAGTTGTTTTTCCGTTTTTTTTTCCCGTTTTCCCGTTTTTCCGTTTTTTGATGTGACTCAACTGTTCCATAGAGAATTGAATATCTTTACGGAAGAAAATAATTATCGGATGCTATTTCTTACGACATCCCTGAAAATCCTCACACCCACACTCTTTGATCAAGATTTGCTGGAAATTTCTTTTGCGAAAAATCGGTTTTCAAACAAATCAGACATGAACTAGCTTGTGCAGCCACATAAAATGCATATTAAATTGGAAAGTTGTATTTTCCAGATATTAATAAGCAATAACGATTATCATCTGCTCTGTAGTGCAGCTGCTCTGCAGTTGTTTTGCATATGCTGAAAGGTTGTTTCTCTCATGATATGGATCACTGAGCGTGATTGTTATGTTTTGATTATTGATTACATTTGATCGAAAATGCTGTGTATGACGTAGGCAGACTGTCACACAACTTTCCCGTGTAAATAAGATTAAGTGGGTAGGTTCATGTATGAATGTGAACTTTTCCCTTTCTCTTTAAGCACCAAGCAAATAGGCATGCCTACAATATGATAAAGTAATATGACTGTAAGTAAAGAAATAGAATAGAAAGTCCAGGCACATAAAGTTTGTCTTTCGCTATCTTTTCTTGTCCTATCACTTGGTTCGCTATAGTTCATTTTGGTTCAGTTTCGTTGGTTTAAACTCTGGACTCTGAATGTAGCATTACCAAATGACACATAATAGCAGCAAAATTAAAGATAGATCAAGCCAAACACACATTCCCAGAGATATATACAGCAAATGTCATGAACCTTTAGCTATAATATCACTGTCACTGCCTCGAGGGACATTAAAGTCTCATTTACTTGTAGATTCAATAACCATTTCTCATTACCAGCCAAAGGCCAGGGTAAATTAGCAATCAGTGCTTAAGAAAGCAACTTTGTGGTTGAAAAGATGTGAAAGTACATGACTGGCTTTAATCTGAAGAAAGGCTTGGTGCATAGTACACAGAACTGCAAAAAAAAAAAATGCAGCGGTTTGAGAAGAAATAATAAAATGAACAATTTCAAGATTTGAAAATGACACTTGCTGCAGTTTTTGGGGTACATAGTAATGTAAATTCAGAAATTTTCACGTGACTTTTATTTCACAAATTTTCCATTTCCGAATTCTTAGCGAGTTCTTGAACTCGCGAGTGAGTGTTTATATATTCTATAATGTTTATAGTGACTCTTTATTAGTGAGAACTTTGAATTCGCGAGGCAACCAATTCGCGAAGATAAACGAAAATTAAGTTCTTGCAAATATTTCCGGATCTACAGTAAAAAAAGAACCCTGATTTTGTTGTTCAAAAATTCATTACCTGCAACTTTGTTTTTGTAATATGAGTTACTTGTGCTGTATCACTTTGCTGTCAGGTGTAATATTAAATGAGCCGCACCATGAGAAAACCAAATTTTTGCATAGGGGAAAACAAAGACGCAGATCAGCTGTGCAGTAACTGTATCGGCATCTTTGTTTTAGCTACACAAAAAGTACAATCTCTCTTCTTCTTAAATCTGAAATTTCAAGTTTCTAACCTGCTCCTGTGATTTTACAGGCTGGTTTATATCAGACCTGGTCAGAAACCGTAATTGTTGGTTTTCTCATGCACAGGCTCATTTGTAATATGAGTTACTTAATTGTGCTGCATTTCTTTTGCTGTCAGGTGTATTATTAAATATCTCTGATTTCAAGATTCAGGACCCAGTTGTTTAAAGCATCGTTAGCTTAACGATATTGTTAAGACACAAATTTGTTAAGCAAATATCAGCTAAAGTAACAAATACACTGTTATTTTTTGTTGAAAAAATGTGAGAATCCTTTGCAGTGCAAAGGATTGTCACATTTTTTCAACAAAAAATAACAGTGTATTTGTAATATTAATGTTTGAAATTTTAACGAAACGTTAACTAACGACGTCGTTAGTTTTGAACAACTGGGCCATGAATGTCAGACTGCAAACTGAAGGGTGTTTTTAAGGCAACTGAGTACCTGAGGCAGATACTGCTTTATTATATTTGTGACATAAATTTGCTTTTTAGCATATTGAAAGAAAAGGGTAGATCATTTTTGCTGACTTTATCAGTTTATGGGTGACAAGGGTGCTACATAGATAAATGACCCCTATACTTCCTCTATCCAAAGTTCCAAGCCTGCAGCCATTTTCTGTGGCTAAACAGTTTGGTCTGTGCTGAACCTTTCCAGAAATGCTTAAAGCAGGGCCCGAGGTTATTAAACATTTTTCATGCTCAACTCAGCTGAGCATGAAATTTTAAGTTCGGATGATTACTGAAATAACCAAAATTGGTTGAAATTTCAGGTTCTGATTGCCAAAGCCTGCAATTTAACCTGCTAATAAATGTTAAAATGCCAACAATTGTTGGCATTTTAACATTTATGAGCAGGATAAATTTTAGTCTCAACTGAGCTGAGCATGAAAATGTTTTTATAACCTCGGGGCCAGGTCTTCACATAATGTGGGTAATATCTTATCTCCCTTCTTCAGGTGAGCTACTTTGAGATCTACTGTGAGCGTGTTCGGGATCTGCTGAACCCTAGCAATAAGAACAACCTCAAGGTTCGGGAGCACCCTCTGCTTGGACCCTATGTAGAAGATCTCTCCAAGCTGGCTGTACAGTCATTCGATGACATCAATAATCTGATTGATGAAGGCAACAAAGCCAGGTAATTTTTAATTCATATGTGCTGATAGTAGTAGTAATAATAATAATAATAGTAATTTTATAAAAGAGGATAGCGTATTTGACAAATATACCAGTCTTACATATGGTCCTCAATTCAGTTGCAGGTCCCCTAAATGCCCTCTTGGGTAAAAAAAGGTACAAGTAGGCAATGATCAGGAAATGGTGCAATCAGAAAAAAAATCCCACTCCAAAAAAACGAGTTGGGAAAAATCTCAATTGACAATTAGGTATTTATAAATACTAGGAAAACATATTGTAAGCCTAGTGAGCAGCTATTTCCCAACAGGTGGCCACTCAGATTGATAATGATGGTCTTTAAGTAAGTTTGTTAATAAGATAATAATCAAATCAATGCTGAAGGTCTTGTTGCATATGGCAGGGTAGTAGCCACTTGTACTGGGGTGGTTTTTCTGGGTTAGCCCATTCCTTTTATCACATAAGGCCTCAATATCTCACGAGTCCCCAGCAGCCCCCGAAAGTGTCGATTAACGGCCATAAAAGCATCAACATTAATGCCTTCACGAATTTTATGTTCATTATTAGTTTCTATGGGTTTCAAGGATGATTTTGTCAGTTACTGATCAATGCTTATACTCTTCCTATTATAGGCTATCCGCGTAATTAACTAATTTAAGCATGGCATCTTTTTTATGGGACATAGGCAAACAGTATAGCCCCAGATGTGACGCCGCAGAATGCTGCGTCCCATCTGGGGCTATTCTGTTTGCTTAGAGGAATTTCATCGGAAAATGGAATAAAAATTCAAAATCACTCCTGATGTCCCTAATAATGAAAGTGGACTGACCCAAATGATAATGATGGGAAAACCCATTCGTCAAATATGGGTCAAAGTAAATAGTGTTAATTTAACGTACATGTTTCTTTGTAGAACTGTTGCGGCCACCAACATGAATGAGACCAGTTCTAGATCTCATGCAGTGTTTACTATAGTCTTTACACAGCATAGGTACGACAAGGCGACAAAAATGACAGGAGAAAAAGTGAGTAATAATTGAGTTTCTTAGACCTTGAATTGGGAAGATTTCCATATAGATATAATTTGATTTTTTTTTTTTTTTATTTAGTTTTACATCCCTTTCAAGATTATTTCAGCTCATATGAGACAGGCCAATCAGTAGATGGGGACATATTTCTTTGTAGAACTGATACGGGAGAACCCCGAGAAAAACCACTTGGCACACCCGCAAGCAGAACTTGGCTTGTCTCACGTGGCCAGAGTGAGGCTCTACCCCACACCAGACACAGCGTTGAGATGATTGAGTGATTAAGAAACAGCGCTCTTAACCGCTCGGCCACGGGGGCCGCCGATATTGAGCCATATCATATGAGCGGCCTCATGGGAAAACCAACAATCTGCATGTGCGAAAACAAAGGCGCAGATCAGCTTCGCGGTGACCGCGAAGCTGATCAGCGTCTTTGTTTTCGCTACTCGGATAGTACCATTCCTCTTCTACTTAAATCCGAAATTTCAAGCTTCTAGCTCTTTCCTGTGCTTGTACAGGCTGGTTTGTGTCAGACCTGTTCGGAAACCACATTGTTGGTTTTCCCACGAGGCGGCTCATATTATATTAGAGCCGCAATGTGAGAAAACCCTTCTTCAGTGTTTCCGACAGCCACAGAAGAGGGCTAGAAGCTTGAAATTCTGGATATAAGCAGAAGAGGAATTTTACTAACTAAAACTGTGTGTACAGAGCAAAGTGTATTTGCCTTATAAATTTCATATTTTCCAGTAAAGGATTCTGCATAAAAGCCAATTCTAATCGGTTTCAAATTTTGCCCCTCAGCAACCCCATAATTCAAATATACCTTAGTTCCAGTACCCATTAAAACTGAAATTATGGTATTCATGACTTGAGTAAAGGCAATGATAAGAATTGAATTTAGTTTTGTTTCACTTAAGTATAAGAAGAGTTTTTGTTGCAAAACAGCAATTTCAATAAAATTTCCGTACTTTTCCCCATTGTGGGCCCCTTGTAAAATATTGACTCTTTTAAATATTTATTTATTTGCAAATAATCCAGAAATCACTTTTTCAGCATTATTAAGTTTTATCTCACTGACTAGAACACCATTTTCTGATTTTATATTTATTTTGGCAGCCATCTTGGATTTTAGGCCGCCATCTTGAAAATTGGGTTAATTTTGATTGGCTAACGAGAAAATTTCAAATAGTTCGTGCTTATGAACATATCTGCCAAGTTTCATACTTGTATCCGGAAGTGCAGGGTTCATGTCATTTCCAGCTCCACTAAACCGAGTAGCGAAAACAAAGGTGCTGATCAGCTGTGCAGTTACTGCACAGCTGATCTGCGCCTTTGTTTTTGCATAGGCAAAAATCCTGTTTTCTTGCGTCGCGGCTCATTTTAAGACTACCTGGATATCATAGTTTGTCGATAAAGCTCTCACCTGTCACCACTGTGATCTGGGTTCGAATCTGGGTCAAGGCATGTGGCAGTGTAGTGGTGGCTCATCTGGGTTTGGAACTTTTCCCTGCGTTTTCTGGTTTCCTCCACCAAGTTTGTCCACATAATGCCAACACCCGTGCCTTCAAGAATGTTTATATAAGTCCCATGAGCTTTCTGTGTATTGGAGGGAAATAAATAAAAAACTTAAAATATTTTAAGCAATATCGTGGTTAAAAAAATATAAGCAATATCATTGGAATTTCTAATACTCAGAAAATTATCTTAATATTGGTTTTGTAATCTATAAAAGTTCAAATTACCTATTATATTAGAGGATATATAAGTTACATATTGTATAAAATTTGATAAGAATATTTATGATGTCTACATTCTCTAGGTGAGCAAGATCAGTCTGGTTGATCTGGCGGGAAGCGAGCGGGCCGACTCCACCGGTGCTAAAGGGGCGCGGCTGAAGGAAGGGGCTAACATCAACAAGTCACTCTCAACTCTCGGGCTTGTCATATCAGCTCTGGCTGAAATTGTAAGTATCTGTTTAGCATGCTTAGGTCTTGGACTATCGTGGGGTTTTCATGCTTAACTGAGCACAGAGCACAGAGTGTGGTTGAAAGAGGGTGCTAACGTAAGTTACTTGCAACCCTTGGGCTTGTTATATCAGCTTTGGCTGAAATCATATTAGTATTTGTAGTAGCACTACGCGCATAATTCTGAGATTATGGAATGCTTTTCCTGCTCACTTAAACTGAGCATGAAGTTTGAACTTCTCAGAATATTGAAATAACTGGAACCACTATATGTATCAAATATGGTTATTTATGGATCTACATTTGTTGGGCCGTGAGGGAGGGGTTGAAATATTGTATTGTTAGTATTGTGAACATGATAGGGGAGGAATAGGTTAATTAGTTCAAACATATTTATTTCATCTGATAACATATAAGCCGCGTCGAGAGAAAAAGGGATTTTCGCCTAGGCGAAAACAAATGTGCAGATCAGCTTCGCAGTAACTGCGCAGCTGATCAGCGCCTTTGTTTTTGCTACTCGGTTAGTATTATTCCTCTACTACTTGTAGCCAAAATTTCAAGCATCTAGCCTGCTTCTGTGACTGTACAGGCCGATTTGTGTCGCACCCGGTCGGAAACTCCGAAGACCAGTTTTCTTGCATCGAGGCTCATATAAATACAAACATGAATATACACAATCAGATAAGATATACTGCTTATTTGGTTCCTCGCATGTCAGCAATAGGTGGACTAAATACTGTTTTTAGCTCGCCTGCATGAAGTGCATAGAGCTATTGTAGTCACCTCGGTCGTCTCCGTTTACGTGTACGTGTACGTTTACGTCCGCGTCCGCGTCACACTTTCGGTTAAAGTTTTTAAAATTGTTATATCTTGATAGTCACTGACCAGAAACCATTCATATTTGGAACATTGCTACATATGAGGGTCCTCTGTGATTTAGCGTGAAGGGACCCATGGGGTCGTGCCTGGGGGCGGGGCTAGAGGTCAATATATCTAGGACACCTTTGTACAATGCTCAGATGCTGTGTTAGTTTCTCATCAACTGTAAAGCCTAGAACTGTCAAACCTTACATAAGGCTTCTCCTCGATGTCCCGACTCGGCACCAACATTGACCTACTGACCTTGACCTATATTTCATGCTTCAGTGACTTTGTCATTTTTTAAGCCAACCCTAAATATCTCATCAACTATAAAGCCTACAACCATCAAACCTTGCATATGGCTTCTCCTCGATGTCCGGACTTTGCACCCACGTTGATCTAGTGACCTTGACCTATATTTCGTGCTCTAGTGACTTTGTCATTTTTGAAGCCAACTCTTAATATCTCATCAACTATAAAGCCTACAACCATCAAACCTTGCATATGACTTCTCCCTGATGTCCCGACTCGGCACCCACATTCACCTAGTGACCTTGACCTATATTTCGTGCTCTAGTGACTTTGTCATTTTTGAAGCCAACCCTTAATATCTCATCAACTATAAAGCCTACAACCATCAAACCTTGCATATGGCTTCTCCTCGATATCCCGACTCGGCACCCACATTGACCTTGACCTATATTTCATGCTCCAGTGACTTTGTCATTTTTTAAGCCAACCCTTAATATCTCATCAACTATAAAGCCTACAACCATCAAACCTTGCATATGGCTTCTCCTCGATGTCCCGACTTTGCACCCACATTGATCTAATGACCTTGACCTATATTTCGTGCTCTAGTGACTTTTTCATTAAAGTTTTTAGAAGTCTATATCTCTTGAACGTGTTGATGGATCAAGTCGATACTTTGCATGTTGGTAGATATTGGTCTGAAGTTTTATGCAGTACCATCATGACCCACCCTGAGTGACCTTGAGGTCAAGGTCACAGACTTAGAATTTGTTTTGTTAAAGTTTTCGGTTAAAGTTTTTAGAAGTCTCTTGAACATGTAGATGGATCAAGTTGATACTTTGCATGTTGGTAGATATTGGTCTGAAGTTTTATGCTGTACCATTATGACCCACCCTGGGTCAACTTGAGGTCAAGGTCATGGCCTTAGAAATTTTTGGTTAAAGTTTTGGGTTAAAGATCTATATATCTCTATGTTGATGGATCAAGTTGAAACTTTGCATGTTTGTGGATATTGGTCTGAAATTGTATGCTGTACCATCACAACCCACCAGAGCGACCTTGAGGTCAAGGTGACTTTGATAAGTTTAGTGACAAAGCACAAGTCAGGCGAGCTACGCTGTCCTGCGACAGCTCTTATTATACTTCTGTTGTCAGGCTCAATTTAAGCGTGGTTTCTAATCAGCTGTTATAGTGTATTGTTATGAAGACTTGTCTTTCAATTATCAGCTAGCATGTTTCTAACATGTCTTTTCTAGTTTATTTTCCTGTTTATCAGGGTTTTTCAATGTCATTAGTCAAGGCTTATAAAATTGATTCTAGCCGACGCTTTAATATGAGCGAAAAGTGTGTTTTATATCCTTGTGCTTAATGAGGCTTTGCTCAAATTGGTCGCTTGTCAAGTTTATACGAAGTTCATTAGCTACATGGCTAGAAAATACCAGTCTGAGGAGGAAATCCATTGAAGAGTTGACTTATCATGCATTGAACATTGACTTTTATGGACATAGCTGAATTATATCAGATGAGCTTCATATTAAATGACTATCAGGCGCTGATCCAATACCCCAAATTTTGGTGGTTGGTACTATCTCGGGTGAACAGATTTCCTTATGATACATAGACTCATCTTGAGCCTGGTCCCATTTGTCTCAACTATGTGGGCATATGACCCTGATGTTCGATAAATACCTCTGCCATGTAGTGTCCTTGAGCAAGACATGTTTGATAAATACCTCTGCCATGTAGTGTCCTTGAGCAAGACATGTTCGATAAATGCCTCTGCCATGTAGTGTCCTTGAGCAAGACATGTTCGATAAATACCTCTGCCACGTAGTGTCCTTGAGCAAGACATGTTCGATAAATACCTTTGCCATGTAGTGTCCTTGAGCAAGACATGTTCGATAAATACCTCTGCCATGTAGTGTCCTTGAGCAAGACATGTTCAATAAATAACTTTGCCATGTAGTGTCCTTGAGCAAGACATGTTCCATAAATACCTTTTCCATGTAGTGTCCTTGAGCAAGACATGTTTGATAAATACCTCTGCCATGTAGTGTCCTTGAGCAAGACATGTTCGATAAATGCCTCTGCCATGTAGTGTCCTTGAGCAAGACATGTTCGATAAATACCTTTGCCATGTAGTGTCCTTGAGCAAGACATGTTCGATAAATACCTCTGCCACGTAGTGTCCTTAAGCAAGACATGTTCGATAAATATCTCTGCCATGTAGTGTCCTTGAGCAAGACATGTTCGATAAATATCTCTGCCATGTGGTGTCCTTGAGCAAGACATGTTCGATAAATGCCTCTGCCATGTAGTGTCCTTGAGCAAGACATGTTCGATAAATACCTCTGCCATGTAGTGTCCTTGAGCAAGACATTTTCGATAAATACCTCTGCCATGTAGTGTCCTTGAGCAAGACACTTCTTATGCTCTCCCTAGTTCTGGTTGATGCCCAGGAAGCAATGACTCCATCTTGACATGACTGAAAAATAGTTTATCATATGACGTGGCTGTTTTCCAGTGGATAACGTCATGTCATAAAAATGGTATGACCACACGTGTATTAACACTTTTGCGGGAATATGTAACGTCATTGATGACGTCCGTAACAACAATGTAAATTTTCATTGAAAATATGTCCACTGTGAAGGCGATAAAATACTGTTTTAAAAGTCATATGATAAAACGAATCTTACACTCGTGGTCATTTCATATGAAATTTATTAAACGAGCCAAAGGCCAAAGGCTTGTTTAATAAATTTCATATGAAATGACCACTCGTGTAAGATCCTCTGTTTAAAGGGACATAAGCAAAATAAAAAACAAAACAAAATGAAACCCTAAAACAACTCACATAATCTTGTAGCCTTTGAGCTTATAATAAGTATATAATTCTAAGTTAATAAAGTTTTTTTTTTTTTTTTTTTTTTTCTAACCTTCTATAAACAGGATTGTCTCTGTTGAAAAATGACAATCTGCAATTCTCAGGAGATATCTTATGGTCGTGTTGCCATGGCAACAGGTTGTTTTAGACTAAAGAATATTGATTACGTAATAGATAGATGAGCCTCCTCATGAGAAAAAAAAAAAAATCTGCATAGGCGAAAACAAAGGCGCAGATCAGCTTCGCGGTAACCGCGAAGCTGATCAGCGCCTTTGTTTTCGCTACTCAGATAGTACAATTCCTCCTCTACTTAACTCCAAAATTTCAAGCTTCTAGCCTGCTTCTGTGACTGTACAGGCCGGTTTGTGTCGGACCTGTTCGGAAACCACATTGTTGGTTTTCCCACGAGGCGGCTCAGATAGAAGTTGCGACAATAAAGAACTGGAGTCCTCATTACAAAAACTTGCCCATGCAATATATAGAGATTTTTTTTCACCTGTAAAAATTGAAAATTTCATCAGAAAAATTTCGATATTTTTCTTATTTTTGCTCAAAACATAGATCGTGGGTACTGGTTAGAACCGCCTCACCGAGGCGGTTCTAACAAGTACCCACAATCTATGTTTTGGAGCAAAAATAAGAAAAATAGGTATACCCCTGCATACCCCAGTTTTGCTATATAAAAGTGGGGTTTAAGGGGGTATACATTACACGGACATGTTTTCCAGATGTGTTTTGATGGGCTTTGTTGTTGTTTGAACATAAAGGAACCTGACATTCATGGTTTTATATGTGCAGCGTCATGATGAAACCGAATTCTCAGCTATGCAAAACAAAAGGCGCAGATCAGCTGTGCAGTAACTGCACAGCTGATCAGCACCTTTGTTTTCGCTATACGGATAGTACAAATCTTCTTCTTAAATCCGCAATTTCAAGTCATCTTCTTTAGCTGCACAGGCTGGTCGGAAACCTTGAAGACCATTTTTTTTTTTCTTCGTGTTGAGGCTCATTATGATATTGGTGATCATCCTTCATGACAGAAACTTGTCTATGGGGTCGATATAAAAAAAAGATGCATGCCAGTTGACAAATATGCTTAGCTGTGGAAACTTTATAGAGTCTGAAAATTTTGCATATAGATCTATACAGTTCAACCTCATTATAACGTGCCTCACTATAATGCGGTTTTCAATATAACATGGCCATGTCATGGCTCCCAAACAGATTATCTGCCTACTTGTCTCTTATAAGTAATCTCATTATAACATGGCTTCACTTATAACAAGTCTGCATCTATCGACCCCAAAAATAGTTTTATAATGAGGTTGGTCTGTAGCAAGTAAAGGTTGTACATAAACTACACTTTTAATAAATGAGCCACATCATAAGAAAACCAACATTTTGTATAGGCGAAAACAAAGACGTAGAAGATAAGCTTCGCGGTAACTGCGAAGCTGATCAGCACCTTTGTTTTCGCTACACAGATAGTACAATTCCTCTACTTTCTAAATATAAAGTTTTCAGCCTCATGCTATCTTCTGTGCTTGTACAGCTTGGTCTGTGTCGGCCCTGTTCAAAAACCACATTGTTGGTTTTCTCATGAGCTGGCTCAAATAATAAATCCCAGTAGTCCCGACAACTCTGATTTTCCTATGTAGAGATAGGAATCTACGACTATGTTTGTTTCAAGCAACATCGTAGGTGTTCCTCGGAAATTGTCTAAATACTGTCTGAGTGCTAACATTGTCTCTTGAGTCGATTTCAGACAAGCGATAATGATCTTTAATTTTCTGTCAGACAAGGTTTGTTTGATGTTTCTGAGCTACATGCAGAGTGAACAACTTTAAAAGTCAACCTCATTATAACGCTGTCTTTGGGGTCCATTGAGACGACCGTGTTATAAATGAAACTGTGTTGTAATGAGGTCACTTACTAAAGACTTATAGCAAAATACTGTATTCGTTCTAATTAGCGCACATGCTCCAATAAGCACACACCCTGGTTGTTTCCGAAAATCATTTGCATAAGCGTCTGGACTATCAAATTGTCATTTTATACCAATTTTACACATTAATACTGTATTGGCCGCGTTTAAACTTAACCTTATATGATCAGACACTATTTTGCAACGATTTGTACACTTAAATGGCATCATCATTGATATTTTTGGCATGGTAATTTCAGCATTTTATGCGTTGTTTTCTTTCCAATGTGCGCTTATTAGAACGATATTTTGTTACTTAAAGTTATTCTGAAAATTTAGCGCATTGTGCGCTAATTAGAATGAATACCATAATTAGTTACGGCTAAGTTTTACTGAAAACCGCATTGTACTGAGGTGCATTATAATGAGGTTCAACTGTTTTTCTGTCCATAGTGGATACTAAGTCTTGATCTAGGGCTTTATTTTCCCATCATGTAAAAAACAAGTTTCCTCATGACTTGGCTTTGTCTTCTGTGACAAGCATTCTCATGACACATTTGAGCGTCTTCTTGAGAAATCCGACATTTTGCATATGCGAAAACAAAGGTGCTGATCAGCTTCACAGTAAATGTGAAGATGATCAGTGCCTTTGGTTTCGGTACACATATAATACAAGTCCTCTGCTTTCTAAATCCAGAATTTCCAGCCTCTAGCCATCTTCTGTGCTTGTACAGCTCAGTTTGTGTAGAACCTGTTCGGAAACCACATTGTTGGTTTTCTCATGACACGGCTCATTTTATGGTTTGTCATATTCTATCTATCATACTCACTATATGAAAATGCACTTATGCAATATACAGTCTTTTCTTTCAGCTGTAAAAATTGAAAATTTTCTTATTTTGCTCAAGACAAATTAGAACCGTCGAACCATCTCACCTTGGTGACATCTCACCTTGGTGATTCTAACAAGTACCCATAATATATGTTTTGAGACAGAAAAAGAACATGTCCCCCTTATACCCTAGTTTTTTTTCTATATAAAAGTGTTGTGTTAAGGGAGTTTACTTTACACGAATATCTTATCCTGATATTTTCTGTTTGTCTTTCACCTTGCTTACGCACTCACAGAGCCAAGGAGATGTAAAAATGCATGTAAGTTGGTACACATTGTATAGTGTGTTGTGTTGCACGTCGTAGATGTTGTATTTCTGTGTCCATTTCCCCCAGCAATATTTTAGTGAACCTAAGAAAGAACACAATCCTCTTTGAAGATACACAAATAGAAATTGCATCACACAACAGTTTCCGAACTTACAGTTCCCACTACTCACATGAACACTTTCAGATCTTCTTTATACCTACTACACTCATGTACACATCATGCATCCCCTACATAAGAAAAGCAGGTTCTTGGATATACCTGATAGCCCTTTGACACAGCCGACATACAAATAGATGTATTAGAGCCATCTCTTTTGTGCAGATAAAGTCGAAAGACATGATAGAAGCAAAGTGTATGGCCATAATAAAGATTTTAACCCACAGTTTTTAGACCTTTTTGGGTATTCTTGGGAAACAATTGAATTGGGAAAAAATAGTGTGAGTTTGGGAAAAATTGCATGTGTTTGGGAAAAAATATTACATTTTTAGCCAAAGTCGGAAAATAACATTATAAATTTGGATTTTTCTGCTGATTGGAAATGTTTCTGTTTAATTGGGAATTTTTTTCGGCCAATTGGGAAAAATTTGGTATCGGAAACCGAACCTGGTTTTGCATAGAGAAAAAGCCCTGCAGTCTGTGTATATTATTTAGATAATGTTCACAAGAACTTAATTTGCTTTAATGTTCTTGAATTAATGGCCTTGTGAATTCAAGAACTTGTTAAAATGATATTTTCTAGCTTTGTTGTGGAGAAAATTACATGTTTAGAAGGAAATTGTTGTGAAGAGGATGCCATTCCAGGATCATTGTCAATTTTCTCTAAGATCATGATATTAATCCATATTTCACACCAGCTATTAAAGGCCTCGTCACACATAAGCGAAAATCCCTGCTCCGCAGACTTGCGTAGACTTGCGCTTTATTTCGAAAAGGGATTCTTGTTTGTTTTATATATTGCTTTTTGTCCTTTTCAACATCTAACGTTCTGACATGAGCATAGCTGTCGACTGGGAGGTATCTAACAAAACCTATTTTTCGCAATTAAACACAAGTCTGCGTCAAGCGATTTTCGCTGAGGTGTGACGACTCCTTTAGAGACAGCCAACTTGAGTGAGAACAACAAACGCAGAATGTAATCAGTACAAGACCCTGTTATCGCTTAAATTAACTAAAAGTTATACATGCTTCAAAGGCGAATTGGGTTGGCTGTGGAACTCAGTACATTGTATTTGTTAAGTATTTTCTCAATATACAGCATATTTCTCATATGAGTCACCGCATAAGAAAACCAACAATCTGCACAGGCGAAAACAAATGCGCAGATCAGCTTTGCAGTAACTGATCAGTGCCTTTGTTTTCGCTACAAGGATAGTACAATGCCTCTTCTTCTCAAATCCGAAATTTCAACCATCTAGCCTTTTTCTGTGACTGTACAGACTAGCTTGTGTCGGAGCTGGTTGGAGACACAAATCGTTGGTTTTCTCATGCTAATATATTTTCAGTCCAAGAAGAAGAAACAAAAGCAGGATTTTATCCCTTATAGAGACTCAGTGTTAACATGGTTGTTGAGAGAAAATCTTGGTAAGTCAACCTTTTAATGAGCCGCCTCGTGGAAAAACCAACAAAGTGGTTTCCGTACAGGTCAGACACAAACCGGCCTGTACAAGCACAGAAAAGAGCTAGAAGCTTGAATTTTCGGATTTAAGTAGAAGAGGAATTGTACTATCCGAGTAGCGAAAACAAAGGCGCTGATCAGCTTCGCGGTTACCGCGAAGCTGATCTGCGTCTTTGTTTTCGCCTATGCAGATTGTTGGTTTTCCCATGAGGCGGCTCTAATGAAGAATGGATTTGCCAATCATTATCATTTGGGTGAATCCACTTTAATTTGAAGGGTTATCGGGAGTGATTTTACTTTTTTATTAGTTTTGATGAAAATTTTTTTTGCAAACAGAATAGCCCCAGATGAGATGCATGGCCGTGTTCTGCGGCCTCACATATAGGGCTATACTGTTTGCCTATGCCCCATGTAATGAACACCAGGCTTATTTGAGTTAATATGTTGGACTTGGTAGTGAGAGACTGATGGGGATTCAAAATCGACCCCTGCCATACATTAGCCGCGTAACTGCACAGCTGATTGTTTTCGCTGTTACAATCTCTTTTCTCCTTATATCCAAAATTTCAAGTTTCTAGCCCATTTCCAAGAGTGTACTGGTCCGTTTGTGTCAGACCTGGTCGGAAACCCTGAAGACCAGTTTTCTCACCTCGCAGGTTCTTATGTCCTTGAGCAGATCTTGACCCTCCAATAGCACAAGAGGTCAAGAGTGCTAAACCTACTCTGTTGAATTGTTTCCGCTTGCAAAAGTCTCAAAGAATTCTTGTATTTATCCCTCTTGTTTCAAAATCCTATCTACTGATGAAACTGCCCTGTATTATTAGACATAATTAGATTTTTTATGTTGCTAATTACAGTGAGAGTTAAACCTTGTCCTTAAGCCTGTTAAAGTATCTGCTTGAAAAAGGACAATATTGGCTATATTTTTACAAAGCTCCCAGGATTGTTTTTTAGCATATTGCAATGCAGAGAGAAACAAGTATTGAGCAGCATCTTTAGATGAGCCGGGCAGTTCTATCAAGTACCTACTATCTGTGTTTGGATAAAAAATATGAAAAATAGGTATACCTTGTATACCAAGGTATACCCCAGTTTTACTATGTAAAAGTGGGATTTAAGGGGAATACTTTTTATGGACATGTTTTCCTGATGGAATGTGTCGACTCATACTCTCTATTTTCAGGAGGTAACTCTCTAGATTGCTATGGTTTCAGACTTTAGTCCAGCAGATATAAATTATGAGACTGAAATAATCTTGAAAGGGATGTAAAACTGTATAAAAAGAAAGGAAAAGATTTTTACATACTGTCTTTTCTGGAGGCAATGGCTATGGTTGTGGCCCTTAGTCCGGCAGATATAAGTTATAATGAGACTGAAATAATTGTGTAACTGATTTTTTAAAAAAAAATGATCTACCATGTCTCATACTCTATTTTTTCAGGAGGTAACTCTAAGACAGCTATGGTTGCTGCCCTTAGTCCAGCAGATATCAATTATGATGAGACTCTCAGTACATTGAGGTATGTACACAGTAAAAAATATTTTTTTAGAGAAAAAAAGTATGGTGAAGTTAATTGGTTTTGATTGTCATTGACCTGCATCACTATTTCCCATTTCTTCTACATTGCGCTACATTTGGTTTTAGATAGGATAAGCTATTTTTTCTGTTTTTAGGTACACTGACAGAGCTAAGCAGATCATGTGTAAGCCTGTTGTTGATAAAGACCCTAACATCAGACTATTACATTGCTTCTGCATTGCACTACATTATGCTGTTTTTAGATAGGTTAAGCTTTTTAGCTCCCCTGAGCCATAAGGCTCACAAGGTGAGCTTATAGGATGGCCATGATCCGACGTCCGTCCCTCCGTCCGTCGTCATCGTCCACCATTTTCAAAGATCTTCTTTTCTGAAACCACTTGGCCAATCAAAGCCAAATTTTATATGAAGCATCTATAGCAAGGGGGAACCAATGTGTATATAAATAATCCAGGTCACATGACCAAGATGGCCGCCATGCCCATATATGGTAAAAACCTTTAAAAATCTTCTTCTCCAGAACCCAAAGGCCTAGGATCTTGAAACTTGGCATGTAGCATAAGGGACTCGAGGTCCACAATGTGAATATAAATCATGACCCTGTGATGACCTTGACCTATTTTACAGCAAGGTCAACATAGGTTGCCAATGCATTTGAATGGGGAAAACTTTTAAAATGTCATTTAAAGTGAAAGTCTTCCAGGAAATGGGCAGTAGGACTGAATATTAATGATTCTGAAAAAAAAATTGACCAACAGGGGCTCATATGCCCCCACCCAGGGGCAATATACATGTATATCTCCATAATATTCAAACATCTCCTCTGAAACCGCTTGGCCAATCAAAGTGAAATTTTATGTGAAGCATTTATAGGATGGGGTAACCAATGTATATATAAATAATTCAGGTCACATGACCAAGATGGCCGCCATGCCCATATATAGTAAAAACTCTTCAAAAATCTTCTTTTCCGGAACCGGTTGACTGATTTCAACGAAACTTGGCATGAAGTATCGATGACTCAAGTACTACAATGTATAATTATATAAAAAAATCATGACCCTGTGATGACCTTGACCTATTTTACGGCAAGGTCAACATAGGTCGCCAATGCATTTGAAAGTCTTGCAGGAAATGCAGGAAATGCACAGGAATATTAATGATTCTGAAAAAGATCGGTCCCCAGGAGCTCATATGCCCCCAACCTGGGGCAGTATGCATGTATATTTCCATAATATTCAAACATCTTGTCCTCTGAAACCACATGGCCAATCAAAGCCAAATTTTATGTGAAGCATCTACAGGATAGGGTAACTAATGTATATATAAATAATCCAGGTCACATGACCAAGATGGCCGCCATGCCCATATATGGTTAAAACCCTTCAAAAATCTTCTTCTCCCGAACCGGTGGACCCATTTCAAAGAAACTTGGCATGAAGCATCGATGGCTAAAGTACTACAATGTATATATAAATCATGACCCTGTGGTGACCTTGACCTATTTGACGACAATGTCAACATAGGTTGCCAATGCATTTGAATGGGGAAAACTGTTAACATGTCATTTGAAGGGAATAAATAAAATAGAAATTGGCAAATGGACAGAATATTGATTATTCGGAAAACAAATGGCCCAAGGGCTTCATCTGCCCCTGCACTGGGGCTTAATACCATAATATTCAAACATGTTTATTTGCGTATGTAGCAGATCTCAGGTGAGCGTTTACAGGACCATTGGTCCTCTGTTGATACATCAAAGTCATCAAAATCAAATTGGTGAATGTAATGTAAAGAATTGTAAGTTTTTGGTGGCCATCTTGGATGTTGTTAATCTTAAATATCTTATAATTGTTCATTAAACAACATATTTGTATTGAATCCAGTGCAATAAAATCAAACAGAGTGTAGTTTGTTGACTACATGTTGTAGGAACACAACACATGTGATTTCTAACAGCAATTTGGGAAATACCTGAAAACATGTAAAATCTGAAATAAGGGGGTGGGGTAAATGAATATTGAATAACTTTGCAAATAATGTACAACTGTGCCTTATATGACCAGTTTCTAGTATAAGACAAACTTATTCTTTGATGAAAGTGAAATGAAGCCAAACAAATCACTTATTTTCATGCCAAAAAAATATTTTTGTCTCTAGTTGGCCTCAGAAACGACCCCCAAGGCCATATAAGTTGAATTTTAAACACCATGTCAACCTGAAATATTATCAATTTTGCATATTTGGATGCCTCAAACCTGTAAGATTTTAGAAAATCTCAAAATATTGTGTATATGTTTTACCTGAAATCAGTGAAATGCATATATACTCCAAAATTTTGATTTTTCACTTTGGCGGCCATGTTGGACGCCATCTTGGATTTTTCAGCCCGCCATCACTTTTGCCAATTTATGCCGGCAGTTCCATAAACTACAGACTCTGTTGAACATTTTGATATATGAAACGTTTTGTTATACCGGATGACCGGGTACCTCATTTTTTTAGCCTGGATTGTCACCCTACCAAATGCCAAGAACATCTCTTCATAAAGCAAACAGTTTCTGAAGAGAAGATTTTTAAAGATTTTTTCGAAAATATGTCCTTTTTGCGGACCCAGCAACCAATGAAAATAAGCGATCAGGATGAAGGTCATCTGAAACGTAGAGCACTACTCAATAAACATTTCTCTAAAATAAAACTCAAATATCTCCAATGAGAAAGCAAAAATTTCCACTTTTTTCTATTATAAGTCTATGGGACTATGGGACATATAAGTTGCCATGGCAACCAGAGTTCTTATCCGATCTTAACAACCCAGATGCTTCTTGTTCTTACATGTATATAGCCCTGGGGCAGGGGCAGACAACCCCCTGGACCCAAAATATTTTCATAAACTTAAATCTTCTGTCCATCTGCTCATTCCTAGCAAGTTTTCTGCCATTAAATGACATTTTCCTATTTTCCCCATTCAAATGCATGAGCGACCTAAGTTGACCTTGCCGTAAAAAAGGTCAAGGTCATCCCAGGGTCATGATTTATACAAACCTTGTAGAGCTCCATTGCTTGATGCTTCATGCCAATTTTCAAAATCATAGACCTGCTGGTTCTGGAGAAGAAGATTTTTAAAGGTTTTTGCTATTTATAGCCATGGCGGCCATCTTGGTCATGTGACCTGGACCATTTATACAAACTTTCATTCCCCCTTTCTTAGGATGCTCTATATAAAATTTGGCTTTGATTGGCCTAGCGTTTTCAGAGGAGAAGATCTTTGAAATTGTGAACGACTGACAATGACAACGACGGACGACAGAGCATCGGTATACTATAAGCTCACCTGTGAGCCTTTGGCTCAGGTGAGCTAAAAATCCCCTATTTGCATGAACATGTAATGCATCAAAGGAAATTATGAAACTATTGAAATCATTTTTTCAGAATTACAACTTAAATAAAGATACCCCTATGTTTATCTAGGAGAGATGAGCTATCTAATGGCTTTATTGCAATAAAACATTTGTTGTTCCAAGAGCAAGTTCCTTTAACTGATTGCAAATATCTTTAAATTTGAAGAATCAAGCAATTCAGGATGTACCGTTTGTGGGATGCACTGCAAATGTTTTTTACTGGTTAGGTCATTATCTTTTCCTCGGCTCGTTATTAGTCCACTGGACATAATTTTTTTTTGAAAACTATTTCTTGTTATTGTGTTTGTGTCAAGGGGGATAATAGGAAATACATTTTATATGTACTTAGTATTCCAGTTCTCATAAGGTGTTCTTTTAATTTCTTGGTAGGATTAAAAAGTCAGTCATTTTAATGATTTCAACAATAAGATTGATGTTAATCAGGAATTTATTGTTTTAATTAGCAACCTTTTCCATCAGACCTTCAACCCTTCGTTTACACCCTTGTTATTTTAGAATGCTACCATAAAATAAAACACAAACTGATATACTTGATTTGTCTTTATATATGTTATCCATTTATATTAAACTCAATTTCTTATGATCTCTTCACAGAAGGTGGATACTCAGGTGTCTTTTCTGGGAGAGATGAACTATCCAATTTGTTCGACGTCCTCTGGACTTGTGCACCTATGCTGTCCATGCATAATGCATTGTTTGACCGTTTAGATCATAATAGAATCTGTGCCTGTATAAAACAAAAATCCCCTTTTTGCATGAACATGTAATGCATCAAAGGAAATTATGAAAGTATTGAAATCATTTTTAGCTCACCTGAGCCGTTAGGCTCACCAGGTGAGCTTATAGGATGGCCATGATCCGGCGTCCGTCCCTCCGGCCGGCCGTCCGTCCGTCCACAATTTCAAAGATCTTCTCCTCTGAAACCACTGGGCCAATTAAAGCCAAATTTTATATGAAGCACCTATAGGAAGGGGGAACCAATGTGTATATAAATAATCCAGGTCACATGACCAAGATGGCCGCCACGCCCATATATGGTAAAAACATTTAAAAATCTTCTTCTCCAGAACCGGTGAACCGATTTCAATGAAATTTGACATGAAGCATCTATGACTTAAGTACTACAATGTACAATCATGACCCTGTGTTGACCTTGACCTATTTTACGGCAAGGTCAACATAGGTCAACAATGCATTTGAATGGGTAAAACTTTTAAAATGTCATTTATAGTGAAAGTCTTGCAGGAAATAGGCAGTAGGACAGTATATTAATGATTCTGAACAAAAATTGGACCCCAGGGACTCATATGCCCCCACCCAGCGGCAATATACATGTATATCTCCATAATATTCAAACATCTTCTCCTCTGAAACCGCTTGGCCAATCAAAGCCAATTTTTATGTGAAGCATCTATGAAATGGGGGAATTAATGTATATATAAATAATCTAGGTCACATGACCAAGATGGCCAGCATGCCCATATATGATAAAAACCTTTCAAAAAACTACTTCTCCGGAACCGGTGGACCGATTTCAAAGAAACTTGGCGTGAAGCATCAATGGCTAAAGTACTCCAATGTGTATATCAATCATGACCCTGTGATGACCTTGACCCAGTTTATGGCAAGGTCAACATGGGTTGCCTATGCATTTGAATGGGGAAAACTGTTAAAAATTTTATTAGAATGGCAAAACCAGCAGGAAATTGGCAAATGGACAGAATATTGATTATTCTGAAAAAAAAAAAAGAAAATGGCCCAAGGGCTTCATCCCTGCACTGGGGCTAAATACCATAATATTCAAACATGTTTATTGGTATATGCAGCAGATCTCAGGTAAGCGTATACAGGACCATTGGTCCTCTGGTTTCTGTTTTTAGGTATGCCGACAGCTAAGCAGATCATGTGTAAGGCTGTTGCTAATAAAGAACGTACTATCAGACTAATACATTGCTTCTACATTGCACTATATTATGCTCTTTTTAGATAGGCTAAGCTTTTTTTCTGTTTTTAGGTATCATGTGTAAGGCTGTCCTAACACCAGATAAATACATTGCTTCTATATTACACTACATAATACATATACTGTTTTTAGATAGGCTGAACTATTTGGTTTCTGTTTTTAGGTATGCTGACAGAGCTAAGCAGATCATGTGTAAGGCTGTGGTTAATGAGGATCCTAATGCTCGACTGATCCGAGAACTCAAAGAGGAAGTGGTCAAACTACGGGAAATCCTCTCACAGGAAGGCATTGATGTAGGACAAGGTGAGATGAAGGAACTCTACAGATAGTTGAAAAATTGCAAACATTGCTTTTACAATATGATAGGGGAGTGCCGCGGGTAACCAAGTGGTTTGTGTGTTGGACTCCAAATTCTTGAGGTCCAGTGTTCAAACCCCGTTGGTTTGGGGTTATGGCCTTGAGCATGACACATTAACTCCCCAAAATACCAAGGAAGTGCTGGCTCTGGCCAGATATTACTGAAAAATTGTTGACTGTGATGTTAAACCACAAAACAAACCAACAAACAATATAGAAGAAAAAGACATAAAAAAGGCAGGGCTATAAATTGTTGGATGACGGCATTTATATGCATTTATTGTATACAACAGCTCTGGTAGTACAGATTGATTAACCCATATTTGAAGAATGGATTTTCCCATCATTACCATAAGGGTGAGTCCACTTTCTTTTTTTACGAGTGATTTTCAATTTTTTGATGAAAATTCTCCAAGCAAACAGATTAGCCCCAGATGGGACGCCGCAGAATGCGGCGTCACATCTGGGGCTATTCTGTTTGCCTATGTCCCATAAAAAGAACACCAGGCTTAAATGAGTTAAAACTGTGCGATTACATGTGGCAATTATTATAGCATGATTCGACTCCAAATGCTACATTTGATTTAAAGGGTTACAAGGGGTATCTAAGGTACAGCCAAGATCAAGGAAGAGTTCTGTCAACGTAGATGGGGAGGATGCCGTCGAGCGGTTGCAGATGTCGGAAAAATTGATCGCCGAGCTCAATGAATCATGGGAAGAAAAATTACGGAAGACAGAATCTATACGAAAAGAAAGGTAAATTTTGATTTAGTAACATAAAAAAAATATACTAGCATTGTTTATTATGTTGGCTACGTGAGTGAGTGAGTTTATGTGGTCAATTTTATCCTTTGTGCTTTTGAATAAATGCTTTTTAGCTCACCTGAGCCAAAGGATTGATTTCAGCAGTATTCTTTTAAAAGGTTCAGAATCTGAGGAACATTATGGGAGCCACATCGTGAGAAAACCGGTCTTCGGGGTTTCCGACCAGGTCTGACACAAACTGACCTGTACAGTCACAGAAGCAGGCTAGAAGCTTGAAATTTCGGATATAAGAAGAAGAGGAAATATACTATCCGTGAAGCGAAAACAAAGGCGCTGATCAGCTTCACGGTTACCGCGAAGCTGATCTGCGCCTTTGTTTTCGCCTAGGCAAAAATCCGGTTTTCTCACGATGCGGCTTATGGTATCCTTGTTTGAAATGCTTTATTTGTCTGTACTTTGACAAAATGAGCCTTTGTATGACAAAACCAACAATTTGGGTTTCAGACCAGGTCCGACACAAACCAGCCTGTATAGTCACAGAAACAGACTAGAAGCTTGAAATTTTGGATGTAAGTCACAGAAACAGGCTAGAAGCTTGATATTTTGGATGTAAGTCACAGAAACAGGCTAGAAGCTTGAAATTTTGGATGTATTAAGTCACAGAAATAGGCTAGAAGCTTGAAATTTTGGATTTAAGAAATAAGAAGCATAATGTTCTATTATGGAGCAAAAACAAAGGCACTGATCAGCTATGCAGTTACTGCACAGCTGATCTGTGCCTTTGTTTTCGCATATGCAGATTGCTCGTTTTCTGATGCAGCAGCTCAGATAAAAAAGGTAAATTGATGTATTCAGTTTGTCTGGAAGCATGTCCTAAAATGTGACTGAATTTTTTTTTTTCTCAGAATGTTCAGAAATTAATTTGTCTGCCATGTAATGTGTAGACTATAGAGAAAGTTTATATATGAGCCGCGACGCGGGAAAACCGGTCTTCGGGGTTTCCGACCAGGTCTGACACAAACCGACATGTACAGTCACAGAAGCAGCATAGAAGCTTGAAATTTTGGATTTAAGAAGAAGAGAAAGTGTACTATCCGTGTAGTGAAAACAAAGGCGCTGATCAGCTTCGCAGTTACTGCGAAGCTGATCTGCGCCTTTGTTTTCGCATTGGCAAAGATCCGGTTTTCTTGTGACGCGGCTCATATGTGCCTGGTCACAAGGAAACCTTTCTTTGGTATTGTACCTTCTGTTATAGAAACTAGTTAGACCCTTAAAAGAAAAGGGATTGTAATGTCGAGAACAAAAGAAAGCTACTAGTCAGATTTTGTAAATAGATACGGTTCAGCACTTGCATATTACATGTGGACAAAATTTTAATATAATTTTATGAGCCTTTGCATTCATGAGAAAATCAACAATTTGGGTTTGCAACCAGGTCCAACACAAACCAGCCTGTAGAGTCACAAAAAATAGCTAGAAATTTCAGATTTAAGAAGAAGAGGGATTGCACTATCCTTGTAGCGAAAACAAAGGCGCTGATCAGCTGTGCAGTCACTGCACAGCTGATCTGTGCCTTTTGTTTTTGCCTATGTGGCGGCTCATATAACCTTCACTTTGACTTTCAGAGAAGCGTTGCTAGCAGAAATGGGTGTTGCCTTGAAACAAGATGGTGGAACTATAGGCGTCTTTACACCTAAAAAGGTAAAATTTCATGACAGAGCTTTCAGGAAATTCTGGCATTCTACATTTGCAAAATTATTCCTCACATCATTTCACAACCTTTTCAGGCGGCCCACGTGGCTGAGCGATTAAGAGCACTGTTTCTTAATCACTTGATCATCTCACCGCTGTATCTGGTGTGGGTTCGAGCCCCGCACTGGTCACATGTGAGACAAGCCAAGTTCTGCTTTCGGGTGTGCCAGGTGTTTTTTCTTGGGGGTTCTCCCATTTTCGCCCCACCTACAGATTGGCCTGTCTCATATGAGCTGAAATAATCTTGAAAGGGATTAAAACTGAATTAAAAAAAAAAAAAAAAAATAAATAAATAAAAAAAACCCTTTTCATCACTTACCCCAAACTTGACTGCATCATGTGTTATGAGCTCTCAAATGTGCTAATACACAAATTTTATGAAGAAAGAAAACCTTTAGAAAGATTTGATCACAATTAGAAGTTAAAAGAATTGAAAATATGACTCTCTTTAGCTACTAACAGCTTAAAATGCTTAAATTTGTCATCAAACACCCCAAGTTGTAATAACATTTGAGCCGCTGCATGAGAAAACCAACAATTTGCATAGGGGAAAACAATGCCGCAGATCAGCTGTGCAGTAACTGCACAGCTGATCAGCGGCTTTGTTTTTGCTGCTTGGATAGAACAATCTTTCTGCTTCTTAAATCCGAAATTTCAAGCTTCTAGTCTGCTTCTGTGGCTGTACAGGCTGGTTTGTGGCAGACCTGGTCGGAAACCAAATTTTTGTTTTTTTCACGCATAAGCTCATTTGACTTTCACTTTAAATAATGATTGTATTTTCTGATTGTTTTCTCTGTTGTAGACACCTCATCTAGTCAACTTAAACGAAGATCCACTGATGTCTGAATGTCTGATTTACTACATCAAAGATGGAACAACCAGGTAACACTTAGTTCTCATAGTGGAGAAATGAGGGTGATAGCTTATTCTAATGCACTTGAGAATGTAACTCGATGTCTGATCGGAAAAAATTTGCGACAGTATATTCTGTGATATACCACTGGAAACCCAAAGTTTTGAGCAACATTGCTTGTGGTCACGGTTAAATACTTTGCTTGTGACACTCACTACATTTTAGATGTAACAGTTTATAGTTAAAAAGTACATAAGAATGGGGATAACAAATTCAATTTTTTCATTTGGGTGGTATATCATTTTCTTGCACACCAGACAGAAATTGCCACACTTTTTGCCTGGGTGATAAAATTGCATCTCACCCAGGTGTTCTCACCCAGGCTAAAAAAAATACGCAAAACCTTGAAATAAACCAGATTTTGGGGGTTGTTGTGCAAGAAAAAGAATCTAATATGGTGTTCTGTTCTAGATGGAAGTTTCCAACCCTCGGGATGACCGTGCTGAGCGGAACCTCGGCGGAGCCTCAGTTCCGCTCAGCACGGTCATCCCTTGGGTTGGAAACTTCCATCTAGAACAGAACCCCATATAAGATTCTTATAGTATATATGGTCGGAAATCATGTTTTACGACAAATTTTCCGTGTATATATCCCACAATATACCACCGCAAATGAAAATTTTAATACAGTTATCTGAAAATAGGTAGCTTGTCTGATTTCTAACAAAGTTGACTCTGTGATGGATCCTCATGTGTGGCACATTTCTCTATGAAAATTTGGTCATGAAGATACTACTACGGCCATTCTTCTACCCGGTACTTCCAGTGATTAAAGAAAAGCACTTGACTGTTATTGGTGAAAGAAACATGCACAAAGTAATTACAACCTATTGGTGAAAGAAACATGCACAAAGTAATTACAACCTTCCTGTGTGAGGCTTGCCCAGGAACAGTCAAGCGAGTAAGACTGACCGTCATGACATGGACTTAGCTGTTCACTGTGTACATAAAGCACTATACAAGCTATTACAAGCAAATTCATAGTGGAGATAAAGTTTGGACATGGACTTAGCTGTTCACTGTGTACATAAGGCACTAATATGAGCAAATACAAACAAATTCATACTGGAAATGAAGTTTGCAAAGTTGTACCCAGAAAATTTCAAGTTATACACACAAAGAGCGAAAAAAGCCAAATCTATAATTTTTTAAAATGACAAAAAAAGCCTTATCAGTTTTAACTTTTTACATTACGCATGTGCGTACTGTGAGTTTAGGATGGTACACCTATGATTTGGCTGACCCCATGAATAGATGAACCTATTCTAGGCCTGTCGTCTAGCCTCATAAATAAATTTGTCTGTTTTGACTAAAAATTAGAAAAAATATCGAAACTTTGAAAAATACCATTTGAGCCGCGCCGTGAGAAAACCAGATTTTTGCCTATGCGAAAACAAAGGCGCAGATCAGCTTCGCAGTAACTGCGAAGCTGATCAGTGCCTTTGTTTTCACTACCCGGGTAGTACTATCCCTCTTCTTCTTAAATCCGAAATTTCAAGCTTCTAGCCTGCTTCTGTGATTGTACAGGCCGGTTTATGTCAGAGCTGGTCGGATCTCCCGAAGACTGGCTCATTTTATACCTTATAAAATTTCTGTAGGCATGTTTTAGTAATGTTGAATTCTGTCTCTTACAGAGTCGGCAGTGCAGAGGGGGGTAAAAGTCACGACATTCAGCTCAGTGGCACTTATATCAAAGAGGAACACTGCACTTTTGAAAATGACGATGGTAAAGTGACGATATTTCCCTGCCCGGGGGCGCTGATATACATCAATGGCCGACAAGTTACACAACCCACCGAGTTAAAGATAGGTGCAAGAGTTATCCTAGGGAAGAACCATGTGTTTAGATTCAACCATCCAGTACAAGGTAAAAAGGGCTACATAAATAGAGTAATTAATAGTAGGTTTGATATTTCTTTTTAGAAAATTTCTCATTTAAAACATAATGAGAGTACTTGTTACTACATGTAATCTTGTAGGGATGCAACTTTTCACAGGGTATGTTAAAAAGTATTTCATAAAAGTGTTTTGTGGAAATTCTTTAGAATTATTTGCCCTATTTCTAACTGTATTGCAACAAAGTCCGTGTCTAAAATGTTTTAAATGTTACAAAATTAAAATTTGGTTATTCCCATGTTGTTTCTGTTGTAGCCCGTCAGAGCAGAGTTATCCTTCTGGACCCTACAGAGGTGCCCGCTGGTAAGATGATTTACATTACGAAAACATGCCCATGGAATATATAGATATCCTTTAAGTTGTTAAAAATGAAAAATTTCTGTTGAAAAATTTTGATATTTTTCTTATTTTTGCTTAAAACATAGATTGTGGGTACCCATTAGAACCGCCACGGTGATTGGAGTTCTAACGAGTACCCACAATTTATGCTTTGGAGCAAAAGTAAAAAATAATTGGTATACCCCTGCATACCCCAGTTTTGCTATATAAAAGTGGGGTATAAGGGGGTATCTATTACACGGTCATGTTTTCCATATGATATGAATTTTTTATTGACATGTCCAAAAATGGAAGCCCTCATGGCATATTGCCCTGTAATTTAGGTATCAGAGGTTCAATCACCTGCTTCTTCAGTCTTTCGGATGAAACTCTGTATCAAGGTGCCTTTTGGTTTGACCTTAGCTGTAGGTGGGAGGTTGAACCCTAGATCAACTACAAACACACATGAGCCGCCACATGGGAAAACTAACAATCTGGATAGGCGAAACCAAAGGCGCAGATCAGCTTTGCAGTAAATGTGAAGCTGATCAGCGCCTTTGTTTTCGCTACATGGAGAGTGCAATTCCTGTACTTTCTAAATCCAAAATTTCCAGAGTCTAACCATCTTCTGTGATTGTATAGCCCGGTTTGTATTGGACCTGGTCGGAACCCAAATTGTTGGTTGTCTCACGCACAGGCTCACATTATAATGTTATTTTGGCTTAGCCCTCCATTGTTTAATTAAGTGAGTGAAATTTGAAACAAAAGAATATTCAGGGTTTCAGTCCTTAAGCTTGATTTATTTTCCCACCAATTTACAATCCATTGATAGATTTCCAGTTCATTGAATTCATGGGCATGATTCATTTTCACTTTATTGTTGGGATGTAAGCGAGTGTACGTGTAATCTTTCCAAACCATGCTTTTAAGAGAGCGAAATATTGTAGGAAAATTAGTCTTCATCTATTAAATCTAAAGCTGTCTTATAACAAAATTAATGTGTATTCGCGGCAATGACGCCCCATTACATAGCTGAAATAACATCCAAATTGCAGCGGCTAATATATAGTACACATATGTATGGCAATTTGCCCTTAATCAATTTCATAGCTTTTGGCCAATGAATTTGGTCTGCTTTGTTAATAACTTTCATCAAATTCAGTCTTGGTATACAGGATCAGTAATCACTGCTGATGTTCCCTAATGAATTGTCTAATATAGGACTTGCAAATGATTCGTTTAGCATAAACAGAAGGCAACATGTCTGATAAAAGTAACTAATGCAAAATAAAATGGTTATGAAAAAAGAATGATACAGGTCCTGAAAGCAGAGATTCGATAATTAGCATGGTATCCCTAGGCGCATCAGTTTAGACAGCAACAAAGGAAACTGCCATCCAAACACAGAGGCTACGTTACTCTCCAAACTGCAAAATTTCTGAGTCTCCCCATCGAAAACAACACAGCCAAAACTCTGTAGCGATAAGAAACCTCAGAAAAATAGCAGCTTAGAATATAGACACTAGTCTAGTGCGCTCTATTACCCAGTGATACCGTAAAGAAAAGGATGTGCCGGTTGTGGACAACCAGAGGGCGGGAAAAGACCCGGTCAAGCGGATGAAGAATTTGTCCTATCCGAAAGCAGGACCAGATCGATTCCCACCCCCAAGACATCCACACTACACCGTATAGCAGCTGCAATAATGCTGCTCGACCACCAGAAAAATGCAGCTCACAAACAGGGCCAGCAATTGTGTCAGAAGCTACGCGACACACAAGATGACTTGCCATTGAACCAACACACACAATAAATGTTCCTCCATAAGTATAAATGTTCCTCCATACGTCATGATCACATATATTTATCCCTATGTCCGAATCCCTGAATAGAAACGTCTGGTACATTGAACCAACACACACGATAAATGTTCCTCTATAGGTATAAGTGTTCCTCCATACGTCATGATCACATATATTTATCCTATGTCCGAATCCCTGAATAGAAACGTCTAGTACATACCCGATGACATATATGCCAGAGTAAGTCATTGGTAATGATAACGCAACCACCATTTTACAGTGGAAGGCTCAGTCCCGTGGTAGAAAAACTGTCCATATATCCCCGGACGGCCCATTCAGCAATAAATCGTATATGGCAAGTGAACATCAAGATGGCATTAATTGTCTGAAACGAGTGAACAAAGTTTGGCAGTATCATAGTATAGAAAAAAGGGGGTAGTGGAGGGTGGGTTGATTTCAAATTGCCGCTGACAATATCCGCAAGACCGGAACAACAACGGACTTGCGCAAGCGCACTGATTAAAAGGCTGCACTTGTTTGGTAGTATATATGGCTGTCCGATCTAAATTCTGAAAAACGAACAGAATGACTAAAAACCGGAATCACATTAAATACCAACCCAACCTCACACTACATTCGTTCAAAATTAAAGTCAAGCATATTGTACAACAATAGCTTTTATTAATTTATGAAACGAATGTAATAAACAAAGAATAAAATGTTTAACTTTTATATTTGTTATCAATTATTTCACATAACATGAATGCAAACAATATATATGTATAATTGGCCCACAAGGTCACAATAGCTTGCCCTGCCTGTTCGCCCACAGTGTCTGTGTAGTCGAGAAGCAAAAAACTGCAAAACCCAATCATAAATTTCAACCATACTGAAGATAGAGACATTTGCCAGTCTGTTTCATTCAATTACTCTGATATTATGCTTTATGACTATGAATATTTTGATTCATTCAGTGAAAATGACTTCGGTTTATCTTTATAATATTATCTCCTGAGCGCAAGAATTCCGCCACGAAGAATATTGAGAACATAGTGAAAAATATTCGACCCGCCAATTCGCAGCGGTCACAAAATGTAAAAGAAAATTTTGGCAATCAGAAATTGAAAATGGCAAGGAACAAGAATTAGCATAAAAAATTATGACTCAAAGACTTTGACAGCAGTGTGAATGAATGCCTCAATGCCGCCCTGAAGAGAGTTGCAAAATAGAGCATTCCCAACAGGAGACATGTGGCACCCATCAGTGGCAAACAGGCCAGGGCAATCGACAGTGACATCATGTTTCAAAACTCTGCCGTTAGGGTGCACTGAAACTAGTTGCCGCCCTAACTGATTAAAACGAAGTCGTTTGCGATCCCAGCACTTCCAAGGAGAAGTGGGCGGCGCATACTTCCACTTCAACCGGGGAAGAATCTCACTCCAGACAATTAACGTTTGTGGAAATAACCTAAACAGGTGATTAAAATCACGTTGCATAATTCTTTTCATTTTTTGCATTTTGGTAAACACTACATCATTACCACCTAAGTGGATGAGGATTATTTTTGGTGTAGCATGTAAACCAATCCATTGAATTTTGGACCGCAGGTCTTGCCATGTCATTGACCCTTTCCCGAGCCACCGGATACACCAACGTTGAGGATCCAAATACAAATTGTGCCGGTGAGCAGAGGCAGCCCACTCATCGGCTCGTGAAACGAGGGAATCCTCCACAATCCATATGTCTGAAAATTGAAAAGAAACTGTTAACAATAATGAATGCTCATAAAGAAACAAACACTATGAAAAACATGGTCGAATGAAACAGGAAAGCATTAGATTTCCAGCGACCAAGTTTCAGGATCTGAACAGAATGAGGATTGCAATCCACTGATTGAAGGCAGTAAACCGTTGAAATAATAAACTACGATCTTTGCCCCTGAAGAAACAAAAAACCACGAAATCATGGTCAAATGTAACTGGAAAACGCACTGGACTTCCAGCGACCAAGTTTCATGATCTGATCAGAAGGAACTCCGCTGATGGCCAAGGAGGTTGCTCGACCGATCCTAAACGAATGGCTCCTGTAAACCTTTGATGATAACCCAATGTGAGAAATGGCTTTAGACAATATAGCACCAAATTGGTAACGAGTTAATGGTAGCATATTGGCATGACAAAACAAGTTTCCAGAAATCGATCCCCGCAGAGACAAGTATCTCTGCATTGCGAAAACAGGACAAATTGACATGTTCGAATCAGACGGTATGTTGATAAAAACTGGTCTCCCATATTGATTGGTTTTTGACATGCGAAGACGTACTATCATTTTGTTGGACGTGATGCTAATATCTTCAAACATTAAAGGATATCCAGACTGTCGCTGATCTGTAAAAACCAATTCACCGACTCGAAATAAGCCAAAAAAGGCAAGGGAATATACGGAATGAAAAAGAGCTAATTCATACCGATTGTAGCAAATAAAAGGTAAGGATTGTACAATTCTTATCAAAATATCTTCTGTAATAGGGGCTCGAAGATCTTTTTTGGATTGCAAGCGCCTGAAACCTTCCAAAATCTTCCTGATAACGAAGGATTCAATAGGGTCATCAATGTTACGCAACTTGTGCACGAAACTAATGGCAGACATGTACGTTGTGACAGATGCAGGAGAATAACCCTTCTGGTAACAAAAGGACACAAAAAATGCTAAATCAGAAACTGGCACTGGCCATATTTCGACTAAAGAATATTGGGATCGAAATGCAGAAAAACACTTCAGTGCATTGCTGTAGACTGCTTTAGTATTCTCCGATAGACTAGCACCAAGTAATAATTCACACCCTAATCGAAGACTTTCCAGAGATGGTCCGGCACTGCTGCTGGCTGCGGCTCTGCCTCTGGTGCCAGCTGGCGAAATTTCTGTAAACAAGATCGAGAGAGACAGTCACTTAACACGTTAAGAGTCCCTAAAATATGTTTCCCCTTAATCACCATGTTGTGTCTTAAACACTCCATTGTTATCATTCTAACCAAGATCATAACACTGTCAGACTTAGAGGTCATTGAGTTCAAAATATAAACCACACTCTGATTGTCAGAATGGAAGAGCAACTTCTTGTTCTTTAACATGCGACCCCATACAACTAAACAAACCAAAATCGGAAACAGTTCGAGAACCGTAATGTCCTTCGTAATCTCTTTATCATGCCAGGATTGTGGCCAGATCCCATAAGTCCACTTGTGTCCAAAAACTGCACCAAAACCCAAACCTGTTCCAGCTGCACTATCTGTAAACAGTTCTACATCCTGGTTAGTAACCAAAATCTGTCATGAAAAACTGAAATACCATTATAATTCTGGAAAAAAGTGAGCCACATCTCCAGGTCCTGTCGCATGGAAGAAGTGACAGTAAGGTGGTGGTGTGGCTTAGTAACACCCTTAGTTGAGTTGATTAGTCGCCGAAGAAATGGGCGCCCTGGAACAATCACCCTTGTAGCAAAGTTCAGACTTCCAATGAGCTGCTGCATATGTCGTAATTTAACAGATTTTTTATCTTTGACAAGGCAGATTTTAGAGATCAACTCATCTATCTTTTGCTTAGGCATGCGCACTACCATGTCATCAGAATCAATCTCCAAACCAAGATAGATAATCCGAGTTGTAGGCCAAACAGTCTTCTCTGAAGCAATAGGAAAACCCATTTGATCACAACAAAAAATGAAATTCTTCATTATAATCAAGCAATTGTTAGTCCCAGCCTCACCAGCAAATAGGAAATCATCAACATAGTGTTTAAGATCTCCGAACTGCGATTGTTGCTTTGCTACAGACTCCAAAAAGGTTGAGACCTTTTCCCATGAAGCACAAGATATGCTGCACCCAAATGGCATGACCTTGTCAAAGTAAAAAGAGCCATCAAACATAAAACCTAGCTGATCAAATTCAGCGGGTGACACAGGAAGTAATCTATAGGCCATTTTGATATCAAGTTTCCCAAGTAAACATGCATGACCCATATCTTGAACCATATGAATAGCCTCATCAAAATGTGTGTATTTGACAGAACATAATTCAGGATCAATGAAGTCATTCAGCGAGTCCCCATCAGGAAAAGAAAGATGGTGTATAAGGCGAAATTCGCCAGGCGTCTTTTTTGCAACTAAACCGATAGGTGAAACCCTTAAAGTAGAAATAGGTCGCTGTTCAAAGGGCCCAGCAACTCTACCGCTGTCAACTTCAGATTTAATTTTCTGCCGCACTATCTCCGGGTGAACATCAACAGACTTCAGATTGTTTGCATCGCGAGGTAATCGCGAGCCAGTGTAGTGCAATGGAAATCCAAACTGAAAACCAAGAGCAATTTCATCAGCTGATTTAGTGTCGGAATAAAAACTTAGATAATGTTTCAGTTTTTCTAACTTCACTGGGGTCTTAGCCAAAGTAAAACGGTTATCTCCATCGCTGGTATCCGCGACCACGAGGGCGGAAGCCCCTAATGGAGGCCCGGTAAGGGCCTCCGTATCCGTATCGAAAGCCGCGAAAGCCACGCGCTGCTGCTGGAACATTTTTACCAGCTTGACACCTTATCATGCCATGGAATGAGCTGCCACACAAATCGCAAGAATGTTGATAGCGACAGCGGTAAAAATTGCAGAACCCTTGATTATTAAAATCTCTGCAAGAACCGAATTGAGATACATCGGATGTTGATGTAGTGGAAGAAACTGACATGGTCCTGAGCCATAGATCAGAATGAATTTGGCCCCAATTTGCAACCCTCTTCTCTTGTCGCGCCCGAAACTGTTCATCATAATGACGCCAGGAATAATTTGGAAATTTAGCTGCAGCATCACGGATAACCGAAATGTATTTCAGCAGCTCCTGGGTTTTATCAGGGTAGCGAGAAAGATAGATGCTCATAAAAATCAAAAACGCCTCAGTCCACTGTTCAATGGAATTGACCTTCTCCTTTGTTTGTTTAGGCCGTGCCTCAACTTTTCCATCAGAAACATGCAAAACACCCCCAGAACAAATTTCAGCTAATTCAGCATTTCCCTTCAAAAGGAGCACAATGTTGATGTACTTGTTATCCCAAATTTTTTGTTTCAACTGCTGAGGCACATGAACAGATAAATCATCATCTGCACATTTGACCAAATCGACAGGTTCTTCCACAACATCAAAAGAAAATGAAGGCAGGGTATTGGCGCGAGATTGTGGTAAGGAAGGAAGTGCACCGGAGGGAGATTGTTGTGTGTTAGCGGGGATTGGATCATTCAAAATCGCATTAATATTGAACATCTCTTCCACTAAGGGTAGCCGTGGAGTGGTACCTTGGCCTCGTGGAGGCCCATCGTCAAACAATGTGACTCGCTCATCTGAAGCCCTGGTGCGTTTGGGAACACGATCCGGTGCCGCGGCACGTCGCTTGCGACCCCTGCCCGACATTGCACAAATCTATATGGAGTAGCAGATGTAATTCGGCGGATGGAAAACGATAGAAATATTGTTGATTTCAAATTGCCGCTGACAATATCCGCAAGACCGGAACAACAACGGACTTGCGCAAGCGCACTGATTAAAAGGCTGCACTTGTTTGGTAGTATATATGGCTGTCCGATCTAAATTCTGAAAAACGAACAGAATGACTAAAAACCGGAATCACATTAAATACCAACCCAACCTCACACTACATTCGTTCAAAATTAAAGTCAAGCATATTGTACAACAATAGCTTTTATTATTCCACAGAGCCAGTTGACTGGACATATGCCCAGCTAGAGTTGTTAGAGAAACAGGGAATAGATTTGAGAAAAGAAATGGAAACAAAGTAAGTTACTGTTTAGGAAACTCTTGACAGTACTTGCAAAAGCTGATGATTCTTCATTTTGGTTGGTCACATTTAGACTGAATTGTGAGACCCTGCCATTTGTAGCCAAAAGATGCAGATGAAGAAAACTAGTAAGCTCCAATCAGTTGTGTAGATATTGTTGGATAAAGGCCTGTCAAAATGGTGTGGCAATTGAGATTTTTGTTGCTTACTTGTCTATATTGCCTGTTTATCTTTACTATAGGGTCAGGAGAATCCAATCAAAGCTCTTTATTTTTGCATTTTCAATTAGTAGCTGTTTTTGAAATAACATTTGCGACTTAAAGAAATTATGTATGATTAAGAAATTAAAAGAATTCATAAAACTCACACAAGAATTTCGACATGTATTTCCTTTTAAGGATGTATATTGCACTGTTCTTAATAACAGTCATTTAAAACATACTTCATTTTCAGATTGTTGGCATTAGAAGAACAATACAGGAAGGAGAAAGAAGAAGCTGATCTATTGTTTGAACAACAAAGAATGGTAGGATTATTGTTGGTTGTTTTATAAGTACATGTATGATTTTCTCAGTTGAGCTTGTTGCAAAATGTGGGCTTTTGGCTCCTAAATCTTGTATAGGATCTCATAGAACCTATTTACAGTTTTAGTACATAGAATGTATTCATAGGTCAAATGAGCCTCCTCATGAGAAAACCAACATTCTGCATATGCGAAAACAAAGACGCAGATCAGCTTCGCAGTAACTGCGAAGCTGATCAGCGCCTTTGTTTTCGCTACACGGATAGTACACTTCCTCTTCTTCCTAAATCCGAAATTTCAAGCTTCTAGCCTGCTTCTGTGACTGTACAGCTCGGTTTGTGTCGGATCTGTTCGGAAACCACATTGTTGGTTTTCCCACGAGACGGCTCAAATGGTTAAAACACTCACAGATGTTACAGAATTATGACAATATAAGGTTTTGCCTGAATTGCTTTAAGGAAATGCATGTTCTTATGTGTACTTGAAGCATTGGTAGACAAAAAAGGGTTGTTCTAAGTTTACCCTCAGTTTTGAATCTGCCTTGGTGAAACAAGGCAAATTCTGCATATTGGTGCTTAAACAAGAAACTGTGTCTTATTTGCCGCCACATACGAAAAGCAACAATATGCATAGGCAAAAACAAAGGTCTTTGTTTTCGCTACTAAGACAGTACAATTCCTCATCTTCATAAATGCGAAATTTCAAGCTTCTAGCTTGCTTCTGAGGCTGTACAGCATGATTTATGTTGTACCTGGTCGGAAACCCAGATTGTTGGTTTTCTCATGCAAATGTTCATATTTGTTTAGGACTATGAGATTCGGATCAAGAACCTTCAGGAAGAAGTTGAACGCCATTCCATGATGTCAAGTATGATCACTGTATCTGATCTAACCTCAGAATTGGAACTAATTGAAGGTAATTTTCTCATTTTAGAAAGCATTTATCAAGTCTTTTAGACAGTAACCATTTTGTCAGACTACAGGGTAAAGTCCAGCACCATTCTATGGTGTCGAGTATTATCTCTGTGTTGGGTTTGATGTCAGAACTAGAAGTGATTGAGAAGTCTTTTAGACAGTAACCATTTTGTCAGACTACAGGGTAAAGTCCAGCACCATTCTATGGTGTCGAGTATTATCTCTGTGTTGGGTTTGATGTCAGAACTAGAAGTGATTGAAGTTAATATGCCTTAGTTTCCCTGTTTTTTACATGAATATAATTTTCCAGTCTTTCACTACACAAAAATTTACTGCGAAAAAACATTATCAGAGGCAAGATTTTAAACTATAATTTGGTTTTCACTTTCTATTTCTACACTTACAGAGCAAGAAGTAACCTGGACAGACAGAGAGTATCAGCTGGCTGCCTGGGCTTTCAGAAAGTGGAAATATCATCAGTTCACATCACTGAGGGTACGTAATTTTTACGGGAACCAACTGATATGGAAATAAATTGTTTCAGTGATATTGAAATTAAGAAAAGATCTTGGCATTGATAACATGATATTTAAAATCCGAACCCAGACACTAGGCGGGAAATAGAAATGACAGTACAAGATGTAACTTAAGTTTTAACCTCATAAATGAGCCCCGTCATGAGAAAACCAACATTTTGCATATGCAAAAACAAAGGCTCAGATCAGCTTCGCAATAAATGCGAAGCTGATCAGCACCTTTGTTTTCACTACATGGATAGTTCAATTCCTCTTCTTTCTTAATAAAGAATGTCCAGTCTCTAGCCATCTTCTGTGCTTGTACAGATCGGTTTGTAGAGAAAGGGCAGGGCCCAGTTGTTCAAAATTAACAATGTCGTTAGTTAACAATTTGTTGATATTTCAAATGGCAATATTACAAACTGTTATTTTTGTTGAAAAAATGTGAGAATACTTTGCATTTGCATTGCAAAGGATTCTCACATTTTTTTCAACAAAAATAGCAGTGCATTTGCTTTTGAAGTCGGTACACTTCAGACCCGTTATAACGCGCTGGTCGGGGTCCACAAGTCGCATGCGCGTTATAGGTGAGGCGCGTAATGCAAATCTACTAAGTCGGACCAGGCTGATCGCAGTTTCTGTAGTGTATTGGTGGGTGGGGAACCTATACGACGTGTTTATTGGCTTAACCGAGCTTGGCGGTTTATCGCGGTGTCCTTGTAAAATGGAGTAAACAAAAGTGAAACTTTGTGTGTTCCCACATTTTAATCAGTTAAAAACGATCTACAACAATAAAATTCGTTTATTTACAACGTATGAGTAAATGTGAAAAAAGCATCCATGACATCGCGCTTATGTTGCTGTTGTATCGTAGAGTTCCGCCTTTGACTTACTGGCGCACCCGGATATTTAACGATTTGCCGATAGCGTATTAACAATTATTTTAATTCGCCGTTCTTAATCGAGAAAGTACAAATGCGTTTTCTGATCGGATATAATTATACAAGAAATAGGTGTCCCAATGCTTAGACAATCTTTGGTTTGTGTCGCCTTCGAAATTGAGCAACGCTGTGTAACAGGTGTCATAAATAGCCTACAGCAACCTGTGTTTATGGTCTCGTTACGGTCTATCGATAATCCCCTAGCGCGTTTGGCTTATTTTCACAACTTTTATGGCTAATCTTATAAAACAATGTGTCATCCACGCTTCGCGAGCGGTGGATTGTGTCAGTCTAAAAATTACTGAAATGACAATTATCACTCGTGAATATACACGCAGCCGACACGGTTCGTAAACACATTATGTTTTCTATAAGCAAACCTGTTCTTTCAGTTTTAAAAATGCAAAAGATAATTAACATTAATTGTTCTCAATGTACAATATAGAGAAACTGTTAGAAAATAGCACCTTGGCAAACGCCTGACAACGGCCTTTTTTTCTCTCTTTCTCGAGTACCATAAAGAGAAACTGTGAGAAAACTGAACCTTGGCGAATTCCTTGCAAACGATCTTTTTAACAGTGAATTCATCCGCACATAAACGCCTTTAACTGTAATACAATAAAGGAATATATATCCGGGTAAAACGGCACTTTCGCGTCGCCGCGATTTTTTTTTTTTTTTTTTTACGCCGCGATTTTTTTTTTTTTTCAAAAGTAGGTGGGCGAAATTTTGGGATCCAAGGTGCCCTCGCGTTATATCCAACACCGCGTTAATTCAAGGCGCGGTATAGCGGGTCTGTCCTGTATACAGTTAACAAATTGAGGGCTTAACGACAGTGTTAAGCTAACAAAGTTTTGAACAACTGGGCCCTGGTTTTTAACCAATGAGCAGTTTTGTGCGGGTTAAATTCAAAGCTGGAATTGCTTACAGGATGACCTTTGGGGCAATGCCATATTCCTGAAGGAAGCTAACGCTATCAGTGTAGAACTCAACAAGAAAGTGGAATTCCAGTTTGTCCTACTCACTGACAGCCTGTATTCTCCGCTACAACCCGACCTTGCGTCGCCCGAAGGTCGTGACCTTGCCCGACCTTTCCCAAGGACAGTGGTTGCCGTGGAAGTACAGGATACAAAGAACGGAGCAACACACTATTGGAGTTTGGAAAAACTGAGGTGAGGATGTCTTCACTTTATTGTCCTAGTGCTGTTGATAAGATGCTGATTTTGATGGTAATTTTCAGTTGCCTTAATGGGGTACTTGTTAGAACAAAATGGGTGTGAAAAGTTGAAATTATCATAAAATTTACATCTTACCTCACCTGTTGTCCTGTATATGTACTTAGCCGAGTCCTTTACTGCCAAACAAGCTTGAGCCATGGCTTGAGAAATCCTGTCAACAGTAATGAGCCGCGATGCGAGAAAACCGGTCTTCAGGGTTCAGGTGTGACTCAAACCAATCTGTAGGCTAGGAGCTTGAAATTTCGGAGTTAAGAAGAAGAGTAATTGTACTATCTATGCAGCGAAAACATGGGCGCTGATCAGCTTGGCAGTTACTGCGAAGCTGATCTGCGCCTTTGTTTTCGCGTAGACAATCTAGTTGTTTCATGATGCAGCTCATATCTGAGCAGGCTGACAAAAACTGGCCTTTCCAGTCAAAAATGAAGGCTATAAGCTTTAAAACAAGAGAGTTTGTACGATACATGATGCAAAATAAAGGCTCTACGAATCAGCTTTGCAAATTCTGCACGTCAGCTGATCTGTGCTTGTGTTTTTTAAACGAAGGTTTTCTCATGTTTTTACCTGTGCTGAAAACATGCATTATTAATCACATACATGTACTTAAAAGATATGAGCCACTGTATGAGAAAACCAACAATCTGCATATGCGAAATTCAAAGGTGCAGATCAACTGTGTAGTAACTGCACAGCTGATCAGTACCTTGTTTTCACTACATGGATAGTAAACTCCTCTTCTTCTTTTATCCAAAGTTCCAAGCTTCTAGCCTGCTTCTGTGACAGTTTTTGTCAGACATAGTCAGAAACCCAAAATAATTGTTGGTTTTCTCATGCAGAGGCTCAAGTACAAGTTGTGAGTCCTGTCTTAAGAAACTCCTTGTCTTTTTACATAGTAGGGACAAATCCAATGTTCAGCTACCTAATATTACATATATGAGCCACGTCATGGAAGAACCAGATTTTTGCCTAGGCGAAAACAAAGGCGATGACCAGCTTCACGGTAACCGCGAAGCTGATCAGCACCATTGTTTTCACTACTCAGATAACACAATTCCACTTTTTCTTAAATCCAAAATCTCAAGCTTCTAGCTGCCTTCTATTACTGTACGGACTGGTTTGTGGCGGACCTGGTCGGAAACCCCGAAGACCGGTTTTCTCTGGTCGCAGCTCATATGTGATATCTCCATAGGAGGGATCTCCCTATTTTTGAGCAAATCTCCCTACATATACTTGCAAAATACTGGCATTTTTAGAGAGTGTATAAATGTATTGATCATTTAAGATATTTTGTTTCTTGTGCCTAACTTGTCGAATACTTATAATTCTCCATATTGAACAATAAACTAGAGGCGAGACAGTATATTGATTTTAACCCATATTTGATGAATGGATTTTCCCATCATTATCATTTGGGCGAGTCCACTTTTATTTTTAGGGGTGTCAGGAGTGATTTTTAAATTTTATTCAATTTTTTTATGAAAATTCTCTATTAAAAGCAAACAGAATAGCCCCAGATGGGACACCGTTTTCTGCGGCGTCACATCTGGGGCTATTCTGTTTGCATATGTCCCATAAAAGGGACGCCAGGCTTAAATGAGTTAATAAGTGAATGCAAACTGAAATAGTTTAAACCATTGATATTTATTTGTCTCCGAGTAAGAAAGCCGGCGTTTTGGTATTGCAAAACCAGTTGCACTATATATAAAAGCAAATCTCAGCCAATTCTTCATTTCTCTTTAAATTCTGATTTTATATCTTAATGGGATGATGCAATGACATCTAGGATTTCAAAACAATGACATTTTAATGCCAATTTTAATGCTAAATGTCAATAGTTTTTGCATAAGTATTCTGTTCCTTCTGACATTTTAGATCCATTGAAATTCTCAGAACTCTTTTAGAATTTTACATCATGGATTTTATTCTCTAATTTTATGGCATCAATATAACATTTCACATGTCACGTTTATTAGGCAAAGTTGGGATTCACTAATACTTTAAAATGGAATTCTGGAATCAGATTAAGCAATAACATTTCTTTCACGAAGATACTGCATGCGCTTGCGCATAGATGATATACTCCTGCATGGAGTAGTAGATTGTAAAAAAAGTAGTTTCTCTTTTTGTAGACACCTTGAGTTCCAACTTTGTCTATAAATAGAAATGTGTCTATAAATAAATTGTCTATAAATAGAAAATGATAAAATTTTAGCAACTTCATTGGGTGATATTTGACATTCTTTGTTATTCAAATATTTTATTAAAGCATGTACATGAAGCATGTATGTATAATCTATAACAGAAACTAAAAAAATCTATTTTGGGGCAAATGCTGCCATGACCTTCCTGCTTGTTGCTTAGTAACAGTATCCATGGTTACTAACCTGTGATTTTGCTATTTTTAGACATCGTTTGGAACTCATGAGGGTTGTCTGCAATGATGACCTATCACCGGACACCCCGGAAGCAAAGCAAGATTTTTTCCACTGCCTAACGGGTTGTGGGAATCAAAGCTACTTCAATTTTATAAACCTAATGCCTAATAGGTTTGTTCTTAATTCCTTGTCAGGCTTTAGATGTTGTAGGTTTTCATTTGATTTCATTGCAGCAAATTTTTAGGAAAATCTGTTACCTAATTCTCTTATTTTCTAAGAAGTGTCTGGCTTTACATGTCATTTGCTTTGGCTTGAGATTATTTTGAAAAAATCTTTCAGTAGGGTTTCCAAACCAGCCAGAACTCAAACAGACTTGTTTGAGCTTTATAGCTGACAAAAATCTATGTCGTTGTTGTTCGAATGCAAACAGATTTTCTTAATTTGTTTAATACATATGCATTTTCTTTCAGTCATTGCTTTGTCATCTGTATCTCCATTGATCTTTGGTTTCAGTGCAGTCTTTTTCACATCCTTGATATTCCTTTTAATAGAAGATCTTCTGCTTTTGATAAACAAATACAACTTTGAATTTTTTATTTAATTTTTATCCCAATTAAGTGTTGTGATTTTTTCTTTTGATTTTTTATTTCCTTATTTATTAGCACCCATGTATGTATTTATGTGCTTTTTTGTGACCTTTGCTTTATCATGTTGTTTCAGCACTCCTTTCCTCAATAATATGGGCCTAGATATTCAAACCTTCATTAGCTTAAATCTTTACTCTATAGGCATCTTGAAATCTAAATGCTTAAGTGCTCACGATAAAATGAGCCACGTCATAAGAAAACATGCTTATTCAATAATATGGGCCTAGATATTCAAACCTTCATTAGCTTAAATCTTTACTCTATAGGCATCTTGAAATCTAAATGCTTAAGTGCTCACGATAAAATGAGCCACGTCATAAGAAAACATGCTTATTCAATAATATGGGCCTAGATATTCAAACCTTCATTAGCTTAAATCTTTACTCTATAGGCATCTTGAAATCTAAATGCTTAAGTGCTCACGATAAAATGAGCCACGTCATAAGAAAACATGCTTATGCAATAATATGGGCCTAGATATTCAAACCTTCATTAGCTTAAATCTTTACTCTATAGCCATCTTGAAATCTAAATTCTTAAGTGCTCACGATAAAATGAGCCACGTCATAAGAAAACATGCTTATTCAATAATATGGGCCTAGATATTCAAACCTTCATTAGCTTAAATCTTTACTCTATAGCCATCTTGAAATCTAAATGCTTAAGTGCTCACGATAAAATGAGCCACGTCATAAGAAAACATGCTTATTCAATAATATGGGCCTAGATATTCAAACCTTCATTAGCTTAAATCTTTACTCTATAGGCATCTTGAAATCTAAATGCTTAAGTGCTCACGATAAAATGAGCCACGTCATAAGAAAACATGCATATGCAATAATATGGGCCTAGATTTTCAAACCTTCATTAGCTTAAATCTTTACTCTATAGGCATCTTGAAATCTAAATGCTTAAGTGCTCACGATAAAATGAGCTGCGTCATAAGAAAACATGCATATGCAAAAACAAAGGCGCAGATCAGCTGTACAGTAACTGCACTGCTCATCATCACCTTTGTTTTCACTACACAGAAAGTAAAATTCCTCTTCTTTCTAAACCGGAAGTTTCAAGCTTCTAGCCATCTTCTGTATCTGCACAGGTTGGTTTGTGTCAGATCTGGTCTGAAACCAGTTTTCTCATGTCGCGCCTCAAATGGATCTGAAGCATTGAACATATTTTGAAAAGAAAATACGCACTCTTATGATCAAGAGTGTAAATTTTAACAACTGCAACAACAACATCAATAAAGTAAGCTAGAAAGTGAATAAAAGATAAAGTAAAGTTCAAATTGCTAAGTTTCTTTTCGATATGTCAGTACCTGATTTTATTTCCTTTCTCTTACAGACAGCGTCTAGAGTTGATGCGTGAAATGTACCATAATGAAGCTGAGATGTCGCCGACGTCACCGGAGGCGGCCATTAGTAGTATGACTGGTACCGATCCTTTCTACGATAGATTTCCCTGGTTTAGACTGGTCGGCAGGTAATTTTTGGCAGTGCCAATTGGGGGAAATGTTTTTATCTCTTATACAAGCATCATTGCTAGGCTCTTAAGATTTCAGAATTGAAAACTATAAGAGATCAGAAAGCATAGCCATGCAAAGAAGGGTGATTCACCTTCAAACATGTCATTCTTGATTTTGTTTGTTTGTTCGTTGGAAAACATTTACATCTCATGTGATATATGCTAGGCGTAATGGCTGAGCAACATTAACGCCAGCCAGCCAGTGACATTTGAGCCACCGCATAAGAAAACCAACAACATGCATAGGCGAAAACAAAGGCGCAGATCAGCTGTGCAGTAACAGTAACTGCACAGCTGATCAGCGCCTTTGTTTTTGCTACATGGATAGTTAAATTCCTCTTCTACTTACGTATATCCAAAATTTCAAGCTTGTGACCTGCTTCTATGACTGTACAGGCTGGTTTGTGTCGGACCTGGTCAGAAACCCAAATTGTTGGTTTTCTCATGCATTGGCTCATTTTTTACTCAAATTGGCATGATATCGGTGTTAGTAATCGATGTATTGCCATGTCTTCATGCCGTGTTGCCACTGAGACATTCAGAAAGCAGTCTGATCATAATTACAATATGTGCACATGTATGAGTCGCCTTGTGGGAAAACCAACAATGTGGTTTCCGAATAGGTTTGACACAAACTGGGCTGTACATACACAGAAGATGGCTAGAGGCTAGAAATTTTGGATTTAGAAAGTTGAGGAATTGTACTATCCATGTAGCAAAAACAAAGGCTCTTATCAGCTTCGCAGTTCCTGCGAAGCTGATCTGCGCCTTTGTTTTTGCATATGCAGATTGTTGGTTTTCTCATGAGGTGTCTTGTATGTCTTTTTTCAGATCCTTTACATACTTGAGTAACCTGTTCTATCCAGTACCACTGGTCCATCGAGTCGCCATTGTGAGTGAAAAGGGAGATGTCAAGGGATATCTGAGGGTCGCTGTACAGGCTATTGTGTCAGGTAAAATAACTTTGTCTCTGTCACTGCAAGCCATGCGCGGATCCAGAGGGGGGGACCGGAATTTGAAAATTTTTACCTAAAAAAAGGTAATTTCGGGACTTTTGGGGGGTTGGACCCCCCCTCATCTGTGACTAAAAATTACCATTTTCGTTGGACCCCCTCTCATGAAAACATCTGGATCCGCGCATGCAAGCAGTTACTAGGAACTGATATGGCGATAAACCCAAACTTGATCTTTCAACCAAATTTCAAATAACGGTAGTCAACACTCATAAACAGTACCGTTCTTTGCCAAAAGTGGCTTACTGGCTTTCAGCAACAGGTCAAAAAAGAGGAGATAAAAATTGATGATAATTTAAGAGATGTTTTTGCTTGTTTCATAAAACCCTATTATGTTGTGGCCTTGTGTGTGTTCTGGTGGTCTGGTTCCATTCTTGCCGATAACCCTGCATTTTGTGTATGTAAATCTGAGACTCAGATAAGCTGTGCTGTTTCTGAATAAGTCAGAAAGTTGTCATGAGGCAAAGATTGTATGAAATGGATATTGATTTACATGTATGAAACTGATATTGATTTTCATTGTAGAAAAAGAGGAAACACCAGAATATGCTACTGGAGTAAGACAGTCGTGTAATGCCAAAATTACCTTCAATGATAAAGAGTATTTCCAAAAGGTAAGAATACTGTCAACGTTAACTTTCTGTTTTACTTTGGGATGGCTGTTTGAAGCTGGGTATTGTATGAGACTGCAGATAGAGATCAGGGCCCAGTTGTTCAAAATTAATGACGTTGTTAGTTAACGATTCGTTAAAGTTTCTAACATGAATATTGCAAATACACTGTTATTTTTTGTTGATAAAATTTTTCAACAATAAATAACAGTGTATTTGCTGATGTAGTGGGCATTAACTTAGCAAGTTGAGGTAAACGATGACGTTAAGCTAACAAAGTTTTGAACAACTGACCCCAGGGGTTTAAACCCCACTGGCACTGGGTTGTGTCTTTGAGCAAGACACATTAACTCCCTTTATTATTATTCAGCAAATAGGTTAATGTATGGGCGGCACCTCAGACCTTTACTACTTTTAATATAGGTAAAAGCTAAAGGTATACAGTTAAAAGATTCAACTCGCAGGTTTTCCTTAGAAAATAAGATTGAAATAGGAATTAGCCTTATTCACTGGAGTGAATGTCACAGCGGCCTACGCTAAGTTCGTCTTTTTTATGATCTCCCCAGAACAGATGGACCAGCCGACCACGCCGAGATATGAATATTAAAGTTGCCGCCTATACAGTAACCTATTTGCCAAATAATACTGGTTGATACTTAAGTAGCAATGGCTCCATCTTGTTATGACTGAAAATTTATTAATTTAGACCGTAATCCTTAACTCAAATAAACAGCATTCAATCATGATTTTTATTTCAGAAATTTCTACAGACTGGTGGCACCCTACCCAACAAGACCCCCGTGTCATCAACAGAGGAGTTAAGGATCGTTGAGGGAGAGGGGACCGCACCAGATAATATTGAAAAAGGTACAATTCAACTTTTCAGAAAAGGAGTTCATGGACTGAAACCCCAGGGAAACTGAGATCTGTCCTTGAGCAAGATGGTAGCTCCATTCCAACATGACTGAAAAATTTTTTATAGTGATGTTAAACCATAAAACATAAGAGCATTCACATGAGACAACCAACAATTTGGGTTTCCGACCAGGTCCCACACAAACAGTCCTGCACAATCACAGAAGCAGGCTAGAAACTTGAAATTTCGGAATTAAGCATAAGAGGGATTGTACTATCTATGTAGCGAAAACAAAGATGATTAGCTGTGCAGTTACTGCACAGCTGATCTGCGTCTTTGTGTTCACAAATGCGGATTGGTTTTCTGGTGTGGTGGCTGAATTATTTTAAAGATAACACAAAAGATGATCTTAGACAGAAAGATGATCAAACAAAAATGTTTTCTAAATGCATCATATTCTTTGAGATTTAGTATCACAATTTTAGATATGACATAAATATCTCAGCCTTTTTATAACACAGTTTGTTATTTCACAGTTTCGGATATAGCACAAATCTTGGTTGGACCCCAAATTGTCATTTTGACCGTTTTTGCTATTTACATGAAATTGTATGCTCAGTTCTTGTTATAATACAGATTTGATAGCGTACGATAAAATAAGCTTGTACACGTACTAGATATTAGTGGTATAAAATGGTTAAAACATTTATGTTACATAGAGGTGAAAACATAGTGTAATAAAAAGGTTATAACAATTGTTATGCGGTTGTAACAATTAGTGTTGAACGGTGGTTAATTTTTCCTTTCAACAGCTATAGATAACTCTCAAGAAGACAACAAGCTAGACAGCGGAAACACAGACATCTTCCCTGACATAGATACCGCTGATCTGCCGGGACACCTGAAGATAGGGTCACAGTTCATGTTCCGGGTCACGCTGCTACAGGCCTCCGGAATATCACCGGAATATGCTGATATATTCTGTCAATTTAAGTAAGTTTTCTTGTACATTGATTTATACGTTTTTATGTTCCTGATCTGCGGAGACACCTTAAGAAATGGTCGCAGTTCATGTTACGGGTCACCCTGCTACAGGCTAAAAGCCGCATCTTGTACAATCACCAGACTTTGCTGATATATTCTGTCACTTTAAATAAATTTTTTCAGCATTGAATCAGACTATTATATGATGCTGCACATACATGGGATACCACTTGAATATTTGGATATGTTTTTTGCTTAATTGCATGCTTTTAAGTGTTTTTGTGTGTTTTTTCTATTGCAGCTTTCTCCACAGACATGATGAAGCATTCTCCACAGAGCCACTGAAAAATACTGGCAAAGGACCACCCCTAGGGTTTTACCATGTACAAAATGTAAGTCATTTCACATACCCTTGATATGAGAAATACATGTTTATTTATAATTTATTTGTTTGTTTGTTTGTATTGAGGCTTAACGTCCCAGTCAACATTTTTTCAGTCATGTCGGGGCGGAGCCAAAGGTTCCTGGGTTTAACCAGCACTGTAGGGAGTTAATGTGTCTTGCTCAAAGACACAACACGAACACTGTGACGCCTGTGGGGATCGAACCCAGGACATCTCGATTGGGAGTCTGACAAACTACCATTCACTCCCTATATTCATAATTTAAAAGTATCAACTATATTTGGAGTAATCACATTAGAATCAGTGTCAGACACATACAAGGCTACCCTAACCATCTGTTGTTCGATGAGCAATCTAAAATGGTTTGAAATGTTGAGCTAACAGAGATGAGCCTGAGCATGAGAAAACCAACAATTTGGGTTTCTGACCAGGTCTGACACAAACCAGGCTGTACAGTGACAGAATAAAGCTAGAAGGTTGAAACTTTGGATATACGTAGAAGAGGAATTGTACTATCCGTGTGGCGAAAACAAAGGGGCTGATCAGCTGTGCAGTACTGCACAGCTGATCTGCGTCTTTGTTTTCGCATATGCAAATTTTTGTTTTTCTGAGGCGAAGGCTCAGATAAGAACTTTACTTGCTTTGACCTATTTATCAGAATGCCCAGAAATTAATTTGGTGGTCTGTTTGATTTTCAGTTCACAGTAACAGTGACAAAGTCATTTATAGACTATATCAAGACACAGCCCCTCGTATTTGAAGTGTTTGGACATTACCAACAACACCCCCTACATGAGCAGGCTAGGGAACCTTCCTCTCCACTGTAAGTAATGGGAAATAATGAGTGAGGGAGGGAGAGAGGGAGGGAGTGAGTGAGGGAGGGAGGGAGTGAGTTAGGTAGTGAGTGATGGAGGGAGTGAATGAGGAAGGGAGGGAGTGGGTGAGGGAGGGAGTGGGTGAGTGAGGGAGGGAGTGATGGATGAGGGACTGACAGTCGTTTATAGACTATATCAAGACACAGCCCCTCTTGTTTGAAGTGTTTAGACATTACCAACAACACCTCCTACATGAACAGGCTAGGGAACCTTCCTCTCCTCAGTAAGTAATGGGAAATAATGAGTGAGTGACTAAAGGAGGGTGTGGTTTGGTAGGTGGGTGAGGGAGTGATAAAGTTGTTTATTGACTATATAAAGACACAGCCCCTTGTGTTTGCAGTTTTCAGACATTACCAACAACACCCTCTGCATGTACGGGCAAGGGAACCTTTCTCTCCACAGTGAGTAGTGAGTGAATGAGGGAGGGATTGATGGGTGAGTGAGCGAGCGAGTGAGTGATTGAGAGGGTGAGCAGATAAGCAACAAAGTCATTTGTAGGCTACATCAAGCCACAGCCTAATGTTTTTGAAGTGTTACCAACAGCGCCCCTGGGAACCTTCCTCTCCACAGTGAGAAGTGGAATATGTGAGTGAGAGATTGAGTGAGTGAATGAGTGATAATTGAGTGCGGGATGGATGAGTGAGTGAGAAGTTAGATCTTTATCAATAGCATTCCCTGCATGAACAGGCGGGGGAACCTTCTTCATCTCCACAGTCAGTAGTGAGTGAGTGAGAGGGTGATTGAGTGAGTAAATAGTGAGCGAGGAATGGATGAGTGAATAAGTTTTGGGGTTAATTAGGTTATTTATGCAAGTTTTTGATAGACAGTGTCATGATTATTTCAAAATAACTATTATCGTATATTTCAGTAGTGTCCGCAGAGCTCCACGTAGACATTTCCCGCCGATGATGCCCATCTCTAAACCTGTACCATCTCCAAAGTACGGGGTCATAACTCCACCAAGGTAACTCTTGTGTTTTGCTAAGCTTTTTGGTTACTATTTGTCTCCCCTGTATTGATGTCAAACAAAATTGTCTGAGCCTGTGTGTGAGAAAACCAACAATTTGGGTTTCCGACCAGGTCTGACTTAAACCGGCCTGTACAAGCACAGAAGATGGCTAGCGACTGGAAATTTTGGATTTAGAAAGTAGAGAAATTGTATTATCCATGTAGTGAAAACAAAGGCACTGATCAGCTTTGCAGTTACTGCGAAGCTGATCTGCGCCTTTGTTTTCGCCTAAGGATTTTGTTTGTTTTCTTATACAGCGGCTCATATGTAATAAGTAGTATGATTAGTCATACTTAAAGTGTTGCTATAGCTATCTAAACTGTATAAATGACATCAGATTTTCAGCTATCTTTTATGGAATACTGGTTGTTTTAGTCTTTGATTTTTGTCTTTTTTAATTTCTCCAGTGATCATTATTGTGAAATTCTTGTTTATGTTGTATTGTACATGAAATTGTCAAAATGATTTTCGTCGATTGTTTTACAAGTTGTCTTTTCACAGATTTTCAGGTTATCTAGTTTGATTTTAGTTTACTTTACATGTTGTACACCATCCATTGTTGTATTGTATTACTGTTGTATTGTGGTTTTTTCCTTATTTATTCCCAGCAAGAACAAGTTTCAGAGTCCCAGTAAACTGATCATGGACACCAGTAAAGCCCAGGGAACTGAGTAAGAGCATGCTTTATTTTTAAATGTGGATAGTCATGTGATTAAAATCACTATTTTTGCTAGTATTCAGAAGATACCATTAACTTATTTAAGCCTGGTGTCCCTTTTATGGGACATAGGCAAACAGAATAGCCCCAGATGTGACGCCGCAAAACGCGGCGTCCCATCTGGGGCTAGTCTGTTTGCTTAGAGGAATTTCATCGAAAAATTGAATAAAAATTATAAATCACTCCTAACGCCCCTAAAAATGAAAGTGTACTCACCCAAATGATACTGATGGGAAAGTCCATTCGTCAAATATGGGTTAACAAGAACCAGTTAAAGTCCATAAATTATTACTGGAGTAGTATGCAGTAAACACTGTAAACTGCACATACATACATCTTATCACTTGCAAAAAAAGGACTGCATGAGTTTTCCGCAAAATTGTTGACTTTAATATTACCCCAAGCAAATTCTTTTAAAATGTGAATCTGTTGCTTAGGGTAATCTTTGAAACTCCAGCATGCATTTAACTGATTTTTGTAACAGTTTAGAGGGTAGCATTGCAGGTATTTGCACTTTACCCATTTTCATTTAGCTTTAGGAAAACTATGACTGATTTGTCCAAATACAAGTATAAAATAAAAAATTTTAGTCACATGATCATCCACCTTGTTATTTTATGTTCAATTTGAAGCTTTGTTATGTTAAAGTCTCATCGATGTGTTTGCTTTTTTATACTATGTCAAACATATTTGAATACTAATGCTAATTGCAGATTGTCTCATGCACCAATTAATACTGTAACTATGATACATGCATAAAATGAGCATGTTTAATTTTGAAACATAAGGTACATGAGCAATGTCAGGAGAAAACAGGATTTTTTATAAGCGAAAACAAAAGATGCTGTTCAGCTGTTCATTAAATGTACAGATGATCAGCATCTTTGCTTTCTCTTCAAGGTCAATATAATTCCTCTTCTTCTAAAATCCCAAATTTCAAGCCTCTTGCCTTCTCCTGTGATTCTACAGGCCGGTTTGTGTCAGTCCTAATCGGAAACCTAATGTCATGGTAAGCTCTGTCAAAATGGCCTGTTTCATCTGATATGTTTACTTGTACCTACTTTGTAGGGTCATTGATAAAGCATCAGACACTGATTTAAGGTATATTTATGACATTTTCCCCTCATACAGTTTCCTATGCTTGAATCAAACCTAACATTGCCTTTCTTTGCTTATAATTCAGAAAAATAATTGCTTTTCAGCATGAAAAGTAGCAGTTTTCACCTAGCACAATGATTTTTTTTACAAGAAATTTATATTCCAGAATATGTTCGAACCAAACTAGCACTTTCCATACTTTATTCAGCTTGTTAACACTGACCATTATTCATTGTTTATCTAGTTTTAAAGAAGTTAAAGAGAGGTCTGTGCTGCTTAAAATTTTCACGCAGATCATGATTGTAAAAAACAAGTGCGAAAACAGACAGTAAATCCTAATCAGGAAAATTAACACCTATCTTGAACTGCAGATCACCCCAACCCCCTTCTATCCAAGAATCTCCTTTTGCATCATTTTCAGGGATTAATTTTAGAATATGAATGAAAAGACCTGGGGCCAGTTGTTCAAAATTAACGATGTTGTTAGTTAACGTTTCATTAGAATTTCAAACATGAATATTACAAATACACTGTTATTTTTCGTTGATAAAATGTGAGAATCATTTGCATTGCTTATTTATGTAGTCGGCATTTACTTAAAGAGTTGAGGTCTTAATGATGACATTTTGAACAACTGGCACCAGGAAAAAACTCAATCCAACCCAGACTCAGGATCAGGAACTTTATCACACCTGTATAACAAAAGGAAAAAAAGTGAAATGTATACCCCCTTAAACCCCTTTACTGAGGTTTGCAGGGGTATACCTATTTTTCTTAATTTTGCTCCAAAACATAGATTGTGGGTACTCGTTAGAACCGCCTCACCGAGGCAGTTCTAACGTGTACTCACAATCTATGTTTTGAGCAAAAATAAGGAAAGTATAAAAAAAAATCTACTGAAAATTTTCAATTTTTACAAAGTAAGAAAAATCTGTATATTACATGGGCATGTTTTCTTTACATTTTGGTATTTCAGAATGCATTAAGTAGATTTAATATCATATGAGGGTCAGTAGTTCTCTTATTTCTATGACTTGCATTGAAAGCCACATTATATGAGCATATTTTCTGCAGTTTGTTGCTCCTTGCAATTATGGCTGTTTATCATAGTATTACTTCATATAGTTGATAGAACACAGACATATGTATCACCACTGTCATAAGCTTTTGGCACTCATCAAAGCAGTCATTTTGAAATGAAATTACTTGCTGAATCTTGGCTACTTGGTTAATTTACAATATACTTGGAATTTAAGTGAGGCCAAATTTCACTTCCTGGACTTAGGTAAATAAAAATGAAAATGAATGGTTGGCATTTCTACTGATTGCACCTGTTGTTTGAAAGCACAAGACATGTATGACATACGTGATTTTATAACCATGTATTTTTTATTTCTTTCCAGTTCGAGTCATGTACATTCCAAGTATGACCTGTTAGTGTACTTTGAGATCTGTGAACTAGCACCTAATGGAGAGTGAGTATGACTTGTATCCCGAGAAAATCTGGCCCCAAGGTTATAAACCTTTTTCATGCACTGCTCAGCTGAGACTGAAATTTATCCTGCTCATAAATGTTAAAATGCTAACAATGAACAAACTAATGGTTTTGGTTTATTTTGTGATGCTTTAAGAACGTTATATCAATTTTTAATCAAAACTGGCCTTGTGGATGCTCATGTGCATTAAGACAAATTTATACTGCATACTTCTGGTTATATTCCCATGGAACATTGGCTATGTCTGGACATGACTGAAAACTTTGAGGCAGTTGTAATGAGTACCCATAATCAGTTTTGAGCAAAAATACGGAAAATATATCTTTGCCCTGATTTTCCTAGGTATGTTCCGGCAGTAGTGGACCACAGTGAGGATATGCCGTGCACAGGAACATTTATGTTACACCAGGGTATACAGCGGAGATTGGCTATTACTATAACACACGAACAAGGTCCGGATTTCTTCTGGAAAGATATCAAAGAACTGGTTGTCGGTAAGTTTGTAGAAATACAGGTCCTGGGTTTGAGTTCTACGACCTGTTGTGTCCCTCAAGCAAGACACATTGAATGCCATGTAGTTCGGCCAATCAAAGCCAAAGTATATGTATAATGTAGTTCACATAACCAAGCCGGCCATCATGCCAATAGAATTGTCAAGTAAGAGTATATGAAAGCTAACTTGTGATTTCATTTTTGAATATGTAAAAAAGCTGTTTTTCCTACATTGAGATTCATTTTAAGGTTCATTTGTAATTTTTCAGGTCGTATCAGAACGACTCCAGATTTCCGTGACTATGACACAGAACACACAGTGCTATCTCTAGGTTTGTTCCCAGCTTGCTATATCCAGCAACCGGCAGACGACCGAGTATTCTTCCGATTTGAAGCGGCCTGGGATAGCTCGCTACACAATTCACCGCTTCTTAACAGGGTGACATCATCTGGGGAGAGAGTCTATCTGACAATGTCTGCATACTTAGAGGTAGGTTTGGCTAGAATTTTTAGAAGTTCATTAAAAATTATTCAGTATCAACAAAGTTTACTGCTGATTTGAAGCACTGTGGGATAGTTTGCTACACAATTCACCGCTTCTGATTAGGGCAACATCTTCTGGTGAGAGGGTCTATTTAAATAATTAGAGGTGAGTTTTGATAAAATTGCCATTCTATTGCCGTTTAAATTGCCTCAAAAGAATTTTATCTACAGAATGAGATGGACAATAAAAATCTTAAGTGAAATATGGAATAATGAAAATCTGAGCAAAATAATGAAAATTTGAGTGATATAATGAAAATCTGAGTAAAATTATGACAATCTAAGTGAAATAATGAAAATCTTAGTGGAATAATGAAAATTTGAGTGAAATAAGGACCACAATCTTAGTGGAATAATGAAAATTTAGTGAAATAAGGACCACAATCTTAGTGGAATAATGAAAATTTGAGTGAAATAAGGACCACAATCTTAGTGGAATAATGAAAATTTGAGTGAAATTTCACAATTCACACCAGGGTGACGCCCTCTTTGGAGAGACTAGAGAGTCTATTTCACAATGTATGTGTACATAGGTGTGGGTTTGGTTACAGTTTGAGTAACCGTAAGCAGACAAAACATTGTGTATCTTAAGATATCTTCGTCAGGGAAGTAGTAAAAGGTAAAAGTAAGCAATGATCAGGAAATGGCACAATCTCAAAGAAATTCCCATTCCAAATACCAATGTGGGAAAAAACTAAATTGACAATCAGGTACTAGCACAATGAGAACATATCATAAGCCGAGTGAATCGGCTATTTCCCAATAGACAGCCTCTCAGTTACCTAAATTTAACTAAAGACATGAAAACGTACATAAGGTGCAAACAGCACAAATATTCAACAATAGATATTATGATATCGATGAATATTATTTCTGTTTATAGGTTGACAATAGCCCTCAGCTAGCCTGTATAACCAAGGACTTATGTATGGTGATTCACTCTAGAGATACCAGGATATCAGCATCAAAGTAAGTCACTGGCATGATTAATGACCCGTTGCATGGGGAAACCAACAATTTGGGTTTCCGACCAGGTCTGACACAACCCAGCCTGTACAGTCACAGAAGCAGGCAAGAAGCTTGAAATTTTGGATTTAAGCAGAAGAGGGATTGTACTATCCGTTGCGCGAAAACAAAGACCCTGATCAGCTTCGCGGTTACAGTGAAGCTGGTCTGCGCATTTGTTTTCGCATATGCGAAGTGTTGGTTTTCTGATGTTGCGGCTCATTTATGTATTCTTAAATTGGTGTGATTACCAACACAAGAACTTAATTTTTGCAAAATATTTATGCAAACTATTCACACTGTCAAATTACAATTTACAAAGCACTTTACATTTGCAAATGCATGTCAGAATGATCTACATGGCTCCAGTATACTTGCTATTTCAAAATGTACCGTGTGTGAAAATTTTCACCATTTCCGAATAAATAATGCTGTTTGTTGTAATAAAATTAATGTTGCACTCAAAGAATGAAATAATCAGGAGTTGTTGTTTTCCTCTTTAAATATGACCTGTGTCACGAGAAATTTGATCTTCAGGATTTCAGGCAGGCCCTGAGGTTATAAAAAAAATTTTCATGCTCAGCACAGCTGAGACTAAAATTTATCCTGCTCATACATGTTAAAATGCCAACAATTTTTGGCATTTTAACGTTTATTAGCAGGATACATTACAGGCTTGGGTGATCTAAACCTGAAATTTCAATTTATTTGGGCTATTTTGTCATTTATGAGCAGTTTAAATTTTATGCTCAGCTGAGTTGAGCATGAAAAAAGTTATACAGCCTCGGGCCCTGGTCCAACTGCCTGTACAGTCATTGAAGTCAAGAAGAGGAATTGTACTATCAAAGAAGTGAAAAAGCCGCAGATAAGCTGCACAGCTGATCTGTGTCCTTAGTTTTTGCATATGTAAAAAGCCAGTTTTTTCATGACGCGGCTCATATTTGAGGATATATCTATTGTCTGTGGTTTAGTTCTGTAATCCTTGCAGTGATGGTGTGTTTTATTTTGCTTGATGTCCCTTTAAATGTATAAGAATATTTATAGTTTGTTTCTGTCTTCTATAGAACCATTATGAGACATATGGGCCTTACATATGTGAGACATATGGGCCTTACAGTACCTTTTGTATGCAGACCTACAAGATGGTTGTCTCAAAAGCAGAATAGGCTTGTTTGACACAAATATTCTTAGAAATCGGAAAGTCATGTTCAGTTTAGATGCATTTATCTGAACTATTTTGATTGTTTGGTTCTGTTTAGATTTGCATGTCTATATATTGACATCCCAGTTAAAAATGGTAAAATTGCAGTAATTGTCTATGGCTGCATGTTGCCAGATTTATAGGGTCAATAATGAGGCTTGAGTAGCCAAAACCGCGGTATGGCCCATTCCCTTTCTCATTAATGATTGTGTCCTCTGTTTTACTTTTTAATTGTTTGACACAAACAAGGTTGAACAGTCACAAAAATTCAACAGAGGCTAAAAGAAATCTGATAATGTATTAAAGATAATGACCAGAAGAGGAGCTGTGTTCTTGAGCATGGCACATTAACTCTCCAGAGTACTGGCTGATACCCATGAAGTGCTGGTGCCATCCCGACATGACTGAAAAATCATTGATTTGGATGTTAAACCTCAATACACATAAACAAAAGATTATGAGGGATTTTGTTCTGTGATTGGCTCATTTTCAGTATTATCATTGTGATGTTATGTTACTGGGATATTTCTATAAGTAATTTTTACTGCCTGTCTTACGAATTTGAAAATTTTTAAATAAGATATGATGCATAATTTGAAAATCCCATGTCCCTGATGGGATTTGAACCCGGACTGCCGGGATAGAAATCCAATGCTCTAACCACTGAGCCAAAGAGTTGACTCCCTGAGACAGTATGTCAGAGATTGTCCTTATATGATATACTTATATCATAGATTGTACTTATACATTGTATGGAATAGCTGTGCTATTTATAGAAGCTATGCATCATGAGATCTGCCAACCAGACCTTCCAACCACGGCAGATAATCTCGAATGAATGAGTGGTGCAATGGGACATAACAACTGTTCCAAGTTCTGTTGTGGCTTGTTCAGTTTCTGGTTTGATGTCATTTTATTTGCTTTACAGTCAATTTGTTATGTATGATGTATTAATTTTTATTTGGTTTAGTGAAGGTAGCTGAGTAGCCACCTTTTTGGGAAATACATGCACTGCTCCCTTGGGTTACCATGTGATTTTATTTTTGTTTAGTTTATATTTGAGCCTTCGCTTGAGAAAACTAACGATTTGCATATGTGAAAACAAAGACGCAGATCAGCTGTGCAGTAACTGCACAGCTGATCATCGCCTTAGTTTTCACCACACGGATAGTACTATTACTCTTCTACTTATATCCAAAGTTTCAAGCTTCTAGCTATATTTTGTGACTGTACAGGCTGGTTTGTGTCAGACTTGGTCGGAAACCCAAGTTGTTGGTTTTCTCATGCACAGGCTCAATTTTCCCTATTTATTTTCACAGTGACAAGTGTTTGCTCATGATTTATCAATTCCTGATCATTGCTTTCTTTTACTTTTGATTATTGTGATAATTGCGCATGGTCTCAGCCCATTATTAAGTATGAAGTAATGTTAAAAGTATACTCCTCAAAAAAATCTAAGGGCCACTGTAATATTTTCCATAGATTCTTGTGTAAAGCACCCAATACTTAACCAAAATTTAATGGCACTACCCAAGGTCACAGAATGCCTGTTTCATTTCATTTGTTTCAGATAATGCTACTAAAAGAAGTTTGAAAAAGCATATGTCCTCCCAAAGTCCATGGAACAGTTTTTGCATTTTTTCAAAAATCCTGAAATTATGGCATTTTTCTGAAAGTCCACAGATTCACGTCAATTCAACTTAAGTTTGATTTTTCCATAAAAGTCACTTTTAAAGGCATTGCAGCAAATGGCGTTACTGTGAAATTCACACTTGTGCGTAAATGTCACGTTTTTAGCTGATTTTCAAAAAAATGCCAATTTTTGGAAAAAACTCAGATTTGCCAAAAATTCCATACAGGTTTTGGCAGGGTGTTTTCTGTTTCAAATTTCTTACATTCATAACCTTCCAGGCAATATCAAAAATAATGCAAATGCAAAGGGGTATCTGCGTCCTTTGGGATTCCAATTTAATTTGAGCTGAACTTGGGGTACCTGAAACTACAATATATGGGAAATAATACATTGGCCCTTAGAATGTTTTGAGGAGTATATAAAAAATGTATCTGTTCTGTTCATTTTATTGGTAGATAAGTAGATTGGGCAATATATATAAACAGTTACAATCATTAAGGATTGAAGTATTTATTAATGTGCTGTGTTAATCCGAAAACATTCATTTATCATTTTGATGATGCAGCACAAAATCACACAGAAGCAAATAGTATAAACTTAAGCAGACACATAAAGAAACGCTGCAGGGTCTACACTGTTTGCCATTGGAAATTTTGGGCAATATCATCTGATTAAGGCCAGATAGAGATCATCACTGCTTGGATACTTCAGAACTGAAGTGTGACCTCTTGTCTCCATGACAACAACCACTTCCTGTTCCGAACTATCACTCATAAGCGTCTGTTTGTCTTTGATTCAGAACTCCTTTCAGGTCGCTGAGAAGCTTGTTTGGCAGTTCAAAGGCCATGGAGGGTAACCGCGTGAGCGGTATCTACGACATGTACCTACGTCAGGTCGCCGAGTCAGGTAGCCCAGGTTTGTGACGCTATTTTTGCTTCTATTTATATATGAGCCGCGACGCGAGAAAACCGGTCTTCGGGGTTTCCGACCAGGTCCGACACAAACCGGCCTGTACAAGCTCAGAAAAGAGCTAGAAGCTTGAAATTTCGGATTTAAGTAGAAGAGGAATTGTACTATCCGAGTAGCGAAAACAAAGGCGCTGATCAGCTTCGCGGCTACCGCGAAGCTGATCTGCGCCTTTGTTTTCGCCTAGGCAAAAATCCGGTTTTCTCACGATGCGGCTCACATATCACGCTGCTTATGTTGCTTTTAACTGTAATGATTTGAGACAAGTTTAATATTAGAATATATTCATTTACAGAACCAGTTTAGCACAACTTGATTTGACTATAATATAGCATTTTTCTATTTTAACAATTGTGTTTTGTTTGTGAAACAAAAAGTTAGTAGAAGCCTACATGGCGCAGTGGTTATGTCACTCGCCATGTAAACCAGGGATCGTAGGTTAGATCCAGGGCTTCAGTCTGCCAGATGAGACTATAAACCGACGTCTGGTCTCTGTAGACATTACCTGTTGATGGGACGTTAAACGCCAAATCAACCAACCTTAACCAAACACTTAGTATAAGTCATACAATTTTAATTTAGTTTTTGTATAGAAATGTGTGTGGCATTTAACTTAGTGTTTTGGACTTTTTTCCACAAAGAGGCAGCACTAAATATTTAATAATTGAGCTCCATGTTGCAGTTTAATTGAAAGATTGCTAAAAAACATTGTCATAAATCCATTTTGCTTTTTTATGCAGCTGTATACGCTTCGGCAATGTTGTCTCCCCAATTTTGAAAGCAAAACTTTGAATCTTAATCATAGACATACGCTGATGAAACAAGTTTCTGAAACTGTTTTATTATAAAAAAAAATAAGTTATATTGGCATTAAAAAGTGGTCATCCGATTCAAAAATGATTTAGTGTAGAATTATGTTTATTTTGACTTTGAGTAGTGCAATTAGATTGTTTTTGGTTCAAAGGAACTTAAGTTCATATACTTGTGTAGATTTATGTTTCTGGACCTCGTAGGTTCCTTTATGTTGGTAATGAATTTTTATAGCTTAATAGTGTAAATAAGTAAGTCCAAAAGCTTAAAAAGGCTCACGAGGAAACGAATACAAAAAAAAAAATAATTGGTTCATTTGGCACTTAATAATACTATTTTGTTCTACATTATGAGATGATTCAACTCTGAATTTGCATTAATTTCATGAGACAATGGGGAAATCTGAGGCTTTAAAATGACTAAAAAATAAATAAATAGTCTGGTTATATGGTACATCTAATTTTGGACTCTTTTTAGCCATGTCCGTAGATAACCCAACACCAATTTGACCGGCTCAGCTACCAGGTACACTTGATTCAATTAAAAGCAAGTAATTTCATTGGATGAACCCTTAAGGTGTGTTTGTTTAGCTCTCAAAGTGATGCAGGGTCAAACATGAAAAATTGGATAGTTGGCAGGAACGGACGGAGCTGAATGGAAAAACAGACACTTGAGACACTTGAATGTATTGTTTCAATTAAAACATGAAAACTAAAACTTTAGGGGACATAAATAAAGTTTCTTATTATGATGCATTGATATTTTGAGAAGTAAAATGTTTCAGTGTTTATTTTTAAAAAGATTGAAGTGTCCGTTTTTCCCTTCAGCTGTGTCCGTACTTCCCACCAGCTGTAAATATTTGTGGAGCAGAAAGGGAAAGGATTGATAAAAATATCTGATTGGTTCATTCCCGTGTCACGTTTTATGTGTTTTTCCTGTTGAGAATACGTAAGACTGATATTTAATCTATATGATGGAAAAAAGACAACATAAAGCGACTGTGTGACTAAAACAGGCTGTAACGAAAGGGAGTGTGTAGAAGTCCGTTTTTATAATACATGTTCGTCCAGAATTTGATGTTTTTACCCTACCTAAGAATAAAAAAATAAGTCCCAACTTATTCACTCATACGTTCTTTCTCTTCAACAGGAGTTCAAAGACGTCAGCGACGTGTGATGGACACGTCATCTACGTATGTCAGAGGAGAGGAAAATCTGAACGGTTGGCGACCGAGAGGAGATTCTCTAATTGTTGATCATCAGTGGGAATTAGAGAAGCTCACCAGATTAGAGCAGGTACGGATCACAAAATTATGAAAAAAATTCATGCTCAACTCAGCTGAGACTAAAATTTATCCTGCTCTTAAATATTAAAATGCCAACATTTTTTTGGCATTTTAACATTTATAAGCAGGATGAATTACTAGTAGCCATTACGAAAACATGCCCATGTAATAGATTTTTTTAACTTGTAAAAATTGGAAATTTTCATTAGAAAAATTTTGATATTTTTCTTATTTTTGCTCAAAACATAGATTGAGGGTACTCGTTAGAACCGCCTCGCCGAGGCGGTTCTAACGAGTACCCACAATCTATGTTTTGGAGCAAAAATAAGAAAAATAGGTATACCCCTGCATATCCCAGTTTTACTATATAAAAGTGGGGTTTAAGGGGGTATTCTACACGGATATGTTTTCCTGATGGCACAAGATTATGAAAAAAATTCATGCTCAACTCAGCTGAGACTAGAATTTATCCTGCTCGAATTTTCCATGTTGACTACTTCAACATCAATGAGCAGTTGAAATTTCATGCTCAGCTGAGCTGGGCTTTAAAAAAAGTTTTATAACCTCAAGCCTAGTCACAAGATTATAAAACGTTTTCATGCTCATCTAAGCTGAGCCCATTATTTTAACTGCTCATAAATACTGAAATAACTGGAATTCATAGAAATTTTAGGTTTAGATTACCAAAGATATTCATTAATCCAATGGATTAAGAATGCCAGCAATTATTTATTTTACCATTTTTGAGCAAGATAAATTTCAGCCTCAGCCCAGTTGAGCTTGGGAAACGTTTTATAACAAGAAGCCTGGACCACTGGTGCTTGAAGTTATACCCATAAATCATGCCCTAGAATAATACATGTAGAGTCTATATAGTATTGCCATGTAGACACTCATTTGAAGCATTATTTTTATTTCAAAATTTTTCAATGGAAAATTGTCATTTAACAAAATGAAAAAAAATAACTGTGTATTGTATGGGTGTATTTGTAATGTTTTTGTATTGTCAAAATTCATTTCAGGTTGAGAAAGCCAGGCATGTGCTACTGCTACGTGAGAAGCTTGTTGAACAAAATAAAACCCAAGAACTCAGCAAATTGGACAAAGAAATTACAAACATGACCATGAAAGCCAAAGTCGAACAGGCCAAAGTTCTCGAAAATAAAGGAAAACTCGATGAATCAATATCGGAGAAAGAGGATGACACCTCCGAAAAGAACAAATTTGCTTTGAAAAGAGACAATAGTTATTTTAACTTCCAAACTAATGGGGAGAGAGAAAAGGAGTTAGCGGCTAAGTGCTTGAGGTTGATTTTACAAGGACGACTTCCACCAAGCCCTCTGACGTTGAAGGTAATCTAAATTTCTGACACTGAATCTTGTGAACGAAGATATTTTGTCTAGTCATTTTTTCTTAAAAAAAACAGTCATATTTTGGATACACATTAAACATATAATAGTTTTAGAGAAATAAGAAAACTTATAAAACCTCTCTTTAAACCCATTAGCGACAAATGATCTTGACACATAACATTGGCTGCTATACTAGTTGACAATTGATGCTGTCACAAGTGGCTCAAAACGTATATCTTCTGTTTCAAATGAGCCGCCGCGTGGGAAAACCAACAATCTGCATAGGCGAAAACAAAGGCGCAGATCAGCGCCTTTGTTTTCGCTACACGGATAGTACAATTCCTCTATTTTCTAAATCCAAAATTTCCAGCCTCTAGCCATATTCTGTGCTTGTACAGGCCAGTTTGTGTCCGACCTGGTGGGAACCCAAATTGTTGTTTTTTTACACACATGTATGCTCTTATATGTGCCACAACCATATCAATGTGATTACATGAGCAACCCCACTCCGTTTCATTACAGACTCCAATGACTGAGTCTTTGATGAGTTCTGCCTCTAATTCGTCTGAGAGTGATGCCGGAGTGAGTGGGGAATCCAGCATGGTGTCGTCGTCTGCTTCAGAGATGTTCAAGTAAGTGAAACCAGAGGTCATGCCCCCATGCCCTGAAAGTAGGGGTGACTTCCATTTTTTGCCTATGCGAAAACAAAGGCACAGATCAGCTTCGCAGTAACTGCAAAGCTGATCAGCGCCTTTGTTTTCGCTACGCAGATAGTACCAGGTGTCCTAGAAAACATGATACATTTTGAAATTGTATTAACGTTTGTCCAGGAAACCCCTGCTAAAATCTGGCATGTTAGGGATTGCTGTTTTGTTTCGTTTTTTTAAGCATAAGCATTTTTGATTGCATTCTGTTACCATGCATATGAGCCGCCGCATGGGAAAACCAACAATCTGCTTAGGCGAAAACAAAAGCGCAGATCAGCTTCGCAGTAACTGCGAAACTGATCAGCGCCTTTGTTTTCGCTACACGGATAGTACAATTCCTCTACTTTTCAGATTCAAAATTTCCAGCCTCTAACTATCTTCTGTGACTGTGCAGCCAGCTTTGTGTCGAACCTGGTCGGAACCCAAATTGTGGGTTTTCTCACGCACAGGCTCATATATAAGATAAATTTAGTGTGAACAGCAGCAGAATCTGGTGCATTTTGAATAAATAATTCTCAACAAGCACCCATAAAGGAGCCAGAGTGACACAAGAAGTAAATTTTATGCAAATTTCAATTTTGCTTCATAGAGATAAATTTTAATACATTTATGTATCATGGAAGGTGTATTTCTTAAATCTGCATGTATTATATGAGCCGCTTCATGAGAAAACCGAATTATTGCCTATGCGAAAACAAAGGCGCAGATCAGCTTGGCAGTCACTGCGAAGCTGATCAGCGCCTTTGTTTTCGCTACACGGATAGTACAATATCTCTTCTTCATAAATCCGAAATTTCAAGCTTCTAGCCTGCTTCTGTGACTATACAGGTCGGTTTGTGTCAGACCTGGTCGGAAACCCCAAAGACCGGTTTTCTCGCGTCGCGGCTCATAACAACAAAATTCTACACTGCTTGAAACCCTCCTTCAAAAGTAATGTTTAAAACTTATTCCGCATTATTCTATCTTCGCTTCAGATCGGCCTCACAGGATCAAATCCAGCCGTCAAAGTCGACCGACAACCTCTCCAATACTTCCTCCACGGAGGGGAGTGGCCCTGACAGGAAATTAACACTACCATTAAAAAGTATACGACCAGACCTAGATAAGTTCATCTTCGCGCCGGACGTGGAGGAAGTTAGAGTGAGCCCGGTGGTTGCACGGAAAGGATGGTTAAACTTCCTGGATGAGAAATCTAATGGTTGGGTTAAAAAATGGGTGGTATGTATTTGAAAAGCGGTTTTGATAAATGTCACTGGGCATTGATGGCAAATGTTGTGTTTTAGAAGTCATAGGAAGGTACAAGTAGGCAATGATCAGGAAAAGGCGCAATCAGAAAGAAATTCCCACATCAAAAACCAAGGTGGGAAAAAACTAAATTGACAATTAGATACTTGTACTAAGAAAACATATTGTAATCCGAGTGAGCAGCTATATCACAACGGGCGGCCAGTCAGTTACCTAAACTTAACTAAAAGTATGAAAACGCACATAAAGTGCAAACAGCACAAAAATTCAACACCAAGACAAAACAATAAGAACCACAACAGAGTATGTTTTACATATTACTTGTACATGTATTACGTAGCACAATTTGATAATTTTGATTTTTCACTAAAAATGTAAAGTTTAAGACCATTAATTGAAAGAGTCTTACATCTGGTAGTCTCTGGAGCCGCATAAGTGAAGAAACCTTTCAGGCCTGACACAAACAGGGCTTTACAAGGGCTGCAGTTGACCAGAGGCTTAAAATTTCAGATTTAAGAAGGAGATGGATTGCACTAAAGATAGAAAAGTCACTTATGTGTTCCTTTTTTCTTTCTTTTTTTTTGTACAAACAAACTGAAGGGTTTATTCCAAAAGTTTTTTTTCACAAGTTGTATAAAAAGCTTTATGTACATTTCAGGTTGTTCGGAGGCCATATGTATATATCTACAACAGTGACAAAGACCCAATAGAACGAGGGGTGATTAATCTTGCCACGGCTCAGATTGAGTATAGTGAGGACCAACAATCCTTACTGAAGGTTGGTGCGAGCATTGTTTGTTTCAAATACCCATAGCTTTTCAAAACTGAATTATTCAGAGTCTTAGAAAGTGTGCCAGTTATTTGCATGAAAATTGACAAAGATCCTATAGAGGGGTGATCAACATTACTGTAAAGGCTGGTGCAAACTTCGTTTGTTTCATATACATATAGCTTCAAAAAAGCCTTAAAATGGTCTTTTGAAAAGAAAGAATGGAGAAGAATGTCAGTCATTTGCCTGAAAATAGACAAAGACCCTATGGAACAAGGGATTATCAATCTTGCCACAGCTCGGATAGAGTACTGGTATATAGAGGACCAACAATCCTTATTGAAGGCTGCTTCTTTTTCTTTGTTAAGCATTCCTGAAAAATGCACTCAGTTAGTTTGCTGAAAAATGACAAAGATGGTACTGTATAAAAAATGTGCAATCTTGCCTTGGAGGAGCGTGGTGGCTCAGTGGTATAGGGTCAGACAACACAATAAAAAGGTCCTGTGTTTGTTGCATGTTGACACTGGATTGTGTCCTTGTGCAAGACATATTTACTCCCCACAGTACTGGTCACATGACACATGAATCAATGGTTTTCTTTCAACATAACTGAAAACTGTTAACTGGGATGTTAAAACACTAAAACAATTTATGTTCTAAGAAATATGCCTTTTTTCAGTCACGGAATACATTCTCAGTGTTAACGAGATTCCGAGGATTCCTGCTTCAGACTCCTGACGATAAAGAATTCCATGACTGGCTCTACGCTATTAACCCACTGCTTGCCGGACAAATAAGGTATGACCGGCCCACAATGTTTATGCTTAGCTAAGCTTAGCTTAGCTAAATTTTAAATACTGAATTAGCCCAAATTAGTTAAAAGTTTTGGCTTAGAACACCAAAGTATGTAATTTATCCAGCTAATAAATGTTAAAATGCCAACAACTGTTATCAGCAGGATGTATTTTGGTCTCAGCTGAGTTGAGCATGAAATAAAGTATTATAACCTCGGGGTTTTTTTATCTTACATAACAACTCAGAGATTTGTCAATAGTAGACCAAGACTAGATTTATGTCTAGCTTGCTTGTATTATCATGCTATGATGATGCATGCAATACATATCACTCATGAATTTAATAGGGTATGTTATCCGAATATCCTATACAAATATTCAAATACCTATACGTCATTCGGTGCCAGCCTTACTATTCATTCTTCACATTTTGCAGGTCTAAACTGGCCAGAAGAAAACAGGTTCCAATATAACATCAACAACCATATTATGTTTCAAAGTTGGTGTTTTTCCGAAGAGGAGTTGACTCTATGACACCATTAGATTAACATGCCTATGTAAAACCCAGTACTGTAATGGTCCTAATGTATATCACTCTGGTTATCCTGAGACAACCACCGCAACTGAGAACAAGTACCGCGTATAAAGTCAATATTTGACAACAGCTAATAAATACCTGTCTGGGAACAACTTTCCACAGGTCGGAATGATCCATGGAAAGTTGTTCTCAGACAGGTATTGGAATATGACAGTCTTATATTGATTTATATTGATTTATATTGATTTTATCCGCTTCAGTTGTTCCCGGATGCATTTGTTGTCTCTGGATGACCAGTGTGTATATTAGATCTTCCATAGTTGTGGGGAGTGCGGTTGACTAATGTTAGAGTGTTGGATTCCAAACCACAGGGTCTTGTGTTCATACCCTACCTGTGTGGTGTTATTTCTGTGAGCAAGACACTACCCCCCACGGTACTGGTACCTCCCAGGAAAAGTTGGCTTAGCCCTGACATAACTAAAATAACTCTCAAAGAGATGGTAAAAGTTTCACAGGCATGTTATCATAATGGAAAGGGAGATAATGCCAGTTTTCATGTTCTAGTCATTAATGATGGAAGTGATTATTTATTATGATTGTTAAATCCTATTGTTGCTTGTTAAAGATATGATACTAACAAAGATATGAGCCTTCGCATAAGAAAACCAACAATTTGGTTTCCAAACAGGTTCGACACAAACCGAGCTGTACAAGCATAGCAGAACGTTAGAAGCTTGAAATTTTGGATTTAAGTAAAGGAGGACATGTGCTATCTGAATAGCGAAAACAAAGGCGCTGATCAGCTTCACAGTGACTGGGAAGCTGATCTGCGCCTTTGTTTTTGCATATGCAAATTGTTGATTTTCTCATAACGCGGCTCACATTATAAATGTGATAACTACACTTTTCAAATTATTGTTTAGACTGATTATGTTAAAGATGGTCAAATTGTTTAGATTATATTTCAAAAAAACTTTATTGGCAATCTTTCCATAAGTTTTAGAACCAAGTAAATCATTCTCGCGAGATCTCATCTAGATTACTTGCATCTTGCATATGAAGCTTTGAACTATAGGATATAGGGATATAGTCAACATCGGCTAATCCAGCTTCTGTGAGATGAGACGAGACACTATCTAAATTATCAATAAAATCAAAACAGTGTTTCCTAAAATTATATATACATGTATTTTTCAAAACAGAAATTTACAAAATACCTTCAATTTCTGAATTTAAAATGAAAGTTTGCGCATGCCAAGTAGTGGCAATATGGTGGAAAATATGGCCGCAATGGTGGTCAATCCCAGAAGGCCATGCGTGAAAGTTGACAGGTCAGTGCTAAAGCGCCACCTTTCAGCGACAATGCTAAGAGAATACTATAATTCAAAATCAGAGTACCATTTGAGCCGCCTCGTGGGAAAACCAACAATGTGGTTTCCGAACAGGTCCGACACAAACCGAGCTGTACAAGCACAGAAGATGGCTAGAGACTGGAAATTTTGGATTTAAAAAGTGGAGGAATTGTACTATCCGTGTAGCTAAAACAAAGGCGCTGATCAGCTGTGCAGTTACTGCACATCTGATCTGCGCCTTTGTTTTCACATATGCAAAAATCTGGTTTTCTCATGATGCGTCTCATTTGTTCATTAAAAACATCATGTAAGCCTAATTTTTCTTCCAAATGTGGATGGTTTCATTTGTTTTACAAAACTTATCGTTAACATAGTAACATAGTATTTGCTTATCTGTTGTGAAATTTTTAACGCACGCTGAGGATGAATTCATTATTTTCATTTATAAAATAATATCAGTAATTCATCATACATCATCATTGGCCAGTTGTTTTGAAATTTGTTACGTTAAGACATTGAATGTTACAGTTACAAGTAGTAAAATGCCGATACTAGAAACGAAGCTGAGTTTGATTATGTAACAGAATTATGAAGCCAGTTGACCAGTAAATGTCTCATTGATATGAGCCGCGACGCGAGAAAACTGGTCTTCGGGAGTTCCGACCTGGTCTGACACAAATTGACCTATACAGTCACAGAAGCAGACTAGAAGCTTGAAATTTCGGATTTAAGAAGAAGAGAAATTGTACTATCTGTGTAGCGAAAACAAAGGCGCTGATCAGCTTTACAGTTACTGGCAAAAATCTGGTTTTCTCACCGTGTGGCTCATATTAAAGTCAAATGTCAACCTAATGATGCTTTGAAGAACTGGCCTCGGGTTTACATTGTGCAATATTAAATGTAATCAAATTTTATCCAAATCATATGCTTTTATAGACAGTCAATAATACTGATACATCATTCCATTTAGACATCTGCAAAAAAACGCCAACAATTTGGACAATATTAGCCATCTCATCTAAGACTCAAGGAGAGCTCAGTGGCCTAGTGGAAGAGTGTTGGACTCAGAATCAATAGTTTGTGGGTTCCATCCCCACTGGGGCACAGCGTCCATAAGCAAAAATCATTAACCCATAAGAACTGGTTAATACCCATGAAGCGGTGGCTCTGTCCCGACATGACAGGAAAATTGTTGACTGGGATGTAAAACCTCAATACAAACGAACAAACAACCGAGAGCAAAAATTGTTAACTCCCATTATAACTGGTTAATACCCATGAAGCATTGGCTCTGTCCCGACATGACAGAATAATTGCTGACTGGGACGTTTAAAACGAACAAACAGCCAAGGATCAGTTAAGTCTGTAAATTGAACTATTGTTGTATATAGCACTTCATTTAAAATGACAAACCCTTTCGCCCTTACATTTTGCATAATTCATGCTTGCCAAAATAATTTTCATTAGAGCCTCATTCCACATGTTTTCGTTTAATTTTTTGCTCATAGGTAAACAGCTTATATCGGCAAAGCGATTCAAACAAGTACCCACAATCTATGTTTTGGATAAAAATTTTGAAAAAAAAAAACAACAACAAAACATTACCCCTTCATACCCCAATTTTTCTATACAAAAGTGGAGTATAAGGGGGTGTACAATACATGGACATGCTTGCGTAATACACCGGCTGCTCTTCTGGGGCTTAAATGTTGAACTATGCCAATAAGTGAGTACTTTGCTTGGCAAAAACTGATTGATTCTCCTTTAGAAAGTCTGTTTTAAAAGTTATCTGTGATTTCAAGTGGTGTAAATTTCATGATGTGGCTATTTATTGTTATTGACTTTATATGAGTAACAGTCAAATGTTTTCAGAATGGCTGTAAATTTCATGTTTTTGAAGTATCATTCCATTATTGATATAAATTATGTGTTTGATCATGTGCAAATATGGCTTTTTCAATGTATAACAATGGTACAATGTATAACCCATGACACTTCATTTAATCGCCATTTTATGTGGAAGTCACTTATACAAATTACATTTTTTGTCATGGAGAAGTCAGATGGACAAAATTTCATAAGTAGTTGCATGTTGGAAACATAACATAACCTTGTCACACATTTAAAAAAAAAATCATCCAGAAACATTAGCTCCTTAACAAATTGCATCAAAACAGTATTTAATAGCATAAGGGGACCAGCGATTGAATGGGTACCTGTGACTGATTCCCTTTTTTTCACTATTTATAATTCACTGACAGTTAAAAAAGTTTGTTTCATGGATAGTGGTATTCTTTCCAAAAATTTACTTAGTTTACTGTTCTGGAGTTACTAACTGGAAGGCATCGTAAGTTCCCCCACTTATGACAAACTTGGTGGCCACCTTAAAATTTATGACAATGCTATTCAAGTTACTCAGAGCTGTCCTGACATTGAAATGAACGGTGCCACTTCGTAAGATAAGACGACTCAAAGGTGGGCTTGAGTTTACCGTAAAGTTACGATGCTGTTAAATTGTCACCGTAACTTAAGGTCCTTTTCAGTTATTCACCATAATCCCTATTAAAGAGATATTTCAGTGGTTTAAAAGGTAATCTTAAAACTTATTAAGATGGCTTTGAGTTACCTACCCCAGATTGCCTGAAATTCTGTAAGAGGAATGGAGGGTGATCCATTACTGGTGTTCAATTTATGACTGGTCCCCTTAAGCTACTTTTTATTTCTGTTGAAACTGATATTCCTATGTGTTTTCATTTCTTTAGCATTGTTTGGTAATTAAAAACTTTTCATAATGTGAGTAATTGTAAACCTCATTGTTAAAATATTTGTGTACATGTATTTATCATATGATGTCACTGTTTACCAATGGATATCATCCTGTAATAAAAAGTGCTATGGCTAAATGTATATTAACACTTGCATGAATATGTAACATCATTGACAACGTTTGTAACGACAATGTAACTTTTCACTGAAAATCTGTTCACTTTGAAGGTGAATATAATCCTATTTTAAAAGTCATATGATAAAATGAATCATGGTCATTTCATATGAAATTTATTCAACATGCTAAAGGCCCATTCAATAAATTCCATGTGAAATGACCACTCATGTGAGATCCTCTATTTATGGTGTAATATTACTGCTAGATCTATACACTCACATATAATGTTAAAAATGTATGCCAAGTTAGAAATGTAAAATGAAAAAGTAGCATTTTATGTGCACCCAAGGGGAGCGCAGTTGCAAAGTGGTTTAGCATCGGGCTCTGAATCGAGAGGTCCTGGATTCGATCCCCACTGGCGGCATCATGTTGTGTCCTTGAGCAAGACACATTACCTCCCCAGAGTACTGGTTAAAACCCAGGAAGCAATAGTACCATCCCTACACGACTGAAAAATTGTTGACTGGGATGTTAAACCTCAATACAAACAAGTGCATCCAAAGATCTCGTTAATAGTTATTGTCAAAATCTGATTTCTTTCACCCTGCTGGTTTACTGAACTTTAACGTGAAGTAAAACTTTAACGTGAGGGTCAAAGATGAAAGTAGACCAGCACTCAATACTTTGTGACCAAAAACTCAACATTTGTAAACATGATTTTGTCACAGTTTAGCCTATCTCAGGATGGAAAAAAAAAAAAAACTGTCATAATTTTACTTAAGGGTAATTTTTCACTCTATTTCAAATTTTCTGCACAAGGCCACAATTTTAGATAATGTAGTCATGAGCCACGTATTGAGAAAACCAGCAATGTGGTTTCAGAACAGGTTCAACACAAGCGAGCTGTACAAGCACAGAAGATGGCTAGGGGTTGGATATTTTTAGAGAAAACAGAGGTGCTGATCAGCTTTGCAGTTACTGCGAAGCTGATCTGCGTCTTTGTTTTCACATGTGCGGATTGTTGGGTTTCTTGTGTGGCGGATCACATGTAACAGAAATTGTCCTTGTAGTTTTAACTAAACTCAATATGAACATGTTTATGATACAAGTTCTAATTGCACAGATAATAATTAAGTTTTAATTGTATAAAGAATAAATTTTAGTTATACAAAGAATAAATTTTAGTTGTACAAAGAAGCTTAAGTTGTACAGAGAACAAGTTTAGAGTGTAAGGTGTACAAAGATTGTTCATATATAATGATTGTTTATCTTTTTTTCCATAAATTCTGCTTTTGGTGATCAAAAGAATCAGGAAAAGGGCTGTGCAATATGTAGGTAAATAACTCGACAGAAAATCCAGTCCATTATGTGTTCATTGGTAATGCTTTGATATTCATTTTTCTCTTGTTTGTACATGCAGGTATCACATACATGTATGTCCTGGAAGTGTAAGGGTCTGAGTGGACCAGATATACCCTGACATGCTTTTTAAGCTTAGCTGTTTTTGAAATACCAGAAAATAGAAACAAGAGTACAGTCTGATCTGTATCTTGGTTGTTTTCATTGACATCAACACTCGATGATATGAGCCACGGCGCGAAAAAAAAAGGTCTTCAGGGTTTCCGACCAGGTCTGACACAACCCGGCCTGTACAATCGCAGAAAAAAGCTGGAAGCTTGAAATTTTGGATTTAAGAAGAAGAGTAATTGTACCATCTGTGTAGCGAAAAGAAAGGCTGCACAGCTGATCTGCGTTTTTGTTTTTGCATAGGCAAAAATCCAATTTTCTCATGACACGGCTGATATACCTCTGATGCAACCAACCATGTTACAGCACAGATTGATGAAACATCACAGGTCACATGACAAAATGGATTGATTTGATTGGATGTCATAGCGATTGGGCAAAAAAATACAGCAACACAATGATGTCTTTGCTGTTGTTTGTCGTCCAATCCATCTGGCTTCCAATAACCATTCTCCATTTTGTCACATGATGTGAAATGCTGCATCAATCTGTGCAGTAACAAATTTGGTTGCGTCACAGATTTATAGGGTGTATTATCGATTTTATCAAAGCAGGTCATTTTAATTATAATTGTAACAGCAAGCATAAAAATCTGGATACTTGCAGAATAAAAGAGCAAGCTTTAAACAACTGAATTCTTGCTGATTTTATAGGACCTTGATAGGTCTGTATCATATGAGCTGCCTCATGTCATCAGAAAATCTGCTTTTTGCGTATATAAACAACCTGGATTCAGATCAGTTAATAATTTAAGATTAAAGGAGTGCCACAAAATATGAATGTCTAAGTTTGGGCACTGACATGAAGAGCTAGACATGCTAGATTGGAAATCTGTATGCAAATGGTCAAGACCATACACATAATGGCATTTGATTTGGGCATTTTAAGCCAACATAGTATGCCTATAACCTTGAAAGTTTTCAATAATACTTTTCATAGAAACACATATTAACCATGTAATGATGTTATTATATTCTGCAACAGATTAAGCTAGGGCTAAATTTTAGTTTATTCTGCTTATGTCCCTAAATTCTGGAAGAATTTATTTCTCAATAATCATTCATAAAAACATCTTTTGAATGAGCCGGTTGGCAATGCTTCATTTTATATCAAGGAGGTCCTGATCAGTAGTCTCGATTGTCACAATCATATACAAACTGAGCCGCCCCATGGGAAAACCAACAATCTGCATAGGCGAAAAACAAAGACGCAGATCAGCTTCGCGGTAATCGCGAAGCTGATCAGCGCCTTTGTTTTCGCCACTCGGATAGTACAATTCCTCTTCTACTTAAATCCGAAATTTCAAGCTTCTAGCCTGCTTCTGTGACTGTACAGGTTGGTTTGTGTCGGACCAGGTCGGAAATCCCGAAGACCGGTTTTCTCGCGTCGCGGCTCATATACAAACTTTCTGTTGATGTAATTTTCCCTGTGTACTTACTCCTGGTATAAGGTTTGCTATTAGCTGTGATATTTTATTTATATCATTTGAGCCTTTGCATGGGAAAACCAACAATTTAGGTTTCCGACCAGATACGACACAAACCGGTCTGTACAGTCACAGAAGCAGGCTAGGGGCTTGAAATTTTGGATTCAAGAAGAAAAGGGATTGTACTATTTAGGTAGCGAAAACAAAGGCGCTGCTGATCAGCTGATCTGTGTCTTTGGTTTCGCATATGCAGATTGTTGGTTTTCTGGTGCAGAGGCTCTTATATCATTTATATATTAATATGTATTTTGTATGTTTTTTGTTACCAAATAAACACACACCATAAACAGCCTTATTGCCCTGTGAAATTTGTTGGACGAAATGTTTGACATTTACTTTCTAAGAGCCCATTTACATGATAGAAAGTAGAATTGTCCAATCTTTTTTCATTTGTTAAAAGTTACATAGGATTGTTTCTGGTGTGTGATCAAGATTATTTAACATAAAGTACCAGGAAAAGAGTGGCATATAAACTAAAAAAAAGCAAACAAGAATCAAAATTCATATAATCCTTGCTTTGGCAGGATGTATTTTTGTTTTGTTTTTTATTTTTCTTTATTTTATATTTATATACGGAAAATATGCATCAAATTATAGACCTTAAGGTTTTTAACAGGTGTTTTGAAACCTTATTTTAGTCATCTGCAGTTAGAATTCTGATTGGAAATAAGAAAGAATGGCTGCTTTTAAAGTTTTTCTTGTTGCCTAGTGACTGTTGCTATGTAACTGTTGCTATGTTACTGTCGCCATGTTGTTCTGTAAAACAGTTGGTGTTAATCATGTTACAGAAACACCATGCAAATAAAAAAATAATGTTTTCAAGATGTTCTTTGTTTATCCTTTATTGCATACATAACTCAGTCAATTATGTGAGGATGGGGCACAGTCTGAATTAAATGAAGTGGACCAGAAATAGATCCCCACATTCTCAATTTCTGCATACTGTAAGTTTGGAAATGTTTGCCAGAACTTAAATTTTTGCAAATATTCGCAAATTCTTTTGCGAGCTGTAGACCCAAGATTGATCCTCTTATTCAGCATATTTTTTCTCTCAATACACTTGATTTAATGGTAGATGTCAGTAAATGTGGAAAGAATGTACACTAAAAACTGGTAAACTTGCTTCCAGAAGGCTTACTCGGGAAGTGTGGCTAGGATAACTGAATGTCTTCAAATGACCTTAGCTCCGATTGTGGGCGTACACCACCAATACAAACAAAAACCACAGATCAGTCATTAATTGAACTCTTGTATTCAATTCGCAGTTCTTTGCCTCTTCAGGGTTTCAGGCTGCCCAGTGCAGTTTGGTACAAAATATATATTTTGGGCTTCAAAAAATAGGAAATTTATGTCCAAAAAATAGGAGAAAAATAGGAAATTATCGGCCTAACATGGCTTTTTTATAGCATTGAAAACCATAAATATTAACATATAGCAGCAAGAAGGCAAATCTTACTGGTGTAATTTTGGTATAGGTGTGTGATCCATTATTTTAAAACCTACACAAGTTGTAGAAGTCACGGGATTATCTTGTTTTCTGATGAAGAAAAAATACTTTATTTATCAAGTTACGAGCGAGCGAAGCGAGCGAGGAAAAAAATGAATGCCAAAGACATCAAAACTGGCATTTCAAACCAAAATTCCATGATTTTTCCTTGATTTTTCATTATTATCTGCAGCATTTTGAAAAATATAGGAATTTGATGGAAAAATATAGGATTTGGGATCAAAATATAGGAAAAAATAGGAAGCCCTGAAAATATAGGAAAAAATAGGAGCACTGGGCAGCCTGGGGTTTGGATGGATAATTCAGAGAAGCCTCTGTGACCCAGTGGTAAAGTCGCTCACTTTTTAGCTCACCTGAGCTGAAGGCTCACAGGTGAGCTTATAGTATACCCATGCTCCGGCGTCCATCCGTGCATCCTTAGTAAGAGGGAACGAAAGTTTATATAAATGGTCCAGGTCACATGACCAAGATGGCCGCCATGGCTATAAATAGAAAAAAACCTTTAAAAATCTTCTTCTCCAGAACCAGTGGGCCGATTTCCATGAAACTTGGTATGTAGCATCGGGGATGCGGGCCCATCATAGTGTATATAAATCATGACCCTTGGATGACCTTGACCTATTTTACGGCAAGGTCAACTTAGGTCGCCAATGCATTTGAATGGAAAAAAAATGGTAAAATGCTATTTAATGGGTAAAACTTACTGGGAATAGGCAAATGGACAGAAGATTAATGTAAATGGAAAATTTTAGCCCCTGGGGGGTTGTCTGCCCCTGCCCTGGGGCTATATACATGTATATTTCCATAATAATGAAACATCTTCTCTCCTGAAACCGCTTGGCCAATCAAAGCCAAACTTCATATGGAGCATCCTTGGGAAGGGGGAAAGAAAGTTTATATAAATGGTCAAGGCCACATGACCAAGATGGCCGCCATGGCTATAAATAGAAAAAACCTTTAAAAATCTTCTTCTCCAGAACCAGAAGGCCAATGATTTTGAAACTTGGTGTGAAGCATCAGTGACTGGAGCTCTACAAAGTTTATATAAATCATGACCCTGGGATGACCTCGACCTATTTTACGGCAAGGTCAATGTAGGTGGCTCATGCATTTGAATGGGGAAGTGTTAAAATGTCATTTGTAGGGAAAAAGTTGCAGGAAATGGGCAAATGGACTTAAGATTGATGATTCTGAAAAAATTTGGACCCCAGGGGTCTGTCTGCCCCCACCCTGGGGCAATATACATGTATATTACAGTGATATTCAAAGATCTTCTTCTGAAACCGCTTGGCCAATCAAAGCCAAACTTTATGTGGAGCATTCTCAGGAAGAGTGAATGAAATTTTGTATAAATGGTCAAGGTCACATGACCAAGATGGCCGCCATGGCTATAAATAGCAAAAACATTTAAAAATCTTCTTCTCCAGAACCAGAAGGCCTATGATTTTGAAACATGGATTGAAGCATCAGGCAATGGAGCTCTACCAAGTTTATATTAATCATGACCCTGGGATGACCTTGACCTATTTTACGGCAAGGTCAACTTGGGTTGCCAATGCATGTCATGCATTTGAATGGGGAATATTGTTAAATGTCATTTAAAGGGCTAAACTTTAGTAAAATTTAAATTGGCAAATGGACTTATTTTTTATGATTTAAAAGGCATCAACTCCAGGGTTATATACATGTATATTACCATTCTAGTCAAAACAGTTTATTTGTTTATATCTCAGGTCTCAGGTGAGCGTTTACAGGACAATCCAGGGCTGCTCCAGTCATTTGGATGAGACTATGAATTGAGGTCCCATGAGTTTTCCAGGACAAACCGCTGACAAGGCCATACTGTGATGACTGATGAGGCTGTGCCTAATGTGTTAGGTCTTATTGCTGACTTACACATTTCTTATGATTTAACATCCAAGTCAACAATTTTTCAGGCATGTCAGAACAGACCTGACGATTCCTGGTTATTAATCAGTAGTGGGAAGCTCGAAATGTCTAGCTCAAGGACACTATACAGTTTTGTACTTGAGGTAGTTATTGAACCCAGGACCTCTTGCTCTGGAGTCCTGTCCTCTATCACAGCACCACCGTGCCTGCCTGACTTATAGTTGTTACTGATATGAGCATAAATGAAAACTAGAAAATGTGTTTATGAAACACTATGCCCCCAACTGGTTAAGTCACTTTCAAGATGTAAAAATGTCCAAAAAAAGACCATGTTCAAATTGTAAAAAAAAAAAAAAAAAAAAGTGACAATAAATTCCTCTGACGAGTATATCCCAACCACATGCATATATCTTCAAAGCATGGTCACAATGTCTGCAAAGTTTCAAAAGTATCGGTTTTAAATTGTAGGAGGAGTTGCGCACACAAGGTACCCTCTATCCATTCACTAAAATGCCCGAAAAAATGACTAAGTTCAAATTGTGAAAAAAATGACAAAAAATAATCCAAGAATTATATCCAAACCACATGCATATCTTCAGACCATGCCCATAACACATGTAAAGTTTTAAATGAATTGGCATGAAACTGTAGGAGGAGTTGCGCACACAAGGTACCCACTGCCCATTCACTTTCATTGTGAAAATGCCCGAAAAATGGCTAAGTTCAAATTGTGAAAAAAGTGACAAAAATTAATCTGAGGATTACAATGTATATTCAAACCACATGCATATCTTCAAAGCATGGTCACAACATCTGTAAAGTTTCAAGAGAATCGGAATAAAACTGTAGGAGGAGTTGCACACACAAGGTAGCCACTATCTATTCACTTTATCAAGAATTAAAAAGGGAAAGAACTCTCACAGAATGGGCCCCTAGCCCCTTGAATTTACCTGAAAGAAAAAATACGGGTCCTCTTAATTTTCATATACAAACTACATACCAAATTTCAAGATCCTAGCTCTAACAATTCCTGACCGAGTGCTAAGTGTTACTCACGCATCACAGACAGACAGACTCACTGCACACCAATGCACACCACACCCCCAAACCAATATGCCCCCTCAACTTCTTCGAAGTTGGGGGCATAAAAACCCTCCTGGAAATTTTTTTTGTAACCGGCATAGAAAAGAAACCAAGAAACTTGTCAAATTTTCACATTTATTGTGATAATAACAGTACATTAATTGAGCCGCGACACGAGAAAACTGGTCTTCGGGTTTATGACCAGGTGCGACAAAAATCGGCTGGTACAGTCACAGAAGCATGCTGGAGGCTAGAAATTTTGGCTAGAAGTACAAGAGGAATTGTACAATAAGAGCAGTGAAAACAAAGGTGCTGATCAGCTTCACAGTTACTGCGAAGCTGATCTGCGCCTTTGTTTTCGCATAGGCAAAATTCAGGTTTTCTCATGACGCGGCTCGAATTATCAATGGAAAATATTTACTGAACCCTCTATTTCTAAATAAAACATTTTCATGAGTGATGTCGGTTAGACCAACATATTCCATACATATTAAACTTTTCTTATGTTTGGTCATGAAAATATTTCTACCACAAAACGTCTTAGATTATTTGTCCTCTTCCCGGCACTGACTAAGGAGTGACCGATTAATGGCAAAATAAAATCAAGTACATGTAATGGTTTTTGCCTACTCTTGCAACCCCATGCAATATACAGAGATTTTTAAAGTTGTAAAAAAATGAAAATTTTCAGTAGAATTTTTTTCTATATTTTCCTTATTTTTGCTCAAAACATAGATTGTGGGTACACGTTAGAACCGCCTCGCCAAGGCGGTTCTAACGAGTACCCACAATCTATGTTTTGGAGCAAAAATAAGAAAAATAGGTATACCCCTGCATACCCCAGTTTTGCTTTATAAAAGTGGGGTTTGAGGGGGTACACATTTCACGGACATGTTTTCCTGATGAATGGAAGGCTACAAACAGTCCTGGCATGACCTTAAATATCTTTTGACTTTAAAAAGTTGTTTAAACGCAACTAGACAACCTTCATTTGCCAATGCTTCTCAGACAGTACCAGTCCAGGTCCTAAGGTTATAAAAAAAAATTCATGCCAAGCTCAGCTGAGACTAAAATTTATCCTGCTCATAAATGTTAAAATGCCAACAATTGTATCGGACCTGGTCGGAAAACAAGAAGACCAGTCTTCTTGCGTCACAGCTCATATTCTAATCAGAGAGTAATCTCACACATATTATCCACTATGCCATGGCGGTCTGAGGTTCATAGAAACAGACCATTTTATAAGTGAAAATGTGTTATGATGTGACTACTTGCAATAGACATATAGCAAAATAATCATTTTGGGAGCCAATACTAGGCCATGTTGTATTGAAAACCGCACTGTAATGAGACATATTATAATGAAGTTGATCTGTATTCTAATTATAGAGCAAGCTCTTAACCAATATGTCATGACAGCTTATGAACAAACTAAGGTTACACAAATAAATGCACATATTGCATTTCAATATCTTATCAGTGAGCAAGTTGCTCTTAACCAATATGTCATGACAGCTTATGAAGGAACTATGGTTACACAAATAAATGCACATATTGTATTTCAATATCTTATCAGTGAGCAAAGTTGCTATTAAACAATATGTCATGACAGCTTATGAAGGAACTATGGTTACACAAATAAATGCACATATTGTATTTCAATATCTTATCAGTGAGCAAAGTTGTTCTTAACCAATATGTCATGACAGCTTATGAAGGAACTTATAAAGGTTACACAAATAAATGCACATATTGCATTTCAATATCTTATCAGTGAGCAAAGTTGCTCTTAACCAACATGTCATGACAGCTTATGAACGAACTTATATAAAGATTACACAAATAAATGCACATATTGCATTTCAATATCTTATCAGTGAGCAAAGTTGCTCTTAACCAATATGTCATGCCAGCTTATGAACGAACTTATATAAAGGTTACACAAATAAATGCACACATTGTATTTGAATATCTTATCAGTGAGCAAAGTCTCTCTTAACCAATATGTCTATGCACATATTGTATTTCAATACCTTATCAGTGAGCAAAGTTGCTCTTAACCAATATGTCATGACAGCTTTTGAAGGAACTATGATTACACAAATAAATGCACATACTGTATTTGAATATCTTATCAGTGAGCAAAGTTGCTCTTAACCAATATGTCATGACAGCTTATGAAGGAACTTATAAAGGTTACACAAATAAAAGCACAAATTGTATTTGAATATCTTATCAGTTAGCAAAGTCTCTCTTAACCAATATGTCTATGCACATATTGTACTTGAATATCTTATCAGTGAGCAAAGTTGCTCTTAACCAATATGTCATGACGGCTTATGAAAGAACTATGATTACACAAATAAATGCACATATTGTATTTGAATATCTTATCAGTGAGCAAAGTTGCTCTTAACCAATATGCCATAACAGCTTATGAACAAACTTATAAAGCTTACACCAATAAATGCACATATTGTATTTGAATATCTTATCAATGAGCAAAGTCGCTCTTAACCAATATGTCATGACAGCTTATGAAGGAACTTATAAAGGTTACACAAATAAATGCACATATTGTATTTGAATATCTTATCAGTGAGCAAAGTTGCTCTTAACCAATATGTCATGACAGCTTATGAAGGAACTTATAAAGGTTACACAAATAAATGCACATATTGTATTTGAATATCTTATCAGTGAGCAAAGTCGCTCTTAACCAATATGTCATGACAGCTTATGAAGGAACTTATAAAGGTTACACAAATAAATGCACATATTGTATTTGAATATCTTATCAGTGAGCAAAGTCTCTCTTAACCAATATGTCTATGCACATATTGTATTTCAATATCTTATCAGTGAGCAAAGTTGCTCTTAACCAATAATTATGTCATGACAGCTTATGAAGGAACTATGGTTACACAAATAAATGCACATATTGTATTTGATATATCCCTTCTGAACATTTCAGTATAGAGGATATTCAAGTTTTTGGAGTGAATATGAGTTTTATTTCATTGAGTAAAGTGAAAAAAATTTATATTTCATGAGTGCCGAAGGCACGAATGAAATATACAATTTTTCACTTCACGAGATGAAATTAAAGTCATATTTACGACAAAAACTTGAATTTTCTTTTTATTATATTGCATGTAGTCATTGTAACGTTGCGCGCTAAAGCATATGACGTCAAAATCTTAAATGACGTCATTACGTCACGTCATTACGTCGCTGTTGTGTGTGAACGTTCATTGCGTCAACAATAGCGTATATTACAAAATTTAATTATGTATAAATTAGAAACGAAACGGTGGAATCGTGATTTGCATATTCCCAAATCTTATATTTTCACATGTGAAAATATAACTTTTTTATATTTTCACATGTGAAAATATAACTTTTTCAAATATAGGTTATATTTAATACATATTTCTCTATATTTCATCACTTGCCATATAATAAAAAGTTCTATGGCAAAACATCCTTTTATATGCAGTTTACCAGTATTAAATAAACACCAAAGAATCATTGACTACCAGGTCAATAGGATGCTCTCTGATGGCTGTATTCAATGTGAGCAAAGTCTGTCTTTGCACATATTGTATTTCAATATCTTATCAGTGGAATATCTTATCAGTGAGCAAAGTCTATGTAAAGACAACTTTAATATGAGCAAACTACATGTACTAAGGTTACACAAATAAATGCACATATTGTATTTGAATATCTTATCAGTGAGCAAAGTCGATCTTAACCAATATGTCATGACAGCTTATGAAGGAATTAAGGTTACACAAGTAAATGCACATTTTGTATTTGAATATCTATCAGTGAGCAAAGTTGCTCTTAACCAGTATGTCATGCCAGCTTTTAAACAAAGGTTACATAAATAAATGTACATATATTTCAATATCTTATCAGTGAGCAAAGTCGCTTTAACCAATATGTCATGCAGGCTTCTGAACAAACTAAGGTTACACAAATAAATCATCAGGAAAACATGTCCATAAAAAGTGTACTTCCTTGAACCCCACTTTTATATAGTAAAACTGGGGTTTACAGGGGTATATCTATTTTTCTTATTTTTAATCCAAAACATAGATTGTGGGTACTCATTAGAACCGCCTCGACGAGAGGTTTCTAACATGTACCCACAATCAATTGTTTTGCCCAATATCATTAAAAAATATCAAATTTTTACAGCTAAAAAATCTTTATATATACAGAAAAAAAAGATATTAATGAATTAAATACAGATATTTCTTTTTGTGTATATTGTTAATGGTTTGTAGTTTGATAGAGGGCCTCAGGGAAGATTGGATTTGTCCAACTGAGTTATCCTCTCAAAATAAAATCATTATTATCATTATTATTATCATTATTATTATTATCATTATTTTGAGGCTCAATTTACACTGGTACAAAAAATGTGTTTGAAATGACTTTGTCTCAAGCATTTCACACCAGATAATAAAAACAGAATCATGTATCTTTGAGAAAAAACTTAAATTATCAACCCTTCAAGAGCCTGAAGAAGAGAATCATTTTGTGTTTGAATGCACCAGCTAAGAAATTGTGTTCTTCTTTTACATTCAGAAACATGATCCAATGTCAATTGTGTGGAAAGGCATACAAACGTCGAGGCTCCCTCTACAGACACGAGAAAACATCAACAAAAGAATATATACATTGTATATATAGAATAAGGTATGGGACAGGTGAGAATATCTGTTGACCCATGTGGAAAATACATCAGAAAAACATGTATGTGACATGTATACCCCTTGAACCCCACTTCTATATAGCAAAACTGGGGAGTACAGGGGTATACTTATTTTTCTTATTTTTGCTCCAAAACATAGATTGTGGGTACTCGTTATAGAACCACCTCGCCAAGGCATGTTTTCCTTATAACATGGGCACATTTTCATGCCCAAATTGCCAGAAAGAAGTCCTCCACTTATCAGAACATCAAAAGATTTGCAGGAAAGTTTTTCCCAAGCAAGCGATAAAAATTTTGCTTGCAGACAGTACATGGCTGAGCATGTGAAATGGTTAAACAACACCAGGCAAAAGAAGATAAGTATGAATGAGAGACACATGGCCCAGAAACAAAACAGCTGTAAATGGGTCACTTTTCAATCACATCCAAAATGGTTCATATTGTAGACATCAATGGGCCACAGTTCAATAATGTCAATAACATGGCCAGAAAAGAATGCGTCTTTTGCGAAAGAATAGATCATATGACACTATTAGACAGCTAGGAATTGCGGGCCCGGTATCATTTAGGCGTGCCATCTTTACACTACATTTTTGACCTAAATGAGTCCAGTCTTCTCGACAAGACTTTAAGGGATCACTGCATTTCCAAGGAGATGCAGGTAAGTTTGCCAAACTTGTAGAATGCTTGTTGAGAAACAGCGTGCACTGTCCCACACACTGTCCAAGAGAATATGACCGGTCTTGACAAACTTATTCAATAACACAAGAGACCAAAAACTATTATTAACCTGGCAACTCCAAAGGTAGACAAATTCTTGAGGGGTCAACTCCGCAAAAATTCAAGACCTGTCGATAAAATCCAAATAATATCTCCCCAAGTTTATCTATAGCGTTTCGGCTGTGGGCCTTTATCAAACTTATGATTACTTTGTAAATGATCTACATTATTTGAGCCGCGACGCGAGAAAACCGGTCTTCGGGGTTTCCAACCAGGTCTGACACAAACCGACATGTACAGTCCCAGAAGCAGCATAGAAGCTTGAAATTTCGGATTTAATAAGAAGAGAAAGTGTACTATCCGTGTAGCGAAAACAAAGGCGCTGATCAGCTTCGCAGTTACTGCGAAGCTGATCTGCGCCTTTGTTTTCGCATAGGCAAAAATCCGGTTTTCTCATGACGTGGCTCATTTCATTTGAGCCGCCTCATGGGAAAACCAACAATCTGCATAGGCGAAAACAAAGACGCAGATCAGCTTCGCGGTAACCGCGAAGCTGATCAGCGCCTTTGTTTTCGCTACTCGGATAGTACAATTCCTCTTCTACTTAAATCCAAAATTTCAAGCTTCTAGCTCTTTTCTGTGCTTGTGAAGGCCGGTTTGTGTCGGACCTGGTCGGAAACCACATTGTTGGTTTTCCCACGAGGCGGCTCATTTCATGTGCTCCACCATTAAGGTACAAGTAGTTTTAAAAGCAAGAACAGTTGGCCTCTTTGAGGCAATAAATAAGCGATATTAGCGAAAATTTTCACAAACATTTCTGGATTCATCGTAATATGCATATTGACATTAACATTACTTGATTAAACATAAAATTGTGGTATTAGTAAGTTTGCTTGTTTTTTCTTTTCATCAGAGCTAGGATGAATGTTTTCCAAATATTCATCACCAAGTCTGTGAACTGGAACAAAGCTGAACCAGTATACATAAGCACAACTGATCAACCGACAACCGGGACCTGTTATCACTAATAAACATGAGACGCAGTTGGAAAATAGACGGTAAATTACTTGTTGTATAGAAATAAAAAAGAAACAATGAACCAGCACACTGTCATATGGGACAAGACCTGACAGTGCGCTTTGTTAGACCTGTTTCATTTGGGCCTATGCACAAAAGAATTGAGACCGATAGCTCAGGAGAAGGTTACGGGGGGCATGATGTAACTAACAATAGTGAACATAGTGGCAGGTGGTCAGTAGAAGACAAACAGTTTCGTATCAATTATTTGGAATTAAAGGCAGCATTCTTGTGTATCCAGTATTTCTGTGAAAATGCTTCTAATGAGCATATTTACTTGTTAATTGATAATACAGTGGCGCACTCAAATATATCTCCAAAATGTGACGTAGGAAACTATTATTGAATGCACTAGCTAAACAAATATAATATGGGCATGGTGTGAATCAAAAAACATATGGATATCCGCCTTTTATATACCTGGTAGATACAACATGCGGGCGGATGAGCTCTCTAGGTTTAAAAGGAAGTGTAGCATGGACATGGAATGGGCCATGCAACAAAGCATCTACGATAAAATAGCGGACAAAATGGGGAAATGTGATATTGATTTGTTTGCTTCAAGGCAGAACCATAAAGTCGCTACTTTCAATATCATATGTGCCACAGAAAGGAGCTGTTTCTGTAAATGCATTTTTGGTATTATGGAAATATGATTTACATAACGCTTTTCCACCTTTCAGTTTGATTGGCCGGGTCATCCAGAAAATGTGCGAAGATCAGGCGGAACTTGTTCTTATCGCGCCGCTGTTTCCAAGCCAACCATGGTTCCCTCCAATGTTGAAGCAGAACATTGGACCATGTTATGTGTTACCAAAAATGGACAAGGTATTATACCTACCAGGAACACAGAAGCAGCACAACCTTACCACGATGAGACTGGGGGCATTCCGTTTGTCGGGGATAATGCCTCGTCAATGCTGGCTTATCAAAGGAAACTGCAGACATCATCTTACAATCGTGGAGGTCTTCAACAAGGAAGCAATATGGGACATATTTCAAGAGATGGGTGCAATTTTGTCGTCAACAACAGATTGATAAAATTAACAAATCTCTTGGAGAAATAATGACATACCTTACATGATTGCATGATGAGGGTCTCAGTTACTCAGTTACAGTGCTATTCATACGGCAAAATCAATGTTGTCAAGCATATTTGAAATAATTCACAGTGCAAATATTGGTAATAACGTGCTTGTAAGAAGATTCATGAAGGGAATCTATCACATCAAACCAGCTATGCCGAAAACTTTATTTACATGGGATGTGAAATTAGTTTTAAAATTTCTCGGCAATTTGGATAATAAAGTTTTAACATTAAGGGTACTCACAATTAAATTAGCCCTTCTTATTATTCTGACAATGGGACAAAGGTGTCAGACATTAAAAGATGTTCGCTGCTTACATTTGACATTTCGGAACTTCCGTTTTTTATTTTGTGGAATATCTCGTAAATGGTTGCAGATATTTTCCTTATATTTTATATTTGAATACATATTGATGATATGCATTGAATGAGTCATGGAAATTGTCAATCTAAGGAACATCATTTTTTCACCCCATTTCCCGCAACTTTTTAGAAAATTTTAAGTGTCAGCAAAATTTAGGGGTGAGGGTTGATTAAACTTCAATATTTCACAACTTCAAATTACTTGCTTTGATTTGATGTTTATTTTAACAGAAGTAGATGTATACAAGGTCTTCTTTATTAGTATTTCTTTCTTTGGTGTGCTAGTTTTAAAATTTTGAGTGGTTTTATGAAATGGGGTGTAAGAAATAAAACAGCCGAAAAAAGGCTTAAAATGGCAATTTTCAAGTTGTTGGTTCTCTCTTTCATGCACACTACCCTATATTTTTCATTTTTTTAATCGAAAAATATGAACAAGTTGTATCTTGTGTGAAAGTACAAGAAAAAGTTTGAATCTACAAATATGGATTTGACACATTTATAAATATGGAATTTTTCCGACTTTTCAAGTTAGGGGGTAGGGTTGTTAAATGGGTAGAAAAAATTTATCATCCACTTCAAGATGAAAATTTATGTATGTTTTAGGTCCAAAATAGTCAGCGTTGCTTAAACAAAATGACTTTTGAAAGAATTTGTGATGTATTGTTTGTCCAAGAAGGTAAATGTGAAAGAATTGAAAATTAAATTAATTTTTCTAATTTTCAAACATGTTGTTCAGAGGTCTCATTCAGGGGCCTGTAGCTTGAAAAAATGCACACTACCCTATATTTATTTTGCTTTCATATGTCTTATTTTATATTTTGGAATAAAAAAAAAAAGAGCAGTTAGAAAAAAAGTTTGAATACTTTTTCATTGGCAGCAAACATCCTTAAAGAACATGGAAGTTGATAAGAATTACATCAAGATTAGAATTGGAGAACTACTAAAACAGTCCAAGCCCAAACGCATTTAGCTGAATTGTACATTGAAGCTTTTGGGCAGAATCCGAATATTTGTGTAGTGAAAACACTGAAGTTTTATCTGAAAAGAACTGAGAATATAAGAAAGGATTCCTGCCGGTTTCTCATTACACAAAAACCACACTCCCCAGCATCAAAAAGTACTATTGCTGGTTGGATTAAATTGGGACTCCGGTTGGCTGGCATTGACCTATCTCTGTTTACGCCACATAGTACATGGAGTGCTTCTACAAGTGCGGTTGTGAATTAAGTGCCTATTGACACTATCATTAAAACAGTGGGCTGGTCTAGGGACTGCACATTTAGGAAGTTTTACGATAGGCCTATTATCAATGATGGGTCATTCAGTAACTCTATTTTGTCGTTGAGTTAAATTTCATTTTGCAAACCTCCATAAGATATAATCATGTATTACACGGCATTCGTGCTACTAGCAAGCCAAATTCAAAGACTCGCGAGAAGCGTCACTTTTACAAATGGCTTCGTGCTAAAACAATCATCGTCACTTTACTAAGTTTCAAATCCGGTTATATCTGCGTTTCACTGAAGCATCTATCGCTTTTGATAGCCGCTTTATCTTTCAGGATAATTAATCTGCATTTTGTATGGCAGATTCTGATCCGCCGTTGGCCGAAACCGCCGATTTAATCGAGCGGCGAGAGAGCCAAAGCCCGACCAATGTCGAGGCAAATGCGGCTCGTAGGAGCCAATCTCCGTCAAGGAGAAGGGAAAGACATTTGTCAAAGGATCAGAGATGACGCAGAAAGAGGCGCAGGCACGATCAATCGTCGAGCTCCTCCGATTCAGAATCGGAAATTGATTCCGATAGCTCCGATGACAGATCTCAAGATTCGGCCTCGTCAGATTCGGCCTCGTCGCATTCGTCCTCAGCGGATTCGTCCTCACAATCTGAGGAGAGTGATTCCGAGGTGGAGAGAGAAAAACCCTCCTCCAGTAACGCTAGTAGCTCAAAGGATAGCACACGTCAGCGTTTTGGGATTGAGGCGGACTCTCAGTCCAAACTGGACTTGCCAAAGGACATGAACGAATATCTATTGACAAAGTTCAATAAATTTATACCAGACAAGTCCTTGAAGGAGAAAATCCTGGACAAGCTTCCACTTCCTTCTGCCTCGTGCATTAAAGCACCCGCCCTGGACGATTATGTTCCAGATATTTTCACCGCTACGAGATCGTCATATGGAAAATCGTATGAGTCCAATCTCCAGCAGATACAGGAGAGGATTGGTCTAGTCATGGGTCCGTTGAGCTGTATTTGGCTGGACCTGGACAATATTGATTCAGGAAGGGAGTCAGGACAAAATTTGGACCCATCTGAATGGCTGGATGATAGTTATGATTGTATGGATTATAACTTCACAACTTGATAATTAAATGATATTTATTTACACAGAATGAATGATTCTATGCAGTTGCATGCATTATCATGATGAATGGTGTATTTAGCATAAGTGAATGAAATAGTCATTTATTCCTATTACATTGAACTACCTTTTTACAGTTTAATATTTGAATTATTTTGAATCATGGACTCTAAAAATTTCCAAGGATTCTCATTGGTAAATTGGTTCCAATGGAATTAGAAAATTAAACGAGACTTACCTGTAAGGTGAAGTTTTAGCTTAATTCCACTGGTACCAATTCACTGAGAATCATGGGCCCACCCATTTCCCGCCCGTTGCAGCTTCCATGATTCAAAATCTTTCTCTCAAAAGTCTGAGGATTCGTCACGTGACAGGTCACATGTTCATTTCCCATGATTCTCAGTGAATTGGTTCCAATGGAATTAAACTCAAAACTTCACCTTACAGGTAAGTCCTCGTTTAATTTTCTAATTATGTACATGTACTTAAATATAGTGCCAATGAACATGAACTATACAGCGTAGCTAAATGGATAGTGCCAACGATACATTGTGAAGGACACTCATTCCCATTTCGGCCGTGAAATATACACTTGCTGTGACGGTGATCAACAGACATTCATAAACTCTAATGCAATTGGTACAGTGACACTTGTGCTCCAATTTATGTTCTGAAGTCTCTGGACTATAACATGGATACATTACTGTAATTCCTTAATGGAGATCATTTGCCTTATAAGCAAATGAAGCATTAACACATGTGTTATGAGTGGCAAACCTATAAGATGTTCTTATTACATAATATTATGCCTTAATTAAAATAAATGGTCTACATTGTACCCAAACCCAGTCTTATTTGTCAATTGCCTTTGCATTTATAAAGTTAGCCAGGTCAAAGAAAGAAGAATTTAAATTATAGCTATTTGCAGGGCAATTCTTTAAAACAATATTCAACATAGAACAGTTTTGCAAGTAAATTACCAATATGCTTATTAAAGGTGTGTATGTATGTTAATTATTTTCAGATGCCGCGACCAATGTCTTTGGTGAAGGTTTAGAAATGACGAAGGAAGTTTTCCAGAACAAACTCAGGCAAGAATAACGATACGATAATTTGGCTTGCTTGAAATCACAACGTCTTTGGTGAAGGTTTAGAAACGACGAAGGAAGTTTTCCAGAACGAACTCAGCCAAGAACAACAATACGATAATTTGGCTTGCTTGAAATCACAACGTCTTTGGTGAAGGTTTAGAAACGACAAAGGAAGTTTTCCAGAACGAACTCAGCCAAGAACAACAATACGATAATTTGGCTTGCTTGAAATCACAACGTCTTTGGTGAAGGTTTAGAAACGACGAAGGAAGTTTTCCAGAACAAACTCAGCCAAGACCAACGATATGATAATTTGGCTTGCTTGAAATCACAACGTCTTTGGTGAAGGTTTAGAAACGACGAAGGAAGTTTTCCAGAACGAACTCAGCCAAGAACAACAATACGATAATTTGGCTTGCTTGAAATCACAACGTCTTTGGTGAAGGTTTAGAAACGACAAAGGAAGTTTTCCAGAACGAACTCAGCCAAGAACAACGATACGATAATTTGGCTTGCTTGAAAGTACAACGTCTTTGGTGAAGGTTTAGAAACGACGAAGGAAGTTTTCCAGAAGGAACTCAGCCAAGAACAACGATAGGGATAATTTGGCTTGCTTCAAATCATAAGTCTGGTTTTCAACCTGGTACTAGCTAGTGTGTTATGTCGCTTACTGTTCCCCCCATTCTCAGGATTCTGGAACTTAAAAGATGCGATCCTTTTGACTTTTTTTCAGAGATGTCATTCATCCCAACCCTCATGGATTTGCAGGCTATGCCTAGTAGGGAGTTTCTGCTGCGCCAACTGAAGGAATATACCTGCCCGATGTGCCGAAATTACTTATGAAAAAAGGAACTCTTTGAATCGTCACATAAGGGCTAAACATGAAAAGCCTATTCGCTGCTTCTTCTGTCCAAAGACATTTACAGCAGACAGGAATGGGAGAAGTGTACATACTTATGTTGCGGAAGTCGGGACTCTCCCAACCCAACCCCTGGAGATGGCCATTACCCTAGCCCCCACGGACGTCTCCATTCCAGAGGGTTCTAGATATATATAACACAACACGAAGGAAGACGCTAGTACTGCCACGTATGCAACAAGTCCCACAAATACAGGTGGTCCCTTGCGTATCACAGTGAATCGCATAACTAAGTTAACATGTTAGAACTTTCCCATTATGTGCTGTATAAGAGAACCAGGGACCATGACTGTAACATATCAACTTTGTATGCATGTTTCATTATTGTTGTTTTGATGAGTTTTCTCTTTGTAAGACGTACAGGGTATAATAACGAGATATGTTAGGTGACAAAAATTATCATGTAAAGAAAAGCTCATTATGTCAGTCAGAGTTCAAGACATATCCACTAGAACTACTGACCAGAAATAGCTTATGCTACTCTTGAGTTTGCTGGAGTGAATTTCAAACATGGGAAACATCAGAAGTTCAGTACTTGGCAATGTGGAACAGAAATTCATCAATTCTCGACAACTACGAACCGAAAATAGAGAAACCTAAGCCATAGATTCCACCGATGGAAGCCAGATGCAGATCGGGAACAGTATATAAGGACATGGTCAAGAGCAGCGTACGGCCCAAGATGATCTGACTCTCAGCGACGACAGGAAGCAGCAGACACACAAACTACCCTCAATTGTCTTGGCCAGCTTACACCATGGCCCAACTAGCCAGAATTTATCCAGTAACGGCCAAGGAACTAGGAGCGGAACTGGACCTTACACCCTCGTCATCACAAAGCACCATTTGCAAGGATGAGCTGCCCAACCTAGAAAATATTATCTAATGAGAGACTATCTAAGACTATTATATGTAACATTTTATCTTTCTGTTTTATCTGTCTTATTTTCACAGTAAACATTTCTTATTTTAATTATCTGTAACATAGCAACACTGTCCGCCATCGAAATTGAATCTAAAAGAATAATGTCACATGACCAAATTTTTGTTTTTTGGTACTTCAGGGAACAATTTTCAGAATTTTCTTGTCCTGATAAAGGTCATGATGACCGAAACGTGGTGATGATGATAATAAAAAGAGTCAAACATACCGCTGATGGCCATTTGTTTTGTCTCATGTTTTATTATTATTTTTATTCATTCATTTTATTTTTATTTTTTTTTATTCTGTTTTACGTCCCTTTCAAGCTTTTTCACTCATATCGAGACAAATCAATCAGCAGGTGGGGCGAAAACTGGAGTACCCGGGGAAAAAACCACCTGGCACACCCGCAAGCAGAACTTGGCTTGTCCCACATGTGAATTGTGCCCCGTGCAAGGCGCGAACCCACAGCGGTGTGATGATCGAATAACCAAGAGCACTGATTTCAGCGACCTTAACCACTCGGCCATGGGGGCCGCCCTATTAATTCTAATATGTGAGGAAAAGAACAGTTACACACCAGAGGATTTAAAGTCTGCCATAAGAGCCCAACATCAGAAATCTTCAGAATCACCAATCAGCCACTTGAAAATAGCTACTGAGATTTTATCTGATGAAAAGATGACGAAGTCAGCAATCATTCATACAGACATGGAGATAACTAACAATCAGGACCCAGTTGTTCAAAGCCTCGTTAGCTTAACGATATCGTTAAGACATAAATTTGTTAAGCAAATATCAGCTAAAGTAACAAATACACTGTTATTTTTTGTTGAAAAAATGTGAGAATCCTTTGCAGTGCAAAGGATTCTCACATTTTTTCAACAAAAAATAACAGTGTATTTGAAATATTAATGTTTGAAATTTTAACGAAACGTTAACTAACGACATCGTTAGTTTTGAACAACTGGGTCCTGGCTAAAATGTTAGCAAAGTGGACATCAAACATGATCTGGTACATGACATTGATAGTGAATTTCTACAACAACATGATAAATCTGTGGATGCTCAAAGCACTGCTTGTAAAACTCACACAACACCAATAAGAGCCGCACTCACCTCTATAAAGGTGATAGTGGATCACACCGACGAACCCCCCCATACTGACATTTAAACCAATAGACAGAGAGTGGCAAAAGAGAATGTGTAACCAGAGGACCAATGGTCCTGTAAACGCTCACCTGAGTCTGCTGCATATACCAATAAACATGTTTGAATATTATGGTATTTAACCCCAGTGCAGGGGCAGATGAAGCCCTTGGGCCGTTTTCTTTTTTCAGAATAATCAATATTCTGTCCATTTGCCAATTTCTTGCTGGCTTTTCCCTTCAAATGACATTTTAACAGTTTTTCCCATTCAAATGCATGGACAACCCATGTTGACCTTGCCATAAACTTGGTCAAGGTCATCACAGGGTCATGATTTATATATACATTGTAGTACTATAGCCATGGATGCTTCACGCCAAGTTTCATTGAAGTCAATCTATTGGTTTCAGAGAAGAAGATATTTCAAGGGTTTTTACCATATATGGGCATGGCGGCCATCTTGGTCATGTGACCTAGATTATTAATATATGCATTGGTTCCCCCATCCTATAGATGCTTCACATAAAATTTGGCTTCAATTGGCCAAGTGGTTTTAGAGAAGATGTTTGAATATTATGGTAATATACATGTATATTGCCCCGGGGTGTGGGCATATGAGCCCTTAGGTCCATTTTTTTTCAGAATCATTAATATTTAGTCCTACTACCCATTTCCTGCAAGATTTTCACCTCAAATGACTTTTTAAAAGTTTTCCCCATTCCAATGCATTGGCGACCTATGTTGACCTTGTCCTAAAATAGGTCAAGGTCACCACAGGGTCATATTTTATATACACATTGTAGTACTTCAGCCATTGGTGCTTCATGCCCAGTTTCTTTGAAATTGGTCCACCAGATTCGGAGAAGAAGATTTTTGAAGGGTTTTTACCTTATATGGGCATGGCAGCCATCTTGGTCATGTGAACTAGATAATCTATATACACATTAATTCCCACATTCCATAGATGCTTCACATAAAATTTGGCTTTGATTCGCCAAGCGGTTTCAGAGGAGAAGATGTTTGAATATTATGGTAATATACATGTATATTGCCCCGGGGTGGAGGCAGATGAGCCCCTGGGGTCCATTTTTTTTTAAGAATCATTAATATTCAGTCCTACTGCCCATTTCCTACAAGACTTTCACTTTAAATGACATTTTAAAAGTTTTCCCTATTCAAATGCATTGGCGACCTATGTTGACCTTGCCATAAAAAAAAGTCAAGGTCATCACAGGGTCATGATTTATATACACATTGTAGTACTTGAGCCATCGATGCTTCATGCCAAGTTTCTTTGAAATCGATCCACCGGTTCTGGAGAAGAAGATTTTTGAAGGGTTTTTACCATATATGGGCATTACGGCCATCTTGGTCATGTGACCTGGATTATTTATATATACATTGATTACCCCTTCCTATTGATGCTTCACATAAAATTTGGCTGTGATTGGCCAAGCGGTTTCAGAGGAGATGATGTTTGAATATTACGGTAATATACATGTATATTGCCCCGGGGTGGGGGCATATGAGCCCCTGGGGTCCAATTTTTTTCAGAATCATTAATATTCAGTCCCACTGCCCATTTCCTGCAAGACTGTCACTTTAAATGACATTTTAAAAGTTTTCCCCATTCAAATGCATTGGCGACCTATGTTGACCTTGCCATAAAATAGGTCAAGGTCATCACAGGGTCATGATTTATATACACATTGTAGTGCTTGAGCCATCAATGCTTCATGCCAAGTTTCGTTGAAATCAGTCCACCGGTTCTGGAGAAGAAGATTTTTGAAAGGTTTTTACCATATATGGGCATGGCGGCCATCTTGGTCATGTGACCTGGATTTCTTATATACACATTGGTTCCCCCTTATTATAGATGCTTCATATAAAATTTGGCTTTGGTTGGTCAAGCGGTTTCAGAGAAGAAGATCTTTGAAATTGTGGACGGACGGACGACGGACGGACGGACGCCGGATCATGGCCATCCTATAAGCTCACCTTGTGAGCCTAACGGCTCAGGTGAGCTAAAAATCTGGTATCAGAGCTGTCAGATACCATCAAAGTGTTGAAACAAAAGACACTGGGACTACCTTGAGACCCAAATCAAAGGTCAGAATCAGGGGTGATGGGAACTGTTATTTTCGGACAGTATTAGTTATCTAATCACTAGTGAAGAAAACCAACATAAGATTATTCGGGATCTTGTTGTCAGGTACCTTGAAAGAAATACGGAATGTTTCAGAACAATACATGAGGCAGAGGACTACATCAACGAAAGTTGTATAGACAATTTGGGAGAGTGGGCCACTTAAATTCAGATTATAGCGGCAGCATCAATGTTTGCGACAGACATATACATATTGTGTACTTAGCCAAAGTACACAATATGTACTCAGGGTGGTTTTGGTTACCTGTATTTCCAATATTGATTATTTCCAAGCTGGAAACCAGCCGATAATGCAAATATGGTGAATAGGTAAAAAGACAGAGAGGGCAAGAAAAATTAATGATTTAAACTGATAATGTGGCTGGTGGAGTCAACATTGGTGGCAGATTGTGTTTACCAATGTCATAATGGTGAATGTGCTGGTGACCACAATGGTCGCAGTTTAGTTTTGACGGTGAGTCTTGTAAATCTTACATTTTTCTTGTATTTGTTCTAAGTGTCACAGAGATAATGTGGGTGAAAAGAACCAGAGGACCAATGGTCCTGTAAACGCTCACCTGAAACCCGAGATATATACCAATAAACTTGTTTGACTAGAATGGTAAGATACATGTATATAACCCCAGGGCCGGGTCAGAGCAACCCCTGGAGTCAATTTCTTTTTGAAAACATAAAACTTCAGTCCATTTGCCAATTTACTGCAAGTTTTGCCCTTCAAATGTCATTTTAACAATTTTCCCCATTCAAATGCAATGGCGACCTAAGTTGACCTTGCCGTAAAATAGGTCAAGGTCATCCAAGGATCACGATTTATATAAACTTTGTAGAGCTCCATTGCCTGATGCTTCATGCCAAGTTTCAAAATCATAGGCCTTCTGGTTCTGGAGAAAAAGATTTTTAAAGGTTTTTGCTATTTATAGCCATGGCAGCCATCTTGGTCATGTGACCTTGACCATTTATATATACTTTCATTCCCTTTTCCTCCAAATTTTTTCAGAATCATCAATCTTAAGTCTATTTGCCCATTTCCTGTAAGTTTTTCCCTACAAATGACATTTTAACACTTTTCCCCATTCAAATGCATGAGCGACCTATGTTGACCTTGCCGTAAAATAGGTCAAGGTCATCCCAGGGCCATGATTTATATAAACTTTGCAGAGCTCCAGTCACTGATGCTTCACACCAAGTTTCAAAATCATTGGCCTTCTGGTTCTGGAGTAGATTTTTAAAGGTTTTTTCTATTTATAGCCATGGCGGCCATCTTGGTCATGTGACCTTGACCATCTATATAAACTTTCTTTCCCCCCTCCCAAGGATGCTCCATATGAAGTTTGGCTTTGATTGGCCAAGCGGTTTCAGGGGAGATGTTTCATTATAATGGAAATATACATGTATATAGGTCAAGGTCATCCTAGGGTCATGATTTATATAAACTATGATGGGCCCGCGTCCCCAATGCTACATACCAAGTTTCATGGAAATCGGCCCACTGGTTCTGGAGAAGAAGATTTTTAAAGGTTTTTGCTATTCATAGCCATGGCGGCCATCTTGGTCATGTGACCTGGACCATTTAAATAAACTTTCCTTCCCCCTTCCTAAGGATGCTCCACATGAAGTTGGCTTTGATTGGCCAAGCCGTTTCAGAGGAGAAGATCTTTGAAATTGTGAACGACGGACGGATGACGGACGGAGCATGGGTATACTATAAACTCACCTGTGAGCCTTCGGCTCAGGTGAGCTAAAAAAGGGAAAGAAAGATGATCAAATTAACCCACACAAAGTGGCTGTTGAAGCTAGTTGTGGATACCGTCATTATAAAGGTGATTGTGCTGGTGGTGGCAATGGTTGCAGTTTAGTTATGACATAAGTTTGGGAAAACATTGAGACATTTTTGGTCAATATAAACCATTAGGGGAAAGCTTGCATATCAACAGACCTTTATGGTTTCTCACTTCCTTTGGCCTGTGTATGCATTTTGAAGCTCATTAGCATTAGTTTAGTTATCATCATGAGTTTTGGCAACTTCAAAACTTCAAAGAATAAAATCAGAAATTTGGTGTTCTTTATACACAAAAGCACAATCTTACCCTTAGACAATACTTGTATTAAAAAACTGTCTTAGGTTCTGTTACACTATATATTAAGTTCAATATTAAATTATGAGTTTTTTTATTTTATGTTGTTGTTTTTTTCAGAAACAAGAAAATGGTGTCAATGACATCACAAACAGTTCAGGTATGTTTACATCAACTCATTCAAGCCTTTTTATGGGACAGAGACAACAGAATAGCCCCAGATGTGACCCCACGTTCATCTGGGGCTATTCTATTTGCTTTGAGGAAATTCATCAAAAAATGGAATAAAAATTAAAATCACTCCCAAGACATGACATTTTAGGAGACAATTTAGGATTTTAATAATAACTAGGAAAGTAACTCAGTTGAAGACTTGACCGGCATCGACGACCGATGGTGGAGGCTGGACGGTATTTCAGGTTTTGTTAGCTTTGCAGCTATATCTTTTAAGTTTTAGGCTTTTATTAATAACAAGAGATATGGGTAGGAAAGTAACCCAGTTGAAGACTTGACCGGCATGGACCACAAATGGTGTAGGCTGGACGGTATTTCAGGTTTTGTAAGCTTTGCAGCTATATTTTGTGTTTACCGACACCATTAGTGGTAACTGAACTGGTGGCGGCAATGGTCGCAGTTTAGTTTTGACGATAAGTCTTGTAAATAAAACATTTTTCTTGTATTGTTCTAAGTATTACAGAGATAATGTGGGTGAAAAGACAAAAGAGAGAAAGATGAGTGAGTTAACCCCACAAAAAAGCTGCTGAAGTCGACACCTGAAACTGATTGTGGTTGCTGTCGTCAGAGTGCTGACTGTGCTGGAGGTGGTGATGATCGCAGTTCAGTTTTGATGTAAGTTTGGGAAAACATCAAGACATGTACAAAATATACAGAAATAGTGATTAGGGGAAAGCTTGGACATCAACAGACCTTTACGTTTTCTCACTTACTTTGGCCTGTGTATGCATTTTGAAGCTCATTAGCATTATTTTAGTTATCATCAAGAGTTTTGGCGACTTATAAACTTCAATGAATAAAGTCAGAAATTTGGTGTTCTTGCACCAATAATCTAAGGAAAAAATCTGTGTCTTTTACAAGTGTGAATACATGTACGTTTTGAAGTGTTATGTTTTTGACCTGATGCATCTCTTCAAACTTATGAACACAATACTGTAATCATTAAGCATATTTTGGGAATCTCATGCATGTTGGTTGTTCAACTACATTATCTTTATACAATACTTGTATTAAATACTGTCATCATAAGTTCTGTTATATTACTCAAGTTCAATACTAAATTATGAGTTTTTCTTCTTATTTCAGAAACAAGAAAATGGCGACATTAAGACCTGACCGGCAACAACCGATGGTGGAGGCTGGACGGTGTTCCAAGTGTTGTTAGCTTTGCAGCTATATCTTTTAAATTTTAGATTTTTAATAATAACAAGAGAAACATGGGTAGGAAAGTAACCCAGTTGAAGACCTGACCAGCATGGACGACCGATAGAGGAGGCTGGACGGTATTCCAGGTTTTGTTAGCTTTGCAGCTATATCGTTTAAGTTTTACATTTTAATAATAACAAGAGAAACATGGGTAGGAAAGAAACCCAGTCGAAGACTTGACCGGCATGGACGACCGGTGGAGGAGGCTGGGCGGTATTCAAGGTTTTGTTAGCTTTGCTGCGGCTATATCTTTTAAGTTTAACAGATTTTGCAGTGATATATTTTATGTTTTAACAGACTTTACAGCTATATATTTTACATTAAACAGACTGAAAGACTTAGCAAATGTGAAAAACATTTTACTTTTTTAAGAAGGCATACAATACAAGTCTACTAGCTGCAACATGACACTGCAATCTGAATCATGGAATTGAATAGAAGATTTTTGTAAGCTTTGCTCATAAAGCTTTTACAGACTTTCAGGAGGCTATCAATGTATATTGCGACATGACTACTGATGGAAGAGGTTGGATAAAATCAACAACTTGGAAATAGGGGCGTCTTGATAATTTCTGTGTATTAGTACTTTTAAAAATCCTTTATTTCAACATTATCTTATGGAAGCGTGCCGAGACCCCCTGATAATTGTTTTCACGACTTAAATTTTTGTCGTTAAACACAAAAATATCATAATATGCTGTCATAAATATGTCGAGAAATTGATATAAAGTAAAATGATCACGATATAATTTCCTCGTGTTGAACACCTCGTATATCTTAATCACGATATACTTGAGGCATTATAATACTTCTGTCGATAAAAAATATATTAGTTTCTGAAAAACACATCATTCATTGCTTCATGTTTTATTATGAATCACGAAAAAAATTCAATAATACATTAAAACTTTCACACATTGATGTGATGCACATTACATCATCTCATTATTTTTTTTTTTTTTGTCATATTGAAAATTGGCTGCAACAAGTGACGTCACACAATAGAGCAAGATCGAAGATGGTGGACGCTACTGAAGCCATGGAAGCTTGACGAAGGACTAGGCCTAAGCCACCAGGCACGGATCCTGATAAAAAGAGCTTCCGAGTTTGTTCGAATGACAGAACTCAAAGAAAGGGGGTGGTGGCAGGCAGTTTCCAGGAGTTTATTGAATTCCACATTTCCGACTCTCGTATGATGTTTTTTTGCCGGTGTCACTACAATTCAGACTGACAATAGAGTCTACTTAGGAAGCTGGCGATCAAGTTGATCCCCCCGCCGCCGACCCTATTGCTCTGCGATCGACGTGTTGTGTCATGGCAAAGACACTCTTTCTGGGACACATTTACTCCCAAAATTATTACTAATGCAGGTCAGGAAGCTTTTGTTTGTTAGAACTGATGTTTAACGTCCCATGTCAACATATAGACTATTCAGTCATGATATCAGGATCGTGAACAGAGCCATCCCTTCCTGTGCATTTAATGCACTGGTCACTGCCCCCCCCCCCTCTTATGGGGAATAGCGGGGATAATGACATTTCTCTTTTCACAGCCCTGTTACAAGCCCCTACACCCCAGGGGCAACCTAAAGGTCAAAATACAGATGTCTGGGGCTTTTTACAATGCTTCAACTTGTTTTCTATACTATATTGTGTTATGTACACAAACACATTTCATGAAAACTGAAATTTTCAAACAACACTGCTCTACACCCAATGTCAATTAAGTTGTTGTTTTTTTTGTGTTTTATAACATCTATGATTATGCAGGGTTTTAGAAGGCAGTTGCCTCAGGGGGACTGACTTGCAAAACCCTAGGACTGGAAATATGCGAAAACTGTTCCAAGTGTTTTAACACTAGACAAAACTTGTGTAGACATAAAGTTCTTGAACATTCTAAAGCAGCTTGATCCTTATATCTGTCACATGTGCAACAGAAGCTTTATAGAGAAATGGGTATACTATGGACACATCAACAAGCATATGAATATGAAGCCTTACAACTGAAAGACATATCAAATGTGCAATACAGACAACCCAATAATGTTGAAACATGTCAAATGGAGGGTGGAAAGTACTTTTAATTTTGTAAGCTTTTATCAACTAAAATAACAAATGTACAAGACATACTTACGGAGACAATCAAATACTATTGAGATATGACAACTGTTGGAGAAGAACAGATAGAATTTAGAAAATTTTGCTAATAAAGCTTTTAAAAATTGATAGATATGACGCATTTTAAGGAGACAATTACAAGTCTTCTGTGACAATGTGTAGCTAATGCAGGGTAGTCAGTACATGTATTATTATGTTAGCTTTATTGATATAATTATGTTTGATGTAACAAACTGTGAAAGACATTTTTGAGGAAACAATCTTAGTAGTATATTGCAAAATAACAAATGGTGGGTGGATGGTACTCCAAATTCCGTTTGCTGATATTGTTATGTTTGAAAGACTGAAAGACGAATTATTGATGATGGATGAAATCCACCATTTTGAAAGCTTATGAAATTTGGAATACCATCCAATCAGTGGCTAAGTCTATCACTGTTTGCCAAGTTTTATTCCAAAAACTTTAAAAATCCAGAATTTGGGTCCTTTGCCAAAAGCCAAAAAGTTGTGTTTCAGTCTCTGTCTCCATATGAGAGACACTACAAAGATGGACTGGACATCAGGAAAATGCCAGATGGTTATAGGTAAAGGCTCAGTTGATAAAAACATTTTAAGACTGAAAAACGTAAAAAATGTGTAAGACATTTTCATGGGGGCTATCAATGTATTCATGGGGGCTATCAATGTGATATGACGACTATGGCGACTGTAGGAGAATGGGTGGAGTTTGGTTACCTATCAAAGCTTTAAAAGACAGAAAGACACACTAAATAAGAAGATATAGTTGTGAAAATAATCTAAGTATGTAACTCAATAATGTGATGAATGGTAAAAAGATAGTTCTCAAATTATGTTAGAATTGCTGAGACACAATAAAATTATGTTTAAATGAAAGACTCAATAAATGTGGAAATCTTTCTCATGGAAGCTATCAATGTATACTGTGATATGATGACTGATGAAAGAAAATGGATGACATCCTCCATTTTGCAAGCTTGTTATATTATGATAAAATATACATTATTTTCTTTTCTAGAAGATGGCAAGTGTGGTGAATTATCTGTAGAATCAGTTACAAGCTTCTTGACAGGATGCACAACCTTGCCCCCAGGTAGACTGGGAAAAGACAGTCGCTGTTCACTTCACTGGTGATGAGTGGCAAGTGTGGTGATTTAGCCGTAGAATCAATATTAAGGTTCTGGATTTGCACCCCCACAGGTGGAAATCTTGAAAAAATCTTGAGTGAATGACGATCCTATTTTGGGTTTAATTAACGGAAAACAACTAGAAAAACATATTCCAAGGATGAGTTAAAAGGATGAGTTAATAAGTGTGTGAAAAGCAAGGGGAGTAGACCTCCTTACACTATGTCAAATAGAGGCTATAGAGCCCAGACAAGAGAACCTGTGTGTTCTGCTACATTATGCAGACCAACTTAAAAAGGAGCCTACCCCTTCAGGCTCAGGGGAAGTGCAGTTTACAAACAAGCAACACCTAGTAAAATAAAGAAAAAGTTAGCTGAGAAGCTGAAACCATTCTGCCAACTGACGGGGCAGATAACAACGAAACCCATGGCATATAAATAGAATCCATCATGGGTGGTCAGTGGAGATAGGAAAATCTCAACCCGAGGGTCCATCCGTTCCAGTGGGAAACGAGGCTCGCCGAGTTTCCCACTGGAACGATGGACCCGAGGGTTGAGATTTTCCTTTCTCCACTGAACACCACTGATGGATTCTTTTTCTTACATACCCCGATTAGGCCTAAATTCATTTTACCGGTAAAGTAACCTGGTACCGCGCTTTAACTCTGATGACGTAGCGTTTATTACGGATATGACATCAAATGTAAATAAATCGTTGTCAAAGTCAAAAGAGATGCAGTTTTGATTTGTTTTTCGTTGAAAACGAGCGTGAATCAAGATTATACCCAATGAATTCACACCAATTTAGTCTAGTTTTGTTGAACATTATAGCTGCAAGCAGCTGCTTTGGGCTAGTAACGATCTAATTTAGTCGCATGCTTTTCTTATCTTGTATGAGCAACCAAGCCAGCAGTGTAAGATCGATTTATCTACCACCACTAAAATACCGGATTTTTTCTATCTTTATGATAGAGGTATGTAAGAAAATAAATTGTGGAATTTGGAATTGATCCATAGAAACAAGCAGACACTTAGAACATGTGGTGAACCCAGGGAGCAGCTATTTCCCAAAAGGCTGCCACTCAATTAACCATTCATAATAAAATGACATAAGTGAAATGGACACACAAACCAAAAATAGAATGAACCACAACAGAAGTAACGCCTTGGAATGGTCATTCACAAATGACTGGGGGGCTTTAACATGTTTTACGGCGCCAACCTCAGCCTCAAATACCGATGTGGCTTAAAATACTGTAATAGTTGATTGTTCAGTTTGCATTACTTGCCTCTTAGTATTCAGAGGCCTTGGTATATATGCAACATATTAAGAACTATTTAATCTACAGTAAGACATTAACAAGAATCATACTCAGACCTATAACATTAAAATTGTGTATGTTTTTTATGTTTAGATGGAGGAGATATTGCCAGGTACTGGTGTATACATTACCATTGGGGCCAGGTCGCTAATATTCAACATGGCATCATCCGGAATAGACGAATAATCAGATCGTAATAACAGGAATTAAAATTAAACATACAAACAAAGTTAAACTAGATTAATCTGTGTTGCAGATTCCTGATTGGTATATTATAGGCAAATTTGAACTCAACAAACTCCTTAGTTATCTACAAGACGCAAAATTTTTCACTTCACTCATTGAAATAAAACTCATATTCACTCCAAAAACTTGAATATCCTCTATATCTTTGTTGACAGCATATGCAAAATATAACAAAAGAAATGATAAGATGAATCTATGTTAAACGTATGACAACTACAACAAACTGTATGAAGTGATGACCTCTAAAGGATACTACATCAGGAAAACATCTTTGTGCAGTATATACCCCCTTAAACCCCACTTTTATATAGTAGAACTAGGGTTTGCAGGGGTATACCTATTTTTCTTATTTTTGCTCCAAAACATAGATTGTGGGTACTCGTTAGAACTGCCTTATCAGGAACTCTTTCGATCAAGTCCTTCTTCTCGGAGGATCGTGAGACGGGCCCCGGAGTGTCAGACAGGATGTCAAAAATCGCTAACAAGGCACTTCGGGGGGAAATGACAGAGGAGGACTGTGGAGGACAAAGAAGATATTAAAAAAGAAACAGACAATGACCATACATGTGATACCTCCCTCATCATCAGGGAGACTCCAGGAAATGAGCGCTAAAATGATCTAAAATTTGTCTAAAATACCCCCCTTTTTCAAGAAAATTTCAAAACCTCCCTGAAATGAACCAAGAATTTTGCTATATAATCTATACATTTTTCAAAAACCTCCCTGAAATGGAAGAAAAATCTCCCTGATTCCACTTTCAAACTCATCACATGTATGAATGACATATTTTTCATGTTGCAGAAAAAGAACCGACGCCCAGCGAACATTGCAAACCTCCAGGTCACATGGGACACATGGAGAACAGATTGTCTATAGAGCAATTAAGCCATGAGAAACTACAACTTGGCTTATCAGCAGGATGGCAACCATCACAGTCACAGGCCAGGGACAATATTCACCATTTTTGCATTATCGGTTGTATCCAGCTCACTAAATATCAATATTGGAAAAACAGGTAAGTGAGGTAACCAAAACCACCCTGACCTCAAGGTCAGTGTGGTTTTGGTTACCTGTATTTCCAATATTGATTATTTCCAAGCTGGAAACCAGCCGATAATGCAAATATGGTGAATAGGTAAAAAGACAGAGAGGGCAAGAAAAATTAATGATTTAAACTGATAATGTGACTGGTGGAGTCAACATTGATTGTGTTTACCGATGTCATAATGGTGATTGTGCTGGTGACCACTGTGTGCAATGGTTGCAGTTTAGATTTGATTTTGTAAATATTACATTTTTCTTGTATTTGTTCTAATTAAGTGTCACAGAGATAATGTGGGTGAAAAGAAAAAAGGGAAAGAAAGATGGTCAAATTAACCCACACAAAGTGGCTGTTGAAGCCAATTGTGGATACCGTCGTTATAAAGGTGATTGTGCTGGTGGTGACAATGGTTGCAGTTTAGTTATGACGTAAGTTTGGGAAAACATTGAGACATTTTTGGTCAATAACCATTAGGGGAAAGCTTGCATATCAACAGACCTTTATGTTTTCTCACTTCCTTTGGCCTGTGTATGCATTTTGAAGCTCATTAGCATTAGTTTAGTTATCATCATGAGTTTTGGCAACTTCAAAACTTCAAAGAATAAAGTCAGAAATTTGGTGTTCTTTATACACAAAAGCACAATCTTACCCTTATACAATACTTGTATTAAAAAACTGTCTTAGGTTCTGTTACATTATATATTAAGTTCAAGGTTTTTCAGGTTTTGTTAGCTTTGCAGCTATATTTTGTGTTTACCGACACCATTAGTGGTAACTGAACTGGTGGCGGCAATGGTCGCAGTTTAGTTTTGACGATTAGTCTTGTAAATAAAACATTTTTCTTGTATTGTTCTAAGTATTACAGAGATAATGTGGGTGAAAAGACATAAGAGAGAAAGATGAGTGAGTTAACCCCACAAAAAAGCTGCTGAAGTCGACACCTGAAACTGATTGTGGTTGCTGTCGTCAGAGTGCTGACTGTGCTGGAGGTGGTGATGATCGCAGTTCAGTTTTGATGTAAGTTTGGGAAAACATCAAGACACGTTTTGGTCGATAGACATTAGGGGAAAGCTTGGACATCAACAGACCTTTACGTTTTCTCACTTACTTTGGCCTGTGTATGCATTTTGAAGCTCATTAGCATTAGTTTAGTTATCATCAAGAGTTTTGGCGACTTCAAAACTTCAATGAATAAAGTCAGAAATTTGTTTTTTTATAATAATACATACCAATTTTTGTACAACACAATTTGAACAAAAATCTGTGTGTTTTAAAAGTGTGAATACAGTATATGTAATATGTTTTGAAGTGTTCTTTATGTTTTTGACCTGATGCATCTCTTCAAACTTGTGAACACACTACTATAATCATTAAGCATATTTTGGGAATCTCAAACATGTTGGTTGTTCAGCTACAATATCTTTATACAATACTTGTATTAAATACGGTCATCATACGTTCTGTTACATTACTTAAGTTCAATACTAAATTATGAGTTTTTCTTCTTATTTCAGAAACAAGAAAATGGCGACATTAAGACCTGACCGGCAACAACCGATGGTGAAGGCTGGACGGTGTTCCAAGCTTTGTTAGCTTTGCAGCTATATTTTTTAAATTTTAGATTTTAAATAATAACAAGAGGAAGATGGATTGGAAAGTAACCCAGTTGAAGACCTGACCACCATGGACGATCGATGGTGAAGGCTCAACAGTATTTCAGGTTTTGTTAGCTTATTACTTCTAAATTTTATGTTTTTAATATTTATAATAACAAGAGAAAGATGGGTTGAAAAGTAACCTAGTTGAAGACCTGACCGGCATGGACGATCAATGAATAAATATGCTCTGAATATTCTGGAACTTATGATAACAAAGGAGGACTGTGCAAACATGACCATCTACGGGGAGTGGCAAGGCAAGACTGGGCTTGATAAGTGTATGAGTCAGAACAAGGCTAGCAGCAAGAGAATCTTATCAGGAACTCTTTTGATTGAGTCCTTGTTCTCGGAGGATAGTTAGACAGGCCCCGGAGTGTCAGACAGTCAGGATGTCAAAAATCGCTTCGGGGGATATGGCAGAAGAGGACTGTGGAGGACAAAGAAGATAAAAAAGAAACAGAGGATGACATATTTTTCATGTTGCAGAAAAAGAACCGACGCCCAGCAAACATTGCAAACCTCCAGGTGCCTTCCAGGGACACATGGAGAACAGATTGTCTATAGAGCAAAGCCATGAGTAACTACAACTTGGCTTATCAGAGCAAGATGGCAACCATCACAGTCACAGGCCGGGGACAATATTCACCATTTTTGCATTATCGGGTGGTTTCCAGCTCACTAAATATCAATATTGGAAAAACAGGTAACCAAAACCACCCTGACCTCAAGGTCAGGGTGGTTTTGGTTACCTGTATTTCCAATATTGATTATTTCCAAGTTGGAAACCAGCCGATAATGCAAAAATGGTGAATAGGTGAAAAGACAAAGAGGGCAAGAAAAATGATTTAAACTGATCATGTGGTTGGTGGAGTCAACATTGGTGGCAGATTGTGTTTACAGAAGTCATAATGGTGATTGTGCTGGTGACCACAATGGTCGCAGTTTAGTTTTGACGGTGAGTCTTGAAAATATTACATTTTTCTTGTATTTGTTCTAATAAAGTGTCACAGAGATAATGTGGGTGAAAAGAAAAAAGGGAAAGAAAGATGATCAAATTAACCCACACAAAGTGGCTGTTGAAGCCAATTGTGGATACCGTCATTATAAAGGTGATTGTGCTGGTGGTGGCAATGGTCACAGTTTAGTTATGACGTAAGTTTGGTCAATAACCATTAGGGGAAAGCTTATATATCAACAGACCTTTATGTTTTCTCACTTCCTTTGGCCTGTGTACACATTTTGAAGCTCATTAGCATTAGTTTAGTTATCATCATGAGTTTTGGCAACTTCAAAACTTCAAAGAATAAAGTCAGAAATTTGGTGTTCTTTATACACAAAAGCACAATCTTACCCTTATACAATACTTGTATTAAAAACTGTCTTAGGTTCTGTTACATTATATATTAAGTTCAAGGTTTTTCAGGTTTTGTTAGCTTTGCAGCTATATTTTGTGTTTACCGACACCATTAGTGGTAACTGAACTGGTGGCGGCAATGGTCGCAGTTTAGTTTTGACGATGAGTCTTGTAAATAAAACATTTTTCTTGTATTGTTCTAAGTATTACAGAGATAATGTGGGTGAAAAGACAAAAGAGAGAAAGATGAGTGAGTTAACCCCACAAAAAAGCTGCTGAAGTCGACACCTGAAACTGATTGAGGTTGCTGTCGTCAGAGTGCTGACTATGCTGGAGGTGGTGATGATCGCAGTTTAGTTTTGATGTAAGTTTGGGAAAACATCAAGACACGTTTTGGTCGATAGACATTAGGGGAAAGCTTGGACATCAACAGACCTTTGTTTTCTCACTTCCTTTGGCCTGTGTATGCATTTTGAAGCTCGTTAGCATTAGTTTAGTTATCATCAAGAGTTTTGGCGACATCAAAACTTCAATGAATAAAGTCAGAAATTTGGTGTTCTTTATATATAATATAATTATGCACCAATAATCTAAGGAAAAAATCTGTGTGTTTTGCAAGTGTGAATATATGTACGTTTTGAAGTGTTCTTTATGTTTGTGACCTGATACATCTCTTCAAACTTATGAACACACTACTGTAATCATTAAGCATATTTTGGGAATCTCAAGCATGATGGTTGTTCAGCAACATTATCTATATACAATACTTGTATTAAAAACCGTCATCATAGGTTATGTTATATTACTTAAGTTCAATACTAAATTATGAGTTTTTCTTCTTATTTCAGAAACAAGAAAATGGCGACACTAAGACCTGACCGGCATGGACAACCGATGGTGAAGGCTGGACGGTGTTCCAAGTGTTGTTAGCTTTGCAGCTATATCTTTTAAACTTTAGATTTTTAATAATAACAAGAGAAAGATGGACTGGAAAGTAACCCAGTTGAAGGATGACCAATGGTGGAGGCTGGACGATGTTCCAAGTTTTGTAAGCTTATTAATTTGCAGCTATATCTTCTAAATTTTATGTTTTTAATAATAACAAGTTATAGATGGGTTGAAAAGTAACCCAGTTGAAGACTTGACCGGCACGGACGACCAATGGTGGAGGCTGGACGGTATTTCAGATTTTGTTAGCTTTGCAGCTATATTTTTGTGTTTAAAGACATCATAGTGGTGACAGAACTGGTGGTCACGGTTTAGTTTTGACGATGAGTCTAGTAAATAAAACATTTTTCTTGTATTGTTCTAAGTATTACAGAGATAATGTGGGTGAAAAGACAAAAGAGAGAAAGATGAGTGAGTTAACCCCACAAAAAAGCTGCTGAAGTCGACACCTGAAACTGATTGTGGTTGCTGTCGTCAGAGTGCTGACTGTGCTAAAGGTGGTGACGATCGCAGTTTAGTTTTGATGTAAGTTTGGGAAATCATCAAGACACTTACAAAATATACGATATTGACATGAATTCTGTTTATTTTGTAATAACATGGAAATGGACAAACTCCTAGTGCTAGATTTGTCGAATAATGGATCACTCTTTCTTAATGCATCATTTTGTAACCCATGAAAAGAATTGCTTACATTTATATATTAGATTGGCCCTGGGTTTTTGGGAAACGGCTCTGAATTTAGCCCAGTTTGTGGGATTGGCCCAATTTATGGAACTGGCCCAGTTTGTGAGTCCTAAATATATTCTGGTTTTTCCACTTTCTCACTATTTACCTCTGCCATTTATTTACTTCTCATAGTGCAAAGACAAGCAATTAAAGAATGTGGGAAAGCCGGAGTCTACGAAAATCCCGAAGCGATCAAAGATAAAAAGGTAAGCTATATTTTGAAAAATAAATGCCCCAATAATCACTTTAATCATATGGAGTATCTTACACAAGTGCTCATTTCATATGAACTTTATGAAACGAGCCTTTGGCGAGTTTCATACATTTCATATGAAATGACCACGAGTGTAAGATTCTGTGTATCATATGACTGATCAAATGGGATTTTATCACCTTCAAAATTCATATATATTTTCACAGAAAATTCACATTGTTGTCAAAGACGTCATGACATGACATTACGAACTCCCGCATGCTGTCATATCATTTTCATTACTTGACGTTATCCACTGAATAACAGCTACGTCCTATGATAAATAGGGTATCTTACACTTGTGGTCATGTCATATGAAATTTATTAAACGATTCTTTGGCCAGTTTAATAAAGAAGTGTGTGCATTATGGACGTTATTTGGCCCCCTAAGATGCAAAAAAGGAAAGTTGCTGTACATCAATTTTGTTTAAAGATTTTAATAGACATGTTAAAGACCCAAGTGTTTTGATTTATCATTCTTTTTTCTTTTATGGTTGCTATGGTAACATAAAATGGTTGCCAATATACATGTGCTAGATTAGAAAAAAATGCCATTTTGGATCTTAATTTGGAGGTTTAACGGAACGGTTAATATAGATAGAGCACAACCAAATACCAAAAAGATATGTTAATATTATGTGCATCTTGTCAATAGCTATCACTTTGGCCCAAAAATACATCAAAATAACAATTTCTTCCATTTTAGCCTATATTGGCGGCCATTTCCTGTAACCATAGCAACCGAAAAGGTCAAAACAATACTCAATCAAAATACTTCGGTCATTACCTGATAAAACCTTTAAACGAAATTATTGTGCAGCATTTTTCATTTTTTGGCTTCTAAGGGGGCCTAAAACCTTTACTAATGCACATACTTCTTTCATAAGAAATGACTACAGGTGTAAGATTCTGTTTATCATATGACCACTTTTAAGGTGACTTTTTGTTAAAAATGTTGAAGCTATTTTAACAATGACTGTTGTCACGGAAGGCATTACCCGCAGTTACTCATGTTATTACATGTGTGATCATACGATTTTAATTATATGGCGTTATCCACTGAATAACAGCAACATCATATGAAAAATCTAATTAACATACAGGTCTTGTTGTTTTTCTGCTGTCAAAGGTAATAACAGTCTCACTTACTGCTGTTGTCTAACATTTCTAACTGTGAGTAGACATGATTGCAATTGAGTTCAGCTGGGCATTTTCTAACAATAAATTTCCTTTTTCAAAGAAGAGGCTTAATTGAATTCTCATACAAGTTTGTCTACATCCTTAAAGCATCATGGTACATGTACAAAGTATAATGTTGGAAACCTTGCTGTAGGGGTTAAAATATGTAATTCCACTAACAAATAAATCTGAAAGCAGAGAAAATAGGGTATTAAATTGATTCTGCTTAAGTTGTAAATTTGATGATTTCTCTTGTTCAGTACCATGTTTGCAATGATTAATTGATTTCCAGGTGCTAGTGGGGGAGTGGGGCTTGCTATAGTTACCAACCCCCCAACCCCCCCCCCCCCCCCCCCCATCAATTAGTGAAGAATAGCTGAGTAATATATAAAAGGCTTTCTATAAATTTCCTTAAGTTGCCAAAATGCAAATGATTTAACAAATATGCTACTGTATTACCAGCTGAAATAATGCTATATTACACCTGGTTCCTACAGTCAGGAATAGTCAGGGAACCATATTTTTCAATAATGATAATTACAGTTCTATATATAAATCAATCAATTCTAAAAAATTTCCAACTTCGGGAATAGATGTATGCTATTCATGCAGGCATGTCTGATTCTATTACGTCACACAACTTCCAGTCTCAAATGAGATATGCGCAAAGATATGACCGTTTCAATCAGTGCCCTTCTTGTTATCGTACAGAGCGGACGTGTTTTGTCGTTGCTCTGTCGAGACCGTTTTTAGGCCTTTGGCGCCTAGACTATTTTATGCATTCAACTGTAGTTTCGAATAATTTTATATTGTTTGAAAATTGAATGTAATATACAACGAGGTTGTATTTTATTTATTTTATTATAGAAGAAGCCAATAAATTTTGACATATTTTACCTGATGCAGGTAAAATCGAAGTGTGTAACTCTTTACACACAAATACGTATAACCGGTTGTCGTGTTACATCCGGGTGTTTCATTACACGCACATGTTTATGCGAAAATGGCGCAGGCTGTTGTAAAGAACAATCCGGGGGAATTAGCCCCAGAAATCAAACGGAGGCGGAAAAAGACGGATGGTCGAGGGTACGAGCGAGCCGAAGGAGACACCCGCTGCTAAGACTGCCCCGGCGGCATCAAAAACTGGTAAAGCCCCGGTAAAAACCTCTAAGCTGCCGCCCAAAGCCACCGACATGAAACCTGCCCAGCTTAACAAGGATGTTTTTTTCGGTTCTCAAAGAACTTAATGAAAACTATAAACAACAAAACTCCCGTATTGACAAACAAAATGAAAGAATTGAATCTTTGTCCAAGAAGCTGGACGATATATACAATTACGAATATGATGATGAAGCAGAAGGGGAGTTTGAGTATGAGGATCAGGTCCCAGATGACGATGATTGCTCATTGTCTGGACTCACCCAGACTATCAATGAAGAGCCCCCTAACAAAAGACAGACCACCAAGATGGTTCTATTTTAAATCATTGTCTGACAAGTTTCAGAGCCTAGAATCAACCGATCCAGCAACTAAATTTGAAATGCTGGCTGACTTCGTGACCACATCTTTCAGAAACGGGATTACAGACGATAAGCAAGCCGAGCTGCTTAAGAATACTTGACGCCCGTCAAATGTTGAAGGTCTGCAAAAAACTAGAGTGAACCAGGGGATTTGGCGGTTACTTAAATCGCAAACTCAAACGGATGATTCTAAGATGCAGACAATACAGAATCTTATATTAAAAGCCTCCATTTGTCAAGTAAAACTTTTTGACAAGTATGTCGAAAAATTTGAACCTGATGACATAGAATTGCTCTCAAATTCATTAGCTTTGCTGGGACAATCTTACAAACTGATAAACACGAAGAGAAAAGAAACCCATAAGGGTGATTTAGACCCAAAATACCACTATCTGTGCTCAGCTACGCTCCCTTTTACAGAATTTCTCTATGGAACAGATGGTGATGTAAATAAGAATGTAAGGGAGATTAACGATCTTAATCGTATTGGGAGAAACCAGAAGGGTCAGAATAACGAGGCGTTTGGCCCCAGAGGTAGAGGACGCTCTTTTCGGAGGCCATTTAGAGGGCGTTCTTTTGCTGGTTCTGGTCGAGGTAGATACGACGTTGGTGCTGCTTCTGGAAGTGGTACAAAAAACCAGAAGCAGGGGCACGAGAAATAGATAATCAGGTATGTATGCCATTTGAAGCTGGTAGACTGAAAGATTACATTGAAAATTGGAGAAAGATCACTAGTGATCCAGTTATTTTAGACATTGTTCAACACTGTCACATTGAATTTTCTCCTGGGTGTGATCCAGAAAGAAGTTTTTGTTTTAGACAAAATTTTGCTGCAAATGAAAGCGAAATTATTGATAATGAAATTCAAAAACTGCTGGAATTGAAACATTAGGTGTACATCTCTTAGGTCCAAAAAATGGTCTTTGGTCATTAGCCTGTTCATGCTGTGAGCTGCTATAAACCAATGAGCACCAATTAGCACCAATTAACTCTACCTGGATTTTACTGATAATGTTGTGATTCTCAGTGGCCGGAACTTCTTTTCAACATTTTTCTTTTGATAAGCCTCCAGTAGCCTGAATTATCAGTTTCTGCATATTTTTATTTTATTTTTCAGCTTTTATGTTTTCCAGGCTTATTAGGAAGTAATTATGCTCGAGTTTCCAAGTTTATTTACTCATCTCATGTTTACATAGCATGTAAGAGACGGCATATGAGCCGCGACGCGAGAAAACCGGTCTTCGGGTTTTCCGACCAGGTGCGACACAAATCGGCCTGTAAAGTCATAGAAGCAGGCTAGAGGCTTGATATTTTGGCTATAAGTAGAAGAGATATTATACTATCCGAGTATCGAAAACAAAGGCGCTGATCAGCTGTGCAGTTACTGCACAGCTAATCTGCGCCTTTGTTTTCGCACAGGCAAAAATGCGGTTTTCTCATGATGCGGCTCATATTATACAGTATAGTTTTGAAAACTCATCAAGGAACAATGATGCTAGATGATCCCGAAAACGCTGGACTGTTGAAAATCTTAAAAGTAAACACTTTTCATCTGTGTGTTTGTTTTGTGTCGACAATTTTTTCAGTCATCACAAGATTGAGCTACATGTTTTGGGTTATATCCTGTTCTATTGGGAGTAAATGTGTCTTTCCAAAAGACAAACCATGGCACATTAACATGGTTTGAATCAGGACCTCTCGATTCGGAATCAGGTGCTCTACCACTAGGCCACCCCGCTCTAGCCTAAAGAATTGGTAGTCAAATTTAAATCAGGAGCAGTTACACATTAACATACCAGTGAAAAGGGCACCGGGCGTGTTGAAAAAGAAAAAGCAAAGTTCCACATACTCCATACGCGCGTCGGAGACACGTTCAAAACGCGTAATGTGTGAGTTTGGTACGTTTGGTGTCCTTCCGGTGCGCGTCGCTGTAAGTCGCTTAAAGTCGGTGCGCGTTTGGGCTCAAAATGTTTTAAAAATGCTTAAATATTTTCTAGAAGCTTGGCGTGTCTCGGTTCGAATAAGTTCCACGCGCGTCGGTTGCAGGTGCATTGAATACGCTTTTGAGTGTGCACGTTTTAGGCACGCCAGTGTACGCTTCATGTACATGCTCATTCCGATTTTACTAGATATTGCTTCAATAACTTGCCAAAAGCGTGTATGAGATGCACGTTTAACGTTTGATGCGCGCCTGTAGCGCATGCTTAGCGAGTCTGGGACGGAACACAAACGTACTCCAAAATTTTCAGTGTTTTGATATTTTTATACATTCGGCATATGCCTCAATCTTACTCTAATGTGTGACTGCTAAAACGACTAAAGGAAACACATTTATTATTTTCAGAGTGTTTAGATTTTTCATACGCTCGGCGCGCCGTTTGGGTCATACATTAGCTATTCTGCTCTTTTACTTATATCAACATCTAGTAATAAAATCACAACTTCACATTTTCTTTTCGAAACCAGTTCTTATTTAAATATGGCACGATCTCCTGTGACCTGCCAGTCAACATTTGAGATATTAATACGCTTTCTAGAAGGTCAAATTACAGAGAAAAAAAAACTTATAAATGTGTTCAAAAGCTTCAAACATAAACGATTTTATGTTTCAAATGTATTAATGCAATAAATAAGTCGTCCTCCCGTTTTATTTTTGTGACATTCGTTTGAAATATTGGGACTATTTTTAAGGCATTTTATGCAATGCGGTTGGTAATGAGGCACTTTCATTGATCGACTGGTAGATTACGCCAGAAAATTAAATACTAAAATACTTATTCCTTAACGCAGAAAAACGGCTGAAAAAACAATTCCTATTAACTTTTTGTGAGGATTCCATTTCTTGCTATAAAAGAAATAATTATGACAAAATTCATCTTTTTCTTAAAAAATAATCAACTCCCATACCTGGATGTTACGTTATCAGGTTACACTTTTGATCATCTCTTGCAGCAAGACCGGTCGATATTAACGAAAAGCACATGTACGCACAGCGGGATTACAGCATAAGTATCAACCCGAGGATACCCGCCAAAACGCGATTTTAACGGGTAAAGTCGGGTCCAAAACCTAAGACGATGTACACGTTATGGTTTTGGAAGAAGTAGAGCACACTAAAGGGGAATATCTAGCTCCAATTTTCATTGTACCGAAGAAGGATGGTGAATATCGAATGATATTAAACTTGAAAGAGCTGAATGAAAATATAGTATATCACCATTTCAAAATGGATACCTTCGAGTCGGCACTCAAACTTGTAAAAAAGAACTGTTTTTTTGCTAGTGCTGATCTTCGGCATGCCTATTATTCAGTGCCATTAGCAAATGAAATTAGGAAAAAATTTTGTTTTCAAAAATCTGGAAAGGTCTATCAGTACATGTTTACCAAATGGGATCTCTTGTACCACTCGTCAATTCACAAAATTGATGAAACCCGTTTATGCTTCACTTCGCATGCTTGGACATACCAATTCTGGTTACATAGATGATTCTTTGCTTGTAGCTGATTCATTTTCTGAATGTGAAGAAAATATTAATGATACAGTCAGTCTTGTGACTGATTTAGGTTTCATTATTCATGAAAAGAAGTCGGTGTTGGTGCCGACTCGCAAGGTTACTTTTCTTGGCAAAAAACATTGATTCAGAAAAGATGGAAGTTACATTGCCACAAGAAAAAATATCAAGTACTGTCCAAGAGTGCAAAGTGTTGCATAACAAGAGTGTTTCAAAGATTAGAGATGTGGCTAGAGTCATAGGTTTGATGATTTCTAGTTTTTCAGCTCTTGAATATGGCCCTCTATTTTATAGACTGTTAGAGAGAGAGAAAATTCAAGCATTAAAAAACTCCAAGGGAGACTATGAGGCTGTCATGCATATCACACATGATATGAAAATTGAGCTTTTGTGGTGGGTGAATAATTTATCCACGCAAAAGAGATTGATTGACCATGGCAGTGCCAATCATATTATATTGACAGATGCTAGTTCTGCTGGTTGGGGAAGCAGATATAATGGAAATAAAATAGGGGGCCGCTGGAATGAGGAAGAATCAGGCAATCATATCAATTTCCTGGAATTGTTAGCTGTAAGCCATGCTATTAAGGCTTTTTGTAAGTCTGTTAGAGATATCCATGTTTTGATAAAATCAGACAACTCTTGTGCAGTTGCATATATAAATAATATGGGAGGTATCAAGTCTGAAGAATGTAACAGTCTTGCAAAAAGCATTTGGCTTTGGTGCATGGACAGAAATATCTGGCTGTCAGCCACACACATTCCAGGAAGTAGTAATGATGCTGATTTTGAATCAAGGCATTTTAGTGAAAATGTTGAATGGAAATTGAAAGAATCCATATTTTCACAGATAACAGACATCTGGGGTCTTCCATGTATTGATATGTTTGCATCACGTTTAAACAAACAGATAGATAGCTTTGTGTCATGGAGACCTGACCCAGATGCTGTAGCTGTGAATGGATTCTCCCTGAATTGGTCAGCATTAATAACACTTTCGAAGCTTCGACAAGACGGGGGGGAGATGATACTTCTGGCCCCAGTATGGGTAACTCAAAGCTGGTTTCCCATGCTGATGGAAATGCTAGTGGACAATCCCAGGATATTTCTAGTCAGGAACGATACGCTATTTATACCAGGGACACAGAAAGTTCATCCATTGTCAAATACACTACACATGATGGCATGTCGTATATCAGGGAATCGTTTCAAAGCAGAAACATTTCGCCAGAGGCTACAGATATCCTCATGGCATCGTGGAGACATTCTACACAAAAACAGTATTCCATGTAGATCAACAAATAATGGGTTCTGTTCTGCAATAAAAGGCAGATTAATAGTTTTCACACCTCTGTAGATACTGTAATAGAGTTCTTGACTAAACAGGATATAGTTATGAAACCCTGAATTCAACTCGCAGTGCTTTATCATCATTATGTGACTTACAGGATGGTTATACAATAGGGTCTAATCCTTTAGTGGTTAAATTTATGACTGGTGTTTTTAACTTACGGCCTACTCAACCACGTTATAAGGAATTTTGGGACGTTGCGCTGGTCTTGGATTACCTGAGAACTTTAATGCCTGTTTCAGATCTGTCTTTAAAGCAGTTAAGTTATAAATTAGCAATGTTAATTGCCTTAACTCAAGCAAGTAGAACACAAGTCTAATTACGCTTGATGGTTTACATAGAGATGAAAACTCTTATACTTTGTTCTATGATAAATTACTTAAACAATCCAAGAAAGGTAGAATTAATCCTGTGTTAAAACTAAAACGATATACAGATTGTGAAGTGTGTGTGGTATATACTTTAGAGCATTATATAACCAGAACGGAACAATTACGAGGTTCAGAGCAGAGACTCTTTATTAGTTATATGAAACGTTATAAGGTTGTCTCGTCATCCACAATCAGTAGATGGTTAAGGAATGTATTAACATTATCAGGAATAGATGTTTCTAAATATAAATCTCACAGTGTCTGTGGTGTCGCAGCTTCCAAAGCAAAAGCCTGCGGTTTACCTATTAGTGAAATTATGAGTGTTGCCGGTTGGGCAAGTGACAAAACTTTCTCAAAATTTTATGACAAGCCAGTAGCTGAGTCTGAGGAGTTAAGTTTTCAAGATGCAGTATTTGATAATACATGAAGTTAAAATAAGTCATGAGGCACATGAACTTACATGGAATAAGTCATATTCCATAAAATTGACGCATATTAACATTTTATATCAAGATTTTGATGTAAGGTTGACAGGTGTATGATAAACATGATAAATGTTTACAGAGAAATCCATATGGATTATCACATTATTACAAAAATGTTTTTGTATGTTCAATTATGTTGTGGGCTTTTGTTAATAAATGGGCAAAAAAAATTTTGTTTGCTTTGAAGTCTCATTTGAGACCGGAAGTTGTGTGACGTAATAGAATCCCCCAAATAAACGAGACTTACCTTGGTAAAGTTGATGTTTGGTTGGGATTCTATGTAGTCACACAACAACTGGAGGGATCAAATGCCCACCCATAAGGAGTCCCTCCCAAATTTAAAAGATAATTTTTTTTAGCTTCGAACTAGTTGTGGTTTTATTGAAACAAAACTTTTTTGTTTGAAGCTTTTAAGTCTGATTGAAACGGTCACATCTTTGCGCATATCTCATTTGATCCCTCCAGTTGTTGTGTGACTACATAGAATCCCAACCAAACATCAACTTTACCAAGGTAAGTCTCGTTTATTTGGGGGATCATAAATTGTGGAATTTGGAATTGATCCACAGAAACAAGCAGACACTTAGAACATGTGGTGAACCCAGGGAGCAGCTATTTCCCAAAAGGCTGCCACTCAGTTAACCATTCATAATGAAATGACATAACTGAAATGGACACACAAACAAAAAATAGAATGAACCACAACAGAAGTAGCGCCTCCAGGAATGGTCATTCATAAATGACTGGGGAGGGCTTTAACACGTTTTACGGCGCCAACCTCAGCTTCAAATACCGATGTGGCTTAAAATACTGTAATAGTTAATTGTTCAGTTCGCATTACTTGCCTCTTAGTATACTTGCCTCTTAGTATTAAGTGGCCTTGGTATTTATGCAACATTAAGAACTATTTAATCTACAGTAAGACATTAACAAGAATCATACTCAGACCTATAACATTAAAATTGTGTATGTTTTTTATGTTTAGATGGTGGAGATATTGCCAGGTACTGGCGTATACATTACCATGGGGGCCAGGTTGCTAATATTCAACATGGCATCATCCAGAATAGACGAATAATCAGATCGTAATAACAGGAATTAAAATTAAACATGCAAACAAAGTTAAACTAGATAAATCTGTGTTGCAGATTCCTGATTGGTATATTATAGGCGAATTTGAACTCAACAAACTCCTTAGTTATCTACAAGATGCAAGAAATAAACAAGAGACACAATGGTTTAGATTTCTTGATTGTACAACCTTCTGCTACGAAGACAAGTGCTTCTTTTGACTTGGCAAACATTCCCGGCATTTCCCACTTTGATATTCCGTACCTTGCTGTGAGAACACTTAAGTAAAATTACAATGGGTGACAAAACCTACTAAGGGGATGCCAGTAGCACTGTAGTGGAAATGCTATGGTGTCCAATTTGTCCAATTTGTCCAACGAAGACTGTCATAAACCTTTATTTACAAAAAAAAAAAAATTGCAAAACCAGCAATCGATGACTTATTGAAAAGAGGTTTCGCAAGTTTAGAAGTGCTTTCGCTGATAAAAATGTTCGACCTGAACGCATCTAAAATTCCCAAGGGACGATGTCTGATCCTTCATATCCCAGGAGCTCTGCAACCAAAAACAACAATAGCTGTTGCAGCAGGGGAGTTTTCTAATTCTGAAAGCTTTTTCATTTTGCTGATGGAAAATTCCACAACCATAACAGTGTCCGACTTGCCACTGACATTCTAATGAAGTATTGTCATTACAATAAAACAGGAATTGATGAACTTCTAAAACATGGGTTTAATTAATAGTTTGGCCGCACTCAAATCAGTCGATATGGAGGACTATGGACTACGATCGAACAACCGCAACCTGTCTACCCTAAAAGCTCACCAATAAGCCTTCAGCAAACCTTAATAAACTGCAATGCCTGTCATAATATCCTATTTTAGCGGTTATTTTTCCATAGGAAGTGGACAAATAAGTATGGACTAGATGGAAAAGGGAAGGCGTAAAGCAAATAATTGGCAAAGACTCACATTCCAAGTTGTTTGGTTTCACGAACAGGTCATAGGTGGAGTTGGAATTCTTCTAGTAGAGGAATGGTGGGCGTATGTATTTCTGGTCAATGACAGGATTATCCCATCCTTGTGAAAATGTGATTGAAATTTCAGTGAAATTTTGCTGAATTTCACCTAAATTTCACTGAAATCCTTATATTTTGGTAAATTTAATCAAAATGGCCAAAATTTGCACACTGAAATTTCAATACATTTTAATGTTACAGAAATTTTCAATGTTGAATTGCCATCAGCAAGAGTGTTTATATTTGTGTGAATTTCAGAAAGTGTTCGAGTAAATTGTAATGTAATCTTCGAGATGCAGCAAAGCATGGTAGCTAAAATCCCAGCCTCAGAGCAACTATGATCAACTGTGTCTGCTTGAAGACAATCCTTGTGATATGTAAAGAATGTTTGTAAAATTTACCATAACTGAATTTAAGGATGATTGCTAATTGTATGAAGACAAGACATGTTGAGGATGAGAAACAATTCAACGGATTTGTTGACTTTTACAGAAATGGGACAGAATATATGTATTACAGGAATCAGGGATAATTTATCCTAATTGAATACATCAAGACTGTGTTTTTACTTCATTCAATATGAAAGTCTGAGCCTTATTTTGTATGACAAAACTTGTATATATATTTTTTTTTTCAAAGACATGGGAGACAGACATAATGGAAGGACATGGGCGGATTATAAAGCAAGGATCAGGGATTGGGATATGTGTCTTCCATGAGTCAATATGTGCCTCATCTTTATAAATGACAACGCCTGTTAAAGTTCGAATGACAAAGTTTTAAAAGCAAATTTTGTGTACTTATATCTATTAATAAACATATAAGAAGCACTTTCTTGCTTTGTTGTTAATTTTTGCATGTACGAAAATAAAAATATTAACATTTATCTGAGACAGCCCCTAAAAAAGTAAAGTGACTTTTTTAGTCACGTGACCAGTCCTTTTTTGTCAGGACGTCATTCTGGTCATTGCTTTTATCGGTCGCCATATTGTTTTGTGTTCAAAGGGATTATTCAAGTGTGAAAAAGTATTAAAATTCTGTGTTTATTAGTGTTATAAGTTCGTGAAAATGCCTCGCTGCGTAGTAGTGTTCTGTGAAAATACCGGAGATGCTGGTTTGGGTATGTTTTCGTTCCCGAAAGACCCGGAATTAAATCTTGTTTGGCGTCACTATATGAAACGGACAAAGTCGGCGAGGGAGCCAAATAAACTTTGGGAAAATACAGTCCACAGCAAGTTGTCACTGTGGTGCGCATTTCGACGAGTCGTGTTTCACTGTTACATCTTTAGCCAGTTTCTACAGAACCTGGATATTGTTACAAAGTAAAGTTTAAGCATTTAGGTCATAAGTTATTTTAATACAGTTTTCAAATTATTGTAGCTTTGGGTATAATTTTTTATTTATTATTTTTTTCTCTCATTCCAAAATTTTCTTCATATTTTAATTTCTTTCATGTGTCAGGTGCAAATGTTTGCATAAATGCAAGCCTATTAAAGATTATTAACATTAATCATAAATTCATATATAACAACATACTTAGTTTAAGAAGGTGATTGAGACATTTTATTGTGATTATGTAGGCTAGCATTTCATCAATATCCATCATGCATCTTTATTAATCTTGATAAGGGATTAAATTGTATAATTAAATTTGGCAGGCATGCTTATGCAGCCCCTTAAAGTAAAATTATTGGTTTAGGAATTAAAAAGGGCTGTGTCTGATCTCTGCAGTTTTTGAGAATGTCTAGTTTTGAAATTTGTTGAGATAGTTAGGATTTTACCAACTAAGTGGAAAAATATTTAAAATTTGTTTGGATAATTCCAACTACATTCAGTTTTTTAAATTTTAAGCTTGGGCTGTGCCAGCAACTTGTAATCTTTGAACTTTACCAATTTGATTTATAAAATTATATTGTGTTATACAGTTATTTGAAAATTAACGACCCGTAAAATGATTACCTTCGAACCACAAACATGTAATAATATTAAAGCTTTATAACTTCACACCGTATTAGCGGCAATTTCGAACTCGGCACACAATCGTTGAACTCGGCACAGTTTTATGACCAGCTGCGTTTAGTAAGTCATTTAAATTGATCTTTTTACAATAAATAACCTTTGTATGATACAAATTGACTTCACATAGCTAATCTTGAATGAATTAGTCTATGCCCTGTGCAATAGGTGTTTTTCATTTCAATTTATCAATGCCATGACATCACTTTGAACCTTCTTTTTTGTAATGTTTACAAGGTAAAGTCGGCATCAAAATGTCTATTATCTAGTTATTTATTACAACATTTAAATTTCATTTTGTGCATAACACATTTGAATGTCTGTCCAAAACATCACCAAAGTTTCATTACGCTCTTTGCAAGTTTGGCCGAGCAATATACGGATTAACAATGAAGGGGAAAATCAAAATGGCAATCGGGAACGCCTTTTGATAAATTGGAATGCAGTCGTTGAACTCGGCTAATGGCAATCGTCGAACAAAATGTAAGAAAAGCTAAAATAACCTGAAATGAGCCGTTTAAGTGACAAAGCACACAAGGTTTCATGTTGTAAGTCGTGCTTATTGACTTCGTTTTACATTTTTCATGTTGAAAGAACTGATACACAAGAAACTGTTTAAAAGGTTATGGTTTGTCACAGTTTACTCGTGAATACTTTATATTGTAATAAACGAGGTTTTTCTTCAGAACGTCTGGTAATTTATATTTGCTATTGTATTATTGCAGTTACGCTTAAAAGATATTTATTGCCGTGAAATACTGAGCAAAACTATTAAGAACAAGGATAAGAGTTGTTGAATGCAGATATCAGACGACTCATAGAAAAGTGACATGCTGAATTTGGTATTTTCAGACCAGAAGTACATCCCCTACTCCTCCTTCATTTTCTTCTCATTCTTCTTCTTCTTCTTCTTCTTCTTCTTCTTCTTCTTCTGCAGCAGCAGCAGCAGCAACAGCAACAACACTAGTTTTCTTCTTTAAGACAAACTCATCTTCTTGTTTTTCTTCTGCTTAAGCACTGTTTTAAGTTCACTGCAGCCGTTACAAGATGTTTTTATCATACCTTATTGTTATCCGTTGGTCGTGCGTTATCAATTCAAATGTTCTTGAAAATATTGTTCACTAATAAACAACTTTAGTCTATCAAAGCCAAACGTCATAAAATGGATTGTAACATCTCTGGAAATGTGAGAGTGTACATGTGTTTGGAAAAAACTAATGCTACTACTTCTTGGAGTGTATGACCACTACCACTGTCACCACCACAATCACTACTACTACTACTACTACTACTACTACTACAACACGGCTACTACTACTACTACTACTACTACTACTATATTTAACACTTCTACCGCCACACAAATAACCACCACAACCACTACTGCTACTACTACTATTACTAATACTAAATTCTACTACTATTCTACTTCTACATTTACAACTACTACTTCTACTAATACACTTCTACTACTACTACTACTACTACTACTGAGTGTACTACTACTACTACTATTACTACTACTACTTCTGCCGCAGTAGAAGTAAAAGTAGCAAACACAGTAGTAGTAGTAGTAGAAGTAGTAGTAGTAGTAGTAGTAGTAGTAGTAGGAGTAGTAGTAGTAGTAGAAGAAGAAGTAGTAGTAGTAGAAGAAGTAGTAGTAGTAGGAGTAGTAGTAGTAGGAGTAGTAGGAGTAGTAGTAGGAGAAGTAGTAGTAGTAGTAGTAGTAGTTGTTGTTGTTGTTGTTGTATATGCCAAATTATTTTTTTTACGAAATTACAAAATTGTTTCTGTTTTAGACTCGAGTCACAAGTAGGATAAGCCAAGTTCTGCTTACGGGTCTGTCAGGTGGTCTATCCCGGGGGTCTCCCGTTTTAGCCCACCTACTGAATTTCATAGTCTCTATATGAGTGAAATAATCTTGAAAGGAACGTAAAATGGAATAAAAACTACTATGTTATGTCATTTTTACAATGTTATGTCATTTTTAATATTTTTAAAGACACGCGATGTTTGCCAACGTGGTCTTCTCGAAAATGAAAATGGGAAAACTCTTGAGAAAAAAGACTTTAAAAGGGACGAATAATGTCCTTGCCACACGACTAGACAGGTAGTACCATTATAGTGCGTTAATGCGTTTATAATTGATCACATGACATGCTGACACAGTGGCCTAAAAAGGGTTCGGTAGGACAAGTCGCCACAATTGAGATAAACGAATTTACCAACAGAATACATGTACAACTCATTAATACAGACTCGAATATAAAACAGAGTCGTCATTACTGCTCTATTTTACATTATTCGTCATAACAGAAACATGGTAGGCTCTAAAAATGAGAAAAACTGGGGAAAACCACAAGAAACAAAACGTGTTCACCGATTGCCAAATAGCTTTTATTTCAGCCTTCTACGATTGTCATGACTAGAGTTATCCGATTGCCAAAGTATCATCACGTCATCTTTTAAAACAGACGCTGCGCTTTTCACTTATCAGATCGAATCTATTTAATACGCACAAAAGGACTGTAAATGGCTTAAGTTTATATTTTTGCCTGTGAAAGGATTGATATTTATTTATAAAGTCACGAAATGGAGCATATTTGACAGGATTGAGTATAAAAAGTGAAGCATCAAAGAGAAAAATGTTATTTTCCAGACTTTACACTTGGAATTGTAGGACCAGAAGAACACAGGTATATTTTATACATCACTTTTAACTTAATTATGATCTACTTACGGTTACCGACAGACTCTCAGTTCCAATGAAAACAATCAAATACTAACCTTACCAGAATACAGCTGAACAAAAATTATGCCGAGTTTAACGATTGTATGCCGAGTTCGAAATTGCCGCTAATACGGTGTGAACTTATTTTGTGGATTCTTTTTTTCAATCATTTCAAGTGAAGAAGATCAATGAAAAGATTCGAAGAATCTGTGAGGACCAAGCACAAAGAACTCTCGAGGAGTATCTGCGGGAGATTGCATACAACATTATACATATTGACAAATTATTGCCATTGCTCTGTGATCTGATTCCGGCTGAATAAAATTTGTTCTATTCTATTCTATTTTCGGTGTTCCGTAATACCTAAATGCGTATAGGAGTTAAATAAGCACGCCAAAACATGCGCAATATACTTTTTTGGGAAAGCCTACTTTCGTTTTTAACTCATCCGAGTCAATTCGACCAAAATTTTCGACATATTTTAGACAAACTGTCATTTCAACAGAATGTTACATTCGACCAATCGTTACATTCGACCAAATGGTTTTCGACGAAATGTCATGGAAGCATTTGGAACAACCAATTGTGTTATTTGTTGAACTTTGAGATTAAAAAGAAAAATTGAATAAATCAACAAACAAGACTTTCGTATTCCTCCTGTCTCCTAAATCCATCGATAAGCAAAATACAATCCCCGATAACATTTTTACAATATTTAAGAGATCAAACTCAATTTGATTTTCTTTATTTCCCGACTAGTTTCAGAGCTTTACCTTTGTCTTAGATGTATACAAATAAGTCTTATTTTGTATTTTGTAATTTACGTCTCCGAATCATTATAACCAAGATAACAGTAGAGAAATTTTTGAGTGGAACAGACCTTCTTAACACCCATTTACCATTTATATTGAATTTTAAGGATGATTGTATAAAAACAAGATATAGGAAGACCATCTGTTGAGGATGAGAAACGATTCAACGGGAGTGTTGACTTTTACAGAACTGGGACAGAATATAGAATGTATAACAGGACAGGAATCAGGGGTAGATTTTCCTTATTGAATAAATGAAGACTGTGCCTTTATCTTGATTTTATAACTTCATTCATTCACAATATGAAAGCCTGAGCCTTATCTTAATAAATGACAAAACTTGTAATATAACTATTCCCCTATTATATATATATATATTTTCTTTTCAAAGACACAGGAGACAGATATAATGAAAGCGTTAATTTTTACAGGACATGGGCGGATTATAAAGCAAGGATCAGGGGTTGGGATATGTGTCTTCCATGATTTAATAAATCAAGACTGTGCCTCTATCTTGATTTTAACTCCATTCATTCACAATACGAAAGCCTGAGCCTTATTTTAATAAATGACAAAACTCGTAATATAACTACTCCACTATTATATATATATTATTATTATTATTATTTTTATTTTTATTTTTATTTTTTATTTTTTTTTTCAGGAGACAGATACAATGAAAGCGTTAATTTTTATAGGACATGGGCGGATTATAAAGCAAGGATCAGGGGTTGGGATATGTGTCTTCCATGATTCAATAAATCAAGACTGTGCCTCTATCTTGATTTTAACTCCATTCATTCACAATACGAAAGCCTGAGCCTTATTTTAATAAATAACTCAACTTGTAATATAACTATTCCACTATTGTATTATATATATATATACATATATATTTTTTTTTTTTCAAAGACATGGGAAACATATATAATGGAAGTGACTGGGAAATTTCGTTTTATATACTTGGTCGGTATTAAAGAAGTATGCCTTGATGCCTGGCTGATTGTACTGGGATTCAGCGTCAGAATAGTCGGTGAGGGAGCCAAATAAACTTTGGGAAAATCCAGTCCACCGGCAAGTTGTGCGGTGCGCATTTCGACGAGTCGTGTTTCACTGTTACATCTTTAGCCAGTTTCTATAGACCATAGATATTTAAGAGATCAAACTCAGAAAGTCTGAATTTATTTGATTTTTTTTTATTTCCAAACTAGTTTCGGTGCTTTGCTTTGTTTTAGATGCATCCAAGTAAGTCTTATATTGTATTTTGTAATTAACGTCCTGAATTATTATAACCAAGCTAACAGTAGAGAAATTTTTGAGTGGAACGGACATTCTTAACACCCTTCTGTTACAAATGCTGAAACAGGGGCAGAAATGTTTACAATGACAGATCATCAAAACTAAGCGGTAATACAGGCCAAGTCTCAGGCAGAAAGCGGAAAATCAATCTTTAGCAGTACAAAATGCAAAAAGCGCGGCAAATACGGCAGTTGCCTTAAGACAGAAAATAAAAACTTGACGGTCATAATTTATGAAATTCTTTACTATGTGGTCTATAATGTATGCCTGTTACTGTGTTACGATGTATATTGTAAATAATGTATATAATTGTATATTGTGTCAAAAGAGGGCCCCTGGGAAGATTGGACTCAAAACCAGCTGGTCCCTACTTCTTTAAATAACTTCTTTATTATTATTATTATTATTATTATTATTATTATTATTATTATAAATGCCAAAATCAAGAGGGAAACATTGTTGGCTCAAACAGAAAATCAAACCTTGGCAGAAATACATCCAATATCGAGCCAAGAACATTTAATCTGACAGAGGCATGGCAGTAATAAATAATAAAAACAAGGCAAAAACGTCTTATATAAACTTGACTGTCATAATAAATGCCAAAATTGGGATGGAAACATCGTTGACTCAAACAGACAATCAAACCTTGGCGGAAATACATCCAATACCGAGTCCAGAACATTTAATCTGACAGAAGCATAGCGGTGATTAATAACAAAACTGAGGGAAACATGTCTTTTTTACGACAGGAAATCAAACCTTGGTGGAAGTAATTTCCGACTTCCAGGCAAAATTCTAGTTTTGAAGTGACCTATACATGCTAGCATTAGACTTGTTTTCAAATGATGTCTGGAATTTTGTAGAGTTAAGGCATCCAAGTCCAGTTGGACTTTCTCTTTATATTTAGTCTTTATCATTATTGTTTCTATGCACTCTATCTATTTTCTCAAGGCCCAAATGGGCAAGGGTCAGAGGTTTGTTGTGATCCCCACATCAGAACAATGGACAGGAAACACTATTCATTCCAAGAAGACTGTACGTACTTGATGGTTTCCGATGGCCTAGACAACTTCTAAGTTTATGGCGACTTTTTCAAATGTGGAAAAAAAATGGTCGTCACAGATAACGCCTGCCTTCCCTCATCATTCACATGTCATACAACGTTACAATAGTGAGAAATGAGGTTATCTTTGTTGACGGCGGAGGCAAAAATATAACAAAAGAATTGATAAGATGAATCTATGTTAAACGTATGACGACTACAACAAACTGTTTGAAGTGATGACTTCTATAGGATACTAAGAAAACATTGGCAACAATTAAGTTAAAAAGTTTCGGAATCAAACTGACATTTCTGACTTCGAAATGACAAGAGGACCAATGGTCCTGATATCGCTCACCTGAGATTTTGTCTTTGATGAATGACCTTTGGCTAAGGCCATAGTGGCCGACATAAAATGTAAATATGGGCATGGCGGCCATCTTGGTCATGTGACCTGGACCATTTATACAAACTTTAACTAGATTTGTTTTCTATTTGAAAACTGATGTCTCCCCCCTTTCTATGTGCATGTCCAAAATATGCAAGCAAGAGTTACAGTTCTTGTGCATCACATATCCTGTCATTCTGCATTATAAGTGTACCAAGTTTCATTGAAATATCTCTTACGGTTTTCAAGTTATAGAGGGGGCACGAAAAAGTTTGGAAAATAATCAAAGGGAAATAACTCCAAAGATATGAAAGCAAGAGTAATGATTCTTGTGCATCATGCTTTATAAGTGTACCATGTTTCATTGAAAAATCTCTAATGGCTTTGGAGTTATAGAGCAGACACGAAATTGAATGAAAAATAATCAAAGGGAAATAACTCCAAAGATATGCAAGCAAGAGTTATGGTTCTTTAGCATGACACATCATCTCATCGTGCTTTATAAGTGTACCAAGTTTCATTGAAATATTTCTTATGGTTTTCAAGTTATAGAGTGGACATGAAATTGCATGGAAAAATAATCAAAGGGAAATAACTCCAAAGATATGAAAGCAAGAGTTATAATTCTTGAGCATGACACATCGTCTCATCATGCTTTATAAGTGTACCAAGTTTCACTGAAATTTCTCTTATGGTTTTCAAGTTATAGGGTGGACACGAAATTGTATGGAAAATAATCAAAGGGAAATTACTCCAAAGATATGCAAGCAAGAGTTATGGTTCTTTAGCACGACACATAATCTCATCGTGCTTTATAAGTGTACCAAGTTTCATTGAAATAACTCTTAAGATTTTCGAGTTATAAAGCGGACACAAAATTGTATGGAAAATAATCAAAGGGAAATAACTCATAAAATACTCAAGCCAGAGTTATGGTTCTTATGCATGACACATCGTCTGATCATGCTCAATAAGTGTACCAAGTTTTATTGAAAAATCTTAAACGATTTTCAAGTTATACAGCGGACACAAAATTGTATCGAAAATAATCAAAGGGAAATAACTCCAAAAATACTCAAGCCAGTGTTATGGTTCTTGTGCATGACACATCGTCTCGTCGTGGTCTACAAGTGTACCAAGTTACATTGAAAAATCTTAAATGGTTTTCAGGTTATACAGCGGACACGATATTGTATCGAAAATAATCAAAGGGAAATAACTCCAAAAATACTCAAGCTAGAGTTATGGTTCTTGTGCATGACACATCGTCTTGTCGTGGTTTACAAGAGTACCAAGTTTCATTGAAAAATCTTTAACGGTTTTCAAGTTATAGAGCGGACACGATTTGTGACGGACAGACAGACAGACGCACGGGGAAAAACAATATGTCTCCCGACCCTGTCGGGGGGAGACATAATTCCCCCCCTCCTAAAGATGCTCCACATGAAGTTTGGCATTGATTGGACCAGGGGTTTCAGAGCAGAAGATCTTTGAAAAGTGTGAACAATGACGACGATGGATGACGGAGCATGGCCATCCTATAAGCTCACCTTTTGAATCTTCGGCTCAGGTGAGCTAAAAAAAAACTGATAAGTTTAATCAAAGAAGCATCAATGGGGCAGGAAGCACAATCATATCATTTTCTAGTGTAACAGGCAAGGTTTTACATCGCATAATAGTGTTACTTGTCCGTTTCGTTTATTGGCACGATTCGGATTATTGAATTTTGGCTTATTTCTTTACAGTTGGGTTAATAAATTCTTCGCACCGTTTTAGAAACCGCCAAATCATTGTTGCAGAGAAAACTTGAAATTTCACCATAAAACCTTTGTGAACACGTATTGTAGAGGTTCCCTCAATTTCCATTATAGTTCTGCTTCTACCACGAGGACCGAATAACTAACTAAATGTTATGAACCACCGCAGAAGCTGAGGGTGAGGTTATGGCCATGTAAAACCGGTTTAAGCCCGCCAGTAACTTTGTGTTACTGATCGTTCCAAGTCGATACTTCTGTGGTGGTTCTTTTTGTTTTATGTCTTGGTGTATAAACAATTTTTTGTGCTGTTGGCGCCTTATGTATGTTTTCATATTTTTCATATTTTTAGTTAAGTTAAGGTAACTGAGTGGCCACCTATTGGGAAAATAGCTGCTCATTCGGCTTACGATATGTTTCATGGTATAAGTACCTGATTGTTAGTTTGGTTTTTTCCCACCTCGGTTTTTGGAGTGGGAATCTTTTTCTGATTGCGCCTTTTCCTGATCTTTGCCTACTTGTACCTTTTCATGTATATTGTGTGATAATCTAAAGTTATCGAGGAAAACATAGATTTTACGAGAAACATTTGAGGCGGTGCCCAGGTAATTTTGCTCGACAAAATTATCCACTTTACATTTTGCAATCAAAGCCTTGTTGGTTTAGGAAAATGCATTATAAATAAAGTTTGTTACAATTATTCAGAGACACTGTGCTCATAAGCTATCTTTTATGATAAGAGTTCAAGATTTAGAGGCTATGCCATGTATGCTTTATAATGATGCCTCTATGAAGATGAGTTTGTAGTGTTAGAGCCAAAGCTTGCATTTTGATTCAGTATTCTTGACATATTTGCTCTATTCCGGACAAGGTTTACGCTCCCGGTTTACAGCAGTGGTCATGTCGAGACATTATTTTCATGTTTAGGGGATTTCTACCCAAAGTCTGGTGTACAAGACAAAGTGCTGCAATATAGCACTATTCACACAGCTCTGTAAAACATCAAGCAACGGATGTTTCTCATGGCTCCCACCGGGTCTTCGATATATTCATGTAACTAAATAAAAGATATGTAACAAACATAGCGTCATTTATGATATTTGTCAATAATTTGTGTCTGTTATTTAGATTTTGTTCAATCTATTATTTGAAGTCTGATATCGACGCTGGCTTTTGTTATCTTAAACATGACATAGTTTTTTTTTAACTGCTCTATAAAGTTAATGCGGATGCTGGCTTTTCGTTATCGCTTTATCTAAATCACGTATAGATTTTTTGAACTGCGCTGTATTCTTCCAATAACTGCGTCGCATTTTAGGACAAGTTTAGACATGAATGAATCATTATTGGAAACGAATCGTTATTGTAGCAATTTTATCTTGGAATTATAATGTTTATTATTCAGTTTATGTCAATTTGTGTAACTTTTGAGTAGGATAAAAGTGTACTGCATATGGTAAGAGTTTTGTCAAGTATTTATTTCGTTTGGTGGCCTTTTAATAACTCTCTGAAGTTGAATTCTTCTCGCTCCGGTATTGTTTACACACCGG